>JACRUU010000015.1:23212228-23219728 GCA_030449085.1 Kryptopterus vitreolus
GATCTTCGCGGGCTGTTCCTCGCGCTAAAACAATTACTCTTCCCTTTCGACCGGAGTGCATCATGATGAAGGGGCGGATCCATCTCCGCGGCCTGATCGTGATTGCGTGTATGTAACAGATACCGAATCCCGTTCCACGCTCAAGACGTTTGTGGTTTATTGTATGACCCAGTTTGCTGTTGTGTGTGTGTGTGTGTGTAACGGATACAGCAAGCAAAGCAAATCAAGAATCGCATTTTGAACTTGGAGAAACTAAAACGCTCGAGGGAAAAAAATTAGGGTCACTTTAACCTGATCTATATTTGGACTCGTCGTTTGGTCTCGGTTTAAGGTTAAGTGGCCGTTTAAGGAGCGCAGTGAAGCTTTCATCTATAAACTGCTGTCATTACACAGGGAGCGCTGGCGCAGCCACGGTGCCGCCTTAAACTGCCACGACTCCCACTTTCTTTATTAATCTAATAAGTGAAGTTTTAAGGTGCTAAAAGAGGGGCCAGGTGTGCATGTGTGTGGCTGCTTGGCCTTAGGGACGCCGTGTGCCGTGTACTTTTGTATGTGTGTGTGTGTGTTTGTGTGTGTGTATGTGAGTATGTGTGTGCATCAGGTGGGCTTGAACTGCCTCATTTGACACAGCCAGCATGTGTTCTGGACGTGTCGTAACCTGAGCAGCAGGACTGTGCTGCCTAATGATGAAAAACTGGCGTCTGCCACCTAAATGATCATCATCAGCTTACCCTCCGTACCCCCCCCCCCCCCCTCTCAATCCACCCCCCCCCCCTCCACTCCTCACTATCTCCTCACGCTCCCTACTGTCACACACCAAGAGCACCGAGTAACACTCTCACACCATGGCGGCGTCTGAATCGTCAGATAAAGAGTCGTGATGCGGCGAGCGACAGAAAGATAGCGGATTTCTTTGCTGACGCTTTTTGGATTTCTTTGACTGTTTAATACATTTTTTTATTGGTATAAAAAAGTCTTTAAAAAGTTGCATATATAATAATACACATTTAATCTACTTTTCACATTATTGCCATATATGGTTTAAGCTCTCATCGTTAATGGAGTTTATATGACTGTTTTTTATTCCGCAAGTGTACTCCGCTGACCAAAAGTATTGGGACACCTTTTTTTTTTCCCCCCCAGCCGATTTTGGAATCAAGAGTGCACAATTATTTAAGATGTCTTTCGGAGGGGGTTGTTTTACAGTTTACACTCATCTGTTCCGGAACACATCTCTGTGCACAAATGCAGCTCCATAAAGATATGCCTGTAGATGGGTTGTAAGAATGAAGCATACTGAAGATTTTTGGATTGCATTGGAACCGGAACACCGCTGCCACATCGCAGCCCCACCGCAGCCCCACCAATGCCCCACCAATGCCCCATCGCTGCCTTTGCCCTTGCTCTCGACCCCAGGCAAATATGCACTGGTTTATTTGATTCATAGTTGTTTCGAAATTACTTCCTTTGAACTTGGATGTGAATTTATGTTTTAAAAAACTCATAATAGTTTAATAATAATATATATATATATCCCCACCCTACGCTCCCCACCCTACCTTATGAACTTTCACTGATACAAACAAACCTGTCCACAAAGTAAAATTTGTTTGCTAGCTAATCACAGACTATTACCCATGCGGAAAAGGGGTATACCCATGTAATGCCTACCACCACCTCCTCCTCCTCCCACCATCTACATTTTAACCACATTCCATAGTAAGTAGAGTGCTTAATGTATACATTACTGTATTCTTTTATACTGTTTATTCATTTTAAATGTATTACTGTTTTTGTTTGTAACTTTTCTTTAGTGCAGCATTCAGGAATGCAGTAAACCACAGTTTATATATATAGGTTGTTCCATCTTGGAGACGTAAACACAGATATTCTGTGGATGGAGACGTTCTCACATCCTTCTGTCTCTTCATGTAAATCCCACACACACTCCATGATGTTGAGATCAGGGTTTTGTGGGGGTCGTTCCATCACTTCCACTACTTCTACTTCTTCAAAAGGTACTCACACCAAATATTGGTTTGATCAAATATTTTTTTCACAACCTGCCGAAAACTTTTGCTCAGTTTTATATATATATATATATATATATATATATATATATATATATATATATATATATATATATCACATTGTAATTCGCTGCACTGTAATGGATGCAGTGATTTTGGAAGGCAGGCAGAGGTGATGGTGCCATGTGTGCCATGCTGGCTTGCATCTCTGTGGCAGGAGCCAACGTCGTCACCCGCCCTGAGAAATAATAAATAATGGCCCCGTTTTGTTCTCGGCTGTGGCCTGCAGCCCGTGCCATAAGACATTAGAGGCAATTTGCAGTCAGCACGCAGACCTGCTTCATCTAAAATATTATCAATGAGCTTGTCAAACGCGGCCCTAACCTCCTTTTGTTATTTTCAGCAGTGGCCTCAGTAGGATCGGTGGGCTCGGTCCGGCCTCATACCCCTGCTTCCCCCGTAGACTAGCAACAGGATGTCATACACCTGTTTTGCTTAAGGCTGGCACGCTGCGCGCCCTCTGTCTGCACTGGCATTGGCCCGTACGCTCACCCGGCTGGCCGTATATGTCAGGATGTGAAATGATGGTTGTTGTAGGTGCAGCTGTTGCATAAGAAGAGTGCCAGGGGCTCAAGCTTCCCACAGTGAGCTTTAATTTGCTCCCGCTCATCTCTCCTCTCTCTCTCTCTATCTCTCTCTCTCTCTCTCCCGCTCGGTCTCTCTCGGCCCCTCACCTTCTCTATGCCTCTGCAGATGCAGCAAGGCCAGCGCCCTCACACAGATGGGTCTCTGCCCAAGGCAGTTTGTGTGTTTGTGAGCGTGTGTGTGGGGGACAAAGACCTGAATCTGAAAGAAGCCCACTATACTGCATCATCTCGCTTCTGGCAGTGGGAATTCCTGTCTATTTTTTGCTGTAGCACATACTGTAACATTCGCTGGACTGTACAGTATAAATAATGACAGCTCAGAGAAGACATGCTGGCTAAATTATTAAAGTATGTCTGACTCTCTGAATCAGAACAATGTGAAATTTGACGCATTTGGCCAGAACGTTTCTAATATAATACAGTGATTTTTGTCCATTTTTTTGCTACAACGAGATTACATACTGTACATATGTATATATCAAATCAAATCATATATATATATATATATATATATATATATATATATATGTGTGTGTTTTATGTTAAAAAAAGGGAAAAATGGAAAATAATAACCAATAATGTTCAAACCCCAAAAATGTGTGTGTGTGTGTGTGTATGTGTGTGTGTGTGTGTGTGTATATGTGTGTGTGTGTGCGTGTCTGTGTGTGTGTTAGTAAAATCAAATCAAATTCAAATTTGTCACAAACACATACATACATACAACGTACGACAATGCATTGAAATCCTTTTTTCCGAGCGTCCAACATGTAAACATGAAAAATATGAAATATGACAGAAACATATGAAAAACAAGGAAAAAAGGTAACTATATATATAAAAAGGTAACAATATATATATATATATATATATTTTTTTTTCTATCAGAATAATAACTAGAAAATACAAATATTTTAGTAAGCTCATTATGCATGCAAAAGATTCATTTTTATTTTCAACAGCTTTTCTTCGAATGCACTAGTGTCCTGCTCTGGTTAATGATTTTTAATATTCGTGTGAATGAAATAATTCTGTTGACCTCTTTTGCACAAACACCCAGTCCTTTATTTAAATTTGTCTGAAAATATTCCGCCTATTTACTTCTGAAATTTGATTTGATTACAGTCATATGTGTGACTTTTAAAAAAATTTATAAATAAACAAACATTGAATTAAAACAATCCAATGAGCTAAATCCTGACTATATTATAATAAATATAACAAAACTGTTGTTTTAAAGGTTGCAAGGCATTTAACATTTGCTATTCAAGTTATTTTCCACCTCTTCTAAATGCTATCATTGAGTGTGTCTCCTTTAGTGCACATCAATAGCTCGCGCTGCCATGTTCTTGGCCTAATCAGAGGGCTGAGTTGACTTTTTTCTGGGGAGTGTTTAAGATCGTATAAATGGTAGTATACCCTTGGCATTCTTTCATTGGGGCCCTCGACAGGAGGCCTTTTTTGTAAAGTTGTTTTTCCTTCCAGACAATCAATAGCTTTTGTTGTTCTCCCAGAATGCAGTGGGAGAAGCCACGTGTGCTGATGCTTGGCAGCAGGAAATGTTTGGGGCAGCTCACCCACGCAAAACGCTTATATCCACATCAATTTGACTGAACTCACAAACACACACACACACACACACACACACACACCACAACAGCACACACACACACACACACACACACACACACACACACACACACACACACACACACACACACACACACA
Organism: Kryptopterus vitreolus; assembly: GCA_030449085.1. Classification (NCBI taxonomy): domain Eukaryota; kingdom Metazoa; phylum Chordata; class Actinopteri; order Siluriformes; family Siluridae; genus Kryptopterus; species Kryptopterus vitreolus. Next base: position 23,216,631 of record JACRUU010000015.1, read on the forward strand.
TGCAATACTGTTGGCTAATTTCACATTTGACCATCTGAATAGAGGTTCACACAAATAATAAACTGTCATACCAACCTTGTGAAAAAAGTCTTTTTTTTTTACAGTCATGCAATTTTTCTGTGAAAAGAAAAGCGGATCTTCATTATTACCTTTTTCTCTCACTCTCTCTCTCTCTCTCTTTCCCCTAAAGGGATAATATACTATCAAAAACGACGTTGTTATCAGGAACACACTGTTTATTAAGCGGGATTCACTCTTTTCGCGCTTTTCACGCATCACTGTCACGGTGCGGCCTCTACCCACCAGCAAAGCGAGTCAACGTCTATTCTCGCAGCGCATTTACACCCCGCGTAAAAGAACAAGGGAAAAAGGGGGAGGAAAAAAAAAAGAAAAGCAAAAGAAAAGAAAAAGGAAAACAATTGTCACATTTCAGGAGCAACCTCGAGTGCTCTTCTTTTGATGTTAGCGACGACCGCGCGAGCTATGAAGATGCGTCGTGGAAGATAGCTGACAGATTAAACACGGAACGCTGCCACCATCACTCCAACACCCCACGTAATGGCGGGATGGGGGGGGGGGGTTAGCAAGAGAGAGAGAGAGAGAGAGAGAGAGAGAGAGAGAGGAAGACAGCAGCCCCTTCGAATTACGGCGTGTTTGTTTTCTGACGTGACAGCCGAGCCGAAATTTCCATACGCATCTTTTTTTACAAGTGCTGACACCAAAAAGAAAGAACGGGCCTTTGATGAACATGTTATCTGGGGTCGGAAATGTAACGTCGCCCCTTGCTCTTGTTCTCAGCGTGGAGCGATGACGTCCGAAAGCTGAGGGAAACGGTTTTAAGGCTATTTTTTTATTATTATTATTATTTATCTCGCGCCGTGAGGAATAAATCAACAAAAACACATGACCGTAAAAAAAACAAACAAAACAAACAGGTTTTAAGTTTATAACATTACATCTCCATTAGCTGGTGATAAATCTTTATTTATGCAACGCTCGTGTACTATGTCATTATTCGCGAGCCGTAGCGAAGTTAGTAATTCCTTCGCATGTGTTCAAAGCTATAAAGCCAAGCAGCTGTATTCTCTGGCCCAGTCTAGCATTAGGGTGCGCCTGCTGCTCCGTCGCTTGACGACGGGGCTAAACAGCAAAGGCGTTATTGCCCCCTGGATAGGTCATTTGGTGGCTGTAGCCAAGAGCTAAACTGAAAGAGAGCTTTTAAAGAGCGGGAACAGGTGCGACTCACCGTAGGGGTTGGATGAGGCGCAAACACCGCGGCGAGCCGCTCGTCATCGGCGAACATTCTCTCGCTGCCTCGTAATTAGGCCACGGCTTCAATGGAAACTAACTCAGGCCATATGGGCTAATGTAGCCACAATGGAGACCCCCCACACAGGTAACAGTCTGTCGACACCGAGGCCAGCTCCCAGTAAACTAAACACCGCCGCTGCCAGATAACCCACCGCTTAAGACAGGCAGGAGCGTGAAAAGGAAGGATAAACACACACTTTGCTTTATAAGTTTCGAATGCAGCTGAAGGTCAGAGGACTGCGACATTGCTCATTCGCATCTTATTGAGAGCCAATCGTAACGTCACGGTGGGAGTAATATGTACAAATACATGTGCATTTCATCATCTCATACACTTAAAATGCACAACGGACCTCGGAAAACAATTATATATCTTTATATATATAGCAAAATACATTGTGACAAATATATATGTGTATAATGTGTGTAATCTCAGATGTAGATGTGAAGGATTTTGAAGGATTTAAAATTAAAAAGATATATGAATCACTTGTAAAATAAAATTTTGATACGCTGGGTTATGTGATTTATATGATCATATTTAATGATATGATTCTGTGTTATTCTCAAATCAGGATCTTAAGATCATTTGGCCATTTCCATTCAATAGAGCTGTTTATTTACCAATATACCATTATGTACCAATATATGATATAGCTGTATATTTGAATGCTTGTTATCTTATTTCATATATAATCACGTCAAAGTAAATAAAGTAATAAATAAAGGGGGAAAATAAATAAATGTGTGTGTGTGTGTGTGTGTGTGTGTGTGTGTGTGTGTGTGTGTGTATGTATATAATATATATATATATATATATATATATATATATATATATATATTATATATATATATATATATCTATATAATAATAATGAAAAATGTTGGACTCTGAATACTAAAATAAAGGTTTTAGGAAATAGGAAATGAATTATTTTCGCGTGTAAGACGTGTAAGTAGAAGTTTGTTTCGAAGGCGGACCGGATTGTTCTCGGCCTAATTATTAGTTTTAATCTGTCTTTGTCTCTTTCTCACATTTGCCAGCTGTGTTGTGAGCAGCACCGGTTCCTTTCCTGCATCTGGCACGTCACCTTGGGAACCCATCTCCTTACTGAAGGAAAGAAAAAAAAGAAAAACAAAAAAACGTGCAATTCGTGCTATTTTCTAACGTGACTTTGGTCATCAGGACTTTTGCCTTGGATCTCTCATCTCGCTCTTCTTCTCAGTTTGGGTTTATTAAGTGGAAATATTTAGGCATTCGGAGCTCCATATGTCAGCGAAGTTAGTGGAGGCTTTATCATTTTAAATGGTGAGGGACTCGTTGTGATAACAGCCTCAAGCCAGATGAGGTGGCTGAAAACAAAGAAGCGGGCGTCCAATCTGTCTGCATCAGGGGAAGGAATTATGAGAGCTTGTGGGAGCCAACATCTGTTGTGGCGAGAATGCGATGCAACACGACCAAATGATGTGTGTGTGTGTGTGTGAGTGATGTGTGTGTGGTTGTGTGTTTGTGTGTACGTGTGTGGGAGCTCGCTAATGTGCGACTTCAAGCCCAAGCAAAGCGCCTGACAGATCCTCCGATGAGAGATATGTTGTGTTTGTTTCACAGTTTGCGGAGATCATGTCAATAAATGTTTTGGATCAAAAACTGCTCTTCAAAAACGCGATAATTGATTCGGTGTGAAAAAGCGTGGGCTGATAATTACGGATGCAGGAAAAATACACGGCTGCGGAATATTTATCAGATGTCTCGGCTGATATTGCCGAGCTGTGGAGGAGTTTAATGA
>JACRUU010000015.1:23222228-23277228 GCA_030449085.1 Kryptopterus vitreolus
GGAGCTGTGGTATAGCGGAAGCTCTGCCATTAGATTAGAATAGACTTCATTTGTCACATTTACGTTACAGAAAAGAACAGAATGGCCCCTGGAGTACAGAGGGTTAAGGGCCTTGCTCAAGGCCCCAATGGTGGCACCTTGGCGATACCGGAGCTCGAATTAGAGACCTGCTCTCCCGCGGGATACAAAGCAAATGAGTGAGGCGCAAGACAAGATATGATGGTGAACGCGGGTGCGGGCGGGGAATATATTCATGTGTATGCGAGAATATAATATTCAATGGCCTAAAAAATTCTGTATTTATAATAATATATAATGTATATATATATATAATATATATATGTATATATAATATATATATATATATATATAATATGCAGCTTAGTGGTTAAGGTATTGAACTCTTTAGCAGAAGATTGCAGGTTCCAATCCCACCATCAAGCTGCCGCTACTAGTGGGCCCTTCAGCAAGGCCCTTAACCCACAGCTCCTTAACAGTCGTGCTGGATAAGGGGATCTGCCAAATGCCGTAAATTTAAATGTATATATATATATATATATATATATATATATATATATATATATATATATATATATATATATATATATATATAAACTGCGCAAACTGCACCTTTTTCATAGTCCTTTAAGAGTGTTGCTTCTTCAGATTGTACATGCATGTCACATTGCAGGATCTCATGTCAGACTGTACGTTGGTCTAAAACCGACACACACTTGGGTCAAGGTTTCAATGCGTGACGAGCTCAAACAGCAAACACAAACAATCTGTAGTGTTAATTTTGTTCCTGACATGGCTGGCTAGTTAAAATCTCATTGTAACAATACTTTTCCATCCATACGTTTCTTTCCTTGCTGTATTATCCACCTCGTATCCACATTTTTGTTGGAGTGGTTGGAGTGCTCTATTGTGCTCACAACGCCAGTAATATGCTGTCATGAACATGTTAAACCAGTGATCAACGACTACAGCTTTTAGTCCAGGATTAGAGGAATTTTTTACTATTTTCAAAATGTATTACCAAAATGCTGAGAATTCAGGAAAATGTGAAAAAAAAAAACCTATATTGACTCTTTCGGGAGAATTTAAAGTGCACCAGATGTCCCTGGTTGTAAACGATCTCAGTTGTTGGTAATACTGATGTACGAGAAATCCTTAAATTGCAATCTAATTGCAGTAACACTTCCTGTCTCTCCAGTGAGAATGGAAACTGGGAGACAAGTGTGTGGCGTGGTGGCGCAATCGTTTCCTCTATTTCCTGCTCATGGTAAATAAGTACCAGGGGTCTAGGTATAGGAACAGAGGAACAGGAAATGCTGCTTTATGAGGAAGTCAAAAAAAAATTCTAGGGCAGTTTTTGTCTGACGGATATCCCGCTGGAGCAAAGTCTCATAACCCTCAGGTCTGGAGAGCGAACACACACACACACACACACACACACACACACACACACTGACATCACAATGATAATGTGGTAAACTTCCAAAATAATAGTCACTTTACCTGCCGAGGAGTCATACATAAGCCCAAAAGGCGGTGACATCACCATTTTGACATTATGTCAAAAACCCAACCCATAGCTCATATATATATAGATATATATATATATATATATATATATATATATATATATATATATATATATAATATATCATATATTGCTATATATATTGCAAAGCTATATATATATATAGGCATGAGATAAGCACGGGGAGCCTGTGTCTCAGGTGTCTATGGGCATTAAGGCAGGATACACCCTGGATGGAATGCCAACCCATCGCAGGGCAAACACACACACACACACACACACATTCACACACTAGGGACAATTTTCCAAGGTGCCAATCAACCTACCGTGCATGTTTTTAGACCGGGGGAGGAAACCGGAGAACCCGGAGAAAAAAACCCCCTGGAGGCACGGGGAGAACATGCAAACTCCACACACACATGGCCGAGACGGGAATCGAACCCGGGACACTGGCGGTGTGAGGCAAACGTTGCTAACCACTAAGCCAGCGTGCCCCGGATGTATAATATGAGAGTGTAAGGGTGTATAAGTCATTGAGCCCACATCTACTCAACTACATCAAAAATACATTTCAACAACAACAACAACAACAACAACAAAATCTATATATTTTAAACCTTATCTGCGTGCTGGAAAAATCTGCTTTCGTGTTTTCTATGGGAACGAGCTTCATGGCAGCCATGCTAGATGGTTGTACTGTGTAATGGGAAATGAAGTTCTAGCAAGTCTACATTTAGTTACATTATCTTACATCATCTTACAAATTTGAAATGTATTTGTGTAGTGCTGTTAACAAGACACATTCCCTCAAAGCAGCTTCACAGAGATCAAATTCTTACGTTAGAATATATAGCTTTAATATACGTTTGTTGCTTATAAATGTATCCATATTGAGCAAAGTCAGCGGGGACTGTGGCATCGAAAAATTCCCAGGGATGGTATGAGGAAGAAATCTTGAAAGGAACCAGACTCAAATGTCAACTCATGTGGGAATTGCATGTCTAAAAAACATTTATAGAATGTATGTGTGGAAAGATATTTTCTAGGAACACACACACACACACACACACACACACACACACACACACACACACACACACACACACACACACACACACACAACATATATATTCTTCTACCACTTTATCCAATCTTCCCTCGGGTGCCTATCTCAGGCGTCTATGGGCATTAAGGCAGGATACACCCTGGATGGAATGCCAGCCCATCACAGGGCACACACACACACACACACATTCACACACATTCATACACTAGGGACAATTTTCCAAGGTGCCAATCAACCTACCGTGCATGTTTTTGGACCGGGAGGAACAAGGAGAACCTGGAGAAAAAACCCCTGTGGCACGGGAAGAACATGAAAACTCCACACACACATGGCCGAGACAGGAATCGAACCACGGCCCTGGCGGTGTGACACACACACACACACACACACACAAATATATATATATATATATTTTTTTCATTCATCTTCTACTGCTGTATCCGGTCTTCCCTATGGTCACGGGGAGCCTGTGTGTCAGGTGTCTATGAGCATTAAGGCAGGACACACCCTGGATGGAATGCCAACCCATCGCAGGGCACCCACACACACACACACACACACACACTCACACAATCACACACACATTCATACTCTAGGGACAATTTTCCAATTTTTTATTCATCTATTTATTTATCTATCTATTTATTTATTTATTTGTTTGTTTATTTATTTGTGTAAAATACAGTTTGAACCATTCATCCTCTTGAAAAAAAAAAAACATGTATCCAGAACACACACACACATATATATATATATATATATATATATATATATATATATATATATATATATATATATATATATATATATATATATATATATATATATACCCACACTGATATTTATAGAGGATTTCTGTACCTAGCCTCTCTGTATCTAACATGTGAGGGTAACATTGCTTCTTCTCACCTCCAAAGTCTTTGGTTCAGTCCAGCGCTCATGTTTCTGTCTGGGCATGTTCGTCTATGTTTGTGTGGATTTTCGCCAGGTTCATCAAACTGTCCAAACCATGCATGTAGCAGCACTGACTGTGCGGCAGAAACGGTGTGGATATGTGTGTGTGTGTGTGTGTGTGTGTGTGTGTGTGTGTGTGTGTGTGTGTGTGTGAGAGAGTGGTGACCTCGGATGGCATGCCAGACTCTTACAGAAATTCTCCCACTATACATCCATTGCTAGTGGGAGGAGCTATAAACCTGATCAGTACAAAGCAGTCACGAAAAATGAAGGAATGACAGAACATATAATACTAACCTCAATCTCACAAAATTGCTTGTAACATTTTAGAGCACCTTTTTATTTATGCATTTATTTTTACTACCTAGCCAGGCTACAATTCACAAAAACACACACACACACACACACACACACACACACACACACACACACACACACACACACACACACACACACATTCGCAAAGAAAAAGCTCCCGAAGCACTTGTGTAAAATACAGTTTGAACCATGCACCCTCTTGAAAATAGAAAACGCTTACATCCAAGACACCAAAGGGTTTTATTGTTTATGAATGTTTGCTATCTGGAAGCAAAGAAACTAGCAAAACAAAAGTGTATATATTATAGCACTGGACGCATAGAATCCTAGCTATCATTTCAGTGTTTTTGCTTGCGCGTTATAAACCAGTAAACAAATGCGAGACGTCGGAAAACGTTTGTATTTTTTAGCTGTTATGAACGACAAAGGTCATTTTATCTGTGCTAAATAACACACACTTGTATTCGTTTTGGGGCCCTGCACCCTGAACATGCCCCGACATGCCTGTTTCGGCGTCTGGGGAATTACATCAGCAACAAAGCAAATTGCAACAAACACACTGCGTAAACAAGCTGGCAGGCAGCGTGCTGTGCTACACACCTTCCTGGATGTGCTCCAATTTCTCGATGCCACTCCAACTTTAGCACATCTTTAAAACATCAATACGTAATTGAGACCGAGACTTCGCACCAAAGATTTGCATCTTCTTTTTTTTTTTTTTCTATACCCATCACCCCCTCCACCCACCTCCCCCCTCACCATCTCTCCTCATTTGATCCCTGTGGCTCACCAGCTGGTTCCAGTGTATCTCCAGTTCAACCAGAGCCTCCAAGTTCACATACTTCACTTAATTGGTTCCCAAGGCAAGAATTAAATATTTACTTTAAAGCACTTTAAAATTCAATTGATTTTTATCTGACAGCTGTGCTGGTCTCGAGTGGGCTGATTGCATGCGCTCACCACGCATTCCCATGTGTGTTCGAGAAAGTGTGCAGCACAAACAGCTGAAATCCTCCTCCTTTCGCAACGCGCGCACAAGCACACTCAACGCTGCCCTGTGATCAAGTATGGACATGGACACTGACTTGACCTGTAACCTCGTCCATTGTTACAGCGGGGCTTAACGCCCAGACGAAGCATGAAAAGATGGAGCGGGTGCAACAGCTGATCACTCAATACAGCAGGTGACGGACAGAGCTTTAATATAGACACACTTCCCCAACAATACGCGTTAATTAAGCGTTTCATTGAGAGACGTAAATAATCGCGCCTTCTTTGCGAACAGATATCCTTCTGGAAAGGGCAGTAAATTACAGCGCTTTATACAAGAGATATGAATAAACATTATTTAATCCAAATGGCACAAAAGAACCTTTTCCAGGAGCACAAGTGAAAACTGGAAGGTTTTAATTTCAGCAAAATGACGATCATCATCGTCGTCATCACCGTTATAACATGCTGTATGAAAGGAAAGACAGGGAAGAAGTGCTGTAATGTTGCTGTTTTTAGCTTCGTATCAGAGTTAGTCACATTTCTGATGAATTAAAATGACAAAATGACAGAACTGTACTTTCTTATGAAAGCAACAACAATAATATTAATAAATTCATCATCGTCATTATTCTTTTTCTAACTGCTTCATTTTTTATTTTTTTTTATTTCTGAATTGAAATTTTTGTCGCGATTGCAAAATTATACCTATGTTTACCCAAATTCATTTAAAAACAAATATTTCATTAATGGAAAACACCTATTATAAACATCACAGTTAAATCTTTTTTTTTTTTTCGTGAGCAGGTATGAAAATATTAAAATAAACAAATGTCTATATTTTTAGACCATATTTTGGTAAAACCCTGCAAAACATGTTTTCATGATTCTCTGATCCAGCAATCTACCAATCATAAGTTTCTTTTATTTATTTCTTTTTATGTACTCTTTTTCTCTTTTTGCTGCCTAATAAACCACACCCATATATATATATATATTTTTTAATATATAGATATATATATTATATATCTATATATATATATATATATATATATATATATATATATATATATATATATATATATATATATATATATATATATAATAATATTCATAATCATTCATTCATTCATTCATTCATTCATCTTCTACCGCTTTATCCAATCTTCCCTCGGGTCACGGGGAGTCTGTGCCTATCTCAGGCGTCTATGGGCATTAAGGCAGGATACACCCTGGATGGAATCCCAACCCATCACAGGACACACACACACACACACACACACACACATTCATACACTAGGGACAATTTTCCAAGGTGCCAATCAACCTACCGAGCATGTTTTTGGACCGGGGAGGAAACCGCAGAGCCCAGAGAGAAACCCCCTGAGGCGAGAGAAGAACGGGGAGAACATGCACACACACCACACACACATGGCTCCAAACTCCAAACTCCACACACACACACATGGCCGGGACGGTAATCGAACCCGGAACCTGGTGGTGTGAGGCGAACGTGCTAACCACTAAGCCATATATATTTATTTATTTTTTTTTACTTTGACATATCAACTACATGCCAAAGGCATAATTATACTAATGACTTACTCGGTAATTGCGTTTCTGAAATTTTACCACAAAAACTGACGTTCCAGATGTTATAAGACACAAAAAGCAGAAGACTACCTGCCCACCTGCTCACACACATATCACAGTCACTTAGCAGCTTTCCTTCTGCAAGAGAGCGCCGAGGTTTGTCGGATTATGAAACCCAGCTGCGTAACTTTTGACAATTTTGCCCTCTCCGAAGATGCCACTGAGGAGGGCCGGACTCCGCGGTGGAAACTCATCAATCCTATCCCGACCGTCTCAGATGCTTTACTTTAGCGATGTGGAAGATGTGGTGTATAAGTATCAATAAATAATGACCTTGCTGTAGAGAACCTGACATGACTGTTCATATCTCATCATCTTTCCTCAAACCCACCGAGTCCTGAGTGTCTGTTAAGCTCCGAACTTCTCTTTCATTCCCAAAGCGTTGCTTCCGTCTTCCCACCCCGAACAGCAGGGGCGGAGCCATCCGAGTCTATTAAGGAACCCATCGCCCAAGATTCCAGTTACTGCGCTTGTCAATCACTGTGGTGATGCCATTTCTTCGTCATTCCGTTGCATGATAAACTGCAATTCATTACCTTTTATCAAAGTAGCGACGGGGAGAACGTGCGTGTAGATGGGAACGAATGAAAAATGGGAGGCGTCGTGAATTAAAAAACGCACGTGATGTAAATGTCAAATATGGAGGCCGTTCGAAAATCCTCCAGCCGGCTTCATTTGAAGTATTGAAATATACAAAACCTGCACTGGAAATGATCTCGAAGGCTAATGTGCCATTAAATACACATGATGCCTAACAGTCAGTGTAATTCATATGCTGTAAGAGGAGAGCGCAATTGGTTTTTACATGCTTTTCATTAAGACATCCGCCCGGCTTTAAAATCCTTGCCAGAATGTGATACGGCCTTAGTAAATTGGACCACGTCGCTAGAAAAGCAGCTGGTTTAAACTATTAGAAGCGGGCAAGAAATGGCATCAAATAATAATAATAACAAGCACGCAATAAATGTTCCAGGTTGAGCGTCTCGTCTTCATTTCAAGCATTTACAGCAAATCAAGAGAGTGGCTTCGCGCTCGCCGTTAGCCTGTCAGCATTAAGAGCATTACTGTAATCGCTGCTTTAGTCGCCCCTCTTTACAGCATTGTGGCGAACTGCTCGCTGCGTCTTTGACACGCCGTAATTGTTCCGCAATTAAGGTCTCCGATATCAGGGGAGGTGTTTGTTTTATGCCTTCAATTTCCCCTGTAATTGCGGCGGCGGCGATTAGGAGAGCTTCACCTTTAAATCAGAAGCTAAAGAGAGCTTCAAGCATAACGATAATGTAAAGATCGCCATTTTTCCACCGCCTTTCCCCGCCTCTCGATGACTAATAACGCTTAAATGACTTCATCCATCTCTTCGGGGCTGTGTTTATAGTCGTACAGTAAAACCCGTACAGCCACATAAACGACCCCGGCAAAAAGCAGCATGGTCTCACATATGGGTTCTGGCCCTGGGTTAATACGGGTTAACCTAGGTTAAATCCAGGCGCAGGACCTGACATAAGGGCATGGCAGGAGCAAAGCGTATATGTAGGGGGGAGAGGGGTTGCTTAGGAATATCAAATACATTTTGTCATGTACGCAACAAGAGTAAACAGATTTTTTTAGATATGTATTTATTTATTTATTTTTGTAAATTATATGAGTAAAACCTCTGATGATATTTATTAGTGCTAAATCAGATTTAATGTTGTGCCTGGTAATATCTTTATTCCATTTGTTTATTTGTTTGTGTGTGTGTGTGTGTGTGTGTGCAGTCATCCAGGCATATTGACCAGGTTAATACGATGCACGTTAATGTGCGGCAGCTTCAGCTCCAGATTTAGGACATTAGTGCACTTTGTCAGGCGACTCCCAGTGGCTCAATGGCAGGAGGATGAATAAAATATGCACGATTGACTGACGAGTACACACAACATGTGTGTGTGTGTGTGTGTGTGTGTGTGTGTATGTGTGTGTATGTGTGTGTGTGTTTGCTCGAGGTGTGCTGTTTATGTTCAGCAAAGGAGTAAAGCACATGCACTTAATCTCTCCAAACCCAGGCCTCTATTGCACTCAAAGGTCTGAACATTGTAAATTATTATGTTTTTTTTTTTTTACCCCCCCCCCCCCCCACCCCCCCACCCCTTATTTTTTATTTATTTATTTCTTGGATGAGAGAGTGCCACTCACAGACCCACCACTCATTAGCACTTCAATTAAATAAAAAAAAAAAAGAAAAAAAGGGGGACAGAGCCACATCTGAATCCGGAGCCAATTTGGCAGCGGGCCTCGAATGCGGCACGGCGCAGCCTCTTTTCTTCCTGCGAATTCAGCCTCTAAACAAAAGTGACAGGATCTGTCAACGCGGGCGAACAGGCCGGGGATTCACCTGAGCATCTAAGTTATATAACACTAGTCAGATTATAATTAGTGTCAGTTTTAATCTGCTCGTGAACGCCGCTGCATCTGCGAGCCGTGGCACAGGAAGTGTCAGTGTGTATGTGTGTATGTGTGTGTGTGTGTGTGTGTGTGTGTGTGTGTGATAGCCTCCTGTTCACCTCACCAACTCTAACCTGCCCATGAATATTTCAAGGGGATTCTGAGGGCAGGAGGAAAGATTTAATTATTTCAAATTAGGAGGTGCCGCGTGATTTGGCCCTAACGACCCACCTCGCGTTCGTGCTCGCGAGCAAAGAACAAGGGCGAATGTGCAAGCGCGACGGTAAAAAAAAAAAAAAAAAAAAAAAAAAGAATCGAAAAAAAAGAAAAGCTTACTGTAATGGCGATCAAAATCGCTTTTTGTCAACGAGGAGGTGTGTTCGTTGTGGTTTAGGCAAAGCACAGGTCGTTAATTTCACACTCCCAGGTTCGCACGTGTACGACGTGCACTGATTATGCACTTGCTAACGGAACCGCACCTCCTTTGTTCTTTCTGTTTTTCTTCTGCCCGTGATGTGTTTTTTTTTCTTTCCTCGACGACGTTTTGCAGGGTTGTATAGGTTAATGCAAGCTTCGAGGTGGTGCGACGGAATTGGGAATGTAAGATTTAGTTAAAGATTGTGTCTGAGAGGAAAAGTCCTTTTGTGAAGAGGTGTGTGTTTTAAGAGGAGGATGTTTGAAGTACTCCAGGGGGTCTTGAACTCAGCAAGGCTCTTCAACACACACACACACACACACACACACACACACACACACACACACACACACACACACACAACACACACACAACACAAACACAAAAACACACACGTCCACATTCCATTTCCACAGCCATATCGAAACTAACTCCCCGCAGTGCACTGGACACACACACACACACACACACACATTTGCACTCGGTGTAGCAGTGTATCCTTTCTGAACAGCTTTGATGAAAGAAAAATGTCAATGTTATTCTCCGATCATTGAAATTCAATATGAGCCCGGGCGTAATCATTTGTCGGAGTAAAGCAGCTTTGTGAATCGAATACACTTGTGATTCGTAGTTTGCAATATCTTATTCGACTTTAATAAGCAACGCGTGAAAAGTTGTCGCTTCAGCTCTCGCCGCGTTTAATAGCTTTTATGTATTCCTTAATTGTTTGCTAATATTAACTCTTACTATAAACGCCTGTATTAAAAAAACCCTCTTTATTGCACCGGTAAAAAGTCGCAATCACCTCCTTATTAATCCAACTTTGTGCCGTGGATGACGCAATACCAGCCGGATCATCACTTTCATTTCATTATTCATAACTCGTTGGTGTAATTAAAAGGCCTGCATGCGTCTATAAACTAGCATTAGATAGTGAAAAACACAACTGATGCGGTGATGATCAGAACACTGTGTATATATATATATATATATACACACACCCAAATATTTGTGTGAGTAGGTAAGTATACTGATCGAAAAGAGTATAAATGGTATTTCCTTACTCTCGTTTATATCTAAGTGCACACGGACCGTTTGTGGAGCTGGTAAAAAGTTTACTGTACCTGTCAAAGTCAGCACATCAAAGACTAATACTTTATTAAGCAACAGTCTATAGGGAAAGACGTATCCTGTTATAGCACACCGGGCTGAATGCAAGACTAATTAAAAAGCATATTTTTACATTATTAATTTCTGAGTTTCACACTTAATGAATGTGAAATGACAGGGTTCCTATTTTTACATCCAGGCACAGAGAGGAAGAGGGGCTGGGGAATACAGGTCCGCAGGTTTGAGCCAAACGCACCGGTGTGTGCAAAGACAGTTCCTCTCCTCGGGTGGAGATGGTACGCAACTGCAATGAAAAAATACGAAAAGATTACACGCTGAACTTGGAGTAACATTACGCGATATTATATAAATGGTTAAATATCCTGGCGTATTAAACGATATATATTTATTGAATGAATAAAAAAAAAGAATGCTTTATTTGAGGATAGAAGTGGTGTGATGGGCAAGCGTGCTGAATGCTCGGTCTGTTTTATTTTGCTCTGAGAGAAAGTGAAAAGAAAAAGCGCCGGCATTGAGAGACAGAAAGAGAGAGAGAGAGAGAGAGAGAGAGAGAGGGAGGGAGGGAGAGGAAGAAAGAAAGATAGCGAGAGACTCTCTGTAGAATAGACGTAATCAAGTGTGCGGAGATCTCTTTGCCAAAAACACTGCATCTCACCGCACACGTTTGCCCTGCTCTCTTAGGACACACACTCTCTTACTGAAGGCATCGGACTGATTCCGAACACAAAACACAGCTTTGTCTGTTCAACGCATCAGAGACAAGATCAGAACGCCAAAAATAAGCACTTTTTTTTCTTTTTCTTTTTTTCTTCCTCGCCCTTTTCTAAAACTGGGGGGGGAAAATATATATATATATATATATATATATATATATATATATATATATATATATATATATATATATATATATATATATATTTTGTTAATAACAAAATGTTTTTATTTCTACATATCACTGAAATATTTACTGGAAGGGAAATCGAATGAAATTCACAGAATGATACACATTTAAGGATGTAAACGCTGTTATATATTAAACATACAAATAAGCAATAGCCTATATTTCTCTCTTATTGTGCATATTGACTCTTCTGTATCTCTGAGTAGAGATGCTGCATATTATTAAAGTGTTTTCTTTTGTTTTTTTCTTTGTTTGTTATTCGAAGCTATTACATTATTTATTTATTTATTTATTTTCCCGTTGACCTTCCTGGGTTCAGGCAGCACGGCCGCTTTGTCGCTCAGACCTCGTGGGCCCGTGTAAATATTAGCCAAATGCTTGTACCCTGTAAGTGCGCCGCTTTTGTGAATGAGGACTGGAGTTTATCCAAGACAAATTCCTGCTATAGTAATGTGTGTATGTTAGTGTCTGTTTATTTTTTTGGCCGTGTTCATTCGTCGACGCTTTCCTGTGCGTTCAGGAGAGATGTAGATAAATAACTGTCAAAATAATAATAATAATATATATATATATATTATATATATATATATATATATATAATATATATATATATATATCTCTACATGTATACATGCGAAATCGATGTCTAATACCTTCATGCAGAAGTGTTTGGTTTATCAACGTGTCATATGATAAACAGTCCATTACATAAGATCTCACTCTCTCTAACTCTTCTCGCAGTGGGATTCGAATCCATCAGTCGCGTTCGACGGGCTCGGAGGAATTTCCAGCGAGCCGCCGTCTGGCTAAGCTCAGGCCGAAATGCAAACTGCTGTCTCTTTATTGCATCGGCCTCACAGGAGATCACACCTTCCTGCTGAATTTTACTTCTACTGCGAGCAGCAGAGGGCAAGTCCACAGTGCTTTGCGCGCACACACACACACACACACACACACACACACACACACACACACACATCACTCAATCATCACACATGTGCGCATACACATAGTCTATCATCATACACCAACACACACAGACACACACGTACACACACACACACACACACACACACACACAAGGGAGGCCCCTGCTGCACTTTAGGTGCAGGCTTATTAAAACAGACTCTGCCAGCTTCAGTATTCAGCCTGTGCGTCGGCACGCTTATCACTCCTCATTAGACAATCATCGGGAGCACTGGCGAGTGCCAAGCCTTAATCAATGCGCTTTGTGACTCTGTTAGGGTGGCCATGCAGAAGAACACAACCTCTCGGGTTAATGCAGTCAGGAGCGGAGCAGAAAGAAAGGGGCTGCGGACAAGTCCAAAACATGTTTCTGTCATTAAATATGGCAGAGAGGAACCACATCCATATGGATTTTCAGTTGCATAATTTTTGATTGATGTGAGTTTTTTTTTTTTTTTTACCCCTGAAAAGACGGAAACAGCAAAGGCACTGTGGTGTCCACATCTTCTGCCCCCCCTCTTTTTTTTTAAGTGAATCATTGTAAATTATGCAGAGTGCAAAGGATTGAAGGGGATGTGTTTCTGCACAGTTCAAACATTCGACTGTTTCCATCCATATCCACCCCCCCCCTCATTTTTTTTAATAAGAGAGAAAGATACTGTAGGTAAAGGTATAGGGCTTTGCACTTTGATTTTAATTAAATTCATTATACAAAAACAAGCAAAAATAATCTCCTAATTATTATTATTATTATTATTATTGTTATTATTATCATTATTATTGTTAATCTTCTTCTTCTTCTTATTATTATTGTTATTACTATTATTACTATTATTGTTACTATTATTATTATTATTATTATTATTATTAGATGCAAATCTATCTATCTATCTATCTATCTACTACTACTATGATGATGATGATGATGATAATATAATAATAATAATAAAATAATAATAATAATCGTCATAATAGTCATAATAATAAGATTATTCATAGTAATCATAATAATAAGCACCAAAAGGGATTTTCCCAAATTCAGGAAACACTCGAGAGGCAAAGGCGACATCCTGCCAGAGAGTCGGGCATGAGAGGAGAGAGGAGGAGACAGGAACAGTTTCTCCTGGCCCAGTCCCACTACAGGAAGTGTTTGTAAGAGGTTGGAATCGGAGGTCAAGGCAGGGGGTCAGCGGGTGGCGGTCCAGAGAGTTAAAGCAAAAGAGGGAATTCAGTTCCCAGCCTTCATCTGATTCCATGGGAAATTGCTGATTTTAATGTTTCAATGTTTTGTCATAAAAGGTCATATTTGCTTCCAGCTGTGTATATAAGAGCAATAAAAAATAGGTCTTTTTAATCTGGGTGTAATTATGCGATTGTATGATTTTTTTTCTATCTATCTATCTATCTATCTATCTATCTATCTATCTATCTATCTATCTATCTATCTATCTATCTATATTATATTGTTGTTAAATCTGTAATTAATGATAAGACTTTTAACATGCTTATTTATTATTATTATTATTATTATTATTACTATTATTATTATAATAATTATTATTATTATTATTATTAACAGTATGGATATGGAATGGAGGTAGTAGTATTGTTTTTGTTGTTTTATTCCTCGGTTTTATATATATATATTTTTTTTTTTCTTTTTTTTTTCTTTTTCCCTTCACACTCGAGAGGGGGAAAAAAGTCATTTAAAAAAAGTTTCCTATTTTCAGAAATGTGCACCAGGCTACAGATCTCAAAGGTCCTTTTCATTTTAACCAAATGTAGGAGGTGTGAGGGGTTGTTGGGGGTGTGTTGGGGTGGGGGTGGGGGTGGTGGTGTGGGTTGTTGAGGGGATGTTGGGAGGGGGGGGGGGTGGATGTGTGTCCTCCTCACTGAGCGAGCAGATGGAACAATAAATCACGGCAGCGGCGGCCGCCCCTGCACGGGCCTAGCCCCAGCTGCCACTTTCACCGCTTTTTTAGCTGACATGCTTTCAGGTCCACTGTCGACCAATCCCACCCCACCCCACCACCACCCCAGCCCACCCCACCCACCCCACCACCACCCCAGCCTCCACTCTTAATCCTTGAATCCCTCCGTCCCGTACAGTCGTATCCATCAAACCCGCACGTGCCCATCAACCTACCGCGGCGATCGATTCGGCGAACTTGGCCCGGGCGCACACACGCGCGCGCATAAACGAATCCCGGGTCCACCGGCGTCTCCACCCGGTTCCTCATTTGCCCCTTTTAGCCTCCAGCAACGGGGCAGTGATTACTGCGGTACCACCCTCCGTTATTATACTCGCATTATGATGGATACGCTGGCATCCGGACCTTGAGTGTTTCCAACTAGAGGTGACGACGGAAAAAAAGTGTTTGTGTGTATGTGTGTGTGTGTGTGTGTGTTTGTTTTCCCCCAAAAACCCTCATCCTACAGTTCTGCACTCAATGCTTTAACCATATAGTGCTTATTTTGCACAAATAAATAGAGTCAATAATCAGTGCGTAAAATAATCTCGTGAGAAAAAAAAAAGGTCAGGAGCAAACTGAAGTGCACCCAAAGGCCAGGTGGTGGCGCTGTGAGGCCAGATATGCCTTTATCTGCACGTTGGACAAAAGACACTCTGAGGGGAAACTTCTTTAGAAACCTGCATGTACATTGGACTGTATATTATGTATAATTCGCAGCAAAAACACTTTTTTTTCCTGACTGTAACTGCACACTACAGGGTTTAAACTAATCAGGGCTTCATTTTAGATTAAGGTTTAAGTGCATTTGCAGTGTGTGTGTGTGTGTGTGTGTGTGCACGTTATTTTTATTTACTTTTTAAATTATTTATCAATTATTTCCCCTCAAGTACACAGCTCTATTCTCACACCTTGTTTGCTTTTTTTCCTGCAATGAATAAAAGCTATTAGAGTTCCTAGAAATCAAATCATCCACCCAAAATTGTGGAGGAGAATACGAAGGATCACACACACACACACATGCACACACACACACACACACACACACACAAACACACACAGACACACACAGACACACACACACACAAAAAATAAGCTGGCATTCATGTCCCCTGAATTTTGCTTTATATACAGTACATGTAGTTAAAAAAAAAGTTTAGCATAGCCTAGTGTTAGATGCAGAAGAACTGGTGTGTGTATGTGTGTGTGTGTGTGTGTGTGTGTGTCTGTGTGAGAGAGAGAGAGAGAGGACACATCTCCACTCTCTCTCTCTAACACACATGCTTTCATCCATTCTTTTTTACTTTCCTCCTGTAATGTTTTATTCTTCTGCATTGTCGTGGAAATCCACGCACTGAAGACATTTTGTTTAATCCGAACTTCAGTAGCCGAATAGCGGCAGAGAAGAAAATGAATATTAGCTATTGTTAAACCGTCGTGCAAAACATATTTTTCTCTGCTTTTAGAGGAGGTTAAAAGACAGGCGAGGGAGAGAGAGAGAGAGAGAGAGAGAGGGGGGGGGGGGGGGGAGGGGGGGAGCGAGAGAGATAGAGCATGATTTCTGTATGAGATGGGACATTGCTTGACATTTTCAATCTAAGGAGAGTTGGAAGAAAGAAGGATATAAAAAAGGGAGATAAAAAGTAACAAAAAGCGACACTGTTGACTATCTTTTCACTTTAAAAGGATGGGGGATTGCAGTGTTTTTCGTACATGTTTAATGCAGATTACATATGGAATGTGTAGAAATGCAATTATTGTAGCACAAAGGACAGCATTTTTCTAAAAATAAAAAAATAAAAGGTATTAATTTGCAATTTCAGTTACAGAATACATCCCCCCCCCCCTTCTAGTTCAATATACATTTTGCCCAATTTTAAAAGGTGGTGTAAATGTGTGTTATTTGGTCTAAATAATAAGAGAAATAAATGCAGAGCATAAATATCTGTGTTAAAGTACCAATGTACAGTAATCATGCAGCTGCTTAATCCTTTAACTGCTTCTCTTCCCCCCTCTCTCTCTCTCTCTCTCTCTCTCTCTCTCTCTCTCTCTAGTCCTCTTCATCATCATTACTCGAGCACACTCCAGTGTGGTTTCTCTGCACCTCCCACTGGTCACGACTTAGTTCACTATATTTACTGACTTACTCCACATCACAGGCCGCTTTGCTTGTAAACACACTCGGATCCGCAGTAAAAATCACTTTAAATATTCAGTCATAATTCTATTTATTTATTTATTTATTTATTTATCTCTTTATTCATTTATTTATCTCTTTATTTATTTATTTCCAACTACACTCTAATATTCAGCATGGAAATCAGCAGATTTTGGGTAGAGTTTTTTTTTTTATAATTACAGTTCAATTCCATATAAATAATTTTTACAGGATTAGGGATGGAAAACGTCGTGTAGAAAATATCTGGATAAAATATTAATGCAAAGTTGAATTGTGCTCCGGGGGCTTTGTAAGGTTTTTTTTTTGTTTTCTTCTTTAATTAATCTGTGTATATTTTGTAAATGAAACGTCCAATCAGAGAAATCGAAACAATAAAAAGAAGGTTAATTTTCACAATCGTTTTTGTTTTCCCCAGTTTTTTTAATTCACTAAAACACAGTCACCATCAAAAAATCACCACAAATATATGCACCGGAAACTATGTGTAATATAATAAGTGTTATGTGTTCCTAAAATAAACAAAAACAATATAGTAATATTTCGGATGTTGAGTATAAAGAGTGTATATTTGGGCTTTGAATCATTGTTTGGATTTGGTGAATAAGAAGCAAAGCAGGCGATGAGAAGAAAGCAGATTAGAGAGAGAGAGAGAGAGAGAGAGAGAGAGAGAGAGCGTGAGGGAGGGATGTGCGATGAACTCCACCAGCGTGTGTTTAAATCGCTAGGAAACAAAGGTACGGCTGAATTCTCCTGTAAAACGAACTCCACTTGCGTGAATGTTTGTAAATGTGCAGGAGCCGGACTGCGGAGGGGAAACGTGTGTTACGGTCCGCACCGCAAAACGCAAAATACCGAATGACAATGCACCTCTCTTCACAACAGGTCTCTCTACACAAGAGGTCTCTTTACACAAGAGGTCTCTCTACACAAGTCTCCACACCTCACACTGACAGCCACGGGTTCAGGAACGTAGGCGGAGGAGGAGAAGAAGGAGAAAAGCAAGAGGAGGAAGAAAAGGCAGAAAGTTGTCAGCGGTACAGGGCATACTTTTTCCATACACCACACACACACACACACACACACACACACACACACACACACACACACACACACACACACACACACAAGAACAAGGAAATCATAACTTTGAGAAGTGTTACACTCCTCAGTCCAAAGACAATATAACAGTTGAGGGTGTTAAAGGTGAAAGAGAGAGAGAGAGAGAGAGGAGAAGAGAGAGAGAGAGAGAGAGAGAGAAAGAGAGAGAGAAGAAAAAACAGGCAAAAAAAGAAAAACATGACACTTTTCCAAATATCAGAAGATGCCTTTGCAACTCTTGGGATTGCACGACTGTCACAGATCAGTAAGGTCACTGCCTCTCTCTCTCTCTCTCTCTCTCTCGGTGTGTGGATGTGTGTTTGTGTGCGGATGTGGTCGGCGTTAGGGTTACTGTATGAATGCTGTAGTCGGCGTTTGAAGTGTCTGACAGAGCTGGAGAGCTTTTCGAGGAGAGAAACACACTCGGGTACTGACAGCTGAGGTCAGAGGTCGGGAGTCGTAACCCGGGTTACTCGGAGGTAAAATTACCTATGTAAATCAATGGCTTTCTACTGAAGAAGCCAAAGAGCAGGGCTCTGGACTGTCAAAAACATTAAGCACCCTGCACACACACATACACACACACACACACACACAACACACACACACACACACACACACACACACCACACACTGTCACGGCTTCAATGCTTCCCGTCTCTGATGCTGTCTTTCGCACCTCATAAGCAAATCCTTTTAGTGGTTTTTTTTTTTTGTTGTTTTTTTTTTCCCCCTCCACAATCCTCCTTTCTTTATACGCCTGGCGAAGTCACATGATATGATGACACAAAAATGATATATGTGACAAAATAAATAAATAAATAAATAAATACATAAATAAAATTAAATAAAATACATAAAAAAAATAAAATAAATAATATATATATATATATATATATATATATATATATATATATATATATATATATATTTATATATATATAAATTGATCCATGTTTATACATATATCCTATTACTTTTTAATCCTCAGGGCATTCCATCTCACCCGTGAGAGTACACACGTTCCGTTCCTTATGTTAGAAAGCCGGACGATCGTTCCTGTCGGAATAAAATTCGTTAATTAGTTGGGCATAAAAAGTCGAATCGGTTGCTTCAAATCACAACAAAAGCATCGGCTGTATTAATTATGCAGGCAGACAATAATACAAACTCCACGTTTATTCCGTGCATTTGGAGCAACAATAACAATATAATGAAATTTTATTCCAGCTAATCCGTTAAAAACGCTTGCATTCTTCCTTGCCTCATTAATTTATTTCCTACTTTGATTGTAATTATTGCTCACCCTCGTCCCCTCCCTCCCTCCTTCCCTCCCTCCCTCCCTGCTTTCCTGTTTCTATGCCCTTCTTTCTTCTTTGGCATTTCTTTTAAAGGGCGTTTATCTCTTGTGCGGCGAGGTCCCGTGTCGGTGTATGTTCAGGCGAGATCACAGCAGCCGCGGCCGCTTAATTAGCGCCGAGCAGATGAGAGCGGGCAGCACTGGTGAGCTAAAGGGCTCTACGCAGCACGGAGGAACCGCACGAGTCTGAGAAAAGTTAGCGCGGGAGATCCGTTAACACAGCATGGAAGCGCACAGGCTAGAACTTCAACCCTCTAAGGACGATCCACTGATCTGTCCCGAACTCCCTGATAAACTCCTGAAGTCTCAAACTCTGTCGCTAGTTATTAAGGGGTTGTTTTTTTTTTTTGGGGGGGGGGGGGGGAAGGGGGGGGAAGGGATTGATGAAAAAAAAGGACGAAATGATACGAGATTAGGGTTGGTGGAAAGAAGAAATAAATAAAATAACAGTCAACTCTCTGACACCGTGATGGGAAACTTAGCTTGACAGGTTTGAAGAGTCTTTGGGATGCAGTGACAAGCTGCGTTTGACTGCCTTCACCTGTCATTACGTCCACAGCCGAGGAAAGTGTGTACACCACGTACACAGGGACGCTGGAAAAAAAAAAACCACTTCTGCCCGGCAACAGCCAGACACGTTATATGTGTATAAAATATGTGTATACTCTTTGTATATGTGTATAATATGTGTATGTGTATAATAATGGAACGAGTACAGTGTGTACAGTAGGGTGCGAACACTTTGGTCAGAAGCTGCCTCAACAACAGCAGCACTATTTCAAGTTTAATTCAAGTTCAAGCGATTGCGATAGAAGCGTCGCGTAATCAACATTGAAAAAATAAATAGAATAATATTTGTCTCGGATAAACACCTTCCCCAGAAAAACGGAGAAACTTTTTTTTAGACTTTCTTTTTACGTATTAAATATGCCTGGTTATAGAGTAGCTGTTTATTGCCTGTGTTGGGGAGTAAATAGTTACGTTTAACGCCGTTATGTAGTTTAATTACAAAATAAAAGTAACAGTAATTCGTTACAGAGGCCGAGAAAAAAATGTAATTAAAAAAATGTAATTAAATTACAGTTACTTCTGAAAATGTTAACGATTACAAATAAGGAACACAAAAAAACCCCTGAAAAGCCCTATTAACCTATTATATATTATTATTATTATTATTATATATAATTTTTTATATTATTATTATTATTATTATTATTGTTGTTGTTGTTATTATTATTATTATTATTATTATTTAGTTTATTTTATATATATTGTTTATTTATTTTATATATATTATTTTTGATTTTTTTTCCCCTTACTACGTTAACTTCAAGTGCCACCTAGTGGACGAACGAAATTCATCAAAACGTAATCAAATGTGATCAGTTACTCTACAGTCAATTTTACAAAGTAAGAAAAATTACATTACTTATTACTATTATTTTGAATAGAGTCATTTGTAATCTGTAATCTACTACATTTCCAAAGTAAACTTCCCAACACTAATTATTGCTGTAATCTCTATAGGGGCAAATTCTAAATAAGTAAATAAAACACTATATAATAATAAACACTATTCTTCAATTAACTATCATTATTTCAACTTTAAACAATCGTTTATGGGAAAATAATCAGACTGGGTTATAAATGTTCTATTGTTTCCCTTCATGTTTTTAATAACAGTTTTGTTCAAAAGTGTGAATCAGAATAGCAAACTTTCTCTCGATTTATTGCAGCTGTTTTGAATTTATTACATTTTAAAACGATAATACCGGGGGTCTTGATATGGCATAAATGGGATTAGCCTCAAATCCTGACTAAAACAATATTGTTTCCACCAATCTCTCAAGAGGCACACAAGAAGAGCCTTGCACATGCATGCTGGTATGAAAGCAGCGGACTGTGTCGATGTGTGTGTGTGTGTGTGTGTGTCTGCCGGGTTTTGGGTGTGTGTGTGTGTGTGTGTGTGGAAACGTGCTGATTTAAGTCTATTCACTGTTGTTGCTGGCTTGTCTTCAGCTTGAGAAAGCATCTATAGTGAGTCCCAATCAGGATGAGGAGGAGAGCACTCCATGTGTCCTACCCGAGCCAAGTCGGAATTAGCCTTTATCAGCAATCCCATACAGTACCACTGGGCCCGGCTCTGGAGTCTGAGTCAAGCACATCTGATAGGGATTAAAGATGGACATGTAGGCCCTCCATGCCACCATGCGCTAGAAATAAATAATAATACAAAAAAACAAACAAAAAAAAAAGAACGTGACATTTGAATTAAACAGCATCAAAGGCCTTACGCGAGACAGAAGGAAATATGTCTCCACATGCCTAGGCATGGTCCAAGCATACTTAGGGAGCTGGGACAGACACCGAGCGAGGTTGGCAGGTTTATAGGTGTTGAGCGCGCTTATTAAGACACCATAAGCTGGATTTATTTTGGGATGCTGCTGAACAAGGGAGAGCAATAGGGACTGGACTGTGATCTTATATGCCAAACACATGTGCAAAGGATTCTGGGGAATCCCAAAGCATGGCTAAAAGGGCAGTGCCAACCATAACGTTCCACATCACCAACCAGTGCCTTTCCTCTCAGTACAGGGGATTTTGTGCACACGGATATTATTATGTTTCCTGCAATACAAACTTCTGTTTTTATCATTTCATTCATTAGAAAATAGGATATATAAATTCAATATTTGGATTGACATTTTTTTTCTTTCATTTTTTTTTATTCGTATACCAGATCCAAATATTAAGCAGGTAGCACTAGCGGGTACGACTTATAAACTACGAAGGCGGCAGCAACGGGCAGTTTTATGTGTACAGTATTTATTAGCTATGAATGAAGTATTATGTGTCAGCACATGTGTTTGCTATTTCAAATCCTGTTACATTACACATGTGCGATAAAGCACGATAGAGTGTGCATGTTACTGGAAGCTAATCAACAATCGGAAGGTGTGATTTATTTCGTTTAGCACCGAAAAAGTGGTAGCAAGAAAGAAAAGAAAAAAAAAAAGGAATACATTATTATTAACTTTTATGCTTGCGTTACATCCGGATGTAATCTTACAGGATTTGATTCTCTTGTTTTTAATTCATTAAAAATAGTTTGAAAACTTTCCTTTCCTTTCTGACAGAAAATCTTCCCATATCAACAATTAAACAC
This sequence comes from Kryptopterus vitreolus, assembly GCA_030449085.1. Classification (NCBI taxonomy): domain Eukaryota; kingdom Metazoa; phylum Chordata; class Actinopteri; order Siluriformes; family Siluridae; genus Kryptopterus; species Kryptopterus vitreolus. Next base: position 23,244,363 of record JACRUU010000015.1, read on the forward strand.
TATTTCACACTATTTAGGTCAGATGGCATACAAGTACAATCATTCATTCATTCATCATCTACCGCTTTATCCGATCTTCCCTCAGGTCACGGATAGCCTGTGCCTATCGCAGGCGTCTATGGGCATTAAGGCAGGATACACCCTGGATGGAATGCCAACCCATCACAGGGCACAAACACTCACATTCACACACACATTCACACTAGGGAAAATTTTCTAAGGTGCCAATCAACCTACCGTGCATGTTTTGGACCGGGAGGAAACCGGAGAACCCGGAGAAAAACCCCCTGAGGCACGGGGAGATCATGCAAACTCCACACACACATGGCCGAGACGGGAATCGAACCCGGACCCTGGTGGTGTGAGGCGAACATGCTAACCACTAAAACACCGTGCCCCCATATAAGTATCAAACATCTAAATATTATATAATATATAAACAATATATTGTACACAATCTACTATCAGAATTATAAAATCACCTCTTTCTGACCAATCAGAATGAACGACTGAACCTAAAGCTTTTTGCTAAATATCATTCTGTATTACATAATGAGTTGAATAATTACACACACACACACATACACACACACACACACACACACACACACACACACACACACACACACACACACACACACACACACACACACATACACCAGTGTTTGAGTTCTTGTTTTTTTTCCCCCCTGCTAGCCACATTAACCTTTCCCGCTTTAGCATTTCTGCCGGCTTCATTCAATTCTCAGCTCTCTGTCGGCTCCGAGTGAGGTTGGAGCCGGGCGATCGTGTCGCACCGAACCCCGCGTATTATCTCAAACATGAGGTGACATGTTAATGACTTAATAGTGCAATCTGCCAAATAATAATCACAGCCTGTCAACACCGTCTCCGGCAAAATGTTTACAGGTGGAGCGGTAATGTACGCTGACAGTAATCCGAATAAAAATGAATTTACTGCCGTTGTCTCATTTGCAGTAAATTTTCACATCTCTAACGTGCAACTGGCACCGTGTGAAGCCACACATATGGGCGCAGACACGCACGCACACACACAAGCGTGCACAGGCACACACACACACACGCAGACACACACACCCATGTTACCCTTGGCTGCTGCTTCAGCAAGCTGGCTCTCTTTATGCTGAGGGGACATTTGGGAAGAAGAATGAAAGAATGAAAAAGTCAAGAGAGAAGTAAAAAAAAAAGGTAAAGAAAGAGGAATAAAGCGATTGAAGTGATTGAGTTCACACCCTAAAATGTAAAGTCACACTTCAATTAACTAGGTGCAGGACAGATGCAGCGCCTGTGTGGGCTGTTTAATTAATGCAGGTCAGAGGTGAAGATTGAAAATGTTGACGTGATGCTGCCTTGTTACGTATTTTTCATGTGCAAAAAATAAATAAATAAATAAATAAATGACAAAGGCAAAACATACCGAGTGTTCCATATATAAGTCGAACCTCTGCATCTTAGCAAAATACATTTGCTTTTAAAAAATTATGAATAAAATAATAATGATGAAAAGCAATGGTTAGTTTCCACTGCTACACCTGTGAAAAGGATCATAATAATAATAATAATAATAATAATACTATAATTATTATAATTATATATAAATATAAATACAACAATAATAATAATAATAATAATAATAATAATAATAATAATAGTTTTTGTGGAACTATGTAAACTCGGGATGAACCTCAGAAAAAGCGGTTAGTTTCCACTGCTACACATTTGTTGACTTGTTAAAAGGATGAAAAATTAATAATAATAATAATAATAATAATAATAATAATAATAATAATAATAATAATAATAATAATAATAATAATAATAATAAGAATATAAGAAGAAGAAGAAGAAGAAATAAAATACAATGAAATACTACTACTACTACTACTACTACTACTACTACTACTACTAATAATAATAATAATAATAATAATAATAATAATAATAATAACAACAACAATATTTTTTGTGGAACTATGCAAACTTGAGTCGATATAAAATAAATAAATAATAAAAAAAAAAAAAAAATAATATATATATATATATATATATATATATATATATCTATATATATATATATATATATATATATATATATATTCAATTGTTCTGACAAATTGGTAATTTAAGGAGTAAAAAGTAGATTGCATTTCAGACATTTAATCAGCAAGGCATTAGTTCATTTATCAAGCAATGTATAATTTGTGTTTGAGTGTTCCTGTGTTTTCCACAGTAATAGCATATCTAGCTGCGCTCTCTTGGGTTCTGCTCGGCTAATTAATGTGTGTCTGAATCCTATTGCATTGCATTATCTAGATTGGACCTGCTGTACACAACGCTGACTGCAATAATAATGGAGCACACAACGCTGTCAAATGGAAGCGGAAGGTAATTCCGGGTCGATCCGAGTCGTATTACTTTAATAGCTTATAATATCGTTTTAAAGCGAAAGTTGTAAGAAAAATGTTGTTTCACAATTACTTTACAAATATATCGATTTGCATACTCTTAGAAAAGGGTCCAAAGGCTTTACCTATTAGAATGTGTCCAGGCTAGGAAAAGTATAAAAAAAAATGTATTATATATAAATAATTATATATATATATATATATATATATATATATATATATATATATATATATATATATATATATATATATATATATATATATATATATATATATATATATATATATATATATATATATATATATAGCATTGGCCACAACCATGCATCCCAAAAAAAATTTTAGCATCATTATTATTATTATTATTATTATTATTATTATTATTATTATTATTATTATTATTATTATTATTATTATTATTATTATTATTATTATTATTATTATTATTATTATTATTATTATTATTATTATTATTATTTTATTATTATTATTTTGGACCTTGTAACTCTTTTCATTACTCTGTTTGTAAATGCATACATTTTTACATTAATAACAAATCAATTGTTTTATGTATTAATTACTTAATAATTGGTTATTTATTACATTTCATAATCTGGTGGAAATTACAAATTACCATTCTAATGTATAAAGTTTGAAATCCAATGGAAAGCATGCTCCTGTTAGTAAAAGGTGGACGAAAATTTGAAAAAGGAAATGGAAGGAAAGAAAAAAAAGGAAAGAAAAACTCCTGAATGTCAAGTGTCTCTCAGATATGCTTAATTTATCTTTCCAATTGACTAAAACAATTTGTCCATTTTTAATTGATCACAATATCGATGGACCTGCCAGGCTGAATTCAGCCGAGAGCGAAAAAGACAAATACGAGCCAGTGGAGGTCTCTCCGTGTGGATAAAAAGAGGCAGACTGGAGGTGTGTGCTTCTGATTGGATTGTTGTCACCCTGATGAATATGCAAAAGGATCTGGGTTGCTAAAAAGGGCAGCTTGAATGGGTGTGCACATGTGGTGGCATGTGTTTTGTTCTGGGAGAATGTGCAGTTGCCTCAATAAAGGTCAATGTGTGTGTGTACATTAAAAAAAAAAAAAAAAAAAAAAAAAAAAAAAAAAAAAAAAAAAATATATATATATATATATATATATATATATATATATATATTTTTTTTTTTTTTTTACTCCAAAGTGCCCACTGAATTCGATCTACAGTCCGACGTGACTAAATAAGCTGCTATTTGCTGATGACACACATTCATTGCAACGCCGCATCTGAGTAGAGAGTTCCCATCGCTCTTTTTCCAATGACCTATTTTCCCTTTCAAAACGGCTCTGATTAGGAACTGCGAGCTGTCCGTGCCAGGCAGAGTTGGAGCACAATATTAGTGGTGATGGTGATGGCACCATCTGTGGGTAGGAGCTGATGATGCAAGGCTCACACTGAGAGGCCAATGAATGTTGTCCCTGACTGGTGTTCAAGATGCAGCCTCTGCTGCCGTTCATTCACACACACACACACACACAACACACCACACACCACAACACACCCACCCAGGCACACACACTTCTACTGTGTACAATTATTTCATGGATGAAACCAGGAATAGAGAATTTATTATTATTATTATTATTATTATTATTATTATTATTAGTAGTAGTAGTAGTAGTAGTAGTAGTAGTAGTAGTAGTAGTAGTAGTATATAATATATTATGAGAATTATTATATATTTGTTGTTTTGTTCAAATATATTTTGGAATGCTTTCGATCGAATATTGCACTACTCATAGTTATGGGGTCGTTGGTATTTTGTGTTTGTGTACTTGTCATGCACTTGTGTTGTCTATTATTCCACACTTTAGGTAGCACCAAGGTTCTGGTGTCTCATCGTTGTCTCATCATTGTCTCATCTCACTGTGCACTGCGTCAGCTATATATATATATATATATATATATAGATATATATATATATATATATATATATATATATATATATATATATATATATATATATATATATATACAGTCAAAATGACTTCACTAATGATCTCTTTTTATTAAGGTACAACAATATTGAACAAAATAATTAACAGTAATAAACCAGGAACTGCAAAAAAGAATGTATTTAAACCAAGTCAATATTTCTTGCTTAACTAATTGATTGATTTATTTATTTTAGCATTGGCTGAATGTTTAATAAACTTAAACTAAAAAATTTAAACAGAAATTTATTCAGGAACAATGTGTTTTTTGTTAGTCTTGGATTCAATCAAGCCTAGAAATGAAATATTTGAAATATATTAAAAAAGTACACATCAGTTTGCTTCATTAGTTAACTTACTTTCTGAACATTGCTAAACCATATTGTTGAATTCTTGCTCCTGATTGGCCAGGTGGCCTTTATTCATTTTCTGCAATAGAGGTAGAGAGAATAGCTTGGGCAGTTTGAGTACATGAATGCATGTGAGGAGTTGCATGTCGTGGTTTGTTTATATATATATATATATATATATATATATATATATATATATATATATATATATATATAATATTATATATAATTCAAATAATAATTAATAAATTAAAAAATAAAAAAGAAAAAAAAGAAAGAAAAAAAAGAAAGAAAGAAAGAAAGAAAGAAAGACACTAAATTAATAAGAGTGTAGTTCAGTGGGTTACTGATCGGAAGGTCCGAGGTTCGAGCCCTGGTATCACCGAGCTGCCAAACCTGAGTAAGGCCCTTAACCCGTTGTGCTCCAGGGGGCGCTGTATCATGGCAGACCCTGCACCCTAACTCCAGCTTCCAAACACACTGGGATATGCGAAGAAAACATTTCACAGTGCTGTAACGTATATGTGACAAATAAAGTCTATTCTATATAAAAAGCAAACATGGGAAAGTGATCATCTGTGTTAACCTTGCATTACATCTGGATGTCTGGCAATCCCTGCTTGTTTATCAGTACCAGAATGTCCCTATTTCTATTATTCCATACATAATTCATTAAATGATATTAGCTAAAGGCGACAGGGTTCTTATAAAGTGCTATATATTGTATCCAACTACACTCGAACAAGAAAACGTCCGAATGCAGCTCGCTAGTCTAAGTGACTGGCATGACCATGGGCATTGGCAGCATTGATGGCACGGAGCAATAAGCCAGTGTGCTCGTTCTGTCCCTCGGCCAGCATCGCTCACAGCCAGTCCTGAAGGGGTCAAGGCAGCTCACACTTTTTTTTCTTTTTTTTTTCCTCCCATCTATATGACACCCGACTCACCGCAGGAATTGCCCGGTAATTAGGTGGCGTCTTGAATCAGTTGTGTGTGTGTTTTTTTTTTTATTTATTCTTTTTTTTAAGGAAAAATATTAACTCAGGTAGCATGGTGACCCCCCTCGAGGACTAAAGTTGAGGAAGAGCGCTCTAAGCCACTTACCTTACATTAAATCTGAGGTATCAGCTCCCGGAGGAAATCTTTAAGCTACTATATTTTATACAACACAACACCATTCCTGCAATCCTTCCCCATCATTTCTCAGCATCGCACCACACATTGTCGGTTTTCCCCCCGTCCATATTTTTCGTCGAAGGTGCCTAAAAAACAACAGGTGTGGTGGATCCGACGGAGGATGTGGAGTGGTCTCTGGTGTTTGGGGATGTGGTGGGGGGTGCTGTGCAGAACTCATCTGGAGAGTCTTGTCGGACTGGGACTTGTGCTGGAATCAGTCATGGATCTCTCCCCAGGCCCACACAACGCTTATTAACTCGGTGCCAGCAGCGCCGGTGCAGCTAACCCGTGCCAAATCACTCAGAAAGTGCCTTCTTTCTCTTTTTCATCTGATTTCCTGTTCGTCTCCTCGGAGAGGAATTTTTTTTCCCGTATTGGGCCACCGGTGTGATATTTTGCTGGACGCGCTGCTTAAAACGATGCTTCGTAACACTCGCTAACGTGAAGCAGCGGCGTAATATTTTTGATATCTTTTCAATATTTTTTGTACGGGCATGCGCTAAATTGATCAGTTAAAAAAAAACAACAAAAAGAAATGATAAATATTATTCGAGAAGCTGATGTGAGAAATCAGACACGTGAGAGCATCGACTCTTTTTCAAAGAGTACAAACGCTTTTTCATTTGAATTTGAACTTTTCTGAAACAAATTCAAGGTTTAAATGTGTGTGTGTGTGTGTGTGTGTGTGTGTGTGTGTGTGTGTGTGTGTGTGTGTGTGTTTGTGTGTGCCTGTGCTAATTGTCCCAATAAAATCGTTTCGAAAATTTCCATATTCTACATCTGTGCATGCAAGACAAGTTTCATTTCGCTCATATTAACTGATCCCGAATGCAACTATTCCTGGGAAAGGATTTAGGATCCTCCTTAGAAGCCCATGCAAACACACACACACACACACACTGAATATTCAACACACACATCTTTTCATGGCTATTATTGCCCCGTCACTGTAGGCCAGTCTTTAAGGGTGTGTGTGTGTGGGGGGGGGGAATCCCACCATCAGCGGCAGATCATTTAAGCCCTTGAGTAAAAGGACTGAGCAGCCTCCGCCTTTTCAGACGCATTTCCAAGGCCATGATCTTACTTGCAAAACTCCTTATTAGCTGCTCACTCCGGGGCCCCGCAGCAGCCTTAGCAAGCTTTCTGTGCCTCATAGGTGGGCTTCTGTTCAGGAGCGACAGCGCCGAAGCCCTCCAGCACTTAGCCTCTACAATCATCCTCATCTCCCAAATTGTCCTGGAAGGAGCAACGTGCTCGGATTTGTCTAGGGCTGTTTTGTCCAAACTGGGGCACAGATGGGATAATGACTTTTACAAACAGCATTTTGATGAGAGGAGGGGAAAGGAGAGCGAGAGAGAGAGAGAGAGGGAGAGAAAAAAAAAGAAGAAGAATCATATGTAAAATGCACAAAGGCTCGCATAAGCACGTTGGGAGCTGCATCTGGAACAAACTAAAAAGATGTTTAATAATTTAGAAGCAAGCAGGCAGGCCTGATGCAGCTGTTGTGTGCAGGGGAGCATGAAAGGCTTCTCGGTGACAGCTGGCTCCTGCTTCTCCCTCGGTTGTGGCGTGGCAAGGAGACGGCAGATTTGGGATTAACCAATCCCTGCTACTCTCGCCCATCTGCCACCAAGACCTCATCTCCTAACTCTGCCATACAATAAAAGAGAGAAAGAGAAAAAAGAGAGACTGGGTGGGCACGGACACAATCGCAGCCAGGATAGCACAAACACACACTCACATCACACACACACACACACACACACACACACACACAGCTCTCATAAACATATGCAGCAAGGCGAGCGCGGCCGTCAGCCCCCCCGAGCGTGTTTTGTTGACACGCGGCCAGTAGAGAGCTCCTCTTGCGCTGTAGCTCCAGGGCACATTTTGCCCTCCACGCATTTGCAGGAATACAAAATGTCGCTGGCCACAAACAATGCTTGGGCCTAATTGGCCGAATTAACCGAGCCATGTCTCCCATCCCCAGAATGATTAGCATAGCTCAGCTGGGAGGGTGAGAAGAGGCTGGGGGGGTGGGGGGTGGAGGGGGTTGGGGGGGTTGATACGAGGGCGACCGTGTGGGGCGGATAGAAGAGATTTGTTGGGGGAAGGCCAGGTGAAGTTATGTTTGCCCATGAAAGAGAAGTGATCCTGGGGACAGTCCCAGCTGGGCTTGCGTCTCCAAGTGCCAGCAAGATAGTGGTTAGCGATGGAGGGGATTTGTAGCGCTCCGAGCTGCTCTTCTCAGCCGCTCCAGACGGCTCATCCTCTGGCCAAGTGCCCTTATTTCCACAGGAGCTTGACACATCTCTCAGCTCTGTTAATCAAAAACCCCACACCACCACCAACACATGGATGATCACAATACAACCATTCTAAGGTCCTGGGTATGAAAAGAGAAAAATAAATAAATAAATAAACACGATTTGGGCATACCATGGCCATAGAAAAGACACTCTGGACTGATTGCTATGAATGCTTATAGCAGGAGATTATTTCATATTTTTTCTAGTGTTAACGCAAATTCACTTTAACTGCACTAATGTTGTTAACGTTATCTGCTCATTTACTCTGAATGAACGAAAGCCGAATAACAAAGAACAAAAAAGAACAAATGAATAAAGAAACTTCAGTGCTTAAAAGTTTTCATGATTCTAATACTCTAACTAACTGTAACAATTATATCCATTTCTCACAAAATCTCCCTCTTTAATAAAATGATTTTACTCTGGAAAATTCTTCTTTTAATATTAATATTCATTTCTTGTTGATTTCAATGTTAGGTGGTTCAGGTGGTTTTAATTGTAAAAATATGGGACGTGGCTGTTTAAGAATTCTGTTCCGGTTGCTTTTCCATATAAACTGGTGATACGGAAGCGCATTGCATTCACAAAATACGCTCCTCACTAGCATATATTACTATATGGAAATGCACGGAAGCGCATTGCATTCCCAAATCCGTATTACGGAATAAAGTGCATTTTTTATTTTTGGGAACGCAATGCGCTTCCGTATAACCTAAACGTATCATCAGTTTATATGGAAAAGCAACCGGAACAGAATTCTTAAAGGAGCCACGTCCAATATTTTACAATTCAAACCACCACTAACATTGAAATCAACAAGAAATGAATATTAATATTAAAGAAGAATTTCCAGAGTAAAATCAATATTAAATAATGAATCATTTTACTAAAGGGAGAGAGATTTTGAGAGAAATGTCTATAATTGTTACTGTTAGTTACAGTATTAGAAACAAGGAAAGTATTCATTTATGGTAGGCTGAAAACGTGCGATTAATCGCGATTAGATATTCGAATCGATCGGCAGCCCTAACTTTTCTGTTCATTTTTTTATGTGCACACCGAGCCTTTATTCTCAAATGAATTGCGATCCAAATCTATACCGGCATTTCTATTCATCATTCCATCTAATATATAATGGGAAAGAAATGGGGAAATATGTATATTTCATTTCGTCTGGAACACGGTGGAGAATGCAGTATTTCGGGAAGTCTTTTTTATCCTGGATTACTCAAGGGGGCATTGAAAATGAGGCCTTGAAATCAGGCAGTAGATTAAAACTCAAGCCCAACATAAAGAGGACCAGAGAATAAACCCCCTCTCTCTCTCTCTCTCTCTGTTTTTTTTTTTGTGTTTAAATGTTCCCCAGGTGAGTTCGCCATGGGAGTATGTGTTCAAGGTTGTGGGACAAGGTCCTGAAAGTGATAAAGCACGGAGAGGCGAGTTTATTCCTGCTCAATATGGTCTGTGATCTCGATGGAGCTCAGCCCAGCTGTCCGATCGGCTGCTGCACATTCCCTTACCTGAATTCCATGCTGTGCTCCTCAGATCACTGCCTGTATCTCTTCGTCTTTTTTAAAGCCCCGGCTATAGGCGAGAATCCGCGGCGTGTTAATGCGCTCTCCTTCCTGCCGGATTCCCACAAGGCTGAGAACAACAAACTCCCAAAGTCAGCAAGCCATGGAGGAACGCCGAGAATAAAAGTGCACTTGTGTACCGGTAGTTAATACTCCGCTAGCCCTGGGCCAACTGATTACCCAAAAGTGCACCTTAAAACACAAGTTCTAGATTTCACTGATTAATTATATTTTACTTAATTCCCAAGCCTTTTCATTTTCATTTGCATGCTCTCTCTCACTCTCTCTCTCTCTCTCTCTCTCTCTCTTTCTTTATCTATCTATCTATCTTCCCCGCTCTTTTCTCCTTAACCCTCCAAGTGTTTGGGGATTGTCCAAATGGTGTCCTACTTAACTCGCCAGTTTCTTTTACTCTGATCTGTACAAGTGGTATTGCATTGACGATCAATCAAACCAAATCTCTCCAAACACCTATGTTTAAGCCCAGGAAACCACCTGTCACTGGTATAAAAGGTAATGAAATTCCCGGCGGAGCGCCGCAGCAGCATCGTGTGTAATCAGGAATGCTTGGAATAGACACACATCTGCTCGGGGCAATTAATATTGTTCAATCGTCAATGATATGCGAGGTGTTCAATGTCCTTTCTATGAGAAATCTATATAAAAGAGGTGTATTAAAAAAATAAAAGACATTATTTAAGCAGTTTGCTTTGACCGGTGCAAAACGCGGCGTTAAAAATTCATCCCAAAACATCTCAACAAACATCTCAGGCACCCACCATGTCATTAATCTCTCCATAGCCCACCTTAGTTACCCCTTTCTCTCTCTCTCTCTCTCTCTCTCTCTCTCTCTCCTCTCATCTCTCTCTTTCTCCGGTGGCCTGAAGCTTCTTTAGGACGGACTAAAGTGACACAGAGGGAGGTGCACCGGCGCTGGAACACTATTGCCGCAGGATACGTAAGACTGAAGGTGAGCCGCCTGCTCTTTCATCACTTTCCCGGATCGATGTGGTGTGGAACAGAGACCTGGGTGGCTCTCTAGGGAACAGTGGGCAGCCTCCTGCTGGGGGGCAAGCCCCGAGCGAGGGAGCAGGACGAGTAAAGAGACTCTCACTCCTCCCTCACGGACCCTTTGGTCACATATGGAGAGCACAAACACACCCAATGTTCCAAACATTGCAGAGGGGCTGCAGGGGCTGCATGTAGATTGCCTCACTGCAGTGCCATTTCTTATACAACATGTCTCCATTGCAATACTTGTCTAAAAGAGAGGATAAAAAGGAATAGGGGGAAAATGGAAAATAATTGAAATGATCATTATGGAAATATCTATCTATCTATCTATCTATCTATCTATCTATCTATCTATCTATCTATCTATCTATCTATCTATCTATCTATCTATCTATCTATCTATCTATCTATCTATCTATCTATCTATCTATCTATCTANCTCTATCTATCTATCTATCTATCTGTCTGTCTATCTATCTATCTATCTATCTATCTATCTATCACTACTGCAGGAGGTCTATATACAGTGAATAAAGTTAAAAAGTATAATTAATATAATATTAAAAGAAATAATAAATACTATATATCTAACTATAGAAAGTATTTATCAAATGATACATGATACAAGTTTTTTATATATATATATATATATATATATAGATATATATATATATAAAACTTGTATCATGTATCATTTGATAAATATATATATATATATATATATATATATATATATATATATATATATATATATATATATATATATATATATATATATATATATATATATATATATATATATATTTTATATATATATATAAGCTTCAATCCCATTTATAAATAGTGTCATATCAGACAGGACTTTATTTACAATCTACTCTACAATGTACTGAAAGATTAGATGAATTTGGGTGTCTGCTGTGGCTGAAATTATGGTATGTGATGTCTCAAAAAGTATCTTTATTGTATTATATAAAATTTGAATGAATAACTCACTATAGTGATTTACAGTTCCAAATCTGAGAGCATCAGGGTTTAGTGTACCAACTGTTACATATTCAAGATGTTAAATCCTACATCTTGTGGGCATCAAAAAAAATACGCACTTCTTTTTTTTCACACTTATAGATATCCATTTAACAGCAGCTTTGTAACAATTCTGATAATCTTACATTCGCAATAGCAGATGCTAATTGAAGCACCGTTTCTCCCCAAGTGTTAGGGTTCGGGGTATTAAGAGGGCAGCAGAGCCTTCTCTTAAATTGATCACTTGAGGAAAAACAGGCCCTGCCCTCTCTCTCATTCTCTCTCTCTCTCTCCCTCTCTCTCTCTCTCTCCCACTCAAAGCCCCCATCTCCACCCACTGCCACCGCATATGAGGCAATTATGAGGCAGCGACGGAGTGCTATGCAAACGTTCGACTTGCAGCTGGACAGATATTTGAAACAAGTCACTGTTTAATTAGGTTAGGCAGCCATTTCCTCCCTACAAATTAAAGCCCCAGAACTGCACACAATTAATCTGCGTCTGCGGGTACCGTGCGGTTCCCCAAGAGGAACCGCTCCGGTTCCTCAGATCTGACCCCGAGGGTCCTCGCCACCGCGGGAAAAAAGCAATTATAAAAAACAGCTCTCACTCTAATCTGCACAAACTCCTGCATGCACACAGTTATTGATATTCTGGAGCAATGAAGGAAACTTAATTTACGCTTCCACTATTAACCGTAATAAATGCGTTACGGTGTACTGTGGGTACTTTAGTGGCTGTGGAAATGGTAATAATTTAAGAGAAAGTTATGAATAATAATGAATAAAAAAATATAAAGGCTAGATTACAGATAGATAGATTATAGATAGATTATTTTTACTATATTCATCAATATTCATACATAGACCTCCTGCAGTAGTGATAGGTAGATAGATAGATCGATCGATCGATAGATAGATAGATAGATAGATAGATAGATAGATAGATAGATAGATAAATAGATAGATAGATAGATAGATAGATAGATAGATAGATAGATAGATAGATAGATAGATAGATAGATAAATAGATAGATAGATAGATAGATAGATAGATAGATAGATAGATAGATAGATAGATAGATAAACATGTATCATTTGATAACTAATTTCTATAGCTCGCTATATAGTATTTATTTATTTTTTTAATAGTATATTAACTATTCTTTTTAACTTTATTCATTGTACATAGACCTCCTGCAGTAGTGATATATAGGTAGATAGATAAATAGATAGATAGATAGATAGATAGATAGATAGATAGATAGATATATAGATAGATAGATAGATAGATAAATAGATAGATAGATAATCATATATAATTTGTTAGCTACTTTCTCTAGTTAGATATATATAGTATTTATTTTTTATTTTAATATATTATATTAACGAGTGGGGCACGGTGGTTTAGTGGTTAGCAAGTTTGCCTCACACCACCAGGGTCCGGGTTCGATTCTCGTCTCGGCCATGTGTGTGTGGAGTTTGCATGTTCTCCCCGTGCCTCAGGGGGTTTTTCTCCGGGTTCTCCGGTTTCCGGTTTCCTCCCAGTCCAAAAACATGCACGGTAGGTTGATTGACACCTTGGAAAATTGTCCCTAGTGTATGAATGTGTGTGTGAACGTGAGTGTGTGTGTGTGTGTCCTGCGATGGGTTGGCATTCCATCCAGGGTGTATCCTGCCTTAATGCCCATAGACGCCTGAGATAGACACAGACTCCCCGTGACCCGAGGGACGATCTGATATAGCGGTAGAAGACGAATGAATGAATGAATGAATGAATATTATATTTACTATCCTTTTTAACTTTATTCATTGTATATAGACCTCCTGCAGCAGTGATAGATAGATAGATAGATAGATAGATAGATAGATAGATAGATAGATAGATAGATAGATAGATAGATAGATAGGAAAGATTGTATAGACTATACATGCTTGAAAAAAGGTCTCTTGTGAGTTATTGGCTAAAAGAAGATGATTTCTAATAGTTAGTTAAATGAAGCCATTTTGCTGTTTTGATTTAAAACGGCTGCTGAACGATTTGTTACGCACGTTTAAACGACATCCTATTTCACTCTATGCTTTGGCCCATTCATTTCGATGATCTACAGATGTTTATTTTCACAAAGACCACGACATGATCATCTGACTTTGAAACTTGCCCGAGCTGCTGTTACATAATGCGGAAAGCATCTAGGTCATGGATAAACGCCTCCTGTAAATGCTAAGGTACATGATGTCCCCCCCCCCCCCCCCCCCCCCCCCCCCGTCCCCCCTCCCCCCCCCCCCCCCCCCACTACACCTTTAACTCATTTTGAGTTGTGGAGATTTCTGGCTATGACAAGTGGACCATGCTAGCGTTCATAAAAGCCTTTCACCTAATCATAATGGTGTATAAAAATGTTCCATTTCATTCATTTCACCCCAGGCCTTCTTGGTGGCCCATTAAATCACACACACAATGTTTTCTTGTAGTTTCATGTGATTACTTTCTTCATTTCCACCTTGTCACGTTGTGCATTTTTCAGACTAGTGAGATATACGATTACTAATAAACAATATATATATAAAAAAGCTTGTCTTGTACCTCATTTTGTTTTGCAGTGTAAAGTCAGAGAAGAAAAAAAACAAAACAAAGAAAGGAAACCCGAACACAATTTATTATATGAACGGATGGGAATCGTGTGCAGAAAGACAAGCTGTTGATAAAGCAATATTATGTGACAGGACAAATAAAGTCATTTTTATGTAAAGCGTATTTTTTTTTAACATAAAACCCCTATTTGGCAAAGCCGTATATTGTTTAGCAAGATTAATGTGATGTGCTCGGAAACAAAAAAAAAAAAAACAACAAAAAAAAAAATGACTGACTTCATTTGATGCAACAGAATTGCTTACCTGGAAAAGTGCTCTCAGTCTGTGCATTTGCTATAAGCACAAAAGCAGATCCTGTGGTGTGCAACAATCCACTCCTTTTCTAAATTCCCCCGTTCCCCGAGCTGCCATCTGCACACTGAGCACCTCAGAAAATCCAGAAACCCTGACCGTTCAACCATCATTCATCGATTATACTTATTATACATCACTAAATTCTGTATTTACCAGCAGGTGGGCCACACAGCGAGTGGTATAGAGAGAGAGAGAGGGAGAGAGAGATGGATAATATGTGTGTGTGTGTGTGTGTATGAAGAAAGAAAGAGAGATTCAGGGACTTTCGAAAACTCCCCCCCCAAAAAAAATACTTGTATTCTGATGTAGAAGTACACAGGAACAAGGAAAAGCCATTTGACCACGCGTCATGGTCGTGTCCCATTTTACTGGCTAATATCCCCTTGAGTCAGATTTAATGGCTGCTTGAGTGCCCTCAATCTTTAAACATTCTCCATCATTCTATGTTTCATTTATTTTTCAGGTTGATAAAAAAATAAGGCCAAGGTGAAAAACATGTATGTATTTAAAAAAAACAAGTTTTTTCAAATATATAAATAAACAAAAAATAAATAAATAAATAAACAAAGCCCTCGCCCTTAACAACCGCACCTGAGTGACACTTAAAGGTCTGTTTAAGAGAACCTGTCCTTGTTAATTTGAACACATTAAAAACTGGGCTCAGGGCTGGAGAACAGGATTTGCATCTCCTTCACGAGCTGACTTTGCAGGAGTGTTTGTCTACAAAGCAGTTTTAAATGAAGCTATACATGATTCATGCACTGTACTTTCAAGTCTCCGCGTGCTGGAGAGCGAGACCTCTACATTTCTGTAGGCTAATTATTTGAAGCTGTCTGAATAGGAAGCACGTCTTAGGGGTTTAAATGAACAGATATAATGTAGATTCATATATCATATATATATATATATATATATATATATATATATATATATATATATATATATATATATATATATAGGCAGGTTGGCTTTTAGGCAGGTGTGAAAAAATGCTGTAAACAAAGAATGCTTGCAAAAATGGATGTGTTCATTATTTACTTTCATCAATGAACAAAATGCAAGTGAATGAAGAAAAGAGAAATCAAATCAAATCAATATTTGGTGTGAACACACTTTACCTTCAAAACAGCAGTAACACTTCTAGGTACACTTACACACAGTGTTTATGAAAGGAACTCGGCTGGTAGGTTGTTCCATCTTGGAGAAGTAAACACAGATCTTCTGTGGATGTAGAACGTTCTCACATCCTTCTGTCTCTTCATGGAATCCCACACACACACACTCCATGATGTAGAGATCAGGACTCTGTGGGGGTCCGTGCATCACTTCTACTACTTCTGGTTCTTCTTCAAAAAGGTACTCACACCAAATATTGATTTATTTTCCATTTTTTCTTTTGTTCACTCACTTTGCATTTTGTAAATTGACAAAAATAAATAATCATTATTTATATTTCAATTTTTTTTCACACTTGCTTTGCTTAAAATGTTTGTACAGTACTGTATGTATATATATATATATATATATATATATATATATATATATATATATATATATATATCTATATATATATATATATATATATATATATATATATATATATATATATATATATATATACAGTAATGTGCAATCGTTTTTGTAAATGTGTGTATATATAACTTTTCCAGCGATATCTGCCTCTTCCAGGTAGTGTTACTTCAAACCTGGAGGTGCACAACTGTGTAGGACGGATCACTAAATTTTCCGTCGCTAAAGCAAAACCTGTTCCAGCAGGACATTGCCCCCTGTGCACAAATCCAGCTCCTTGAAGATATGGTTTACAAGGGCTGAAGTGAAAGATCTTGTGTGGCCGGCTATAAAGTTCTGCCCTTAACCCTACTGAATGCATTTGGGATGAATTGGAATGCTCACTGCCCCTCCCCCACCTAGACCTCCTGTCCCTGCTGTACATCAGTACCTGACTTTACTATTGCCCTTGTGGCTCAACCTCCACAACCGCACTCTAAAATCTAGTTGAAGATCCTAACAGAAAAAGATTATTATAACAGGCAATGGGGGCTAAATGTAGAATGGGAGGTTCAAAAAAGTATATATATATATATATATATATATATATATATATATATAATATATACTATATATATATATATATATATATATATATATATATATAGCATGTGTCAACAAACTTTTGTCCAGATTGTTTATCTCAGTGTTTATAGTTTAATAGCACTTCTGTAAACTCGATCCCAAATATCTGTCAAGTCTTTCGGGTATTGGGTAAAAACATTTGAGGCTACATTTTAGGTTGCATGAACATCATTGCAATGTAATGGAAACACTGACAAAAAGAAACACTTTTTTTTCTATTTCGACCCAGGATACGATCATACACCTGACACTAGTCCTGACGTTTAAAGCTGTTGTCGGCAAACCATCAGCATCCGCTCAACACACCTTAGAGTTCATATAAGCTGTATAGTCTGTATAGTCTTGTATAGTATGTATTGTCCTGCATTGTCGACATAAATCTGCGTTGCCATGTTGTTTTGTGTAGGCTGTATTGCCTTGTACGGTCTGTGTTGTGTTGTATAGTCCTGTCTGTAAGTTAAATGTATAGTGAAATACTTTTTATTGATACTACCATTAGGGTCTTGTAGGTCCTAGTCTATAATTGGCTCTCCTCTTTTCTAGTGCAGTAGATTTGAGACAGACAAAAACAGCCGATGGCTAACGATACAAAAGTACTTTTACAGCATGTTAAACTTCAAAATGATGAATACAGTTCATACAGAGTGGCTTGGAGCGGGGCTTGCAAGTGTGAATAATTCATTCATTCATTCATCCATTCATTCATTCATTCATCTTTTACCGCAATATCCGATCTTCCCTCGGGTCACGGGGAGTCTGTGCCTGTCTCAGGCGTCTATGGGCATTAAGGCAGGATACACACTGGATGGAATGCGAACCCATCGCAGGACACACACACTCACATTCATACACACATTCACACACTAGGGACACTTTTTCCAAGTTGCCTATCAACCTACGTTGCATGTTTTTGGACCGGGAGGAAACCGGAGAACCGGAGAGGGATGTTGAGGGATTTCTGAGGCAGCTTTTGAGACAGTAGAGACATGCGAGTGCACTAGTCTCATCCTGTTCTCAATTAAAAATGCATCACACCTCTTGTCCCTTCGGACTGCACTCTGACACCTGATCACGCCATACAGGTGACAAAAAAAACAAAAAAGAGAAAATAATAGTATTGTACAGCTTCTCTGTACATGTCAGAGACCAAAAGAACCATCCGCAGGGAAAATGCATTAATACGCCCTAAAATGTCCCTGTGAAAAAAACAAAGCGCGCTGAATAACCTTTGTTCTGTGAGCAGTGAAAGGTTAAAAAAGACACGGAGAACATCTTCACGCCCCCACTCAGCGCGTTTAAAATTTCCGTTTCATTTCGCTGGTGACAAGGCAGCGCCGCCGAGGACAAGAGTTAGGGCTTTTGCGAGCATTCTCAGCGAGCGGCAAAATATACTTTTTGTATTCATAATTAATTGAAAGTTTCAGCAGGAAAGTTTCCCCGCGCATAAGGCGCACGCAGAGAAAACAACAAAGTGTTTTAGTGCTTCGATGTGATAAAGGAAATAAAAGTTGCATGGCAAAGGGAGGTGAATAATTTATGCTCCGACAAGGCAGTGACATTATATTGTCCCTCAGTTTGGTTACAAAGGCGACGCATTTGCATATTTGACATGTCAAAGCAATAAGCTTCAACGGCAAAATCAGTCTGGCGGAGCTGTTCGTTTTCTGAAGATCGTCTGCGTGGAACTTAATGTATAATTGCGCACAATCGAAATACTGAATAATCCATGATTTGACAGAATATTCGTACAATATTCGTACGTTGGAGATGAAAATTGATAAAATATCATACCAGCATTTTCAAACAATCCGAACAATAAGAACTAAGAAAGTATGAGTGTGTAGCACACACACACACACACACACACACACACACACACACACACACACAAATTATGTAATGATGACATTAGGCATTCATGTGAAAGCAGCCATGTCTCATGGACAGCAAAGTGATTAGACACTTGGGAACTAGTGCAAGGACAGTGGGTCCCAGCTCATCAACAACAAGGACTGTGTTTGTGCTTTGATTTAACACTGGCTTTAAGAGTAACGGATGTGCATGAGTGTGTGTGTGTGTGTGTGTGTGTGTGTGTGTGATTGGCTTAGCAGACCTATCTGACATGATAATATATGAAGCAGGAGTTAGGACTCGTCCAATGTCCCCCTATTTCTGTAACCAATTGTGTCAGCTTGAGAGCCAGCGTAACTGCACGCCTATGAACATCCTGACATTTAACATCTCCTAGCAGACAGGGAAAGTGATCAACTGAGGCAAATGCTTAAGAATAAAACGAGCAGTAAAATGACGGGACTGTGTTGTACGCGACACAAGTCCACTAAAAAAGTGCAGAAGGTTGCACTGTTTCTCAGGGAATTCTATTTTGAATATGATTAGAAATATCTTCCTCATCATCATATATTATAAACAAAGAAATGCTCTTAATCAAAAGTACATTTGAATCCAAATTGGTTATCTAACTCAGCAAGCCATTGTATATGACTATGGCTTTAGGTGGCTGGATATCATTAGCATTTACAGGATAAAGCTATTAATGCCTAAAGCACTATTTGTACTACGCCCTGGATAAGGGCGTCTGCTAAATGCTGTAAATGTAAAATGTAAATGTAATGCTTATTTATTGTAGCTATTTTGCATTAGTGATGTGTAGTTAAGTATAGAAAGTGCTATAATATTGTCTGTCTAGTTAGTGGTGCTTGCAAAAGCAGCACTGTTATAATCTCCGTCTAGATTTGGTCACATTTTCGGCGAGTAACTATTCCTGCAGTTTTTGTCTGATCGTAACGAGTCATACCTTATATCGTGTGGCCGCATGGTGTGAGGTGTGCTATTACTTTTATAAGGAATCGCCCCGTGGAATTCCGAACCCAGGGCCAAAAAGCCGGAATTTTTTCCCATAGAAAATGAATGGGGCCGAATTTTCGGGCATCACAGTTCGGCCTGTGAGCGTCCGACATGCACATATGGCATATATACTCGTAGGGGGTCCGGAGTGGATGACGATTATATACCTCCTGAATCCCACACACATTTCGGAATTTCAAGAAATCCGTGGCATTCCGGCCCCTTAGAAAATGAATGGGGAAATTTGACGCTCCGCTGTGCGGCCTGTGTTCACCCGAAATGCACATTTGACATATCAACTCATATGTGTAAAACTCGGACACAGGGTCATGTGACATGTCTAAATGCTCAGCACATCGACAACAAATTTGATGATGTCACATGCATCACTGGCCCCGCCTCATCCGATGTCAACGCTAAATATTAAACATGGCTTAGTGGTTAGCATGTTCGCCTCACACCTCCAGGATCCGGGTTCGATTCCCGTCACATCCATGTGTGTGTGGAGTTTGCATGTTCTCCCCGTGCCTCAGAGTTTTTTTCTCCGGGTTCTCCGGTTTCCTCCCGGTCCAAAAACATGAACGGTAGGTTGATTGGCACCTTGGAAAAATTGTCCCTAGTGTGTAAATGTGAGTGTGTATGTGTGTGCCCTGCGATGGGTTGGCATTCCATCCAGGGTGTATCCTGCCTTAATGCCCATAGACGCTTGAGTTAGACAAAGGCTCCCCGTGACCCGAGGGAAGATCGGATATAGAAGATGAATGAATGAATAAGGCGGTGGTGGTTGATGTTTTTTTTTTCAACAAAATAGCCAGTGTGAATGCAGGTTTTCATTGAAACGTCCATATATTGAAAATGCAAATCATGAGATTTAAACCTAGAAGTGAAGGTACAAACATAAAGGGAGAATTTAGTGTAGACTTGCTTAGATGGAGTGATTTGACCCTCCCCACCCTCCCAAACCCTCCGGCGTAATGTGAAAATGTATATTTGTGTTTATTAATGAAGATTTTTCTGACCTGGCCCGATGTTTCTGTGTTTTTCTCTCCGCTGTAAAAATCTCGGTGCTAAAATATCACCAAATACTCTACGCAGTGTAGAACTCTGGGTTCTTCATAAATAGGGTCCGGGGGAGGGGGGGGGGGGGGGGGCAATACATGTATTGTAATTAATAGGCATTGAGCCTTAGGCGAAATTTCAGCTTCACCTTAGTTTCTTGTGTCCATTTGTGAAACGTTTTAATTTGAAGTATCTATAAATAAGAATGTATTATGCAGCGGCTCAGAAGCCCGAATGACCCCCACTGACCTTGTGATTCCTTCTTAAACAGCCTGTGCACCACCCTCTGTTTAATCCGCACGCCCTCATCTCAAGGATAAATGAAATGACACTGTCTCTAGGCATTTTATCATTATTTTCTTCCTTTCTTTTTTTTTTTTTTTTTTAATCAGCTCTGTCATGTATGTGCTGTCCTGCCGTGTTGAACATGACCAGAGTCGTTCTACAGTAGCCAGAGAGCAGCGGTGCTAAGCTCATTCGGGTCTAATTAATTTGCTCTTATTAGATAAATAAGTGGGCGAGGGGGTCCGCTCTCTCCGCGGTGACACTGTTTGCCCAGTGGAGATTCGGTAATAAAGTGTACAAATTCACCAGATAATTGTTAGCTGATACTGCTGCTGCCCCCTCAAGTGTGCATACTTGAACCATCCGCTCCGAGCCCAGGGGGTGAGGGGGAAAAAGCGGGGAGGGTGGTGGTGGTGGTGGTGGTGTGCATTCGTCTGTGTGTATCTATGTGTGTGTGTGTGTGTGTGTATGTGTGGGGCTGAGTGTAGTTAGGAGAGGGTGTTACTGCATTATTCATTTCCAATGCTAAGAGCCTGTGGTGGTGGAGTGGGAATGGGGTCTCTCCCTTGGTCTGGAGTCAAGGAGAGGGAGGAAATTACCAGGCCAGACCTGTTCGCTTGGACTAATAGCCAAAAGGCATTCTCACAGACAGATAAATGGATATTTAAATTAGATTTGCTTTGGACATTGGACGGAGATAGTTTTCATTAGATACATAATCATCGGAGGCAACGCGAGCGCCGCGCTGTTGACTCGGTTAAGATGAAGGCAATATGAAACAAACCGGCACCTTGCTCTTAAGACTAATACGATGCTCCACCCATACCAATGTTACGATTAAAATGATAATTTAAGGTGGCAGCTTTAACTGATATTCAGATTCACGGCCTGCTCCATACAACGCGAGGTGTCAATTAAGGGGCGGGAAGATGAAGGCAGCCGAGCTTGATTTAAGACGCTTTAATCAAAACATTGTAGCATGTAATAGAAAGTTAATGAGTCAGAATTGAATGTTCTTTTAACCCCCCGCCCCCCTCCCTCCACCACCAACCTCCCCTCTTATCCTCCCCTGACACTAAATTTGGGAAAATAAGAAAGTTGTAGCTATGAGAATCTTAAAGCAGCAGTATGAGAGAAGGATATGCAGCAGATTTCCAGCTATAATAGCTTTCTGCAGCATTGATTTATTTGCCTTATCCCCCCCCACCCCTCCACCCCTCCCTCGTTTTTTTTTTCCTTTGTATTCATGTTTTCTAAATCCATTTGCTTGTGCTGCGAACTTTCAACTCTATCCATCATCCCCCTCAGGGCTTTTTTCACTGTCCATAAAGAAAAAGTCATTGTTTTGCCTCTTTCCTTCATTCTGTAATAAAAAGGACGTCGCAGAGTTAGGTAAATTCCGTCCAGCAGAAATCCACGTCTGCCAAAATCATTCTTGAGGGGCCATAAAATAAAAAGAAAAAACGCGGGGCATGTCAAATGAACCCAAGGGATTGTCTCTCTGCTCTGCGAGGTGAGCTACAGGTTCAGAGATGCGGAATTGACTGGACACCGTCGGTTAATTAGGCATTTCCATGCGCCGTTTTTCAAATGGGCTTTCTGCAGACGGCTCCGGATAAACCCGATGCGTTGCTTTGCTTTAAAGCTTTGCTGCCGAGCCCTATATCAAAAGCTTTAGAAAGCTGCATGCGGGGGGATGCTGTCTTTAACCAGGATTGACAGAGGCTCACCACTCAAACACGTCCACTGAATTGGAGAATAGGTAAATTTGTCAGGAGACAAAGGACTGCCAGATTCCAAAGCAATACCCTCACTATATATTTCATCTAATAAGGTATTAAATAGGTCTGAACAGTCTCAAAGGGGATCCTGACGGTTATAAAGACAGCTGTACAGACGGAAAATCCCTGACAATATCCCGTTCCGACAGTTTTACATGTTTTCAATACGCTTTTATCAGTTTTATATGTCCACTCGTGATTGCAATACGTTGTCCACATTAGAAATTAGGTTCTGGAAGCGAGGCCGCAGTTCTGCTTCCACGGTTTTACTAAACGTCTGAGACCCGGGGCTCACTCTTAAACCATCGGCGATCGGATAATGTGCTGTCGGAAATCAGATAGAGAGTTAAAAAAAGTGGTGTTTCCTAAAGTGATATTTGTTGATTATTGGCTTATGCATTTTGATTGCGTGCCTAAATGAGCTTTAATATATAAATACTATACATGTGTGCAAAAATGTGTTAACACCCAAATTATGCCTACTAGTTGCTCATTCACAACAGGTATGAGCCACTCACTATATATCATCGTATGGAACATTACGGAAGCAAGTTTTTCTTTTGTGAAACCTCACCTAAACGTATCGCCAGTTAATATGGAAAGCAACCGGAAAGCAATTCTTAAAGGAGCCACGTCCCATATTTTACAATTAAAACATCCGATAAATTGAAATGAACAAGAAACTATTCAATTAACAAAAATGTATTATAAAAAAGAAGAATTTCTACAGTACAATAAATATTAAATAATTTTGAGAGAAATGTACATAAATATAACATCCGTTACAGTTAGAGTGCCAGAGTGTCTCTCTCTCTCTCTCTCTCTCTCTCTCTCTCTCTCTCTTCAGTCTCTCTCTCTCTCTCTCATCGTCTCTCATCTCCTCTCTTCTTCTCTCTTCTTCCTTCATCTCTATCTATATATATATATATATATATATATATATATATTATATATATATATATATATATATATATATATATTAATATATAATCTATATATATATATATATATATATATATATACAAGGGGAGGGGCACGGTGGCTTAGTGGTTAGCACGTTCACCTCACACCGCCAGGGTCCGGGTTCCGATTCCCGTCTCGGCCATGTGTGTGTGGTGGAGTTTGCATGTTCTCCCCTTGTGCCTCTTGTTCTCCGGTTTCCTCCCCGGTCCAAAAACATGCACGGTAGGTTGATGACTGGCACCTTGGAAAATTGTCCCTAGTGTATGAATGTGTGTGTGAATGTGTGTGTGTGTGTGCCCTGCGATGGGTTGGCATTCCATCCAGGGTGTATCCTGCCTTAATGCCCATAGACGCCTGAGATAGGCACAGACTCCCCGTGACCCGAGGGAAGATCGGATAAAGAGGTAGAAGATGAATGAATGAATGAATATATATATATATATATATATATATATATATATATATATATATATATATATATATATATATATATATATATATATATATATATATATATATATATACAGTACTGTGTGAAAAAGTGCTGTAAACTGAGAATGCTTTTA
The DNA here is from genome assembly GCA_030449085.1 of Kryptopterus vitreolus. Lineage (NCBI taxonomy): Eukaryota > Metazoa > Chordata > Actinopteri > Siluriformes > Siluridae > Kryptopterus > Kryptopterus vitreolus. The sequence continues at coordinate 23,268,849 of JACRUU010000015.1, forward strand.
GAAGTATGGATAATTATTTATTTAATTGTAAATTGTATTAGTTAATTTTGTTTATTTTGTTTAATTTACAAAAAGCAAAGTGAGCGAACAAAAGAAAAAAAAATCAAAATCAAATCAATATTTGTTGTGAGTGACCTTTTAAAGAAGAAGTAGAAGTAGTGGAAGTGATGGCACGACCCCACAGAGTCCCTGATCTCAACATCATGGAGTGTGTGTGGGATTCCATGAAGAGACAGAAGGATGTGAGAACGTCGACATCCACAGAAGATCTGTGTTTACTTCTCCAAGATGGAACAACCTACCAGCCGAGTTCTTTCACAAACACTGTGTGCGAGTGTACCTAGAAGCGTAATTACTGCTGTTTTGAAGGTAAAGTGTGTTCACACCAAATATTGATTTGATTTATAATTCTCTTTTCTTCATTCACTGCAATTTCATTCATTGATGAAAGTAAATTATTAACATTCCATTTTTTAAAGCATTCTTTCAACACCTGCCTAAAACTTAACTATGTATATATATATATATATATATATATATATATATATATATATATATATATATATATATGATATGTAAAATTTTCAAAGCTCTTCAGATTACCTCTTCAGATTACTATACATTCCTACATTATTCCACCACTAGATGTTGACCTATGTTGGAAAACGCTAGTGAACACTTTGGACTAAAAGCAGCTCACATTTCACTGGAGCACGGAGGAAAGCGCTTGCCTTGGATGGAACGAGTGTGTTCTTTGAGCTACGCGGCGGAACAACACAGCGACAGTGTAAATCAAGCATGCGTGTCACGGCCCTCCGCGAGAAAACACTTAATCTCCGCTTGTCTATGCGTTACAAGGGAGGAGTGGTGAGAAAGGCTCCGCATTGACATAGTGTTTCAGCTTAATCACGTCGCCACACGTTCTTTAAGTGACAGAAACACAGGCACGCAGGAAGGAAAAAAAAAAAAAAACGAAAAGAACAGCGGCGCACAGTGACACGGGAAATCAGCATGCTGTCAACACCAAACGGTGTGAGGCAAGCCGCTACACAAGCCCTGTTTGGTTACGTGTCATGGCTGCTTCAGTCACACAGCACGAGTTATGGTAATGCTTGCTGAGGCGAGTAGGTGTGTGTTTATTTATACCTTAACAAGCAGAGCATGCCTTGTTATGTGTGTCGGGGTGTGTAGGTATGTTTGTGTGTGCACTAGCGAGAGCTGCGAGTGCATGTGTATGTGTGTGTGTGTGTGTGTGTGTGTGTGTGTGTGTGTGTGTGTGTATGTGTGGATATGTGTGTGTCAGCATAACTTTTTTGGCACCGGCAGTGTAAGAGGCGAAGGCAGGCCTGGCAGCAGACAGCGCCTCCCGCTAGAGGCTTTCAAGTCTACTTACACTGGCTTCTTAGGACTTTTCATGTTCTTATGGAAAATATCCCTTTGAAATCCCCAAGCTGCACATTTTAATCTCATTTGTGAAGGAGAGTGATGCTGAGACAGAGCTTGGGAGAGACAGGGCTTGTGAGAGAACATTTCCTCTCTCTCTCTCGTTCTCTCTCCAAAGCATAATTTCATTCGTCAGGAGAATCCCTAGGCTGAAGTAGCAGGAGTGATTTAATTGATTTTAATCATCCACCTGAGAGAGGGAATTTAGAGAGAGTGTTAGGGAAGTGAAGAAAAGAGTGCAGGCAGGGTGGAGTGGATGGAGAAGGGTGATAGAAGGGTATCTTGTATGAGGGAAAGGGAAAGTTTATAGGACTGGTGGTGAGACTGGTGGCGTTGTCTAAAAGAGAGGAGGCGGAGCTGGAGGTGGAGGGAGTGACGAGGATTAGACGCGAGTTTATGTCTAAAGCGACACTTTGCTTGTAACATATTCGTTTTTACATAGTTATATAGTATTGGTTTTAACATATTAGATTGTTACGATAATTACACGTAGCTATATCTTCGGTTTTTACAAAGTAGAACACGTCCTGGGGCCCAGCTAGTAAACTGATGTTTAGATTATCGTGTAAGGTCCTGGCAGATTGGATGCACGGAAGGTCCTGGAAGATTGGCAGGTGAAAAAAGAAAATGTACTCAGGAATCGATAAGAGGATTCGGAAGTATCCGATTCTGAATCTTAAGTATTAGAATCGATTTATGACTCACAACCCTAGTGATGAATTATGGAACTGGTATACAGGTTGAATATACGATGGATGAATGTATCTGCACCTTCATACCTCAGAAAGCTCATCACCTCCCGTATTGCACCTCGCTGCCTGAGAGCGTCTAGCACTGCTCGCCTGATTCCACCTTCTCTCAGGGTAAGAGGTAAGATCAGCTCAAGGCTCTTCTCTGTTCTGGCACCGAGATGGTGGAATGAACTTCCCCTGGAGGTCCGAACAACGGAGACGCTGTCTACCTTCAAACGTCGATTGAAGACACACCTCTTCCAACAACACCTATACTAAAACTTGTCACTTCTTCTTTCTCACTGTCAAGGAATCCATAAAAAAAACTGACTATGCTTATTGTGTACTTAAGTTTGTATTTACCCTTCATGAATGACTTAATCCTTAAAGCACTTCTTGTATGTCGCCCTGGATAAGGGCGTCTGCTAAATACTACAATTGTAAATGTAAATGTAAATGGATGACCCCAATGCTTCTGTGCCTCTTTCCAAGCGGCAGGAGAGTGAAGAGTGTTTGTGTGTGTGTGGTGAGCATCTATACTATCTATCTAGATATAGTCCATCCATCCATATTTTATATATATATATATATATATATATATAATATATATATATATATATATATATATATATATATATATATATATATATATATATATATCCATTTTCTCATGCCCCAGTTCTGGCTTGGAAATTTCTCCATTTGGAAGAGCAATCCTTGTGGTGGTGGTTGAGGTGCCATTCCCTGTGGCCTGATGAATCGGCACGTGAGAGGCCTGGCTTAGCAGCCAGTATCGCTGTGCAGCTCGTTAACGCAACGTCTACTCTCTATCACAGGCAGCCATGATAACTAATGCATTGGATTGATTTAGAAATGCACGGAGGAACAGTAAATCCCCGCACTGCCGATACATTCACTCATCTGCATTCAGCCCTGTGATGAAAGACACACAGACGTCCGTGGTTCCAGTCAAATCCAATAAATTTTAAAATAACTAGAAAGACTGTAGAGCCTGATAACACATAACGAATGTCCATGTGTTTTCATTCTTTTAAAGCACAATAGAAATCTAGAATTTATGAAGTAAAATAAAAAGATTTTATGGGTTCGGGTGTAGGTTTGACGGACGGCATTAAAAGGCATTAAAAGCTGGAGCTCATTAAAACATCTTGTGTTTAAATAAGTCATTTATCGTACAAGCACCTGATTGGCTTTAAAGGTTTGCTGCTTTGGTGTAATCTAATATGCCAGGCGTCTTATTTACACGAGGCACATGTTTGATACGAGAGGTGTTTGATACGAAAAGTTGTCTTAATGAAGCCCAATGTATATTACTTGCGATTAAAGTAGATTTGGATTTATAAATCGTATACACGATGTGGTTCATTCATTTTATTTCCCAGTAGAAATCGCACACGTATTATACAATCTTGCAGGTGACTAATATATTACTAAGGGCATTTTGTTTATGGATAAATAATCCGAATTTGCTTTTTGCGCAAACAATTTATCGCCAAGACCGAAGCGTTTCAAAGTTGATAACAATCCATCATTTCGGTAAATGCTTCAATTATTCCACTGTCTCTAACCACATTAGTTTCAAACGACTCTAAAACGCTTTGTGAAAGTTTCCATTTTCCCCCCATTTCGCTCCCTTCTGGATACACTTTCAATTTGCTTTATGAGAAAGATGTAGAATAAAAGCAAATAGAATGCAAAGCGTGCTGTAACAAGCCATTAGTTCTAAAATGGTTTTGGCGAATAATATAGCATACAGGAAAAGGAAAAAAGAGCTGATAAACAGCTTGGGGAGTGAAGTGTGTGTGTGTGTGTGTGTGTGTGTGTGGGGGGGGGGGGTTCAAATTGTAGTTTATACTAATATTTAATTTATCGACTTCACATGGGATCCAAACAGTTAGCAGCTGCAGAAGAGAAGCAGGGAAAACATTGTGATTAAAGCTTCCTCAGACTGACCACAAACAGTGCTACAGTGCAAAAGTATTCATACTTTTACTATATAGTAATATATATATATTCATGCATTCATTCATCATCCACCGCTATATCTTATCGATCTTCCCTCAGGTCACGGGGAGCCTGTGCCTATCTCAGGTGTCTATGGGCATTAAGGCAGGATACACCCTGGATGGAATGCCGACCCATCACAGGGCACACACACTCACATTCACACACACATTCATACACTAGGGACAATTTTCCAAGGTGCCAATCAACCTACCGTGCATGTTTTTGGACCGGGGGAAACCGGAGAACCCGGAGAAAAACCCCCTGAGGCACGGGGAGAAATTTTGAGAGAAATGTACATAAATATAACATCCGTTACAGTTAGAGTGCTAGAGTGTCTCTCTCTCTCTCTCTCTCTCTCTCTCTCTCTCTCTCTATATATATATATATATATATATATATATATATATATATATATATATATATATATATATATAATAAAAGACCAAGGGGCACGGTGGCTTAGTGGTTAACACGTTCGTCTCACACCGCCAGAGTCCGGGTTCGATTCCCGTCTCGGCCATGTGTGTGTGGAGTTTGCATGTTCTCCCCATGCCTTAAGGGGGATTTTCTCCGTGTTCTCCTTTCCCCCCCCCCTTCCCCCCCCCCCTCGGTCCAAAAAACATGCATGGTAGGTTTGATTGTCACCTTGGAAAAATTGTCCCTAGTGTATGAATGTGTGTGTGAATGTGTGTGTGTGTGTGTCCTGCGATGGGTTGGCATTCCATCCAGGGTGTATCCTGCCTTAATGCCCATAGACGCCTGAGATAGGCACAGACTCCCCGTGACACGAGGGAAGATCGGATAAAGCGGTAGATTTAGAGTGAAGTAGTTAAAGATGAATGAATGAATGAATATTTCTAAAAAAATATGATTCTTCCTAGTAAACAACAACAATAAACAAATAAAGACTTTTTCCGTGGATCGTGAGAAATGATCGGTATGGATACATGAGTGAGCAGTAAATTATATTTGCTTTTATAAAGGCTATTGAATCGCATTTGACGCCACAATGATAAATTATATGGAATAATATTCAAATTTTAAAATCCACAGAAGTACACTAGAGAAAATGTGCTCAGTGCTTTTCAGAAATGATTTATAATCCAATTTCCAGTCGAGGCAGTAACCTACTTGAGATAATCTAGCGATCAAATCTGACATTTATCCACTAATTCAAAGTTCATGCATGATCATGTAAATCATTATCACGGCATCAGAGTCTACAGAGTGGAAATGATTCTTATTCAATTGGACGTGTTCGAATGATTCATTTAACTCACTATCGGCGAATCAATCACAGCTAAAGACGTATGTATGGCTGAATTTGATGTATAGTGACGACATCAAGGTCAATGCGAGTTTGTGTGTAAGCCTGGCGTTCAAAACTGGTGTAACACAATAAACAGTAATATGCACAAGTGACAAGTGGCTTAGTGGTTAGCTCGTTCGGGGGTCGGGGGTCAAATCCCTTCTCAGCCATGAGTGTGTGAAGTTTACATGTTCTCCCAGTGCCTCATGGGGTTTTTCTCCGGGTTCTCCAGTTCAGTTTCTCCCGGTCAGTAGGTTGATTGGCACCTTGGAAAATTGTCCCTAGTGTGTGAATATGAGTATGTGTGTGTGCCCTGCGATGGGTTGGCATTCCATCCGGGGTGTGTCCTGCCTTAATGCCCATAGACACCTGAGATAGGCACAGACTCCCCGTGACCCGAGGGAAGATCGGATAAAGCGGTAGAAGATGAATGAATGAATGAATATATGAATGCACAAGTGACTAGTGATACTTTGGAAAAAGTGCCTCTGAAATACAGTGTGACATTATTACATAATTGTAATAATTATTATAATAATTATAATTATTGCAATAAATATTCTCCTTCTAGAAAACTCATTAAGAAAATACTCAGAGAAATATGTACATTCTAAAAATAACTGTACACTATGCTTTTTCCTCATATCAAATGTTAGTGTGTTAGCCAGAGTGTACCAATATACAACACTAGATTCATTCATTTATTCATTCATTCATTCATTTTCTACCGCTTTATCTGATCTTCCCTCGGGTCACGGGGAGCCGGTGCCTATCACAGGCGTCTATGGGCATTAAGGCAGGATACACCCTGGATGGAATGCCAACCCATCGCAGGACACACACACTCACATTCACACACTCATTCATACAATAGGGACAATTTTCCAAGGTGCCAATCATGTTTTTGATTTTGATTGGTTCACACATGACCGAGACGGGAATCGAACACGGATCCTGGAGGTGTGAGACGAACATGCTAACTACTAAGCCACCGTGCCCCTACAACACTATATTTGTCTGGCAAAACGCTTTAAATGTATGCCTTGTGACCTCTAGAGACTTGCAAAAAGAAATGTATCTTCTATTACAGTACCTTGGGCTTATGCAGTGCTAACAAACTTGAGGATATTTTCTCCAGGCACAAATTTTGCATAAAATATCAGAGTGGTTTTGCTTTAAGAACTGCTCTGTGCTATGTACTCATACATTGTTACCCTATGAATAAAACCAGGTATTGTTGTAGCTAAAGTACACTAAAATGGCATATTATTGAGGGGCATCCACTCTATCAAATGGCTGGTTAAGTACATGGGACCAGAAGGCCCTTTGGCAGCAGTCAAGCTTGTCCTAACACCCAGACCATGGATAGAGTTTCATACACATTTTACCTAAGGGCCTCTTTGGATTTGTGTTTTTCAGCTGCAGGGTATGTGACATCAGCAGGGAGTATGTCTCGGGAAAGGGATTGCTAGGGTAGAGTACTGATAAAGATACCGCTGAGCGCAAGAGAGTCTGACACCAAATCATCTCGAATTCTAATAATAGACGAGTGGTGAATTCAACATTCATTACTACTCAAAGGGCAGCATAATAGTAAAGACAGCTCCGTCTTAAACAAGGCCAATTCAATTTCATTTTAGTTGCACATCACTTTCAATTGTAGGCATTGTCCTTACACGCGTTACAGGTAGCGCTGAAATGAGACAAGGAGAATCCTCGAGAAGGTCATGAAAAAGAAACAATCGGAGTAAACAGGTTTAAACGGTTTATGGTAAATTGATTGTTTAAGATGAGAGGGGAGGTTTTTTGACAGATGGAAACGCACAGAGATAGTGCAGGGATGTTATAATCATTAATGATATTCAAATTTTTTATCATTTCTTTGCTTATGTGTATACTCGGGATAAAAACCTTCAAACCAGAGAACTGCTTATAGTAGGACTGAGGATCTCATTTGCATATATATATATATGATATATATATATATATATATATATATATATATATATATATATATATATATATATAGCCAAATAAACACAAAAGGAATAATTACAAGAAATCAATATTAGAAGAATAATTTACAGTGTGAATTATATATATGGGGGCGGTGGTGGCTATTGGTTAGCACGTTCGCCTCACACCGCCAGGGTCCGGGTTCGATTCCCGTCTCGGCCATGTGTGTGTGGAAGTTTGCATGTTCTCCCCGTGCCTCAGAGGGTTTTTCTCTGGGTTTTTCCGGTTTCCTCTCCCTGGACCAAAAACGTGCACGATAGGTTGATTGTCACCTTGGAAAATTGTGAGTGTGTGTGTGTGTGTGTGCCCTGCGATGGGTTGGCATTCCATCCAGGGTGTATCCTGCCTTAATGCCCATAGACGCCTGAGATAGGCACAGGCTCCCCGTGACCCGAGGGAAGATCGGATAAAGCGGTAGAAAGATGAGAAGATGAAGATGAATGAATGAATGAATATATACACATATATATATATATATATATATATATATATATATATATATATATATATATATATAATATACAGTGTTGGAGAGTAACTAGTACCATGTAATGGCGTTAGATAATTTAATTACAACATAAAAGTAACAGTAATTCGTTACAGCAGTTACTGAGAAAAAAATGTGTAATAAAATTGCAGTTACTTTCAAAAATGTTAAAGATTCCAAAGAATCCAGCCCAACACCATCACGACCCCCCCAGGTGGTCCAAAAAGATGTTACCACTTACATGGGATTGACTTTTATTTTGGTAACATAATAAAAAGCTAAGTACACAAGCCAAAATAAAGCTAATGCACTCCTTCAACTTGTACTCCTCTTGTCTTTTTTGTCATTTATTTTTGTAAAATTATG
>JACRUU010000015.1:23282228-23292228 GCA_030449085.1 Kryptopterus vitreolus
AGCTATGGCGAAGACATGTTTCACTGTCACCCAGCCGCCTGTAAATAACCTCAGTGGGAGCCAATGAATGTCACTGCCCTCCTCAAGAAATGACACAATAACGCCACCTTCCAATAAACCGCCCGCGAAACATCTAAAGACGCGGCGCGGGCCTCGGCCGAGCGCGTCGAAAAGAAGTGGAAATCATTACTTCTGAGGCCGCCTTTGTTCCATCCTACACGCCCCTACACCCTTCCCACCATCCTCCACAGATCAACCTCTATTTAAGGATTTCTCACACTGTTTGAGTTGTGATAAATGACCTTTGGAAATTATATGAAACTCGTTCATCATCAGATGATGAGATGTGGGAGAGCAGCGGAGTTGGAGCGCGATCAGATGCCTTTCCTCTCCCTGACATTGTTTGCCTTTAATTCATGTCAGATTGGAGAGGGGGGAAAAAAGTGCACTTTTTTTGCTCCTTCATGCCAAATTAAGCACTTCTAAATAGGGTGTTCTGGGGACCATTAGCTGGGTTAAGCACATCGACAATCAGCAGCAGGTTTCGATGTTTTTATTTATTTATTTTTCGTTGACACTTATAAAGGTGAAATGTATCATGACAAATACTCCTTTTTCATTTTTCCGCATACATGTTTGTGTTTAGTTGAACAATGGCTGTGCATTACATTTCCATTCAGGGGATTGTCTGGAGAACGAAGGAGGCCTGATAACATGACAATGTTGTATATTTACACATAATTATAAATATTTATATATGTTCAGGTATACATTTTTACAGAGGTTGTACATACAATACTTTTTTTCTTTAACATATTAATCATAAATGTACCGATATTTGTACAATTGAACAATTTGTATAAATAATATTTGTATAAGTATTATGTAGTGCAACTTTTGAAATTTGTTATCAGATTTGAATCAGATTTGAGATCAAAATTTATCTTTGAAAATTTCTCATTACGAGTGCCCTAAAAGATCACATTAACCAGTCACATAAAAAAAAATGACATACATACAAAATTAAATACAAAGAAAACACTCAAACTTAAATAAATAAATTAAATATAATAATAATTATAATACAAATCATAATAAAAATGTAAAGATAATAATAATAGTAATAATATTTATTATTATAATAATAATAATTATTATTGTCGTTGTTGTTATTATTATTATTATTACTATAATAATAATAATAAATAATAATAATAATAATAATAATAATAATAATAATAATAATAATATTTTTATTATTATTATTTAATGTAGAGTTTTACACACAAAAAAATATTATTTTCTTTACTTTTATTGGACATAAATAAATAAATATAAATAAAACAAAAAGTTGTCCAAGTGAGCACAGATATCATAAAATAAATACAAATATCAAAATATGTATCAAAATACAAAAAAAAAAAAAAAAACACAAAGAAACACCTCAGTAAAATACAATAAAAGTGTATAAAGTGCAAAACTGATTTAATGATCTACTGTTTATTATTACTGTTTGTTACTGTTTTTTTTTCTGCATCTCTTACAGCATGCATGTAAACACTTATACAGTTTTATTCCACATTGCAAAATCATCTCACATCTGCACCACATTTCTAATTTACACGGATTAAAAGCATAATATATAACTGCAATGCTGTGAATTCATCTCGCACTAGTGTTTTCGCTTTGACTTATGAGTGTTTTTTTCTCCCCCTCTCAATAAGTTCACTTATTAAAGTGTAAGTCCTTCACGTCCACTATAAAGTCTGCTTGCTAAGGCGTAACTCGTCTCTGCATTGAAAAATGACTAAACATCAATCACGCCGATTCCGTACTATGCCGCTCACCTCTAGCATCATAAAGAACAATGTGACTTTACACAGGTATTGCACATGTGGCCCGAAGCCCATTAGCACCACCTGTGCACGTTTTATATGATCACTGTGTGCTGCTGTAGCGTCATATAACTGCAGGCCACACGTATTAAAACTGGAATAGACTCCTCTATTACCTTCTGCACTGCAGTCACGGTGTAGATTGTGTTTCGCCTCTGTATACTTTTTTCTTCTTTTTTTTTTTTTCCACTGCTGTAACATAGTCGGTTCGGGTCTGACCTTCGGTCCATCGTTCCGTAAGACGGAATGTTTGAGTTCGAATGTACGCGATCCTCTTGAAGTGCGGACACAACAATGAACTCAACCTCTCGAATGACTAACTCCCCCCCCACCCCCCACCCCCCAAAAGTATTAACTTTTTCAAACACGCAACCCATAAAGGTCATGCGAAAGGAAATTAACTGGGTGCCATAACATGGCGAAGGAGTATAAAAAATAATGGATGGAATAAATTGTCATTAGATGGCCAAAAGCCCTGATTTATTGTGATATTCCACAAATTTTGGAGGGCATTACGAGTGCCCTAAAAGATCACATTAACCAGTCACATAAAAAAAAAAAAAAAAAGTCAAATTAAAGAAGTGCCGTTTATGTGTGGAAGGTACGGTGTAACGTTACTGACATGAGATCAGTTTTGCTCGCAAATTACCTTACGTACAAGTCTGGTTCTGGAGGCTCCGGAGGCTCTGGACGCTGGTGGGTGTGTGGTTGGAGCGATTGCGATTATCAGCCATAATTTGACAGAAGAACCCAGGCAACAATAATGGCAGGAAATAAACTGACAGCGGCAGGAAAAAAGACGAACGCCTGACGTCCGTATTAACACTCAGGGCAAATGTCATACGGGTTTTAAGCGGCGAGCTCGCCTAATTGGCTCGTCTTCTAAAGATTTCTTTACCTCGTCTTTAAAAGAAGGATCATTTGAATTCAAAAGAAAAAGGATGTGGGGGGGGATTTCTTTACTGGTTTATTTTATATGTATTTTTTTTTTTTTTACATATATACGGATAAATTCGGCCGCCTCACATTTTCCCCGGTTGTTATTGCTGATTATGTTATGTTATCGATTCTTCAGAGTCTCCTCAGTGTCTTAGTGATTTGGGGGCTTCCAAGGCCAATGCGGGCGTCCCAGGCCTCATTTGGTCTGCCTGCTCTAGGCCACAGGTAAAGGAAAAGGTAAACACTGTGTGCTTAGAGGTAATTACCCTTTTCGGGTGTGACCAGGGCCGTTGAGTGCAACCTGACCCTTATGATAATAACCCCGAGGGCCATATTGTATTTCTTTTGACAGTTTAATTAGAAATTCAGCTGTAGGGGCACAAAGCAAGCTTTGGCCATGAATATTTAAATAGACTAACACCAAATGAAGAGCTAAAAAAAGGAAAAAAAGAAAAGAAAAAAACATGAAAGAGGCCTCAATGAAATACATGACAGACATGAGGATATTAGGCAAGTGATTCTAATCAATAATCTCTTGATCTCTTACATATTAATACAGTGCCTGCTGGTATTATGCTCGGTAATATGAGCAGATGAAAAGAGGAGGAGGCATCCAGAGTGAGAGTCGGCTGCGAGCAGAGGTAAAAGGGAGGATGTAGTTCAAGCCGAAAGGGAGCGATGCTGTGCATTTGGGGTAGCACCAGGAAGATATGCTTATTATCTAACCAAAAAAACAAACAAAACAACAACGCTTATACAATCTGCTAGAGCGGCAGTTGCGTTTGTCATGCTATAGTAGCTCTTCCTCAGGATTTCACCACACTGGCTTTCCTTCACCCTCCACCAATGTTTTTTTATTTATTTATTTATTCCTTTTATTTTCAATACTTTATTGATCCTGTGAGGGAAATTCTTTTCCAAACTTTGTTTGGAAGATGGAGTCAGAGGGCGGGGACAGCCATGATACGGGGGCCCCTGGAACGTATAGGGTTAAGGGCCTCGCTCACCCAAGGGTGAGAGTATCAAGATATCGGGACTCAAACCTTGAACTTCTGATCCGTAGACCAGCTTCTTAAACCACTGAGCTACACCCCTCCCTGGAGCACTTTTGGAAGTGATTGGAGATGATTGGACCCCATCATCAAGCCATTAGAATTTTACAGCGTTTGGCAGACGCCCTTATCCAGAGCAACTTTTCATTCATTTTCTACCGCTTTATCCGATCTTCCCTCGGGTCACGGGGAGCCCGTGTCTATCTCAGGCGTCTATGGGCATTAAGGCAGGATACACCCGGGATTGAATGCCAACCCATCGCAGGGCAAATACACTCACATTCACACACACATTCATACACTACGGACCCATTTCCAAGGTGCCAATCAACCTACCGTGCATGTTTTTGAACTGGTGGAAACCGGAGAACCCGGATTAAAACCCCCTGAGGCACGGGGATAACATGCAAACTCCACACACATGGCCGAGACGGGAATCGAACCCGGATCCTGGAGGTGTGAGGCGAACGTGCTAAGCACTAAACCACCGTGCCCCTTTCCAGAGCAACTTGTAACTAAACAGTAGTAGTGTCTTGCCACTAGTGGTAGCTTGGTGGTGGTGGGATTTAAACCCGTGATCTTCCGGTGCGGAGGTCAATGCCTTAACCACTAATTACCACCTTCCTTTTTTTTTACGTTTTTTAAGCCTCCACCATGTCAAATTTGGCTGTTCACTTGTTGCTTAATAAACTCCACTATAGTCGCAACAATAACAAGATAATCACTGCCATTCGATTCAAGAGTCAGTGGTTCTAATGTGACGAATCAGTGAATATGTTGGTTTGTCCATGCAGAAGAGCATGTCTTCGAATGGTTCAATAGGTTGGCAGAACACGTAACATAACTTTTAACCACTTGTAGATGATTGTCTGCGAAATCGCATCAAACTGCGTCCAGCCAGAACACAGTTTAATGTAGTTTATTCATTCATTCACCTTTTATCTAACTTTATCTGTCTATTTCCACCAAGGCAGCCCATCGCCAACCCACCGCAGGGTGCACACACTTATAATGACATTAGGGACAACTTTCCAAGGTACCAATAAAGCCACATTGCATGTTTTTGGACATTTACATTTACATTTGTATTTGGCAGATGCCCATATCCAGAGCGACGTAAAACTGAGCAATTGAGGGTTAAGGGCCTTGCTCAAGGGCCCACTAGTGGCAGCTTTATGGTGGGTTTTGAACCCGTGATCTTCCGGTCCAACACCTTAACCACTGGGCTACCACCTCCCTGGACCTCCCGAGAACCCTGAAGAAAAAATCCCTGGATGAGAATCGAACCCCCAATTGACATAACAGTGATACAACAATAAATGGCCCTATTCCATTACATTTGATTACTTTTTGATTACTGTTTGATTTGTCCACTAGGTGGCACTTAATGTAATTAACATTCTGAGGGGAAAAAACCTTCAAACCCTTGGAAAAAGGCGGTTATATTTGTCGAAATCGAGCTGCATCAGAATCAATTTGTTGGCGATGGGTTGTGCGATGTGCGGGAGGAGGTGGAGGAGGAGGAGGTGTGTGTGTGGGGGGTGTTTGTGTTTGGGCCGAGTTCTTTGGGGTTTATTTGGGATCTTTAAGTAACTGTAATTTAATTACACATTTTTTTTTCTCAGTAGTTGTAAGGAATTGCTGTTAGTTTTATTTGGTAATTAAATTGCGTAACGCCGTTACATGTAACTAGTTCCTCCCCGACGCTGTGTGTTTATCCCTGATGAGCAGAGCCTTGGGCGACTGCGGCAAGGAAAAAATCCCTTAGATGGAATGACTCAAAAGGGGAATCTATTCCTCCAACGCCAGTTGATGCATATTCGACTCGTACCATAGATCACATCGGAGGCGCTAATTGTACAGTATCTGCATGAAAGCAAAAATTGTACGCAAACATTTTTATGCTTAATAAACAAAGTTAAGCCCATGTGAAACAATCCAGTGTGCTTACTTTACTGAGCACACATGCCTCACAGGCCCGAACGCCTCACATGCTGCCTTACTTCCTGAATATAAAGAATGCGAAACGTCTGAATGATCTTCGTTATGATGATAAAGTCTTCAACCAGACTATTAATAAAGCCACAAGTTTGACAAATCCAACACGGGTCATTTATTAATTAAAGGTTTTGGTCAGAAAGGGCCGAATGGTTTAGTCAGCTTGATCTGCACATGGACCATTTCATTTCCCCGCACAGACTCGGGGGCTTGGAGAGACGGCGCTCGTATGCATTATCAGAGTGAGTTGTAGGGAAGATGATAGATTAATTACACGTTAATCCAGCAGAGTTGGTTTGCAGTGGCGTATCGGGGGACGCCGCATCCAGCTCATTTATAAAATCAAGCGCCCGGGCTTCTTATTAGAGCTGATGTTTATTCGCACTGTAGTAGAAGTGGATGAGGCTGCATATGTGTCATGAATTAATGATCCACCCCCCCCCCCCCTTGTAATTGTACCCCCCCCACACACACACACACACACAACACACTTTACCTTTTCTAGTGTGCAGCAAAGACACAAAATTAAAAAAAAAAAATGCAATTCCCGAAGAAGGGCAGCTGAATAGAGGTCAGGGAAGCGTCTTTCTTGGGAACCGAATAGTAAAACCTGAGCAGGCCATCCATATTCATATGGTCACTCTGCAAGGTCAACAAGAGGCACAAGGTGTGAGGTGCACGCGCTGGGTGATTTGTGCGTGTGTGTGTGTGTGTCGGAGGGAGTCAAATTAGATCCATCTTCTATGGATGTTAATAAGGCGGTTACATCAGAAAAAAAAAGAATAATAAAGAGAGGAAAAAACAGCTTTTCCACTTTGCAACATTTCTAAATTCATTCATTCATTCATCTTCTACCGCTATATCTGATCTTCCCTCGGGTCACGTGGAGTCTGTGTCTATCTCAGGCGTCTATGGGTATTAAGGCAGGATACACCCTGGATGTAAGGCAAACCCACCGCAGGGCACACACATTCACACACACTCATAAACTACGGACAATTTTCCAAGGTGCCAATCAACCTACCGTGCATGTTTTTAGACCGGGAGGAAACTGGAGAACCCGCAGAAAAAACCCCTGAGACACGGGGTGAACATGCAAACTCCACATACACATGGCCGAGATGGGAATCGTACGCGGACCCTGGTGGTGTGAGGCGAACGTGCTAACCACTAAGCCACCGTGCCCACATTTCTAAATCATAGTTTAAAATTTGCATAAAACAGGGTGGGGGAGGGGCATAGAGGGAAAAGTAAGGCAAAAAGAAGAAAAAAAAAAACCCAAAAAACGTTGGCTCATTATTTGTACCTGTGCTAGTGTTAAAAGTGAGAGAGTGATGAAGCCACTAAGGCCAAGGCTTAATGAGAGACCTTTTCTTCTACAAGTTCTAATACCACAGCCGTCTCTTAGGCATGGTTAACATGAAGACAAATCATTGCGGTCTGGCGTAGGATGTTTGACAAGCGGGGGAAAAGCAGCAGTTGGACTCCTGATATTTTTGGCCGCCGGCAGCGTGAGAAAATGTGGCTTTGCTCAAGCATATTCCAGGGAAAGACCGGGATCTGGAAGTAATTAAGCAGGCCTCAAAACAAGTAAATTCCATATCGCCGCAACGCACGTCTTCGACAGGAATCTGGCTGGGAGTATTTTGGTGAGGTTTACTTTCTGGAGCTTAGCAACATAAATTTGTTGTCACTGAACTATTAAACACAGCAGACACATGTTGGCAGGAAGCGAGCATCGGAGGCATGGAATTGATTATGGGAGAGTCCATGAAATAATAACGCAAATGGGCCCACTGCTGGACTTTAATATCCCATGACAACGCTCGACTGTCAATGGCCTCCATCAGCGACTTCTGCCAGAAAAGTCAGGATTTATTCCTCTTTTCCACAGACAGATGAAGACAGGAAATGCCAGCACCCAGCGGGAATCCAGAAAGGAGGGATGGCAGGGGAAAAAAAATAAAAATAAGAATAGAAATGAAGAGGAAGGGTTGTAGGGTACGGGATACGTTCTTCGTTCCTTCTCCCGTTTGTGCCGTGGACAAAAAAAAAACAATGCAAGCTGGGAATTGAATTGTTTCTAAATTCCTCGCTGCGATTTAAATCTGGGTCGGGTTTCATACCATGACACGCGTGCACCTGGATAACACGTTAGATGACACAGGGCGGTTATAAATCTGGGTTTTAATAGATATACGCCTGGCTTATTTATTGCCTGTGTCCTTCGGTAGGGAAAGCATGTCGGGGGTTTTAAACGGGATTTAGCTCTTTGGAAAACCAATACGGCTGTTTCCTTTTACTGTGGTCCGAGAGAACACTCGTAATGCGATACTTCCATACATCCAGTGAAGGGAAACTGAAAAAGACAAAAGGATCAAATGATGAATGTCCCCCTGTAACCCCCTCCCCACGTCCCCCTGCCCCCCCCCCCCCCCCAAGTCCCCTTCCCTCCACCAACACAAAGACACCTTTCCAACCCCTTCTCCAATGTAACACTCAAAAGTGAAATGAGAAAGCCCTAGCGGTCCTAGTCCCGACCCAACATAAACAAAAGTCTACATTTGCACTGGACCAGAACTCGAGCGCTGCCAGCAATCCATCAGAATTGCTTTGGAATATCATGTAATGTTAGCTTTTCTTCACCTCGGTAATAGAGTACCCCGCGCTACGTCCAAGTTTATTTGAAATAATCGAAAACATTCCGAAGCGGACAGAACACGCTGGATCTACGGCGATTACGATTTGACACGCCGTTTTAGGTGCTTTATTCGCGATTGCCGTAGAAGTGCAATTTAGCATTAAGCGATACCTGGAGAAAGTGGCGTCCGATGGAAAGCTAGACGGCCGGACACGTGCGCTTTTTTTTCCCCCGACGCGGCTGACGAAAAAAGATTCAGGCAGGGAGGAGGAAAGCATGTACATGACACATGTAAATACCAGCATCTTCGTCTCCTCTCACACGTCTCGTCTCCTCGCATATCCCACCAAACACCCCCCCCTCCCCCTCGGGGACACTAATAACTCTGTCTGTCTTTCTTTTTATTGCTACTTATTACTGTCTTATCTCAATGAACAGGCTAAAAAAAATAGAAATGAGGACATCATTCTATTACGGATATATTAGAACGACAAATATTAAAGGGAAATGTGACAAGAAATAAAATGCCATTTGTCATTCCCCAGTCAAACATCTCTCCAAGATTAAATTCAAATCAAAGTCACATTAAAATGGCAAAATTAAAACCGTGGCCAGACTTGACTGTATTAATAATAAATACACCATCGTTTTGATTATTAAAGTGGAAATATACGAGGCGAGAGAGGCAAGGGGAGAATAAAATCAATTAAGACAGTGATCCAGAATGACATTTTTAATACAAATAAATGGGCCATTGGGGAGTCGCCTCTATTTATGCATCGGGGGGGAAAAAAGGCAGATTAAGAGGGTCGAGCTGCTCGAACCTCGTGTGATTGCGCCTCTGTGTGAAGATGCAGAGCTTTCTCTCTATACGTATCTATATGTCTATTTTCTGAAATATTCCCTGAGGCAAAGGCCTTCCCCTCCAGGCACAGCGATGTTGAAATGCATTTTTAATATACGTTTCAGAATACCCCTCTGATTAACCACAAAGAATTATGGGGGCTTTGGGGTCTGTCACAAGCCGAGTAGCTCATGATTGAGCAATTGTGTGTGTGTGTGTGTGTGTGTGTGTATTGCAAAATGGTGTGCGGTGATACGGACTTGTGGCATTGTGGTAGGCCGAAGTGCGTAATATCATGCAAGGCAATTCTTATGTCACGAAGCCGAGTCATGTCGAAATACTTTAGTATTAAAAATATCACACTGGAATATATGTTGAAGTCAAGGGTGCGGGAGGGTCGAATATTAATCTCATGCAAGATCATTTTTAGTGGAGTTTCCAGTCAGATTTTTTATCTTGGTGTTATTAGAAGAAATCGAGCTTTTGTGTTCCAAATATGGAGACTTTAAGTTCTTTGGCTGATTGTCCTGAAATTTCGGAGGTTCTTCAGCCAGTGAAAATATTCATCTGATATTTCTTTTGGTATGAATACAGTGAGCCTAATGAATGTTTTTCGACCCCCATAATTCTG
>JACRUU010000015.1:23297228-23314728 GCA_030449085.1 Kryptopterus vitreolus
CTGAAATTCAGCTCTGTGGACAGAGCAAGACAGAGAAAGCTTTCACTGCTTCACCAATGATAATGAGCTCTGCTTGTTTTCTTTTCTCTCTCTCTCTCTCGCTCTCTCTCTTTTCTTTCAGTCTTTTCCTCCCTCCCTTTCTCTTGATTTGTTTTCTTTCTATAGCCACTGAAGTATGCTTTGTGAACTTTAAATTAATTAACGCAGCATTTTCGTTGTTGTATTCGTTTTTTTTTTTTGGGCGGGGTAAATATTAGACATGATCTCAACGGAAATGTTTGGCCTAAAAAGAAGTCAGTAATAAAGGACAGTGAGGAAATGGAAAGTCCTCATGTTGAGAATCGGGAACACTGGCAGTAGTGGGTGAGATATTAACATCTGATTAATGGAGGCAAAGCTTTCATTAGCTTTCAAAAGCTTTTAGAGCAAAAGCGACCTGAGACCAACACCAACCATTCAGCAACTCCCATCCTGCTGCTTATTAATGGCCAGAGGAGGGTACTGAGTGACATTTACTGGCCTCTGAATGTTTTAGGGATGGTGCCTCTCTATGTCACGGACCAGAATTTACATAAATAATAATAACAATACCCTTCTTCTCACTATAATGATTTATTTCACTCATATCAATTATTATTATATTATCATCATCAGTATTATTATTATTATTATTATTAGTAGTAGTAGTAGTAGTAGTAGTAGTCGTAATAGTTTAATTGTGCAGGTAGTGAAGAATATGTCTAAATAAATACATACTTTAATAGATACATAATAGACAAATAAACGGAAAACAAAATAATCATTCAGGGTATGTTATTGTGTTGTGAGCAAATGTAGATAATGAAGGTTAATGCTTCTCTTAACAACAACAACAATGACACTACTACTACTACTACTACTACTACTACTTATTATTATTATTATTATTACTATTATTATTATTATTGTTGTTGTTGTTATTGTTGATAATAATAATAATAATAATAATAATATTTACAATAGCATTATACTACTACTACTACTACTACTACTACTACTACTACTACTACTACTACTATTATTATTATTATTATTATTATTATTATTATTATTATTATTATCCGTGTCGCTGTTATGTAAAAAAGAACATTATCGATAAAATCTTTGGTTTAATTATTGGTGTGTAAAATTGCCTCTTTCTCAGTAATCACAATACTACATTGTCTCTCTCTTTCCATCTGTCTCTTTCTTGTTTTCGTCCTCGAGTGATACTTGCTTTCACTGCACATAC
This sequence comes from Kryptopterus vitreolus, assembly GCA_030449085.1. Classification (NCBI taxonomy): domain Eukaryota; kingdom Metazoa; phylum Chordata; class Actinopteri; order Siluriformes; family Siluridae; genus Kryptopterus; species Kryptopterus vitreolus. The sequence goes on from JACRUU010000015.1 coordinate 23,298,499, forward strand.
ATACTAAACACACGATCCTGAAAACAAAAGCGAAAAAAAAAACCCAGAAAGAAAGAAAAGAGAGAAAAAAGAAATGCCCTTTAGAATCGCTGCATGGCAGCTGAAGGTGTCTTCCATGAAAGTGTTTCTTCCAGAGGTTCTTCTCTGCCTCAGACACATCCTCAACTCAATTCAGCCCAAGAGCACGTGAACTCCTCTGGCGCCAGGTCATTTCTATTGGACATGTTGACTTCGGGGTGTTCTTGTTCTCTGCGCTCGTTCTTTTGTCCCTCACTCGTTTTTTTGTTTTTTTTTCACTTTTTTTTTTTTTTTTTTTTTTGAAAACCAACAAACAGAAAGACTGGTGTTCGTTTTATCAAATGGTACACAGCTTGGTAATGGCTTCCCCTGACGATTGCAGCTAATCTATGCTGATGACCACAGGGACAGCAATGATTGTCATGTTAGGAGGAAAAAAAAAAATCAAAACAATCATGTTGCGTCAGTTGTACCATTAAAAGGCTTGGCGTTTTTTTTTTTTTTTTTTTTTTTTTTTTTATTTTTTAAATTTTATTATTTATTTTTTGCAAATTTCTGTACGCAGTAATTAATACTCTGGGGCTTGCCTTTGCCAGGCTGGTACTCCAGGCAACAAGATGCCACTCACCTGATAATTATTTCAGGAAACCATGCACGAATGAATGTGATTGACAAATGCAACATTGCTGTAATTGCCTGAAGCAGAGAGAGAGAGAGAGAGAGAGAGAGAGGGAGAGAGAGGGAGAGAGAGAGGGAGAATGTGTGACAGAATTATAAAGACTAAAAATGTTAAGCAATTGTGCTTACCTAGTGTACCCAGTGAGTCTGTTATGATTGGAACAGATGGAAAAAGATATGACCTCTATCACAAGCTTGACACAGCTACACATGTGTATATAACAAGTATTGGGTGTTACTCTCATAAATTCTGCTCTCCTGCTGTTCTGAAGCTGTGAATAGAAGGTCGGTATGGACAGGAATCACAGAGCCGGACTGTGTATCAGAGATCCAGATGTCGGGAATTCATTCTTTAACAAGCACTAGAGCCAGAACAGCTTCTGCAGTTAAATCAGCGATGTGTGGCATAACGCTTGTAGACCTGCAGATGTGAAAATGACTGCATGCTCTATATCATAGGGGTTTTTAATAACATTAGTACAGGCAAACTCTAGGTGATAATTAAATGACTTTAACTACAGTTAATAACAGGTCAGGCTTTTTAAGCATGCAAAAACAGACCGTCCATACGTGTAAAATGTTATATACACGTCTCTGTCATTTATTAGCTATTATAGAAATGGATAAGAGGGAAACAATTATGCGGTAGAGTTTGCCTAAGGATTGCATATTGATTAAGGTGAAGAGGTTCCTGATTGGGAGCCTAGGATTTGGTGAAGCTCTCTAGGTGAAGATTAGTATCACTAGCCAATCATGGCGTAGCAACTCTTGCTTCCGGAAGTCGTGTGTGAGCTCATGTATGTGAAAGTGAGTGGATAGTGGTTATGGTATGTTGTGCAACCTCCACCCTGTGATGCAGCAAGCTTGCGATGCAGTAAGGTGGCTTCATGTGAATTAGCGGATTGCACCATCAGAGTGACTAAAACAACTAGAAAAATAAGTAAATAATAAATAAGTAAATAAATAAATAAATACAATATATATATATATATATATATATATATATATATAGATATATATATATATATATATATATATATATTCGCATTATTGCCATGAGTTAACTTGACGTAATTAATTGCTCATTAGTCATTTTGTACCATAACACTCTAAATAACTGTAACAGTTGTTAATACTTATGAATAATATTATTAATGTTTATTTTACAATTTTAATTATTCTTTTAATATCAATTCTTGTTCATTAATTCATTTCTTTTTAATTTAAATGTTGATTTTTTTTAGTGTATGTGTTAATTGTAAAATATGGTACACGGCGCCTTTAACAATTATGTTCCGGTTACTTTCCATATAAGCTGGTGAAACGTTTAGGTTACATACAATAATGATATCTGTAACATTATTTGTAATGATATATATATATATATATATATTATATATATATAATATATATATAGATACAGTAGTACCTTGGCTTAAGAGTTTGTACGCTGGAACAAATTTCCCCATATGAAAAAAAACGTAACGTAAATTCAGATAATCCATTCAAACAAGTAAAAATACTACTTTTAAAATAAAATGATAATACAACTAATATGCACTAATTTATATTAAATAATAGCATTTATCAATTGTGTCCTTAATATCTAAAAGAAGAAAACATTCTTTACCTGTGACAAGAGTGGATAATGGCGTACTTAAAGTTCAGTATTTACGCAGTAAATAACAGTACAGCAGTGTTGTAAGAATGTAATGTAATGCATAAGATGCACTATGATAAAGTTTGTACAGTACAGTGTACACGATACTGTTCAGTAACGAATAGCAACAAAACAAATACAGTGTCAGAGACAACGCTAAAACAAGTCTCCTGCTATGAACTCAACAGGAACTGAGGGGTTATAACTGCCTGTGTGACTGAGCAGCAAATCGTTAGTCGACGTCTCGCAAGAACCTTCGTGCCCTCGAATGTTGGCCCACTGGTACACTTGCATATGTGTGTGTGTGTGTGTGTGTGTGTGTGTGTGTGTGTGTGTGTGTGTGTATGTATATATATATATATATATAGACGAAGGATCATTGTTGATATTCATTCATTCAATCAGTCATTCTATTATTTAGATATTAATTTATAATAAAAACCTAAAACACAACCTTAATAATAATAATAATAATAATAATAATAATAATAATAATAATAATAATAATAATAATAATAAATCTTTATTAACTTGGTTTGAAACATTAAAATCAAATCGACCTCAATCGCTCTGTCTCTCTCTTTTTCTCTTGCTCTCTCTCTCTCCTTCTCTCTCTCTCTCTTTCTGTGTGTTTGCATAATTCCTCTTTGCCATTGTGTGCGGATTTTAAAATGCTTAAGACTTCAAAGGCAAAATAGCAAGGGCCTCGTCGGTTTGGGGAGAATTAGCAGGGAAATTCTTGAGAAGCAAAAGGAGGAGATATGTAATTGCCAGGTTTTTTTTTTTTTTTTTTTTTTTTATCCTCGGCACCGGTGAAGAATATCAGTCAGATAGAGAGGATAAAAGAACCCATGTAATAATTAATGCTCATGTAGCAGACTACAGGGATCTCTTATCTCAGTCCCTGTGATTAGACCCAGACACAGGAGTGTGTGAGTGGAGCTCATTAACCGACAGGTTTAGGAGGCCTTGCACCTCACACAGACAGGCACAACACACACAGACGGTCCTGAAACGGGTAAATAAAATAAAAAGGAATATAAAACCCTTGTGAAAGCATGCTTAACCCACGTAAGGTATTGTCACAATGACCTTTGGTTAGGCGCTTTCATAAGTGGCTGCTCTGTGTGTTAAGAAAAGCCTTATTTTGACAATAAACTGCACGAGACAAATTTTGTAAATATATATGACTGAATACATTATTTATCAGTTGTATTGCTTAATTATATATTTAAAAAAGGGCCAAATCTTATTTTTATCAGGTTGAGACAGTTGATCTAATGGGTGTGACTAGCAAACATGTTAGCATTTCTAACATGGTGGAAAACAGTATTAGCTAAACATAACTAGCTAAAATAGCTAAAAAAATGCCCCCACCACCCCGCCAAGACAATATTTACTTACTTCCGATTTTTTGCAGGCTTTAGTCTGACTTTGCCCAGAGTTGTCTCAAGTCTGGTGTGTTTTATATGACTTTTATAAGTGCTATACTTTGCGCTGTTTATAAAGTGTAAAACGGGGTTTACAAGCACACATATGTAGCTCTCAGATCTGTGCTCATTTGCCAACCGCCGTCCACAGACTTACCGTTTCATTTCCCTCTCCAGGGCCTTTGTCTGTTCTTTCCTCTTTTTCTTCCAACAATGACACGACAAGGCTCTCTGTTCTCCCTCCGTCCCTCTGTCCAGCTGACACCATCACACACGTATCTCACCATGCTCCCGTTCACCCCGAAGCCCAGCAAGGAAACACCATGGAAACTATTTGTTTTGCACAGAAATGAGATATTTATCATTGCTGAACACCTGCCAGGAACAGAGAGTGGACAGGCGTGGGGTTTTCATCACGGGGGCTGGTAGCCACTGATCTGCTGGGGATGGAGAGAGGGCCTCTGTGGCCCCAATGGGCTCCAAGTTCACTTTGAGTCTGCATTTCAAAGCCTGTTAAAAGCAGGAGGGAAGCTGAAGACAACCCGGGGAAAGACCGAGAATGAGAGAGGAGATCAGTGCTACAGCTCTAGTATTGAGTCAAATGCCACCTGGGTCACATAGCCCCTGTTTAGCATTGAATCACAGAAGCAGTCGGAGGGCAAATGAGGTGCATGTAGGGAGAAAAACATTAGGCGGAACAAGCCGGCCTGGACCACAAGCAATTCAGACAAACCTTTGCATTTAAAAGTAGCTTGTAACTATTAAATGTTTCTCCATATGCAGTACTGTGCAAAAGTTGCAATGAACGAAATGCAGTGAATGTAAATCAAATCAATATTTGGTGTGAATACCAAAACAGCAGCAATTCTTCTAGGTACATTTGTACACAGTGTTTATGAAGGAACTCGGCTGGTAGGTTGTTCCATCTTGGAGAAGTAAACACAGGTCTTCTGTGGATGTAGACGTTCTCACATCCTTCTGTCTCTTCATGGAATCCCACACACATTTACATTTACATTTATGGAGTTTGGCAGACTTACAACTGAGCAATTGAGGGTTAAGGGCCTTGCTCAAGGGCCCACTAGTGACAACTTGGTTTTGGTGGGTGGACTTGAACCTGCGATCTTCTTGTCCAGAGCCCAATGCCTTAACCACTGAGCTACCACCTCCAAAGACAAACTCCATGATGTTGAGATCAAGGCTCTGTGGGGGGTCGTGCCATCACTTCCACTGCTTCTAGTTTTATATATATATATATATATATATATATATATATATATATATATATATATATATATATATATATATATATATATATATATATATATATATATATATATATATATATATATATATATATCATATAATATATATAATATATTATATATATAGACACCCACAATCACATTCACTCAAGTACAGATAATTGTGTGAAAATGGAAGGAGAGTAAGAAAACAGTAACAAATGTTTTCAAAAGTAAAAAACAATTACTCCAGTATAGTATAAATATTTCTTCTTAAGTAAAGTAAAGTACATAGTATTTGTACTATGTCTGTTCAAAAAGCATTGTTACCAAAAGCATCTTATACAACTGCATACCTCAAACATTATGGTAACAGTCTGGGGAAGAAATTCCCATTTCTGAGAAATTCCAATTAAAAGATATTTATTGCGAACTCTCTTTGGCTTCCATTTCTTCCTATTGCACACTTTGTACACACGGTCAGAGATTTTGTAGGATCAGAGTCAGGTTTATGATGAACCATTTATACCAAGCATGTGTTAATGATCATCAATTTCACATGTAGGTAGAAACACAGGCATTAACTGAAACAGAAACAGCTGTGTAGGAGGCTTTATACTCTGCTACTAAGATAGAAAAACATATACAAGTTTCAGTATATACACGAAGGCAAGACTAAGCGGTAAGAAGACACACGGTGGATATTCTGAACCAGAAAAGATTCTCCAGGCCAAGATTTCAAAGCAGACTCGGGTTTCAAGTGATTCTGAAGAAGCAACGAGCAATGTCGAGGATTGTCGATGCAGTCCGTGGCCAAGGAAACTTAATGTAGCGGATGGAAGACGCATCATGCATATTTCTCTTCAACATCAGAAGATGGTTGAAACCTGTGGGACCCAAGTTCGGTCATTTATTGTCTGAAGAAGTTTGGCTAGAAACGGTCTTCATGGAAGAATGTTTGCCGATAAGGCATAGCTTTCACATAGAAACAAAGCAAAGCCACTCAACTTTGCATGGCCATTTTAGGAGCAGAGAAATTGACTTATGTAGCAGAAAAATAGGTTGGGCTGAAGAGTGCTATAATTATGAACGTCTGCCCGCAACAGTGAAGCATGATGGAGGTTTCTAGCAAGTTTGGGGATGCATTTTAGCGAATAGAGGCGGATATTTATGGTGTCCACAATGCTGATTGGCCCCAAATTCATGTTGCAGCAGAACACCAACCCCCAAACATACAGGCAATGTCATTAATCTTCAGTGTAGAGAACACTAATGAGTTCTGAGAGCAGAGGTGTCAAGTAACAAAGTACCTATATGATATAAATATCTAAACTTTACCGGAGGGAAGGGGCACGATGGTTTAGTGGTTAGCACATTCGCCTCACACCGCCAGGGTCCGGGTTCGATTCCCGTCTCGGCCATGTGTGTGTGGAGTTTGCTTGTTCTCCCCGTGCCTCAGGGGTTTTTTCTCCGGTTTCTCCGGTTTCCTCCTCGGTCCAAAAACATGCACGGTAGGTTGATTGGCACCTTGGAAAATTGTCCCTAGTGTATGAATGTGTGTGTGTGTGTGTGTGTGTGTGCCCTGAGATGGGTTGGCATTTCATCCAGGGTGTATCCTGCCTTAATGCCCATAGACGAATGAGATAGGCACAGACTCCCTGTGACCCGAGGGAAGGTCGGATAAAGCGGTAGAAGATGAATGAATGAATGAACTTTACCGGAGTAATTATTTTCCTTACTTCTAGTTCTTACATTTAAAAAAAAATACCACCTTACTCCTACTTCATTTCGGCCCAATTCAGATCAATCGCTCCATTCGGATAGAGTGAATGTCATTGTGGATGGAGGAACATATACCAATCCGACACCCTATTGGTTTGTACGCGATCCATCGCACCTGCACACGGTACAAATCACCTCACACTCCAGTAACCAGTGTTGGGGTCGTTACTCAAAAAAAAAGATTCTTTCTTAAAAGTGATTATTTATCAAATGGATTGCTTTCTCTTCTATTCTCTTCCTCCACAAATCAAGCTACAGTAGGGAGTTCTGTTGAGAGATGTTTGAATAAACTAGTGATTGCGATTAGTGTAAGATTTTGTCCTTTTCCACCTTACATTACTTTTACACTTTTACTTCAGAAAAAAGCTTGAGCTGATACTTCAAACTTCTACAGAAGCCCTTTTAAACTCTATCTCTACTTCTACCTGAGTAATGATTGAACACTTTTGAAACCAGTGCCTGAGAGTCATCGTTTTGACTCCTGATCTCACTAGCATTGTGTCTATCTGTGGTTACATGATGGGAGAAGGGTTTTGCGGCACCCGGTATTCATCGGATTTCTGTTCTTAGGTCTTCACGATGATTAGAACAATGAAGTCCTTCAAAATCTGTACTTAAAAGTGCAAAAGACCCAGAGGAATTGATGCTGTTTTGCAGCTCAAATATTGAGTCATTTTGGATTTCTGTTCTATTCTAGTTACATCCCAGTTTGTTAAGTGCTACAATATAATCCATTAACACCTCTACTTTTGACAGCCTTCTTACTTTACTGCATTTTTTTTCACATTGGCATAAAGCCATTGCACAGTACTTTACCCTTAAGATGCAGCGATCCCCATAATGGCAATGGTTACACATATGGTTCATATCTGCTACGTCATTTTTCATATGAATAAAGGCAAAGATACCTCTACAGCTCCCAAATTAATACATGTGGTTGGCAATATATGATAAAATAGTAAAATCAATTCTAAAAACATGTAGTAGTAAATGTAATAAAAGTGAGGCGGGGGAGTGTAGCACAGTGGTTTAAGGCGCTAGGCTACTGATCGGAAGGTCGGGGGTTTGAGCGCAGGTATCACCGCGTTTGGGTCCTTGAGCAAGGCCCTTAATCCTCTGTGCTCCACGGGCGCCGTATCATGGCTGACCCTGCTCTCTGACCCCAGCTTCCGAATACCTGGGAAGAAGAAATTTGTATTGAAGAAAGAATTTAACTATGCTGTAATGTATATGTGACAAATAAAGGCTCTTCTATTCGATTCTATAAACCATGTATTAATAACATTTATACAAATAACGGAACAAACGATGGAATGATGTGGAAAGGAAGATAATGCAGATGACTAGGAAGCTCCTTCCTCTTCCTCCCACAAAGGAAAAATAAGTGTACAGGATTCTTTGCAATAGACTGGTGCCCCAACCAGGTGGTATTCCTGCTTCATTCCCATTGTTGACAGGATACTTTTCAAATCCACCCCAGAAATGTATTAAAAATGTATTTAAAAGTAAGTTCCACTTTCAGTTTGTGTGTGTGTGTGTGTGTGCGTGTGCATGTAGGTAAGGGCTGCTTTTCATTTGTGGCTTGACCCTGAATGCTCTGCCCTGTGTTCAGACAAGAACTGCAGCTACGGGTCCAGACCCCAAAGTGCCCTGACACTCTCTCTTTCCTCCCATCACACCGGTAATGCAGTCACCTCCCGAGACAGACTTTAGCATATTTATAAATCATTCAGGAAATCTGACACCTCTTCGACTGGAATAGGAAATGGGGGTCATTTAATTCCTCCATCCATGTAAATAACCACTTCAAAGAAATTTGTAGTAATTGTTAATTACTGAATGACTGCTGTTATTTGTTTTTTTCTAGGATATTACAGTTTGAGACATGTTGTTAATGGAAAATAATCAGTGTTTGGGTGGACATAGTAACCTTAATATGCATCACATTCATTAGGTTATGTGTATATATATATATATATAGTATATATATATATATATATATATATATATTTTTTTTTTTTTTTTTTTTTTTTTTTTAATGATGTGATGTGCACAGAAAGGTTAATATTTACACTTGCAGCATTTGACAGACACCTGATCCAGAGAGACTTACTACTGAGTAGTTAAGAGCTAAGGGCCTTGTTTAAGGGCCCATTAGTGACTTTAGTGGTGGAATTTGAACCTTCAATCTTCTGATCCAGAGGTAAATTCCTTAACCACTGAGCTACCACCTCCCATGGGCTCAGTGGCTGGCACTAGATTAAAACCACGATTAACCACGATTAATCGTATGATTGCCATAAGTGAACTCGCAATAGCATATGTTTCTGTTCTCAATGTATTGTAAATGCATACTATTGTTATTTTTAAATCTGATTGTGACATATCTGTAGCATTTACATTTACAGCATTTAGCAGACACCCTTATACAGATCGACGTGCAAATAGTGCAAATAAGTCTCGATCTTAGAATAAGTTCATTCTGATTGATTATTACAAACTTAAGATACAAACAATCCGTCCCTGCAGGACTCAGTTGAGGGTGGGGTTTTTTTTTGGTATTGCCAAGACAGTCAGAAGGAAGAAGTGTTCATTTAAGTGTTGTTGGTGCTATAAATATACCGCATGAAGATAATTTAAAATCTCTCTTTGAAATAAAATTTTAATTTATTTAACTCTGAATTTTAATATACATTTTAATATAATGTTTAATATTGTTAATATACATTTTAATATTAATTTTTAATATAAATGTATTGTTAATTAATTAATTAATGTCATTCATTTCTATGCATGTGGGTAGTTTTAATGGTTAAATATGGGACGTGGCTCCTTTAAGAAAATTATGTTCTGGTTGCTTTCCATTTACACTGATGATACGTTTAGGTTACAGACGGTAATATAGTGATTCATTGGGCCCTTGAGCAAGGCCCTTAACCCTCAGCTGCTCAGTTTTAACCTTTAACTGCTCAGTTACAAATGCAAAAAAAAAAAAAATATATATATATATATATATATATATATATATATATATATATATATATTTAATATTATATTATATATATATATATATATATATATATATATATATATGTATATGGTATGTGATGTGTGTGTGTGTGTGTGGTGTGTGTGTGTGTGTGTGTGTGTGTGTGTGTGTGTGTGTATGTGTATATGAAGATTACATCCTGACATTAAGAAGGCGGCTGTTTTTTTTTCCTATGCATCTGCAGTTTGCAGTTTGTCTTTATTGCTCACATATTGCTCAGTGAATGCATGTGATTGTAGGGGCTGAGGTATGTGGGTGTTGGGTAATATACAGCAGCCCACCCCTGATCTCTCCAGACCAGCAGGAAAGTACTGTGGGTGTTAACCTTGTCAAAAGCAGTTGGCCTGGATGCTGGCTTCCAAACCAACGGCCAGAGCAAGAGTGAGAGAGTGTATAAGAGAGAGAGCGAGAGTGAGAGAGAGAGAGAGAGAGAGAAAGAGAGCGAGAGAGAGAGTGAGAGAAATATGAAGAGTGAGAGAAGCTGTAAAAGTCATTCTACACTGCTGCGACTTGCCTGAGGTCTCTAATAGATTGGAATAAAACATAAGCACCTTATTAGAGCAAGCTTCATTACATAGCCCTTCTTTTTACAGCCAGACTGATGGGATAACCATTAGTGTCCGAGTAGGAAAGACACCTGGAAGGCTTGCAGTGTGGAAGTGGGGGGAAGAAAAAAAAAAAGAGTTCCTTGTTTAGCTTCAGTTTTATGGTTTTTATTTGAAGCGAGGCGACATGGAAGTTAACTATTGCCACTTACATGGCATTGATCTGTAGCAACTTGGACAGGCCCCAAGGTGACGTGGGAGGAATCGAGCCGGTGCTTTTTGCATAATGAACTCGGCTGTTTCGAAACGAGGGAGAATTTAATTCGCTCATAATTAAAAGCTGTTGACTTGGATCACTTGGCCATCCTGCTCAAGCAACATTCAATTGCACTCCTGCAAGCAGGCTTATTTACAAACAATAATTAGCTGTGAATATTGTTCGATATATATATATATATATATATATATATATATATATATATATATATATATATATATATATATATATATATAAAACACAGCAATGCTGCTTAATCAATAGCATTGACAGATGCTTAAAGGTGCCAGAGGTTGCAAAATAAAGGTCTTTGCATCATACACATTGCGAATAGTGTAATAAAAAAAAAAGGGAGCGACACTTCATATATTCCGAGGTTCCATTTTAAATATAGTATGAACAAAATGCGTGCGTTCTCTCACAGTCCTGTTTAAAAAACCATCACGGGACGTGAATGCTAAATGCATTAGAGGAACGTGAGTGTGTGTGAGGTGGTGGTGGTGGTGGTGGTGGTGGGAGGGTGGGGGCAAGAGAGCGAGGAAGAGGGTGAAAAAAAAAAAAGAGAAAGGGGGAAACAGAGAAAAGAAACGTTGTACTTACACCCAGAGCCATGATGGCAGGGACCCCTCCTACATCAAAGTAATAATGATTGAGTTGGTCTCATCGTGCCTCTTTCTCCCCAGCCAATATATCTACCTGGAGAAAGTCTTTTGAATGAGCTCTCATTTGATCTGGTATGCTGGCGACACATGTCACAGCAGGTTATTCCCACAGTTAATATTCTTTCATAGCCTGCCATGCAGGCAAAACTTGATTATTTTGGCACTTGGGCAAACAGCTACTGCGGATTTCAATAGCACTGTAGCTTAGCATGCGGCACAGTCGCTGGAAAAGCCCATTTTTGTCTCTTTCCACGGAAGGGAAGTGCGGCATCCGAAGCCGCTCTACCTCACTACAATAAGTGTAAGCTGAGATACGGAGTTTAGGCGCTTTCACATCTTAGAGGGCTATAACAACTAACGGGTGCATAATCCGGCACTTAAAACGGGCACATTGATTTACGGCAATAAAACAACCGCGATATTATGTACATTACTCATGATCGGAACAGTTAAATATAAGTGTCAGTTCAATTATCTCATCCTATATCCGTTTGATAATGCCATACGGTACAGTAAATGAGTACTGTTATTCTAACGTGAATAAAGGTGTATTGTTATATATATATATATATATATATATATATATATATATATTATATTTTATATATCTATATATTTTTTTTTTTTTTTATATTCCCCCCCAGCCGTAATAATATCAGAAGTGTTACGTTGTATATTCGAGCAGAATCGGGCCCATTAGGAGGCAGGCGAGAAATTCATAAAGCTTTCAATGCGTCAAATAAAAAACATCACTCAAAACACGAAGCTTGGCGTTTATGGGGAACGTCAAATGGCTGACAGCGTATTGAGATGGATTGACAGACACAATTACAAATATCACACATTCTGCAGCAGGCCAAATTAAGGAGGCGCCCCAACAACGGGGCAGGACGTGCCTGTTCCAATTTTGACACTTCATATTAACACTTTTGCGGCGTCGCTTTGAATAAGAAAAAAAAAAAAATCACTGGGGTCATTTCACTCAATTCATTCTCATATAAACATAATTTTCTTTCCATTCAGGTGGGCCTCTGAAACGCGGGGGTGTATTTATTTTGAAGTAATTACTGCTTTCAAATAATGACAGATTGCTGTTCGGAATGAATCGTAGCGCAGAAAAAAAAAGAAAAAAAAAACAAGCGCAAAGGAAATGAAAGGTTTTAAAGTGGGCCCCAGTGAAACGGCGCTTTTTAATCAGCTCTGTGAAGGTACAGTATAATAAAGCGCACGAATCAGCATATTAGCTGTGCTCACTTTAACAAACATAGATTTGAATAAGTTAAAAAGGCTTCGCACCCCACCTTGAGCCGCTAATAGACCAGTGTCCCTACCCGGCTGAAAAATTAAAGAAAGGCCCTGGGATATTCGTGTAGGGAAGAAAAGAAGAAAAAAGATGGAGGGGGGGAATTGAGTTGGAGTGAGGCTGAATAAAACCAGTTCAGGATCCAAGAGTCCACACGACTGCCGGGTATTAAACAATCTTTTTTTTCTCTCTATCTCTTTATTTTTTTAATTTTTCCCATTCTCAACCTTCCACTTTTGGCCTAAAAGGGCTCTGGGCTCAAAAATAATCATAATGAACAATTGGAAAAAAGAACAATAATGAGCCTTTTATATTCTCTAGCTAAAAAGATTGTAATAATAGGGATAATTATGGTCTATTTCTCCAGGTCATCCCTCATTAAGATCAGAAGCTCCGGCTGCGACGCGACTCGCTGTTAATTTGGTGTCCTCGTTGCGAGAGCAAAGTCGTCCTCCGGTCAGGTTAGACAGAGGACGATCCAACCGGAGCAGCGTGCCGAACCCGTCCCTGCAGGCCGCTAACATCGGGAGCCTGACAGGAAAGAAAGGAATTAATGCGGTAATAGGGGATGGAGGAGTGTCAGGACAGACCTAAAGCAGAATGCAAAGGTCCATCGGTCCGCGATAAGCCGTCCGAGCTTATTAAGTATTTTTAGGGTTTTTATGGCACGGGCGTGAAAAATAACAGCAACCGGAACGTATTTTTGGAACCGGCACAGACAGCGAGACGCAATTAGCAGGCGGTGGACCGGGGGACGAAAGACAAGGTCGCGCAATGCTTCATGTAAGATTACTTGCTGAACATGGCGCTGATTGAACAAGATCTGGTCATCAACGGGAATTGCCGTACCGTTCTAACGCCCAAAAACAACAATGAGCTCACTCCATGATGCTCAGGTCATTTGACAAATCGCACCAATACTCATATACTTTTAATTTACACCACTATGATATCAGCTGACCTGCCGGTGATGAGTAATTCAGAATCTGTACTTTCGAACTATCAACCCTAGTACAATTGTACATGTGATTAATCTCATTAGTATGTAATCTCCTTTTTAATCATTATTTATGGTCAATAAATTATATTTTTTGTCAGTTTATTTACTTAATTATGTGCATACTTTTTTTTTATCCACACATATGTACTACATATACTACATATGTAGTATGTGGACAATTCTGTATCACACCAAACCCCCCCCCCCCCCCCCCAAGTTATTAAAAAAAAAAATTATATTCTATTCTCATAAACTGTGCGTTTCTCAAATATTAGATTTTTACCCTCCAACTCAAAACAAATTGTCATGGATAGAGAAGAATCCGAGTGCAGAGACGGAGATACGAGGAGTGTATGTGATGGAGCAGGAGGTCGAGTGGAGATCAGAGGAGTAGCCGAGTCAGGCAGACGGAGGTCGGGAAACGTGGAAGCAGAAGAGACAGGCTTGCTAGGCTAAGCTAGGCTACCCTAAGGCTAGGTAAAGTCTAGTAGCAAGCTAGTAAAACAATCTGGCAGGGGTATTATGGTTAGGTTACCTTATATGGGGAACGGGATATCCTCCAAACCCGACCCAGGGTTTCATCCTGGAAAGCGAAAGCATTGGGACGATGTGACACAAAGATACACTCAAATGGCATCATCAACAAAACAGAGATGAGCTGTTACACAATATGTAAAGATGGCAGCTGGCAAAGATACAGTTAGTGACAAAACTGTAGTAAGTTTTAGTAACAAAGGTACAATTTGACTGGACCAATAAAGCATAAATCAATTATTGTACATTAAATGTAATATCACTAGTAAGCAAAGCCACAAATAGCTTAGGCTATGTGTCAACAGTTTGCTTGCTATAACCTCATGCTAGATGTAAAGGTAAACTTCATTTCCACACCACCACACATTCATGTTAAAATGGCCAATATATAAAATGTAAAACGACAAAATGTAAATTTACATCTAACATTTATACGGACTTGCATCGAGCAAACTGTTGCACAATGTTTACACACAGCCTAAAGTCACATTTATGGCTTTGTCTACTAGTAGTATCTCTCTTTTTTTTTAAAGAATAATCCGTTTACACTGGGAAAAATGAGTTGAATTTAATATGCAATAATTGATTTATGCTTAGGGGGCACGGTAGCTTAGCCGCTAGCACGTTCGCCTCACATCTACAGGGTCGGAGGTTCAAGTCCCGTCTCTGCCATGTGCTGAGTTTGCATGTTCTCCCTGTGCCTCAGAGGGTTTTTCTCCGGGTTCTCCAGTTTCCACCCAGGTCCAAAAGCATGCACTCTAGGTTGATTGGCACCTTGGAAAAATGGTCCCTAGTGTGTAAATGTGAGTGTGTGTGCGCCCTGTGATGGGTTGGCATTCTATACAGTGTCCTGTCTGAGGTTCCCATGACCAGAGAGAAAAGTCAGATAAAGAGGTAGAAGATGAAGGGATGAATGAATGGATACTATCTAGACAATTGTTTGTGTACAAGTGATCTTATGATACATATTTAGCCTCGATCTTTTGGGAAGACGTTCCAATAGCTTTTAGGCAGTATTCAGATTTGTGCTCATTCATACACAAGTGTATAGATTCCGGTTCTGGTGTAGGGTGAGGAAGGGTGGAATGGGGTGAGTTCCAATTCATACCAAAGGTTGAGGATCAGAGCTGTCTAGTAGGCCACTCAAGACCTTCCATTCCAACTCATGTAAAGCGATATTTTCCTAGAGCTGGCTTTGTGCATTGTTAATTTCGGGGACAGGTTTGGGTCTTCTGGTTCAGGTGTAAGGGGAAAAATATGCGACATCCGAAAGACCTCGTATACAATTCTGCGCCTCTGACTTTGTTGCTCACAGTTTGGATTAGAACCACATGTGGATGGAAAACGTCTGAACGTTTGTCCATATAGTGTAGTCAATGAGTGCGCATTATACAACATGCGGCATATTTTTCAATCAATAACAGACATTAACATTGCTCATGACCCAAGTCAAGTGGAGGCTGAAGAGGATCTGTTTGGAAAAATACTGCAATCAGAAAAGTATGACGGAGCTGGAGGTGTAGAGTGTAAAAGAGAAAGATAGAAGGATAACAGCCCGACTGACCTCTGTCAGGGTCTGGCAAGGTTTCAGTCTCGGCCCCGTGGGGCCACGGATACAGCTGACCCATACATTAATCTCTGCTCCATCTTCAACAACACACACACACACACACACACACACACACACACATACACACACACACACACACACACACACACACACGCATGCACATATACATGCATGTACAAACATCACTCTTCATCCTACTGATGCAATGAAAGCACATTCTAATAATAAACTGCCTGCGAAAAGGAAAGAAAAAAAATAATATATTAGCAAAGGGCCAGGCGAGCCAGACCTCCACTCTGAAACCTTTTGACCAGGAAAACACAAACCATCTGGAAATCACATGAGAGAACTTGCAAAAAGGAAGCGCGCAGATACGGCGCATCTTAACCTCGGGCCTTCGGCAGCGATGTATTACATGCTGTAATATTTAACTATCGTATCTTGGCTGCAAGATTATGCGCTGCTTGGCTTGGCTGAG
>JACRUU010000015.1:23319728-23329728 GCA_030449085.1 Kryptopterus vitreolus
TACAGATCAATTCTTTACATCCAATCAAATTTAGCCCGAGACATATTTATTAAGCACGCTAGAATAATATTCAGAACATTTTAAAGACATATTTGGACGATCTGAACATACATGTCCTGAAGTGAATGTTCGTCCAATGTGTAAAAACACATGTTGCGCAATTCACACTTTGCGAAATTCAGTAATGCACGTTTGCAGTTTGATATCCTTTATTAAACCTGCGCCATCAGTGAGCGACAGCCTGTTTATTCGATCAGCTTTGAACACATGATGAAAAAGACACCACGGTGTATGTTTAAGAGAAGAGCACTGTGGTCTCCAACCTCTGCATGTGTGTTTCTGCAGCTACGCTAATGGAAACAGGATTACTTTTCATGTGTTGGTTTAGTGTGGCCGTTAAAAGTGAGCCAGAACCAGAAGGGGGATCCAGATGCCATTCGCATTAATGCAATGACTCAAAAGTTAGAAGCCACCTACAGAGCAGTGGCGAAATGGAGGGAAAAATGGCCTGTTGTCATACTGAGAGGATTAGCCTATGGTGAAGATGAGCTTAGCAGGGTTCAGGAAAGTGCTTCATCAGCACTAGGTGTTCTCCCACAACCTCTTATTAATGTTCCTCCCGAAGTTCTTAACATATGGCGGCAGCCACAAATTGTTTAGTAGACCTTATCCGCATTTTATCCGATTTGCACGAAGGAAAGCAGCAAACATGAAATGTGAAGAATTCTACCTTTATGTTGTCACTTCCCATGGCTTAAATTAACATTAACATTCAATTTGCTTTTCTACTATTCAAATGCCTTTCCTTATTATATGATTAGTAACATGCAGCTCTTATGGGCAATGTGACCTTTACAGATGAAATCACTAATACCCGTTAGCACTTGAAAATAATAGTGAGAAGTCCATTGTAATAGTTTTCACGAATGTAGCTAGCTAGATAGCAAAAAACAAAAATAATAGTTGTAATGTATGACCAATTTCCACATTAAAGAATTGTAACTGAGATCATAAATCTACAGATCATAATCATAGTTATACAACATAAATATTTATTTTCTTTGGTAATGCAGTCGCAGGTATGGGTCATTTAAAATATAAAAAGCCATGAAGAAAAGATAATGAAGGTAATGATATATATATATATATATATATATATATAGATATATATATATATATATATATATATATATATATATATATATATATATATTCTTTCGTTCATCTTGTATCCGATCTTCCCTCTGGTCACGGGGAGTCTGTGTCTATCTTAGGCGTCTATGGGCATTAAGGCAGGATACACCCTGGATGGAATGCCAACCCATTGCAGGGCACACACACACATCACATTCACACACATATTCATACACTAGGGACAATTTTCCAAGGTGCCAATCAACCTACCGTGCATGTTTGTTGGACCGGGGGGGAAACCCGGAGAACCCGGAGAAAAACCCCCCTGAGGCACGGGGAGAACATGCAAACTCCACACACACATGGCCGAGACGGGAATCGAACCCGGATCCTGGTGGTGTGGTGGTGTGAGGCGAACGTGCTAACGACTAAACCACCATGCCCCTTATATACATATTTCAAACCTTCAATAACTCCTTTAAGAATGATGTTCCGGTTTTGGTTGCTTTCCATTGAAACTGGTGATACGTTTAGTATCAATATACGGTAATATAGTGAGTAGCTGATACCTGTTGTGAATTAGCAGCTAGCAGGATTCCATCCTAGTGAGGAAATATATATATATATATATATATATATATTGTGTATGTGTGTATGTAACCTAATGTGCCCAATGCAACAAAGCTTGACGAATGCTACCATCAAGCACACACTAAACCTCATTTGTTCTAAATTTCATTCTGTTTATATTTGTATCCATTAAAAACATCGTCAAGGTCAAGGATGGGGTTAAGTTGGGCCGCTGGCTAAAGCTGAACAAATCATCTTTCTTCCCCACACACATTTAGCTTATTCAGGCATTTGTATCATAGACCCTAGAGTAACACTGAATCTTGGATATAAATAGAGCACTACAAACAAGCATTCTGGGTCATAATGACATAAATTGCACCGTCATTTCTCTTTCTGCTTAAAGATTTAATCATCAACACAGCTTGATATAAAAAACAATACCAAAAAAACAAAACAAAAAAAAAAAAAAAAAACAAATCCGGTCTTGACAAGTGATTTACAAACAACACCATGTCGTGCCGCAGATTGCTGCATTTTGTCGAGGCAACACTTAAAGCCGTCACATTATCGTCACTCACCGACGCTGCATCCATAAACACAGCTGGCGTACGCTCCTTTAAGCCATCTCCGGCAAACAAAAAGAATAAACACGCTCCCGAAAAGCGGCTTAAAAACAAGCCTTTGTCGAGGGCCTTCCTCTCGACTGGAGAAGAGACAGAAAGAGAAGGAGGGGAAAAAAAAAGATCTGCTCCATGCAAAGTGTTTTCAGTGTAAAGCATTAACATAATTTTTCCGACTGGGGTCCTCTCAGGACCTCCTGATGAAGGCTCTGCTCATAATTCTAATTGCATGGATTGCATTCTTAATTAAAAGTGGTACAAATGGATTTTATGCCATGCCAAATTAAATCTAAATTCATTAGATATAAACCCCTTCTTAAAAAATTGATGCAAATACGTGAATTTTTTAGAAGTCGCGGAAAAGCCCGCTTCTCCATCTCGGATCGGCGTGCGTCCTCATGCAGGAGGAAACGAATTGCGCTTTAGTAAATGAATAATCTAGCTACTATGAAATATTGAACGCGTTTATTTATGTCTGCCTCGTCAGAGCGACTCGTACTTTTTTTTAATGTATTTAACGCCATGTCCGCTCCGCAAAGTCCATAAAGTCATTGTGATGTCAGGCGTTCTTTTTATTACGTGACGTCAAACGCAAAAAAGTTCTTCGCTTTAGCATGGAAAAAAAAAAGAAAAAAAAAGAAAAAAAAAGGGGGGGGGGGGGGGGGGGGCGCTTCGTATTCGGTCTTCCAGATTGAGACGCCGTATTCTCATTCCATCGCCGTAGCGAGTGCATAAAAGCGAATTTGTTATTCTCAGTCCTGTCATTAACATTGTGTTTTCTACAACCTGCCCTCGGATGATGAAGAAGGCGAAGCAACGAGAGATAGGAAACGGCGGAGGACGAGAGCTTTTCGGAAAATGTCTCCCCACCAGAGGCCTGAGATTTATCGACGTCTCTCTCTTTTTTTTTTTTTTTTCCTCTCCCCTCTTTCTCTCTCTCTCTCTCTCTCTTGGCCGCGGTAATGGATGGAGCAGATGTTTAACACGGCAGCACCTCTTCATAACTCCGGCGTTTAAGGAAGAGGATTTCGCCAGAGCTGCCACTCACCGCGAGCCTCTGCTCTCGCCACAGGAAGTGGAGGTCACTGTGAAACATGAGGCTGCGGATAGACGCCGCCACTCATGTGCTCTTCGGGTTGAGCCAAGTTCACGCACTGTTAACATACACACACGCACACACACACGCACATACACTCTCCCACACATCATGGAAAAATCATACTTTGTCTTTCCACAGTTTTCCTTTATTTTTTTTTTAAATAGCTGTTTCTCTCTCACACCATTCCGAACATGCGTCCTTTATCTCTCTATCAGCACTACGCAGATCGATCAGGTCTCTAGTAACGTCTTAATTGGCCTCGTTCACTGAATCACCGTTTTTATATGCGTGCAACTTTCTTGCATGTGGAATGACCCATTTGTAGTAAACACACTGTAATTACAGCACAAAATACAGGAGCCATTATACAAAATGCAGGGAGGTGTGATGCAAACACAGTGTTTATATAAATATAAACAGACCAGCATTTGTTTTTTTTTGTTTTTTCCAATTTATATCAATATAGATGAATATATAATGTCTCATATGGCAGTGAATAACATTCATTCATTCATCTTCTACCGCTTTATCCGATCTTCCCTCGGGTCACGGGGAGTCTGCATCTATCTAATGGGCATTAAGGCAGGATACACCCTGGATGGAATGCCAACCCATCACAGGATACACACACACTCACACACACACATTCACACTCTAGAGACATTTTTCCAAGGTGCCAATCAACCTACCGTGCATGTTTTTGGACCGGGAGGAAACCGGTGAACCCGGAGAACATGCAAACTCCACACATACATGGCCGAGACGGGAATCGAACCTGGCGGTGTGAGGCAAACGTGCTAACCGCTAAACCACCGTGCCTCCCCAATAACATATTTATTTTTAGTACTATTGTTGTTGTATATTCATTTTTATGGTTTGTGTTTTGAGATTGCTTTGCTGCCCGACTGTGTTAACCTATTCCGTGTTTTTCTTTCCAAGCTGGATGTAGGTCAGTAATTAGCAAGCCAGAGGCAAAAACTTGGGGAAGAAAAAAAAAAAACATTGAGAGGAACCAGACTCATAAGTCTTCTTAGATTATAAAGAATTACAAGTGCTAAGAATATTCAACGTGTGGGTATTTCAAATTACCGAATGAGTTCTTAGAGGTAAATTGACAGTGAAGTTTGGTTCGACGTGGGCATGAACTCTATCTATGCAGGAGTTTATTGCATTTGGACAGGACATGTGGGCTCAGTGGTCTAGACGCTAATCAAAAGGTTGTATGTTCAAATACCTAGCATTAACATTTACAGCATTTAGCAGACGCCTTTATCCAGAGCGACTTACAACTGAGCAAATCAGGGTTAAGGGCCTTGATCAAAGGGCCACTAGTGGCAGCATGGTGGTGGGGTTTGAACCTGTGATCTTCCGGTCCAGAGTCCAACAGCTTAACCACTGGGCAACAACCACCCTAGCACTGACAAGCAACCACTCGTGGGCCAGGGAATAAACGGACAGATCGAATAAAAAATGAATAAAAACAAAAAAAAAGCATTTTGTTGAATTCCTCGAATAAAAGTACATTGGTTTGATTTTAAGCATTATTGTTTCAAAGCTTCAAAATGTACTCTCATTTATCCGTTTTCCTCCAGAGACCGGGCTGCATAATGTCATCACTCAGCTCTACACAAGTCCATCTCGGCAGACTGGTGGCGGTGGTGCGCTTGCTCAGACCCGTTTCTCTCTTTCTCCACAGCTTTTTCGTTTGCTGATGGAGAGATGAGGTAGGAGAAGAGAGACAGATTTGGGTCTGCGCTCAGCACCTGAGGCGCCCCGGTGTTGTGAGACCCCAGAAAAGCCTTGTTCATTTGTGCAACATCTGTAGCACACAGACAAAATTATTAATAACCCCTCATAGCGATCTGCCAAAGAGGGTGATGAAGTGGGGGGTTAGGCCCACGGGTAGGCCCACCATACTGAGAGAGACAGAGAAAGAGAGAGAGAAAGAGAGTGAGAGTATAAATATGCTCTAATGCTGTAGGCTTAACCCGTGTTGGAAGAAAGAAGAAGATGGAAAATAATACCAATTACATTAATCCCACCCAGAACGGTCTGAAATCTTGAGCAAAGATTTTCATATGTGAAATCAAATGAAAAACACAATAGCGTGCGTTAGAGAAGAATTTTATTCCGCCAATACTCATTTATAATTGTACTTTTTTTTTAAAGCAATGTATATACACGATCAATGATCAATGTTGTGGCACAGCGACGACATGCGTTAGGTCTTGTTCCAAAGCTATGTACGTTTAAGAGTTTAAGGTTTAAGAGTTTGCATTTTTCCCCTCCTTTTTCAATTAACAATAATAATAAACTTCGCTGATCACTTTATTTAGAAATCACAGCTCTATATTCACTTTTCTGAAGTAATGCTACAGTTTCTAGAAGGCACTTTCCAGTAAAAACAATTAAAAAGAAAAATATTAAATAAATAAATAAATAAATGTAAAGAAAATCTATCTATCTATCTATCTATCTATCTATCTATCTATCTATCTATCTATCTATCTATCTATCTATCTATCTATCTATCTATCTATCTATCTATCTATTTATCTATCTATCTATCTATCTATCTATCTATCTATCTCTTGCCTTCATCATATATATATTATATTACCACCACCAGCAAGCTGCCACTTGTGGGCCCTTAAAAAAAAGAAATATATATATATATATATATATATATATATATATATATATATATATATATAACACACTGTATTCCACCTTCTATTTTTAAATCAACACCTGACCAAGTCACATCCAAAAGTGTTTTTTTTTTATTCAAAATCCCCATTAAAGCTGGTAATAGTTAATCAGATTCCACTTTCAGCAATAAGTCTCTTCATCTGTCAGCCTCTCAGTTAACAGGGAACAAAGAGGACAGGGCAAAAGGAGATGAGAGTAAGGATGAGAGAGACAGAAGGAGCAAAAAGGACAGCAAGGGGGGGGGAAGCAGACAGAAAGAGATGGGGAGAAAAAAAAGAAAGAGAGTGAGAGACTGACAGAGAGGACGGGAAGAGGGAGGTGCGGTGCACTAATGGCGTGCGCGCGATTGGCTGTTGAGCAGGAGACCCCTGATGATTGGGAGTGTGTCCCGCGAGGCGTGAGACAGACGCCGCCACGGCACCGAGCCCTCGGGGACAGCTTTGCTTTTGTACACGCAAAACAACTTTGTGCCACAGTATACCCCACGGGGTTATTTTTGTAGGTATTAGAGAACGGTGGAACACAGAACATGGATACGCTAACTTATCTTTACAATGTTACACCTCACACCGAGAAGGTAAACAAACCTGGATTTGGCAGCGTGTGACAGCGCTTTTGCAACAGGGTGAGGGAGAGTTCACCTGTTGAGGTGATGGATGCGTGGAAATATTTGCAGCGAATTAGAATGAAATGAATGCAGCCAGGCATGGAAATCTTAAAGGCATTTGCATTGGCCTCTGTGCCCTGTTCTCTCTCTCTTTCTCTCTCATAGCTTCTTATGCACTTTCACACTCTCATCAGTGCACACCGGAACAAAAAGAGCTCTCAGTGAAACCACTTTCATCATAAATAACAAGCGCAGCTCGCCAGGTGACTTCTCTTTTGCACCGCCTTGCGTTTTAAACCCTGCTTTCAGATCAGTGCGGAATCACACTTTCGATCGTAATTCCACTTTAAACCTGGTCTGGTAACATTTTCTTATTGAAGTATTTTCTTATTATATATCGTTCTTATTTTCTGCAGCTTTTTGTTGGTTCTCTCAAACCTACAACTTTTGCACCATATACATTCATTCATTCATTCATTCATTCATCTTCTACTGCTATATCCGATCTTCCCTCGGGTCTATCGGCCTATCTCAGGCGTCTATGTGCATTAAGGCAGGATACACCATGGATGGGATACCATATACAGTACTGTGCAAAAGATGTAGGTAGGTATGAAAAAAAATGCTGTAAACAAAGAATACTTGCAAAAAAAATGGAAGTGTTAATTATAACTTTCATCAATGAACGAATGAAGAAAAGTGAAATGGAAATTAAATCAATATTTGATGTGAACACACTTTGCCTTCAAAACAGCAGTAATACTTCTCGGTACACTTACACACAGAAGGAACTAGGCTGGTAGGTTGTTCCATCTTGGAGAAGTAAACACAGATCTTCTGTGGATGGAGACGTTCTCACATCCTTCTGTCTCTTCATGGAATCCCACACACACTCTATGATGTAGAGATCAGAGCTCTGTGGGGGTCGTGCATCACTTCCACTACTTCTACTTCTTCAAAAGTCACTCACAACAAATATTGATTTCATTTAGATTTTTTCTTTTGTTCGCTCACTTTGCATTTTGTAAATGGACAAAAAATAAACAATCATTATTTATGTTTCTGTAAGCATTCTCTGTATACAGCAACTTTTACCTTATAACCACTTTATACACCTTTTACATAACGAGGCGCTCATTGTTAGAAGCTCCTGTAGAAAAATATGTACAGTCCATCATTTTCCTTGTCTCTAATCAATAATTCCAAATCAATAATACATAATACAAACATTTACCATGCCTGAGATAATACTATGGTTCGTGGAATTTCGCTTGCTCACTTGGGAATAACTTGCCCAGAAGTTTGAAATACAGATTTTACAGATACAGATATTAACTTTATTAATAGTTTAACAAGTAGCTTTTGCAAACTCGACCCCAGAAATCTGTTTCGCTCTTGCATACAGTCCCAAAATCCCCTCATGCTGAAACTTCCATACATGTTCTTCTTAGACAAAGAACCACCTGAATAGTGATCAAAAATATGTCCAGCACCTGTACAAGGTCCCTTTACTTATATGACTATATGTAAAGCTTTTGTCACATGTTTTTGTTAAAAACATGATAATGAAGTACTTTGAATGCACGAATGCACATAAATCTCTGTATTCAACTCAACCAGGATCAATTCAATTTATTTTATTTGTACAGCACATTTTTACAATTTTACAATTTTACAATTGCTCAATGAATACAATGAATACATTTCTTTGTGACAGTGATGAGGGATTAAATATAGTGTCTTTACATTATCAGCGGTTTAAATCTCCCATAATGTCGGGTATAAGAAGGGTATAAATAACTTTCAATAAATAACTACATTAAAACTTTCCTCATTGTAAATAATGAAAGCGTACATTACACACAGTTATTATTTTTATAGTGTTTCGAAAGTGATTTTTTTCCTTTTTTTTTCCTTTACTAATGACTACAGTATTCCAATCAACATATATAAACAGGAGAAATCAAATTTTAATGTGTTTTATAAAATGCTGTATGAATATGCCGAATTAATAGCTAGATAATAGAATTTATTCTCAGGTAAAGTGCCAAAAAATTTAATAAATAAATAAATAAATACAATTCCTTATGTACA
The DNA here is from genome assembly GCA_030449085.1 of Kryptopterus vitreolus. Taxonomy (NCBI): domain Eukaryota; kingdom Metazoa; phylum Chordata; class Actinopteri; order Siluriformes; family Siluridae; genus Kryptopterus; species Kryptopterus vitreolus. Next base: position 23,328,568 of record JACRUU010000015.1, read on the forward strand.
TTTATATTTGTCTCCTAATTGTTATGATTCTTTCACAAAGGATAAAAAAAACATATATTCACTGTCTTTTCTTTAAATCTATTCTTTCAGTTGCAAATAAAAGCTATTTGTTTCACAACAAATAAAAGCTAAATGTGTTAAAAGATACGCCATACACAATCATTTGAATTCTTTGCGTTTATGATGGTCTGTAGTAGGGGGCGTCTACAGCCAACTCCAGGCTTGATGTTGGAATTTCTTCCAAGGCTAATCCGATACACCTGATCACTGTAAATCAGTATTTTAAGGCGGATCGGAGTATTACATTAACGAGCGAAAAAAAACACCAAAAAAAAGGGCCAATTCCACAGAATTCATTTCAGTAAATATATATATATATATATATATATATATATATATATATATATATATATATTATATATATATATATATATATATATAATAAAATAACCTTGACCCTAACCTCAATGACTGTTTGAGTGTGAGATCATGTTTCGTCCTGTGTGTCAATGTGTATATCTATCACAAACTATAGGGAAAAAAAAGGACCTAAGCCTCGTAAGATTACGTTACATACCTCTGTCCATGTGTGTGTGTGTGTGTGTGTGTGTGTGTCTGTGAAGAAAGAGTGCGGTTTGGATACTCTTAGCAAAATGGTTTTGTTGGTCTCTACATCAGTGTTTTGTACTGCATCAGTATTAAATAATCCAAAATTGGTATGCCCGTGCTAAATCTTTAGTTCTCTGCACGTGGGATGTTGTCCAATTGTGGATTGTGTAAACGGAGCTTTTTTTTTTCCTCGTTTATATACAGTACGTAAATGCCACATGCACCCAAATCAGAGAGAAATGGATGGGGTAATTAAAGTGTCTTTTTTTTTTTTTTTTAACAATAAAAACAGCCCTCCGCCTGCTCCGCCTGCTGCACATTTCACCTCTTGTCAACATCTGGTGAGTGACTCCACGCGGTTTATCTAAAACATTATGGTTTTACTGTTACATTTACATGGCCCCACTCTCTAATTGACTAATGTCAGGAGCAGCTGGTTGATTCGATGAAGTTTTATGTGTAAGCATATGTGCCTGTTATGGTTCAGCACATATTAACTTCCACTATTCCAATATCTTTTAGCACTTCCTTAATGCATAAAAACCTGGCCTG
>JACRUU010000015.1:23334728-23352228 GCA_030449085.1 Kryptopterus vitreolus
GGGGCATGGTGGCGTAGTGGTTAGCACGTTTGCTTCACACCGCCAGGGTCCGGGTTCGATTCCCGTCTCGGCCATGTATGTGTGGAGTTTGCATGTTCTCCCCGTACCTCAGGAGGTTTTTCCCCGGGTTCTCTGGTTTCCTCCCGGTCCAAAAACATGCACGGTAGGTTGATTGGCACCTTGGAAAATTGTCCCTAGTGTATGAATGTGAGTGTGTGCCCTGCGATGGGTTGGCATTCCATCCTGCCTTATCCTGCCTTAATGCCCATAGACGCCTGAGATAGGCACAGGCTCCCCGTGACCCGAGGGAAGATCGGATATAGCGGTAGAAGATGAATGAATGATAAATGAAAAGCAATGTATTATTTGTCACCCTGATATATGTAGATGACTGTCATTTAGAATTGGAAATATAGTAATTTATTTCATAAAACTTCATAAAAGTAAAGTAACTGATTACATTTGATTACGTTTTGATTACTTTCATTCGTCCACTAGGTGGCACCTGAATTTATTGACGAATTTTTATTGGCAATAGGGGGTCGAAAGTAACCGTCGTGTAATTACAATTTAGTTTTTCTCACTAACTGTAACGTATGACTTTTATTTTGTTATTAAATTACTTAACACCATTACCTAGTTACCCCCCCGACAATGCAAATATCATTGTAGCGATGAGTGATTAAGGGAAAAAAAATAACATACTGCTACATTAGTAAACAAAGCATTAATTCAGGAACTGTATTTTAAAGGGTTTCCACTTTTGACTAAGGCGTTTAATTATCTGCCAGAGACTTTGATCCGAACCGACGTACACATCTGAGGCTCCGACTCCGACTCAGCATTTGAAATAACAACCTTGTGATCAGCAGCTCCGCAGCTCAAAGCCTTAAATTGCTTAAATATTTCAGAGACGCCGGTGGTCGGAACGGCGCGTACCGTTTGGAATCAGTCAGAAGAAGTACCTTTCATGCCCTCCTGAATCCAAACAGATGACTTTTAAGTCACCCCATTCATTGCCATTTCAACTCTGCTTCCTTAAGTCCACCATTAAGCGCTCCGTACAGAATCCAATCAGTGTGTCAGGTAAATTGCTCTTCATCTGAGCAGATTAAGTGAGCCGCTATTACCTTCGATTTAGCCGCTGCGCCGAACCCCCGGCACATTTCCGCGAAGGCCATTAGTAACACCTGGAGTCTTTCGCATTAGTCGGAGAATCCGGCATCGTAAATTTCGGCCCATTAATGATTATTCCGACTTTTCCGAGATAAATGGCTCAGTGTTTTTGATAATGAAAATATACACTCGGCTCAGGGACGGGTTTCATCCGGTCGCATTACCTTTGTAATGTACTTCATGCTTGATCATATCGGACGACGTCATAACTTTTACTCGTACAGACTTATTAAAGATGAGACGTATTTCAGACCTGCTTTATTGCGCAGGTTTCAAGTCTTTTTTTCTTTTTTTGTTTCCGACATCGCGTCACCGTTTCCAAACCAAATACACGCGTGTTTATGACTTCAGTGCAAGGTCAGGCATTGTTTCAAATCACGTAGTCGTACCTGCGACAGTGTAAGAAAGAAAAAAAGAAAGATAGACAGAAAGATTGAAAACAATAAGTAAAGAAAAATTAGAGACAGAAAGACAGACAGAAAGAAAGAAAGAAAGAGAGACAGAAAGATGGACAGAGGGAAAGAAAAAGACAGAATGAAAGCCAAAGAGAAAGACACAGAAAGACAGAAAGAAAGAAAACATAAGGAAACAAAAATAAGAGACCGAAAGACAGACAGAAAGAAAAAGAAGGATAAAAAGACAGACAGAAAGAAAGAAAGAAAGACAGACAGAAAGATGGACAGAGGGTAAGAAAAAGACAGAAAAAAAGCCAAAGATAGAAAGACACAGAAAGACAGAAAGAAAGAAAACATAAAGAAACAAAGATAAGAGACAGAAAGACAGACAGAAAGAAAAAGAAGGATAAAAAGACAGACAGACAGAAAGAAAGAAAGGATGAAAAATAATGAGAGACAGACCGACAGAAATAAAATTAAAGAAGAAAGAAAGAAAAATAAGGACAGACAAAGAAAGACAGACAGAAAAATTCAAGAAAGAAATAATGAAAGATACGAGACAGAAAGACAGACTGAAAGAAAAAGAAAGAAAGAAAAAGAAGAGACAGAAAGATAAACAGAGAAATAAAAAGAAAGAAAGAAAGAAAGAAAGAAAGAAAGAAAGAAAGAAAGAAAGAAAAATAAGATACAGAAACACAGACAGATGGAAATAAAATGAAAGAAAGAAAGACAGACAGAAAGAAAGAAAAATAAGAGACAGAAAGAGAGACAGACAGAAATAAAATGAAAGAAACAAAGAAAGATAGAAAGAAAAGGAGAAAGAAAGAAAGAAAAATAAGAGGCACAAAGACAGACAGAGGGAAATAGAAAGAAAGAAGGAAAGAAAGAAAGAAAGAAAAGGAGAGAGAATAACAGAAAGAAAGAAAGTGAAGGAGAGAGAAAGACATACAGAATGTTGCTGTATATTAACACAGTCTCTGTTGTTTTGTGAATCAGCTGTTCTAAGTGGAGAAATCCTAAAGATAAATATTATTAAATATTATATTTTATAAATATTTTCGATGATTTTTAGAGAAGCAGAAAATTCTACAGCACTTTAGGGTTTCATTATTTTCGACAAATCCCATCCCATATAAACGGCTGCATTTTTATAATGAACACGAGTCAAATCTGAGCCATTTAATGCCGTTTCAGATCCGTCGAGCAACAATATAACGTTGTACTTTCCTGCGAGTAAAAGCAGCCGAGACGAAGCCAAGTCAAACATATCATGGATTTTTATTTTCCTGTGGACTTATACGGGAAACGACAGAGCAGGAAAGTAGTACTCTCTCTCTCTCTCTCTCTCTCTCTCTCTCTCTCTCTCTGTGACAGCAAAGCAAGGGTTCTCTGTATTTTATGTGACTTATATCATGAAAATTGATTCGTTCAGGAGGAAAAAAAAAAGTGACACAATTTAACAGGAGATCTTAAATAAGAGGTATAATTCATGGGGCACGAGGAAAATAGTCACCATCAGCTCTTTTATGACTGTGCCAGTCTTTTATGACTTCAAAGAAAATGTCAGTGGCGAGCGAACGCTGTGCCACTGAATAACGCCGTTCTAGTAAAAGGAGGCATTTAAAAAATCCCGTGCTGTCTGTATTCACTTCTGCTGAACATACAGTTTTACAGTCACGAACAGGAGAACGGGAACGCTCCTTCTCTCCTCTCTTTTATCGCACTTCTTTGTAACTGGATAGAAAGAAAGAAAGAAAGAATGAGAAATAAGGCGACAGAAAGACAGATAGATAGAAAGGAAAAGGCGGACAGAGACAGAGAGAATGAAATAATAGTCAGAACAGAGAATGAAAGAGACAGAAAGAAAGTCAAACTGTAATAAAATGACTAGAAAGAAAGAAAGAAAGAAAGAAAGGAAGGAAGGAAAAATGGAGAGATAGAAAGACAAAGACAAAAGGAAAGAAAGAAAGAAAGAAAGAAAGAAAGAAAGAACGAAAAACACGGCAACAGAAAGACAGATGGATAGAAAGGAAAAGGCAGACAGAGACATAGAGATAGAGAGAAAGAAAGAAAGAATAGTCAAAACAGTGAACGAAAGACAAACAGAAATAAAGATAAACAGAAATAAAATGATTAGATAGAAAGAAAGAAAGAAAGAAAGAAAGAAAGAAAGAAAGGAAAAATGGAGAGAGAAAAATGGAGAGACAGAAAAACAAAGACAAAAGAAAAGAAAGAAAGAAAGAAAATGCGATATAGAATGACAGACAGAAAGACAGACATGGAGAAAGAAAGAAAACAATAAGCAAGAAAAAGAACAAAAGACAGGCAGAAAGAAAGAAAAACAAGAGACAGACAGAAAGAAAGAAACAAAGAACAAATGAAAAAAATGACAGACAGGCAAAAAGTCAGACAGAAATAAAATGAAAGACAAAAAGAAAGAAAAGGAGATATAGAAAGACAGACGGAAAGAACGAAAGACTTGTCTGGGCTAAACAAACCGCTCGTCATCTGTTTATGAGAACAAAAGGAAACGTTTTACTATTGGGTGCTTTCCAAGACAGACAATGGTTATTTCAAAGAACTGTGTGTGTGTGTGTGTGTGTGTGTGTGTGTGTGTGTGTGTGTGGGTGTGTGGGGGTGTGTGGGTGTGGTGTGTGTGTGTATGTGTGTGAGTTGTGTGTGTGTGTGTGTGTGTGTGTGTGTGTGGTCACTTCCTCCGAATCCTAAGGGCCATTTTATATCAAAAACCAGGAAGTCCGCATCCTTCGCATACATATGGAACTATAAAATACTTCCTTTGTCCGTGAGACGAGTGGAAAAGCGAGTGGAAGCGTATGAAAGGAAAAAGGTCTCTGGGTTCAAGCTTGCATTACAAATTCTACATGCACAGTGCAGCAGTGCGGAAGAAAGATGGGATGCGTTATTCCCTGTATAAGATAACGGGAAAGATGACGTCTATAACCCTTAGCTGATCCTGCTTGTGAAAAATAAATAAATAAATAAATAAATAAATATAGACACAGTAAAATGATGTATACAGCAGGAATAATAATAATAATAATAATAATAATAATAATAATAATAATAATAATAATAAAAATAAAAATAAATAAAATGACTTTAAAAAATAAAAATAGATAACAATAACAATATGGGCACGGTGGCTTAGTGGTTAGCATGTTCGCCTCACATCGCCAGGGTCGGGGTTCGATTCCCGTCTCAGCCATGTGTGTGTGGAGTTTGCATGTTCTCCCGGTAGAAGATGAAGCGGTAGAAGATGAATGAATGATTTTAGAATGAATAATAACAATAGGGGGGGGCTTAGTGTTTAGCACGTTCGCCTCACATCTAAAGGATTGTGGGTCAGATTCCCATCTCCGCCTTGTGTGTGTGTGTGGAGTTTTCATGTTCTCCCAGTACCTAAGGGGGTTTTTTCTCCGGGTTCTCCGGTTTCCTCCTCCGGGTCCAAAAACATGCACGGTAGGTTTGATTGGCACCTTGGAGAAATTGTCACTAGTGTGATGAGTGTGTGTGTCCTCTGTGATGGGTTTGGCATTCCATATAGGGTGTGTCCTCTTGATGCCCGAAGACGCCTGAGATAGGCACAGGCTCAGAGAGAGAAGTGGGATAAAGCGGTAGAAGATGAACGAATGAATATTATTAATAATAATACTACTACTACTAATAATAATTATAAGGGGATAAAATGCCAATTAAACATGTAATGTCACACTCACTCCGATGCTGTAATCAGGACGATGAATTAAGTTACTCCCTGATTAACTTCTCTATTAGTCTCCATTTCGACTCTCAAACTTTTTTCCTCTTTAAATGCTAATCTTTCCGTCTGAATCTGTGCCTAATCTACTACATCTAATTACTGCGTCACAGCTGATAGGACGCTAGCGCACGGCTTCCCCGTCAACACTTGTACACAATTATTGTAGTCGCCGGGAAAAACAAAAAAAAAAAAACAAACAAAACAAAACAAAGAAATCAATATTCCCAATCCAACTGTAAAAAAAAAAAAAAACAAACAAAAAAAAACAATCAAGGAAAGCAGGGAAACACGCCAAGGAAAAAAAAAAAAAAAAAAAAGCAACAAATAATATTTATTAACCACATCTCCATCTAGCACAGAGAGCCGTCTCCAGCGTTCTTTCTGCTCAGACGCGTGAACGCTAGCTGATACACAACGCGTGACGAGAGGTGACACATGCCAATATATTTGCTGTGAAACACAGCGGCGTAATTGGAGAAATTAATGAGAAAGGAAGGCAATAATGGAGGAGAAGTGCACTTTACATGGGAAGGGGAATGAGATCAGACGCCGCTCGGGTTCGCTCGTTGTACTGTACGCGTGGATTGCGGTGGAGACGGAGACGTACTGTACGCACAAACACACAGTGCTCGATGTGTTCAAGGGCATCGGCATTCTTTATGATTTCCTGCGTGGTAAAAACAGCGCCACACCTTTCTTCCTCAAGCTTGGACGGTGTTATGATGCCTGTTTGGAATCAGACTTACTGAGGGAACTCGATGGAGCCCGACTGCTTTTATAGACCAGGAAACAAAGAGCGCTCGGGGACTGAAAGTCAACAACGACAACAAAAAATCCTTCCTATAGTTAATGTATGTTTTTTTTGTGTCCCTTATAGTTTCAAAAGATTTTTTTTATTGATATGTATTGCTTTTTGTACAAATTAAGCCTTTAAAATGAATAAAAGAGATGATTTAAGATTTTATTTTAATACCTCAAGATAAGTCATATTGGAAAGGAAAAACTTTCGATTGCAGCAGATGGCGGAATTCAAAGAATTAAACAAACAAACAAAAAAGCAAACGTGTCTAAACAAACAAAAGGGAACTCACTGCTTTTATAGACTATGAAACAAAGCGTGCTCGGGGACTGAAAGTCAACAACAACAACAACAACAAAATGTTTCCCAAAAACAGAAGCTTCCTTTACAATTTTTTTTGCCATTTCTTGCATGTTTATTTCTGTTATAGTTTAGAAAGTTTTTTCCACAAAAATTAAGCCTTTTAAAATGATTAAAATGAATAAAATAGAAGGGAGTTTCCTCCCGGTCCAAAAAACATGCGGTACAACACACGGTAGGTTGATTGGCACTTTGGAAAATTGTCCCTAGTGTATGAATGTGTGCGTGAATGTGTGTGTGTGTGTGTCCTGCGATGGGTTGGCATTCCATCCAGGGTGTATCCTGCCTATAAACTATATAATCATAACATTCATTCATTCATCTTCTACCGCTTTATTCGATCTTCCCTCGGGTCACGGGGAGCCTGTGCCTATCTCAGGCGTCTATGGGCATTAAGGCAGGATACACCCTGGATGGAATGCCAACCCATCGCAGGGCACACACATTCATACACTAGGGACAATTTTCCAAGGTGCCAATCAATCTACCGTGCATGTTTTTGGACCGGGGGGGAAACCGGAGAACCCGGAGAAAAACCCCTGAGGCACGGGGAGAACATGCAAACTCCACACACACATGACCGAGACGGGAATCGAACCCGGATCCTGTCGGTGTGAGGCGAATGTGCTAACCACTACGCCACCGTGCCCCACTTATAATCATAACAAAATGCTTTAAAAAATAGCATTTTTACAGCACGAATATAGGTACATAACGCACATGTGCGTGATCATATAATATATGCATGTGTTTTTGGAATCGAAAAAAAAGCCCAAAAAAAACAAGCAAAAAAAAAAAAACATGAACAACAAAACATGACATCATAGAGTACTAGATCAGCACATATCACATGGTTCATTGTAACGGGTTTAAATAAAATAAATATATTAAACTGCTCTTTATATTTCACTCATGTACTATAAACTTCTGACAATGATATAATAATAATTGGATATTAATCATTTACAGCCGTGTTTTAGTATTTTTTTCGTTGTTTTTTTTTTTGTAAAGCTTGGCGAGATCAAAGAGAAACATGAAAAACAATGTCTTGTGTCTAGTGTGGATAATGAGTATTACAATAACGCTTCCATTCGATAGAAGTACAGGGTTTTTTTATTGTCAAATGTTCAAAGTTTTTATTCTATTATTCTATTATTCTATTATTATTATCAGTATCCAGTGGCAGGGGATGCGTTTCACCTCCTTCCTATTATACACATTAGAACAGAGCCCTGTACCACACACAGACGAAGCTTGCTCAAAGGCCCAAGTGTGGCAGCTTGGTGATACCGGGGCTCGAACCCACGACCTTCCGATCAGTATCCCGGAGCCTTTAACAGCTGAACGACACCCCATTTTTGTCCCCCCCCCCCATGCTTCATTATGTTTTTGGGGGGGAATTTAAAAGCAAATTGTGTGTCTGTTATGGCTGATCTTTCCTCACAATGTCCAGCTTCACTTCAAAAGTCCAACATGAAAAAGGGCCTGTAATCGTATCTGCAACCGAATACATTTTCCTTTTCTTGTCTCTCAGCCATTGTGGAATAATAAACAGCTTTATATATATATATATATATATATATATATATATATATATATATATATATATATATATATATATATATATATATATATATATCATACAGATATATTTGAGATTCATGTACCATGTACATGGATGGTAAGACACAGGTTGCTCTCACAAGGCACAAGGCAGATTCTTTAGTCTCTGAAACATGTGAAGGTTGAGATCTGATTGGATCGATACTGTAACTTGCAGTAAATACACACTCGGTTGCACTGCTCTTAGAACCAGCACACTCAGGAGAAGCAAATATGCTATTGGGAATAATTCGGCACACTGTTGTCAGGACCACAGTTAGTTTACTTACTATGTATAATTATATATATATATATATATATATATATATATATATATATATATATATATATATATATATATATATATATATATATATATCATTCATTCATCTTCTACCGCTATATCCGATCTTCCCTCGGGTCACGGGGAGCCTGTGCGTCTATGCATTAAGACCGTGCATGTTTTTGGACCGGGGGGGAAACCGGAGAACCCGGAGAAAAACCCCCTGAGGCATGGGGAGAACATGCAAACTCCACACACACACACACACACATGGCCGAGATGGGAATCGAACCCGGACCCTGGCAGGTGTGAGGCATGAACGTGCTTAACCACTAAGCCACCGTGCCCCTATATATATATATATATATATATATATATATATATATCTATATATATATATATATATATATATATATATATATATATATATATATATATATATATATATATATATATCTATATATATATGGGGACACCGTATAAATGCATATATATATATATATATATCTATATATATAGGGGGCACGTATAAATGTATATATATATATCTATATTATATATATATATATATATATACACATTTTCACAATGTGGGCCGCTATGAAGGAAATGCTGAAAATAAGATAATATAACAGCTAACAAACACCATTTCTTATGAAATCTCAAATATAATCGTTCATTTTTTGTTAGGTAGATATTAAAGTACTACTAGACTACTAGAACGACCTTAAATTACCTAATATATCAGAAATGGGAAACTAGCTCTGCAGCTTTATAAATTCCAGCGCAGGAGTCATTTGTTTCCATTAGCAGAAGAAGAAGTAGAGTTTGGTTACAGAGTTAATTTTAATCTCTCCATCCTGCCAGATCATAAAGCAGCTGCATTAGGATCATTCACAGGTCATAGGGGATAATGGACACATGTAGGAGACAAAAGATCACGGAGGACACTTAATCAGACAAATGAACAAACTATCAGACGCTCAGGCAATGTATTTTCCATGTATTTTGAAATAATAACAATAATATATATATATATATATATATATATATATATATATATATATATATATATATATATATATATATATATATATATATATATATATATAGGGGCACGGTGGCTTAGTGGTTAGCACGTTCGCCTCACACCGCCAGGGTCCGGGATCGATTCCCGTCTCGGCCATGTGTGTGTGGAGTTTGCATGTTCTCCCCGTGCCTCAGGGGGTTTGTTCTCCGGTTTCCTCCCCTGGTCCAAAAACATGCACGGTAGGTTGATTGGCACCTTTGAAAAATTGTCCCTAGTGTATGAATCTGTGTGTGTGTGCGTGTGTGTGTGTGTGCCCTTACGATGGGTTGGCATTCCATCCAGGGTGTATCCTGCCTTAATGCCTATAGACGCATGAGATAGGCACAGGCTCCCTGTGACCCGAGGGAAGATCGGATAAAAGCGGTAGAAGATAAATGAATGAAATGAATATATACACACACACATATATATATATGATATATATATGATATATATATATATATATATATATATATATATATATATATATATATATATATATATATCTATATATATATATATATAGTATATATATATATATGTGTGTGTGTGTGTGTGTGTGTGTGTGTGTCAGCTTTGGAAGCTCTCATTTCTCATTTAATAAATACAAATTTAAATTAACCTATATCACATTAAATGTCACTCAGAAAAAAAAGGTCCACCAGGCTTTCATAGATATGCTATTTCTCTTCTTTTTTATATATAGTTAAAAAAAGAAAATCCCATAAAACACATCCATCTATAGGCAGGTAGTAAGCAACTGGCAGCTAAAGGTCAAGTGAGCTGTATTTATAGCACAGTAAATGAAATAAATGAGAAGTGAAAAGTTGATACACTCCACATGGATTTTTTTGTTGTTGCATTTTTATTTTATTATCATGATCATTATTATTGTTTTATTTGTCATTTCTGAATGTATATTAATATCTAAAAACCTAGTAGGATATCTTTAGGATCTTATTACAATTACTTTTTGGCATTTTTTGATCTAAAAACTGCTATTTAGGTTATAAAATGGCAGGATCAGACAAAATTCACATCTGACTGATAAGCAACTAATCAAATGTGTCCAATAAGTCCAAGATCATCTCAATCTGATATATATATATATATATATATATATATATATATATATATATATATATATATATATATATAGATATATATATATATTCATTCATCTTCTATCTTCTACCGCTTTATCCGATCTTCCTCGGGTCACGGGGAGCCTGTGTCTATCTCAGGCGTCGATGGGCATTAAGGCAGGATACACCCTGGATGGAATGCCAACCCATCGCAGGACACACACACTCGCATTCACACACACATTCACACACTAGGGACAATTTTCCAATGTGCCAATCAACCTACCGTGCATGTTTTTGGACCGGGGAGGAAACGGAGAATCCGGAGAAAAAAACCCGGAGGCACGGGGAGAACATGCAAACTCCACACACACATGGCCAGGACGACGGGAATCGAACCCGGACCCTGGCGGTGTGAGGCGAACGTGCTAACCACTAAGCCTTTGTACATCCAAAAAACACATTTGACAAACCCTTACACGAGACAAAATCCATATTCAGTACGACAAAATGCCTGAGAAAAGGCCAAGTCAGTGCAGATTTCCAGCCTTTCACGTTACCAGGAGGTGAGTTTGTTTAATTGTGCCAGTGGAAAGTCGTTCTAAATGTGGATTTAAATTGCTTTTAGGCACAAGCGAGGAAAAGATGGATGGTAGGAAACAGTTCAAACCAAAATTTGGCTAGTTCTGCCACAGACATTAATTGCACTTTTCAGCGACTCTCTTTACAAGCCCACAGTGTCTCTTTGTGTCCAGCTCGGGCTCCTGAGGCGTCGATTTCTCTACCTTTTCTCATTTCAACTGCTCACTCATTAGTTAAAGCAGCGTCATGTGTGTTCTCCTTACAACTCCATTCCTCTAGCTCAGGAGTGTCAAACTCATTGTCACCGTGGGCCACATCAGTATTATGGTGGGCCTCGGAGGGCCAAGTGTAACTATAGGACAGTGTCTGATGAGCGACGTCGCCTCATAACACAAATACACAGCGCTTTTTCCTCCTTAAAACGTGTATTAGTTTTCCCACCTTTCATCTGCAACGGTTTTTCGCTTCCTGGACATTTTGGGACAGATCTTTCTAAATTCACGGATGTGCGAGACACTGCAATCTAGTGTCGGGATGCCGTCACTGCGCGGGTAACATAGTCGCGTGCATTGTGGGAGATGTAGTTTATTGTCAATGCACACTTTAAAGCACCTTTTAAGCTCTTGCAGGCCTCAACCCGTGGGCCTTGTGTTTGATAAATGTTCTCTAGCTCCACCCTCTATTCCCAAACCAGCACTTGACCACGCCCCCCACTGCCACAATAGTATGATTGCAGCTGTTTCTATAAGATGGCTTTCTTATGGAATGTCCAGACGAATACGTTTTCAGTTGAAAATGCATATTTATCATTCGATGTGGGACCGAAACGCGGGACCGAAACGCCTTACATTTTTGCATTTTAAAAATAAATGAATTTAAATGGATTCGTGTAAAGCTTACCTTAATCGAACCCCATCGGACTTTAGCTACCATGCAACCTAAAAACAAACCAAACAATTGTTTGCCCTATACCGTACATCCAACTGGCTCACAAGCGAAGTTATTCTAATTGAAGGAAATATATTCCCGTGCAGAAACAATACTTTCCCGTATAATCACTCGTTGGCCCGTGTCAGCTACCTTGGGGTTGTGATGTGTTCACAGGGAAAAAAAGCATCACATGACACTTTTACCCATAGACGCATGACACATATGACCTAAAGTAGAGTTATTTACCCTGCACTAACCCTCCTGACATCACACATCCTCTACAATATCTCCCTACAGCGGAAAAGCTGCCCCAAGACCTCTTCAATCTCTCTGTCTCTCTCCCTCTCTCTCTCTCTCTCTTCCTTTCCGTTTCTCTCAGTAATTAGCATAGCGCCGGTCTCTGGTGAGGATATATGGAATCCAAACAGAGAGCGAATGAGAACAGAAAAGAGCAAGAACAAGAGAACAGCCCAGTTCAAGCATCACCCTTCAGTAATTCAAACCAGCTATGACCTCATCACACACACACCCACACACACATATATATACACACACACACACACACACATGCGGTCAAGCCTTTTTGCAACCACGCTTCTGGTTTCCCTTCACTGCTAAAGTAACTGTTAAGTTTTCAAACAGGATTTACAGTCACTAGCCACCTTAAACGTTCCAGATCCTGAGCTCCCAATACACGCCGACCGTAAAACGGTAGAGCAGAAAACCTCTAAACAAACTCCTGTAACTTTACACACGTCTCCCTGAATCTGGTTTTTGTGCAGACGAAAAAAAAAAAGGCAACATAACGCATGATTTTTCAGCCCAGTAAATGTGTTTCTATAGGCAATGACCTTTCAAGCGAATGTACTTCAACACCCAGAGGCTGATTATAGGCCTATAAATAATATCGGATTCATTGGCAAATTATGAAACGCTTGTAAAAAGGGAATGCCAGGGTGCTTCTACACTCCTGTTCGAATAGGTGTGCGCATGTTTTAAGTAGGCAAGTGACGTTAATGTAACTTTTTTCTCTCTTTTCTCTCTCTCTCTCTCTCTCTCTCTCTTTTCGTTCTTTCTTTCTGTCTTCCGTCAGCCTGAAGCGACTAATGAATCAAGTGACTTAAGTGGGCCGGCGTGTTCACTCCGTTTATAGAGAGGTGCATTATTCAACACCTTTACAGTTACACAGGGAGACGACTGAACCCGAACCGTGGTCTCATTCCCTATTGCAGCCCCCCACCCCCCTTTCACTCTCTCCCTCTTTCTCTCGCGCTCTCTCTCTCACTGGTCCACTTGGCTTGAAATTTTCAAAAACTAATATTCACACAAAGTCGTGCATTCATTTCTTTTCCTTTTTCTTTTTTTTTTTTCCCCGTTTACTCCAGTAATCCGCATGCACGTTCTTAATACCGATAATACATCTACGTCTTATGGGAAAGCAAGTGTCATCCTCACAAGTAATGAAGAATTTCAGATCGGATTTCAGCCGTTCCATTATTCTAGCCTAGTCAGAAAACACCACCTACCCACACCACACACACACACACACACACACACACACACACACACACATGCACAAAAGCCCCTGGGGTGTATCCTGGGCCCATCTCAAAAGTGCCTGCCAGTAATTTTCACCTGTATGAGAAAACATGGGTGAAAATGATTGCAAAAAAAAAAAAAAAAAAAAAAGGGAAAACACAAGAGCTCTGCGAGGAAAACGAAGCATTGTTAGCATGGCGCTGCGTAAAATCCGCCCTTAGGCTAAATGGAATATCTCCATTTGGGTGACATCAGGCGATTTTTTTTCCCCCTTCTTTCTCCTCCCCGAGGTTGTAATCGGGTTTTTTGCACAATCGGGCATGCTAAGGTTTATCTTACAAATGAGTGTAATTGTGTAATGGGATATTGTCGTTTGAATAGGGTGTAGTTTATACTCCACGGTGATTGACAGGAACCTGGTGCGAATGCAGAGACGCGGCGCTTCATGTCTGTCGGTGTGTAGAACGCGTTCGAATGACAAATCGCGCCGATGTAACATTTGTAGTGCGGAGAATTGAATTGGAAATGAATGGGGATTAGGAGAGGAGCATTGGAGGGCGGCCGTGTGCTCGGCACGAAGGCGACAGCGTAATGGGATAATGGTAACTAATGATTCCATGACTGGATTTGTTGAACTGAATTTGTAGCTCATCCATTACGGCTATTTGAAGCGCGCTCGGATATAGCGCTTTCATTCAGCACGGCTTCTCCTGTGCCGTGACGCGCCGCATTAAGGCCGTGAGGAGAACCGACACTACATTCCTGAGGTCAGTCAACTCGCAACCAAGTCTTGTCCAGTGAATATCATGATATCGTGAAAGGAAATCGAAGCGCAGGTTTGGCTCGTAGCTGATCATTTCCAACACCCATCCGAAATAAAAACCAATAAATGTCAAAGTGAGTTTGTTTAAACTTGAGACTGTTCACTGAAGTTCGGGTTTGGAAATCACGCGGTTATTGTAACTGTCTTTATGATGATGATTTATTTATTTATTTATTTTTTATACACACTTTATCTACATGTATCTACAATATCTACATGTTTGAATGACCAAATATTACTTATTTTTACTCAAATTCACATGTAACTCAATGCATGTTGCGAAAACCCTCATTCATATGTGATTTATCTATTTATTTATTTATTTGTTTGTTTGTTTGTTTGTTTGTTTACTTATTTACTTACAGAAATCGTATGCCGACTCTTGTATTTGTATTTTCACAAATTACACAATTGGTTTACTATTTAAAATATTTATTGTTTATACAAAACAAATAGAAAAAAAATGAAATGGAAAAATAAATAAATAAATAAACTCTATTGGTCTAGTTGGTTATTATTGCTTTTTATAATATTTGTATTTAAATATTTGTATATTGAACAATGACAATACATTTGTAATTTTTAATTAATCGAAGAGAATGTATTTATTTATGTATTTTATTATTATTATTTTTATTATTATTATTATTATTATTATTATTTGCTTGTTTTATTTTAGATTAGATGCTCATTCAGAAGCACTTATAAAACAAAAGCAATAATATTCTGTACTGGAAACAGCTATAAATTGTGAAACTCAAACTTACACACAAACACACACACACACACACACACACACACACACACACACACACACACACACACACACACACAGCGTTTACTGCATTAAATGCATAGATTGTATATCTATTCAGTGAGGAATTACTGGGAAGCGGAAGGCCCTCCCAGGGTTTAGTGTGTGCATGTGTGTGTGTGTGTGTGTATGTGTGGTTGGACTGAGTGTCATTGTCATTTGCCAATGGTGTCCATCTCTGGCTTTCCATCCTCAGGGTGTGCCAGATGCCAGGAAAAGTACCCGGGTGCCACTGCACAACACACACACACACACACACACACACACACACACACACACACACACACACACACACACACACACACACACAGCCACAGTAAGTGGATAGCAATGAAAGGATGTGGCATTTTAGAAAGAGGAGCCGAAGTGATGCACGGGAGCCCGAGTGAGAGATAGAGATGGAGTGATGTAGAGGGAAGGTGGAGGGACACGGTGACTGGGTAATATTAGCTTGTGGGCCTCCGAGCCGAGAGAAACATCATCCCTATTACTGGCTGTAAAAGATGTAAATGTGGTAAGATAATCAGGTGTACGGCCGCAGGCTGTTTTTTTTCCTCGCGCCGACGTTCTCCCGGCCCCCGGCCCCTGCGATGAACGAGGGATTAAAAGAGGCGAGCCGAGAGGGGCCAAGTTCACTTCGCTCCAAGCGAGCCCCTAACCAAAACCCGCCGGAGAAAGCCTCGGCTCACTTGAAAGCTTTTCTTAACGCTCGCCGTCGCCGAGAACAAGCACAAGCAAATAGACGGACAGAGAGCGAAGGGGGGGATGGGGGACGGGGCACGCTACTCCTTTGGGCGGGTTGCAGGGACCCAGGAAGCGACGAGGAATCTATTTCTGCTCACACCTGGGAAGCGGATCAATCGGCTTTCCGACGCGGGACACTAAACGAGCGCTTAAGAAAATAGCGGCAGGAAAATAATAAGGACCGCCCACGTCTGTGAGTTAATCATTTCCTGGATAGAGGGAAGATGCGGACCTGTGAGGTTGAAAGTGTGATGCTTTTAGGAGCCTCTCTCTCTCTCTCTCTCTCGCTCACACACACACACACACACACCATATGGAATTATCCGCTGGCCTTTTTGCAGTTTTTCACGCGGTAATAATTGATATCGGATATTTTTTCCACCTCTAGGGGGCGCCAGAGAAACCTGTGAAACGAACGCGCAAATATCATTGACAAAAAAACACCAAAAAAAAAATCAGAATCAGCAACAATAATAAAAATGAATAGAAACGATAAAAGAATTTATAAATGAAAAAAAATAAAAACAATTTGCTTTATTTTTTTGATAAAAATGTTACCTTTAAATACACATTTTGATAGAGGAAAAAAAATCTGTATCCCGGTGAGTTTAATTGTCATTTGAAAAAAAAACGGTGTGATTGGTATTTGTGTGTGTGTGTGTGTGTGTGTGTGTGTGTGTGTGTTTGGGTGATTGAGTGTGTACGTATATGAAGCAGGGGTATTTTTAGTGTTCTGGTGCAAGAGAAACCACAGCGGTCCTCACCAGAGACTTTGTCGTTTGTTAGTAATTAATCATAAGCGCTCATATTTGGAATTCGCCATGAAAAAAAAACAAAACAAAACAAAACAATACGCTGTTCATTTTAGAAAGAGCTTTTAGCCTGGCCCGAAATAACCTTTAAAAAACAAAGGTAAAGCATAATTACTTGCGTGAAGAGTCTCACACACACGCACACACACACACACGCACACACACACCGCGAGGCAGAGCCGACCCGTTTAGCCGAAGGTGAATCGAGTTTTGTGTGGCACGCGCGCGCTGAGCAATAGCAGCCTTAAATATTTTATATTTAACTACCTAATTGTGTTTTTAAGCTGGCTTTCCCATAATTCTACAGGACAAGGAGGCGAATCCTGAGAGAGACCATATGGCGTGGGAGTTGCAGAGCTCGGTACTAGAGTCTGGCGTCGACACATCCTCGGCGAGAGAACGAATGCGACGCCGGAACTCTCCACTCACCCATTAAAGGAGGAGAGAGAGAGAGAGAGAGAGAGAGAGAGAGAGAGAGAGAGAGAGAGAGAGAGAGAGAGGACGTGGGGAAAAATAGCAGCCGCCGCCACCGCGCCATTTTAGCTGTAAAGAAGTTACAGGTCCAGATATGGCACGGGGCCTCGTTCTCCCTTAAGCTGTGATCTGCAGGGACACAATGATCTTAGATTGCTTTTCCCACCAATCTTTTTGAAATGTCATTTTTTTTTTATCTTTTTTTATTCCTTCCCCACCTCTCACTCTGTTT
>JACRUU010000015.1:23357228-23369728 GCA_030449085.1 Kryptopterus vitreolus
ACAGTTCAATACCTCTGCCACTATCCAAACAGGCCGTTCTGGTCATTAATTTTAAAAAGTTGGGTGAATCTGCCTTGAACAGTAAATATTTAACCAGCGCTCTGCATCGGCTGGCCCTCATAAGCCCAGGTCTAAACAGTGCACACACACATACACAGAGACACACACACTTTCTCTCACACACTGGTACACACACATATAGAATGAAAACTAATTACCAGCGGCAGAGCCACTTGTCTGCCAGCATAAGAAGCAGAAGGTCAAGGGAGTCAGTAAGCCACTGTCAAACAGTCATGCTAGCGAATGATACAAATTAGCCACTTTCTCTTCAACCTCAACTCACACGAGATGGGCACAGCATGAGGCGCTACTACTAGCACAGCGGTGTTTAAGGGATATCGTTATCACATAATTAGACTTAAAACAAGTTTTAGTTTTTTTTGCGTTATTTATTTATTTATTTATTTATTTATTTATCTAGTCCCTCGGAAATCTCATTACGGCGTTTCGTAGAGGATTTGAACTGAGCAGTGATTCATTTTTATGAATGAAGTCGGAAGAAATACGAATGCAAATTTCAGCCAGATAGATAGATAGATGGATGGATGGATGGATGGATGGATGGATGGATGGATGGATAGATAGATAGATACATAGATAGGTAGATAGAAACGTATTTGTCTTCAAAGGTACTTAAGTATATAAAAGGTTTATCAAGTGTTATAATGTTCCTATTATCATTTTTGTCACAATGAACTCTTTATGTGAAAAGACTCATAATACACTCGATCTGTTAATAGAATGATATTAATGACTCGAACATGTATTTATATCTATTCAAATAATCATGAGCCTTATTTTTTGAAAAACATGCAAATAATGGGTGTTGTGGCAAGTTAGAGTTAGGATTTTCGTCTATTGTTTATTCCTTGTTTATTCCTGAGCCTAAACTGTATGTACGTAAGACAAGTAAAAACAGTTCATACACTATAATGTGTTTGGTGTCTTGGTGTCTGCTTGACCATTTGAGTTTTTTAATCGAAAATGAAAAGGAACAAGTCAATTTGCAAGATGTATTTTAGCAGAAAATTGTAAGAATATATTATGAGATTCATAAATCCAAATTAAATTAATTCAGTATAAATCAGTCAAATTATATAATTATAAATATAAATATAATATATAAAATGTAATATATAATATTACACATTACTGAGATGAAAGAAGGGATGCATTGTAGATAGATAGATAGATAGATAGATGAAGCATATTTTAATGTACGTAATATGCACATATTTCCTACACATATGACATTAAATTATATACATGTATAAAATGACCAACATATGGTTATGCTATTATAGGATATATTTCATGACTGGTTTGAATGTTTTCCAATAACAGCACATTCCGCTGCGGGTTTCCCGCCCATACACACACCCACATAAATAAGAAAAGTATTTAATTCTCCTCCGTACACCACAGTATTGTGCCTACTCTGCCACTTGCACGTTGTTAAAGGACGCCACATCGCTCCCTCTTTATTAATATCACTTTATAGTTTATTGTTATGCAACATCACCTGACCTCCTGATTTTATAGCATGGAAAGAGCTTGCCTCATCACTCGCTCTTTTATTCTTGTTCTTTGTTTAAGCCAAAAGAAATACCCTGTGACAGAGAAAGGACAAAGTGTGAAAAACTGTACAGACTTTTGCCTGAAAACGTAACGCTGGAGCTTGTTGGCTTAGAGTTAAGAAAAAAAAAAGTCATATATATATATATATATATATATATATCTATATATATATATATATATATATATATATATATATATATATATATATATATAATATATAAAAATTTTTTTTATTACATATTACACAAATAATGTGGCCAAGTAATTCCAAACATTTCCTGCGCCTCATAACAGCCGATCCATTAGATGTCTCATGACTTACCAGTTACACTTATTACTCTGACTTGAGAAAGTGTGCTGTGAAAGTAAGCGAAAGATGAGAGGTGGACTGGGGATAGAACGATTGATAGGTAGACCAGAGAAGAGGAGGGGAAAAAAAAAGGAGAGAGAGAAAAATGCAGCTGGGAAAAAGAGAGGCCGCAGTCTCCAGTGATTAGCACCGCGGAGTGGAGCTGAGAAGAAATAAGAGGTTGAAAACTGTATCCACACATCCATAAGAGATGGAAAAAAAGAGAGAGAGAGAGAGAGAGAGAGAGAGCTGAGGAATCTAAAATAATATATTTCAAAAGTCAATAATTAACACTGTCTTGATATATGAAAAATAATAATGTCAGGCCTTCGCCATGTTATTTATTCAATCTGGGGTTACACCTAACTTAAAAAAGAAAAAAATAGAGTGATAAATCACCTGCTATTAACGTATAAAGTCACCTTTGTTTATTAAGTGAAGCTAATGAAATGGAAGAAGGCTCGACCGGACGCCTCAAAAGGAAATACCGTTTTCTTTTTCTCGCCAGTCTCATTCAAAAAGCCCCGAACTGTCGTTTCTCGATCGTACAGGACA
This sequence comes from Kryptopterus vitreolus, assembly GCA_030449085.1. Classification (NCBI taxonomy): domain Eukaryota; kingdom Metazoa; phylum Chordata; class Actinopteri; order Siluriformes; family Siluridae; genus Kryptopterus; species Kryptopterus vitreolus. Next base: position 23,359,771 of record JACRUU010000015.1, read on the forward strand.
CCTGGACTTCATTTGCACTGTAGGAAATACCTCTCATCCTACACACACTTTCCTGAGCCAGCAATAACCAGGAGCAGATCGCCATGTGATAGGTGCGTGTTTCTGATTAGCCGAGCCGGTGCGATCATTCACACGAGAGGAATCCTCGATCAAATCACCCTCGAATGACACCAAAAACCAAATTTCATTTGTCAGGGTCAAACACTAAAAGAGCGAGCAGATCAGCTGCAGCGAGGAGAGAAATAGAGAGGGGGGAAAAAAAAAGAAGGGAAGGGTACATCTGAAATCATTCATCAGCTGCTCACGGTCATGACGCTAACAGTGGGGACAAACACACACACACACACACACACACACACACACACACACATAGCTCGAGTGTACTCCAGTAATGATATGTGCTACAGTATGTGGGACTGTCCTGAGGCTGGCGAAAACAGGCGTGCTGGTTCTTGGCAGAAGAGTTGAACATCTGCATTTGGGTGTAGCAGTGGGAATACTATGTTCTACAGAGAACCGGCCTTTTGAGCTCCCGCTAGAACACATTTGGAGGTCGGGGTGTGTGGAATAGGCAAAGCTGAAGATTATCAAAGAGAAAGAAGTCAAATGAAAGCAAGGGAAGCAATCCAAACATGCATAATGGGCAAAGGGAGAGAGAGAGAGAGAGAGAGAGAGAGAGAGAGAGAGAGAGAGAGAGAGAGAGAGAGAGAGAGACAGACACACCAGCCGAGCTGCTGCATCGGACAATAAGACAAAGGAAGTACGGATGCGAGCCTGAGGAATTAAAACTAGCATTTGTTAAATAAACGAACAATGAATAAATGTTATAAATGAACAACGAAAAGTAGTCAGTCGGGTGTGAGTGTGAACTGAAAGATTGTATTGAAAAATGAATTCTGCCCACATCTAAACACTATGCAAAGCCATAATGATGTCATCATAGTTTGTTCACGTTGATGTTGAAGAAAAAAAAATAGATTAACTAATTAAAGCAGCCCTTCATGATTAATTACTGACCAGCACCTGGGCATCCATTGGGGTGTTGATCCTTCACTTTTATTGTTTTATTTATATATTTTATATATTTTATTTAATGTGTACATTTTTCCGTTCTGTAAATGTATACTTGTTTCCAAAGCTCGAATTGTAACAGATATATAATATATATATATATATATAGGTAGATATAGAGTATATATAGATATATATATATATATATATATATATATATATATATAGATATATATATATATATATATATATATATATATATTCATATATTTCACTGAAAATCTTTCCCTAAATATGAAACATGGAAAGTATTCTTTTAATATTTTCTTTTAATATTAACTTCTTGTTCATTTAAATATTTTTTCTGGTTGTTTTAATTGTTATATATAGGTTAAGAATTATGTTCCATTGCATATACTACTATATATGCTAAACTACATATAAACCATTTAAGTTCTATAGTAATATACAGTAATGTAGTGAGTATGGTTAAAATGTGAGCATGGGTAAACATGGCTGAGGAAAGGTCACTATTAGAAGATCATTCACATAGAAAGTCTGTATTAATCATTCATTCATTCATTCATTCATTCATCTTCTACCACAATTTCCACAATACCACAATTACCACAATCTTCCCTCGGGTCACGGGGAGTCTGTGCCTATCTCAGGCGTCTATGTGAATTAATGCAGGATACACCCTGGATGGAATGCCGACCCATCTCAAGGCACACACACACTCACACTAATACACACATACACTAGGGAGGTGCCAATCAACCTACCGTGCATGTTTTTTGGACCGGGAGGAAACCGGAGAACCCGGAGAAAAACCCACTGAGGCACGGGGAGAACATGCAAACTCCACACACACACATGGCCGAGACGGCAATCGAACCCGGACCCTGGATGGTGTGAGGCGAACGTGCTAACCACTAAGCCACCGTGCCCCTCTGTATTAGTTAAATGAATTTGTTAATGTTATTAATGTGGTAACTTTTCTATCCTTAATATATATTACATACTCTAATGCTCAAATGATACTTCTAATACTCTCCAGTAATTGTAACAAATGTTATAAATATATACATTTCACACTCACTCTCTCTCTCTCTCTCTCTCTCTATATATAATTATATATATATATGATATATATATATATATATATATATATATATATATATATATATATATATATATATATATATGTGTGTGTGTGTGTGTGTGTGTGTGTGTGGTGTGTGTGTGTAGAAAATTATAACAGCTATCCAAAAGCAATGTAAAGTAAAATGTTCAACATTTATATTCATTTAATATTCAAGTTTATCCTAGGGAAATTTAACGCAGCATTCTACAGTTACTACTGCACTCGCTGTTTTATTTGGCTGACCCTTTCATATAAAACATCTTCCTGTGGAGATCCGAATTGGACATTTGGCTTGTACATTTATCCGAACCCTACAGTACGGTTTTGTATTTACTGATTTGACCAACAGTTTAATCCCAAAAAGCAAGATGCAGTCGAAGCCAACGCAGAAGAGTTCTTGACAGCGAAGAGCGTTTCTCAAAGACTTGAATGTTTGGAAGCCTGGCATTGCTTCTGATCACTAGCCCAAAGTCGTACCCACTAAGCCAACACAGCTCCTACATAGAACCTTTAAGAGTTCCCCTGGAGAGGCAAACCAAAGAACTCCTGTGTGCTAGATGGTACTTGTCTTAACATTTGTCTAAACTGATAGCAATAAAACTTCGTATTTGCCCACAGCTGACACCCACACTGCAGAGACGCAACCACTAACATGGCCAAAAGTTAATTATGAATGATGAAATATCGCACTCCCACTTGGTGTGCAGTTTTATCTCTGGCTTACTGTCAGTCACGGAAAAAAAAAAAAAAAAAAAAAAGAAAAACTCCACTAGGTCTTATACATAAGTCCAGGTTTCAATACATGCTAGGTTTCTTAATCAAAGAGGGCAAAGTGGAAGTAACTTTCCTGAATGCATAAACCATCATATATCGCAGAGCTGAAGGTGTAAAAAGAAATCGATCAATAAAAAATAACTTGTCTTTCTCAGGCACATCATTTGAAAATATTGTGAAATGTGATTATGGCCATGCCTGGATTTGCTAATTATGTGAGGGAATACAGAGATCCTTGAGCTGTCTGTCAGAACACAACCCCAGGTGATGAGGAAATGAATGTTTGGCTTGGACCATTGCAAGGAAATGACATCATGCATAGCTTTGACAAAAATGAGAGATAGGGGGAGAGAGAGAGGGAGAGAGAGAGAAAGAGAGAGAGCCCTGCAGTTTTTCAGAACGAAAGCATGTGCTCATACGGCCCTTCACCATCGTAATGACCCCAGAACAGGGGGAGAATGGAGGAGGTGTACAGTGAGAACATGGCCTCCCTTTCAACCCTCATGGCATTTTTATTATGCAGGTGGCTTTGCAGACCCTTGGCAAGTGGTTTCAGTTATACGGGGGGTCACCTTTTCGCCTCGGCACAAAGTGCCCTATTGAAGAATACAAAATTGAGGGGGAAACAAAAAGCAATTCCGAGTGACAAATATTTTGCAGCGAGTTCACTTTTCATTCGTGTTAGCAAAGGAAAGATTTCAATTTGCGGATACGCGGTCGTCTCGACGCGACGCGAAAGCAAATCCAACATAGATATATATAGCAAACAAAATGTGAGTTTAAATGGCTTCACTGTACATGAGGAATAAAAGCGAGGAATACATATACGTTAAGGGTTATTTTCCACTCGCTTTTGTCTTCATTTTTATTTAGATATTTCATTTAACACAGAAATGATTTCAATGTGCTACAAGTGGGAATATATTCTAACATGTAAAGTAATGTAATGGATTAAAGTACACAATAAACATTACAAATAGAGTATAATCAACCTTTTAGTGATGATAATATGACTTAAATATGATTTCATTCATTCATTCATCTTCTACCGCTTTATCCGATCTTCACTCGGGTCACGGGGAGCCTGTGCCTATCTCAGGTGTCTATGGGCATTAAGGCAGGATACACCCTGGATGGAATGCCAACCCATCGCAGGGCTCACACACACACACACACACACATTCACACACATTCATACACTAGGGACAATTTTTCCAAGGTGCCAATCAACCTACCATGCATGTTTTTGGACCGGGAGGAAACCGGAGAACCTGGAGAAAAACCTCCTTGAGGCACGGGGAGAACATGCAAACTCCACACACACATGACCGAGCCGGGAATCGAACCCGGATCCTGGCGGTGTGAGGTGAATGTGCTAACCACTACGCCACCGTGCCTCCTTAAATATGATTTAAATATGGATATTACTTTACAAGGTATGTTGCTTAACTTCTTATGCATAATATCGGCTATAACCGTCCCACAGTTGTGCAGTTGGACAAAAGGAAGTCAAGGTCCGGTTGTATCCTACCAGAGTATAGCAATATACCTCTGAACTTCTTCGTCAGAACCAATTTAAAAGGATTCTCTGCACATATTTAAATGGTATTTCACCAGTGTGTGAACTATTCTTGGTTGTTGAATAGACTATATCATGATCCTAGTGTATATTGATAAGATATGTGAAATCTATCCAGTTCTAATGTTCATAAAACAAGGCAATATAAAGACTGGCTGAAATCCCAGCTAACTAATTAATGCAACTTGTATAGATCATACTGACCAAGAGATGGATGGAAATTTACCAGCAGCCTTTTTTTGTTAACTTCAGAATTCAGATTTTATTATCTGTGAAATGCTGAATAATTTTCCTGCACTATAAACTTGTAAAAGTTGTCAGAAATTGTTGTCAAAATTGTTTTTAAAGACCACTTATTGTAGCATAGCATAGCCTTTATTTGTCACATATACATTACAGCACACTGAAACTCCTTCTTCACATATCCCAGATTGTTTAGGGTCAGATCTGGGGTCAGATGGCATGATACAGTTCCCCATCCTGTAGCACAGAGGGTTAAGGGCCTTGCTCAAGGACCCAAGAGTGGCAGCTTGGCGATGCCGGGGCTCGAACCGACGATCAGTACACCCCCTGCCATGGGTACACCCCACCTTAGAGGGTACTTTCATGGCAAATGTATGTTTAGGCATACAAAGCATCCTGTGTGTGAGATATAAAATGTATGATTTATTCATTAATTAGCTTTACAAAGCAACCCATTTCCAACACGTGTAAAGCTGCCTTATAACCGCCACATGTACAAAATCTTTCTTTCGCATATGTTAGAAGGCTGGGGTTAGAAGTAAGGGTCAGTCATGATTGCGTACCCCATGAAGCACAGAGGATTAAGGGACTTGTTTAAATTCCGTGTTCCAGGGCCCAAGATTGGCAGTCTGGTCTTATCGAGGCTTGAACCCCCAACCTTCCGATCAGAAACACACAAACTAAGCCACTCAGCTACCACCCCCTTTGCCAATTATAACTACATAGTACAAGGATATCAAACTTAGCCATGAAATGCAAAAAATAAAAAAATAATAATTGTTAAGAGATATATTTTAAATGTAGCTTTACACACAAAAACAAGACTAATCTGTGCAAGAGCAGGGCTGCATACAGTTTCGAAAACACAGTGGATTTATTTAAAAAGAAATTAAAATGGGATAGGAAAAAAAATGTATATATATATATTATATATATATATATATATATATATATATATATATATAATATATATATATATATGCTATATATATATATATATATATATATATATAGGACTGAAAAGGCTTTTAGCTAATGTTGGGCTCATCTAAGACATTTTTAACTGCCTCGATGTTCGGTGCAAGTTAGAAGCGTTGTTTTATCCCCTCAGTAACCATACCAATTATCTGCAAAAGTTCTCCATCTCCCTCTCCCTCTATCTCTCTCTCTCTCTCTGCCTCTCTCTTGCTCACTCCCTCTCTTTTTTTCATATTTAATGCATCCCCTGTCTCTCTCACCATCTGCCCTCCCCCCTTTAACATTCTGGAATTTTCATGAGATAGGACAAAAATGGGCATTTCCCTTATTACCATCTCACGGTGGAAATCAAATATGCAAGGAAAGTAGTGTATATACTAATTAGTGGGGAATTCATAATTACCGTGCTCATTGATGGAGATACATTTGAATACGTTCAGCTCCTCTGGGAGCCGCACAGCCTGTCCAGAATAGTGAGAGAGAGAGAGAGAGAGGGAGAGAGAGAGAGAGAGAGAGAGAGAGAGAGACAGAGAAAGAAAAAAAAAGAAAAATGCCCTCAGCCCCCTCTTTCTTTTTGAAATTAGGGATCTGTGGCATGCCGTAGCTCTGCCAGACGCTACAAAAAAAAACAACAAAAACATCCAAAGTAGCCGCAATTTCTTTAAATATAATTAATCAAGTGAAGCATGTAACCTAATGAACATGTTTGATAACAGCCGCTCTTCAAACACGAAGCTGGAGCTGAAGCATTCCCGTTCGGGCTACGGAGGGAAGCGGAGAAGCGTTTCTCGAGTCTCATGTCTTCGCGCATGTCAACAATGTACATGACTGTCAAGGGGAGAAGGGAAGAGCAGTGACAGGGAAGCCGTCCGTTTTAATTGGAGTAGATTAATAACAATTAGAGGTAGTGAACTGCCAGGCAGAGCTGGGGGACGAGGAGAACATGAACGCATGGCACAAGAAGCCCCTCTATTGCTGTGAGCCTCGCTGTATTCCTCAAAGAGCAGAAGAGGAACGTGAGAATCAGTCATCAGAGCATCAGATAAAGTGCTGGGGGGTGATGTGGTGGGGAGGTGGGGGTGGGGGGAGGGGGGGGCGGTGTTTGAGACTAGACATGAGTGAGGATCACTGCCGGACTAATAACACTGCATCAAATCACACGTGTGCTTCTCAAACTAGCCAAGTCATATTACAAAAAAAAAACGACCCAAATTGCGAAAAAACGGAGAGAGAGAGAGAGAGAGAGAGAGAGAGAGAGAGAGATAGTGCGTAAGAATCGACACTTAAAATGTAATAGAACGTTATTACAACGCAACCATCAAACGGCAAACGAACAATTTTCCGTAGAATTTGTTCGTACGAACATGGAAAGTAAAAATGCCTTAGTGCAATGGTCCACAACCACTGGTGTTGGCCACTGGACCAAAAGATCACAGGTTCAAACCCCACAACCACCACCACCAAGCTGCCACTAGTGGGCCCTTGAGAAAGGCCCTTAACCCTCAATTGCTCACTTGTAAGTCGCTCTGGATAAGGGCGTCTGCCAAATGCCGTAAATGTAATATAACCTCCGACCGGTCAACGCATGATTAATTTACCACATCCTGGGGTGTGTGTGTGTGTGTGTGTGTGTGTGTGTGTGTGTGTGTATGTGGTTGTATGTAGATTTTTTATATTGTAAATATAATAATAAACGTGAATCCACTGTGTACACATATGCAACTTTATTAGCTTCCTCGTAACATCGCGCCAACAAAATAACGAGTATAACCGAGTATATGAGATGTAACCAAGAGAATGCGGTCATTTTTCAAAATAAAAGATTTTTTTTTTTTCCAAAATAAACGTTTGTTGCGACTCTGATAATAAACAAAGGGACCATCAGACAGCAAACGAACAATGCTCAAAACGAACATCTAAAGTAAAAATGCCTTAAAAATGGTCCACAAACTTTATATCACTGTGAACCGGTCAACGCTTGACAATTTTACCGCGACCCTTACATTTACTTTTACCTTTACGGCATTTGACAGACGCCCTTATCTAGAGCGACTTACAACTAAGCAATTGAGGGTTAAGGGCCTTGCTCAAGGGCCCAATAGTGGAATCTTGGTGGTAGTGTGGTTTGAACCTGCGATTTTCCAATCCAAGGTCCAACACCTTAACCACTAGGCTACCAAAATGCATATCCTTGATTTCTTGTGTGGCCCGGTACCAGTGTATCTACGACCCGGGGGGTTGTGGACCGCTGCCTTAGTGTACATTTAGAGACACATTTCTGCTGTTAAAAATACTATTTCTTTTTTTTTTTTCACAGATACTATACAAATAAAATTCAACTAAATTTACAGGAATCAAATCTAATATTTGTAGTCTCTAAAATTCTTTTCAAGTCAATACAATTTTATTTGTAGAGCGCTTTTTACAATTTGTCATCGTCTCAAAGCAACTTTACATAATACGTAATGGAACATAACATTTACATACATTTGCGGCATTTGGCAGATGCCCTTATCCAGAGCGACTTACAACTGAGCAAGTGAGGGTTAAGGGTCTTGCTCAAGGGCCCACTAGTGGCAGCTTGGTGGTGGTGGGGTTTGAACCCGTGATCTTCTGGTCCAGAGTCCAACACCTTAACCACTGGGCTACCACCTCCCATAATATATACATAATATATAATCAGAAATGAGAATCTGTTTGGCCCTAATTGTTTCTTTCTTGTTGAGTGAGCCGAAGCGACGGTGGCGAGGAAAAACTCCCTGAGAACAGGAAGAAACCTTGAGAGGAACCAGACTCAACAGAGAACCCCATCCTCATTTGGGTTGTTCGTTGTGTTTGTGGTTTGAGGATGTTTATTGTGGAGGTGGAGTGATTCGTGTGTTTGTGGTTTGAGGATGTTTATTGTGGAGGTGTGGAGTGTATTCACGAAACGTAGTGAATTGTGCAGTGGCTGAGCTGCATTGCTGGAAAAGTCATTTTTCGCAGTAAACTAGGTTATTTCTGTTGTTTTTCAGACTTCTTAAAATGCAAATCTGATGTGCCAGGAAAGCGCTTCCTGTGAGGTATGAAGGAAATCAATGTTAATGATGGCAATCATGTTTAGTTTAGCTCTGTCCTTAAAAAAAATCAAAATAAATCGAGAACATTTGCACACAACTTTAATAGAAAGCTATAACCGAATAATAAATGCTGATTCGATTGAGTTCCTCAGTCATGATTTATTTTGTGTGTATTCAACATTGTTTACTGTTCCAGCTAATGTACCATATTTCACACTGAGCTCTAAGACACCGGATGTGCGAAAGGATTGGAGGTTGTGTCTCGACTGGAGCCTCTCAGCGTGATGTTCTGTGCAGTGTTTATGTCCAGTTAGGGGATAATCTGCTTTGGCACAGGTTATTGAGCAGCAGCCCAAAATGTAAAATGTTGATGTCCGTCGCCAGGCTGTAGGCAGTGGGGAACTGGAAGACACACTTTATCACATTATAAAGACCGCCGCTTGTTCGGAGGCATGACAATTTACTTTGCGAAAGCTGCAAATGTCACAAGATAATACAATATACAGTATAAACATATTGCAGTGATTCAAGTCTGTAGTAATGGAAATGAACCGAACACTGGATCTTTTTTTTTTATCATATAGGCTTTTATCACAAATTGGAACATATTGGCTTGCTGAAGCATGAGATAATCAAATAAGGAAGGGGAGTAGGAGTAGTAGGAGTAAAACAGGCCTTATATTATTTTTGCCTTCACTAATCCGGCGAAATAAATCCTAAAAACTTTGAAACAAAGCGCCTGATGCCGATCTTGATGATTACATGAGTACTTGCAAGTGAAAGGGAATTATTTGTCGTGGCAACCATTTAAACGTGTGAATGAAAAGGTTAATAGCGAAACAAATTTCAATTGAGATTTTAAGATGGATTTTTTTATTCTAACAGGTCTGTGAACGTTGCATTAGAGCATTTTGCTAAGCAAAATGTGAATTACAATGCCTTTGTTCCTATGTGATTTAATATTGGAAGCAGGGAAAGGAGTTTATGGCTTTTTTATTGTTTCTGAGCACACACACACACACACACACACACACACACATGTATATAAAATGACTTATTTATTAATTTTCCTTATTTGTTTAACCACATAAAATGTCATAATACCACATATTATGCCTTCAAGCATTTCCAATCTAACGATACAGTAAAATACATTTCTTTGGTGCA
>JACRUU010000015.1:23374728-23379728 GCA_030449085.1 Kryptopterus vitreolus
AATCTATCTCTCTCTCTCTAATATATATATATAAATTCCAGTGTGTCTACACATTCTGATGAAGAGGTGAAGTGTATTTCACTTTGAGTCGCCCCGACTGGCGTGTTTGCGAACGTCTGAGCTGCAATTACGCCCGTAATAAATGCATAACCCTCCAGTTCTCAGCTCTGACCTCCGTGTGGAAAAAGCGCCTCCCCACCGTCCGCGTGGCTCGAGGGGCGAGATTTCTATATCCCACCCCTGACCCCCTCCCCACCACCACCACCACCACCTCTCCAAACTGCCCCTGTCTTTCACCCTTCTGGCTCTGAAGAGCTTGCCTAGCCTCCCCACCCTAACTCAACTCGGAGCTCATTATCCCCGGTGCCTCTGAACGGCCGCTGGCATACATTGCCGGCTTTATCTCAGACATGAGCATTGTCTTTTATTTCTAATTAGACTGGTTCATCAGTGTGCTCACTGGAATGCTTATGCACAGGAGGCTGGGGCTCTTAAAAACCACCATGGCTGTTTTTATTATTTATTTATTTATTTTTTGGATGACTGTGCCTGGGCTTCGAGGTTGGGAGCAGAGTTTCAGAACTATTTGTTTTTCTGGTTCATGTCATGAATAAATGAAATACAAATTGAGGCGGGGGATAAGTCGCTTGCACTTTAAACTCCGTTTCATTATGAACAAAATTACATTTGCACACACAGCGCATGTACAGCATGCGCTTAAATGCAAATATTTGCCCGTTTTGCTGAATATGCAGATTTTAAGAAGGATTTCTATATCAAGTCGATTATTTACGCAAATCTGCTCTAATTATTTAAAATACATTCTGGCGAATGAGGGTAAAAATTAATTGTGCATTATATTGTACATAAGTAAAGAAGTCATTTGATTCTATCAATAATTTCTACTTTACTTATTTTTGCTTTCCAAATACGCGTGCACAATTTGTACAGGATTGTTCTGTGCGTATGCTGTTATACTGTTTTGTTTATTATAGAATAGATTATAGAATTTTATAGATACAATTTTAACCTGGGGTGTATGAGTAAAATAGCCTAAAAACAACAAATGCAATTTGGCTGGATTTTTTTCGGTTATATACGGCCTGATTGTTTTTTTTTTTACAGCACTTTGTTTGTGTTTGTGTGTTTATTTGTTACAGTTTGTAAATTTAGGACCATATTATCCAAGTTACCTTAAATGCTATTATATTGTTTATTCTATCATGGCATATAGTATATGATATGGTATATGCTATTTGTAATTGGACAAACAACAACAACCTTTTAATAAAATCGTGGCCACTACACTTTTTCGAATATTTCATAGGTGGATTGAGTTAATTGTTTTTAACCTTTAAAACAAACTCATTCATTCATTCATTCATCTTGTACCGCTATATTCGATCTTCCCTCGGGTCACGGGGAGTCTGTGCCTATCTCAGGCGTCTATGGGCTTTAAGGCAGGATACACCCTGGATAGAATGCCAACCCATCGCAGGACACACACACACACACATTCACACACTAGGGTCAATTTTCCAAGGTGCCAATCAACCTACCGTGCATGTTTTTGGACTGGGAGGAAACCGGAGAACCCGGAGAAAAACCCCCTGAGGCACGGAGAGAACATGCAAACTCCACACACACACATGGCCGAGACGGGAATCGAACCCAGACCCTGGCGGTGTGAGGCGAATGTGCTAACCACTAAACCACCGTGCCCCGAGTTTAAACATTTTGGAAATTGAATCATTTTATTATTATTATAATTATTGTATTTTTACATGCTCACAAGCTGAATATATGATATGGAAAGCAATACATCATAAATACGTCCAAACACACACACACACACACACACACACACACACACACACACACACACACATAGACATACACACATATTGTTCCTCCCTTGTGATTTAGGTTAAAAGCACCTAATTATATAAAATGTCTTTGTATGCTACAAATGTAGAATTGGCTTTTCTCTCTATAACTAAGAAGCCCATCCTCGTTACAGCACGCCGATGCCCCTGTGCACAATGCCAGGTCTTGCCGTGGAAGAACACTAGGGACCGGCACAGACCTCTGACCCCGACCCCACTGAACACTTTAGAATGAATTGGAACGTGGCCTGCACCCTCACCTGACATCATTGCCCTGATCACACTTGTGGGCTGAATGAACAAATCCCCAGAGCTATGTTCCAAAATCTACAGGAAAGCCTTCTTAGACGGAAGGGGATTATTAAAATGACAAAAAGGGACTAGAGAATGTTAAAAAAATCATATATGGAAGTCTGTATACTTAAAAACATAAATGCATAAATAGTGACAATACTTATTACAACTATAACTGAAAGCTATTTTTTTATAGCTCTCTTGCCAACAAAAAAACATATTTTATTATATACATCATTTAAAGTATTGTTCACTGTTTAATCTGCATTATACGTCTATGTTTAGCTTAGCGATGCGCTTGTGTGCAAAAAAGAGAGGCTCAGCCTGCGGTCTTCAGGGACAGGGATTTAGAATAAGTGGGTCTGAAACGATGCTTTTCGGTCTTTACTATATTCGTGTTTACCCCGTCTGGTGAAAATGCTCCCGTCAAACGCACACTTTACGACGCTAAACAACTCTACAGAGCCACTGCACTGTTCGGAGGGTTATTAATAAACCAAAGTTAAATAAGTACTTCGCGCCCTACATAATTCATGTCTAACATCGCGGGAAAGTTATCTGACGCTGTTGGCGAACCTCGTTAGCAAATATGATGCAAAGCCACCTGTACTGTAAATGCTTTTTTATGACGGTTCCTTTAAAATGCATAGGATGCGGCAACAAGTCCGGGGGGTTAATTCAGGCTACAATGAGGCGGCCGGAAAGCGATAAAATAAACAAATCAAATCAGTGCTTGGTTCAATGAAGCCGTGATGTGGAATCAGTGGGTTTTTAGAATTAAAAAAGCCCAAGGCATCCACACCTGATGAACTGGCAAACAATAAACAACAACAACCTTTAATAACATTACATTTACAGCATTTGGAAGACACCCTTATCCAGAGCGACTTACAACTGAGCAGTTGAAGGTTAAGGGCCTTGCTCAAGGGCCTACTAGTGGCCACTGACCACTGAGCTACCACCTGGCTAAGGTACAATCATTGCACTTTTTAGAATATTCTAGGATTGGGTTCATTTAACGATAATGTCATAATTGTATCATTGAAAGAAATATTTCAATCTATCATTTTATTATTATTGTATTTTTTTCATCTCACAAGCTGGAGTTCCATGTAAAAACGTATAACACTATTAATAGTAATAAAAAACCCGGTAATGAACGACAGGAAATATGTGCGTTTTTATTACAGGATCCTCATCGACTGAGTGTGATAGAGCAATACACGCCGTACCGAGTTATCTAAAAATCAATTGTTCAAATTGTTTATAAAGGGAGGGGGGAGGGGGGGGGGATGAATAATAAATTATATGATTTACCTGGAATCCATGAACAACATGAAATATTAATAACCCCAATGAAGGGTCTCAAATTAGGCGAATTCCTGGGAGGGTTGAGAGAGAAAAGGAACACCCATTAAAACAACATCATTAGGATATGGCAGAGCCCTAAGGAGAAACACACGCCGCATTGTTGATCATTTGCACTTTATTTAATGAACACTGATACGGATCTTCAATATTGGGAAAACATAATAATGAGTGCAATTTCACTGCAAAATTTGACCAACCCGGTGCTTTGTCAGAATTCAACAATATAGTTAAGCGTGCTGTCCGGCACTGTATAAACAAAACAACAAAAATCGAAAGCCTTTGTTCGGGTAATTAAATTAATCAACAAGTTGTAGCTACAATCTATTATTATACAGGACGTACACACCACTCTTTATGTGGGAATAAATTCAGCTCTCTTTCTCGAGTCATGTCGAACCATTTAGGACAAGAACGTACAGGATGTGAACTCTATCCATTAAACTCCGCAAGGCGCTCGTTGTGGTCTCGGATAAATAAATACAGCAAGAAAAAGCGACCGGCAAAAAAAAAAAAACATCAGTCCGAGCGTCCAGAGTTCCTTATAGTTTGGCTGCGGCCGCACACACACACTTTCTTTAATTCATTTCCTCGCTGAAGTGTGCCTTTACTGGAATGATGTAAGAGCACGGCCTCCAAATAGCCTTAAATATTCTTTAATCGAGCGTGGCTAACTCCAGCAGCGTAAATTTCTCATGAAGTGACATTTTAATGCTCTCTTTAAGGAGAAGCACCCTGACTTGTGCAATCTTTTCCAAAACAGGTTCCAAAGGAAAACATCAGCGGGCCCATATTTTAGCGGAATAACTTCCACCAACTGTAGCAGAGAAACCGCCTCTTCTCCCGAGCACTGGAGGGAAGGAAAGAAGGAGGAAAAAAAAAAAAAACTTTTGAAAAATACTTTTTCGAATTACATAGATGAATTGCAGCCACATCAGTGAAATGTGAAGTGTATGTTTTCATTGGCCGCAGGACCTTACATTGTACAGCGTACGGATGGGAATCGAAAACAGATTTCCCAAGGTCTTCCAGATGAAATGTCAAAAGCATGAGCTCCCATTAACTTGCTCGTGGAGGAAAACTTATGCATTTTTTTTAATCTGTATTATTATTCGTTACTAAACAGGCTGCTAAGATCCGCGGATCCTGATGCGACGTCCTTCTCTCCACACTGGACCGTGTCACGCTCGGAGCGTTACGGAATGAAGCTGTGAAATACATGCGGTTATTTATTAGCCGGGCCGAAAGTAAGCCGTGCCAGAGCTACAGTAAACATGTCCACCTCGTCTCAGGCCTGCCGGGTGATGAATGGCATTAGGCCGTAATGCAGCTGGTAACTTAACCCCTTTATTTCTTGTAAATTCAGTCAAGTGTGAAAGATAATAAGTGGCCGGAGGACGATGGCGCGATCCTCGCGGCGGATAAAACCTTGAGGCCGGACGGCAATAATGA
>JACRUU010000015.1:23384728-23389728 GCA_030449085.1 Kryptopterus vitreolus
TTTACACACAGAAATAAGCAACTTTGCAGCGAGGTACTACATAATCACTCCAAACAAAAAAAAAGAAAAAAAAGAAAAAAAAGTAGGCCTGACACGGGCGCCGGCGATTGCGAGGCGGCCGCCTGACCTCCATTTACATGGGGAAAATCACACCTCGGGCCGGCGGCGGCGCCTGCCTCCTCTTGTTTCGGATGAAGCGGAGATGTTTTGGGTGCACAGTCACACCTCTCCGTATTGCTCTGATGTGAGACATATTCCCCAGCATGCTGGCGCCAACCTTGTCTTTATCTGCTCGCATCTCTGTGGAGCGCAGCTGAGGCACTCGCTGCGAGCTAAACCATCTCCCGGTGCTCGCCGGCTTTACTCTCAACACAAAGAACGTGTGTGTGTGCGTGTGTGTGTCGGAGGAGCACAATACATGTGCAAATCTCAGTAATTAAGGTGGTGGGCAAAAAAAACCTGAGCATTTCTCTTCTCTCTCACTCTTTTTTACCCCCCCCCCAAAAAAAGCTGATGAGCTTCAAACATGACGCCTCGCAGTCACGGTACAGTGGGGAAGCTCAGTGCAGAATGAGAATACTGAAGAAAACTTGAGAGGGCACATAATGAGGAGAAAAAAAATATAACTATGAATGAGTGAATGATTCATAGACAGACAGACCCACAGACAAAGAAATAGATGGACATGTAGATAGATAGATAGATAGATAGATAGATAGATAGATAGATAGATAGATAGATAGATAGATAGATAGATAGATAGATAGATAGATAGATAGATAGATAGATAGATAGATAGATAGATAGATAGATAGATAGATAGATAGATAGATAGATAGAATTTTTTGTCTTACAAGAAAGAAAGAAAGAAAGAACGAAAGATTTTCCCACTTCTGTCATAGATAGATAGATAGCCAAGCATGGACAGACAGACAGAGAGACAGATAGCTAGCTAGCTAGCTAGATAGATAGATAGATAGATAGATAGATAGATAGATAGATAGATAGATAGATAGATAGATAGATAGATAGATAGATAGATAGATATGCATGGATGACAGACAAAGAAATAGACGGACAGACAGACAGACAGACAGACATATAGATAGACAGATAGATAGATAGATAGATAGATAGATAGATAGATAGATAGATAGATAGATAGATAGATAGATAGATAGATAGATAGATACGCATAGATGGTCGACAGACAAAGAAACAAAGAAAGAAGAGAGGTACGACGGACAGACAGACAGACAGATAGATAGATAGATAGATAGATAGATAGATAGATAGATAGATAGATAGATAGATAGATAGATAGATAGATAGATAGATAGAAATTTTTGTCTTACAAGAAAGAAAGAAAGAAAGAAAGAAAGAAAGAAAGAAAGAAAGAAAGAACAAAAGATTTTCCCACTTCTGTCATAGATAGATAGATAGCCAAGCATGGACAGACAGACAGAGAGACAGATAGCTAGCTAGCTAGCTAGCTAGATAGATAGATAGATAGATAGATAGATAGATAGATAGATAGATAGATAGATAGATATATAGAAATTTTTGTCTTACAAGAAAGAAAGAAAGAAAGAAAGAAAGAACGAAAGATGTTCCCACTTCTGCCATAGATAGATAGATAGACAAGCATGGACAGACAGACAGAGAGACAGATAGCTAGCTAACTAGATAGATAGATAGATAGATAGATAGATAGATAGATAGATAGATAGATAGATAGATAGATAGATAGATAGATAGATAGATAGATAGTTTTGTCTCACAAGAAAGAAAGAAAGTCTTTTCTCACTTCTTTCATCCTAAACAAGTCTTTTTTTCTTGTCAGCTTTTGAATAACAATTCAATTCACTATACAATGCTTTGTGTTCACGTATGTGTGTATGCGTATGTGTGTGTATGCGTTGTGTGTGTATGTGTGTGTATGTGTGTGTGTGTGTGTGCGTGTGTGTGTGTGTGTGTGTGTGTGTGTGTGTGTGTGTGTGTGTGTGCGCGAGCATGTGCATAGCCATGCGCATGCCAGTGACAGCAAGAAGGATGAATGTTCAGACAGAAATGTATTATTTATCGGCTCGGAATGTCAGACCTGATTGCCGAACACAATCGCTTTGGCGTAAAAGCTATCCATAAAAGTTCTTTCCGCTTCTTTCTGCTGTCTGTTTTTTGTTTTAAAAACCCCGCTTGCACTTTGACCATCATCGCGAAATCGTGACGTCATCACGAACATACGAACGGAAAATGATAAACAAAAACAACAACAAAAAAAAAACAATTTAAAGCTAACAAACGAAAGTTAGAGCACACGTGGCACGGTCTAATCTAAACCTTGTGTCTTCTTCTTCCTCGTCCTCTTCTCCGTGCAATTGTGGCCGTCTTGTCGTTCTTCATGTCCGCTGTCGAAATATTCTTTGCATTGTGTTTACTGTATATGCCAATAGTGTAATATTAAACAAAAACACTGTGTCCCGTGTCAGAATGATAGATTATGGCAGCGAGGCAAGGTCACCCCAGAGGAGCAGGGAGTGCTGTCTCTCTCGCGCAGTTAACACTATATCCGCATTGTATGAGTGTCACCAGCAATCCAATGATTTATTGCTTGGAAGGTTCTGCTCGATTTTTTTTCCCCTCCCTCTCTCCCTCTCTCTCTCTGTCTCTCCTGTTTCCCCCTCTTCTTTCGTGTCTGACCAAATTGCACATTTTTTTGAAGAGGGAAGCAAATACCCTTTTTTTTGTGCCTACCTGATTAGCCTTTTCCTCAGACTTCCACCCCTCCCTCCCTCAGCCCCCTCCTTTTCTTTTTTTCTTCTTCTTTGTTGATATGGGAAGTGAAATGCAAGGAAAAGCGAAGTGCAACACAGAGAGAGTGTTTTTTTTTTGCCAGGTTTCTTCTATGGCTGATGTTTGGATCATTTGTATAGCATTCGCGACGTTCAGGGGGGAACCCCCATAAGGGTCGCACACATGCCGGATTTCGGGAAAAAAAGCGAAAAAAAAAAAAAGGAACACATCAGCACACATCTGCTTCATGGACAGATCAAATCGGTGAAACCGGATGGCGTTTCACTTTTCAGTGCTTCAGATTTCACACGAGGAAGATGTTTTTTAAGAGGCTCGCGCGCGTCGCTCACGTCGCCGTGACTGAAGACGGACTGTTTTACGCGAGAGGCCATGGGGCGGAGATGAGCTCATCGATTGCGGTCATATTTTATTCATCTAGCGCTACTCGTCTTGTCATGTTGTGAGGAACAGCACAAAGCGAAAAACATTAGCAAGGAATGCGTGCGCTGTGGGGTTTTTAGGCGTCTTAAGTCATGTTGTCTTAAAGGGGTTTAAAAAGTCTATTCAAAAGAGATTGGCTTTGCACCGACCTCTCGATTAAAAGTGATGAAGATCATTCAGGGTTTGATTCTTTTCATGGTGATTTACTTACCATATTTACCATATTTTACTTACCAGATTTACCATATTTTACTTACCAGATTTACCATATTGCTTTTTAATATTTGTAATAATGTGCATTCGATGTTAGGGGGCGTCACAGACAATCATATTTCCCCACACTACCCTGTTCTCTATATCCTCCACTTTAACCCCGACTACCTGCATATCTTCCTTCATCACATCCATAAACCTCCTCCTCGGCCTTCCTCTTTTCCTCCATCTTCAGCATTCTTCTCCCCGTGTAGAACATGTCAAAACCATCTCCCTCACCTCATCTCCTACATCCTACATGTCCCCCTAATCAACCCATTTCTAATCATGTCTGTCCTCGTCAACGATCATCTAAACATCTTCATTTCCTCCACCTCCTGTCTTTAAACAGCACCACCCACTGTCTCTAAATCGTACACCGTCGCAGGTCTCACCACAGTCCTATAAATATTTCACTTTCACTCTAAAAGATACCCTTCTATCACTAATCACTCCTGCAACTCGTCTCCACCCACTCCACCCTGTCGGAACGATTTTCCTCACTTCTCTAACACTCTCTCTATTACTTTGCCCTGTTGAGCCCAGGTACTGAAACTCATCCACCTTCACCACCTCTTCTCCCTGCAACCACACCACTCCACCGCCTTCCCTCTCTTTCACACACTCTGTCTTATTCCTACTGACTTTCATTCACTCCAGCGCCTACCTCCACCTCTCCACACTCTTCTCCTCACAGTCCATGTAGACTCCTGTCTGATCTCAGAATGATGTCAACCCGCCCATCACCACTGCAAACGGGATCCGTTGTGATCCGGTCTGTCGTTCCTACTGCACACTTCAGTGCCATCACATTTTTCTTATACACGTCCTACACCACCCTCAGTACATCTCTACTACAACTGAGTTCCTCATACAATACCACCAGTACTCTCTGGGAACCCTGTTATTCATTCATTCATTCATTCATTCTCATCCAATCTCAAAACCTCTTCTACCGCTTCTATCCACCACCGCTTTATATTCCGATCTTCCCTCGGGTCACGGGGAGCCTGTGCCTATCTCAGGCGTCTATGGGCATTAAGGCAGGATACACCCTGGATAGAATGCCAACCCATTGCAGGACACACACGTTCACTTTCATACACACATTCACACTAGGGACAATTTTCCAAGGTGCCAATCAACCTACTGTGCATGTTTTTGGACCGGGAGGAAACCGGAGAACCCGGAGAAAAACCCCCTGAGGCACGGGGAGAACATGCAAACTCCACACACACACATGGCCGAGACAAGAATCGAACCCGGATCCTGGTGGTGTGAGGCGAACGTGCTAACCACTACGCCACCGTGCCCTTGAACCCTGTTATATACTTTCTAATTTTTTTTTTTTTTCCCAGTTTCGCATGTAGAGAACAGGGTTTGAAAAAGAAATAAATAAATAATAAGCTGCTCACCAAATAAACAGTTTCTAATTTTGACTTTTAAGGCAAAGAACGCACACGAACAATAAGCACCTGAATTATTTCCGCCTTTTACCTTCTGATGAGCCCTGC
>JACRUU010000015.1:23394728-23404728 GCA_030449085.1 Kryptopterus vitreolus
TATATATATATATATATATATATATATATATATATATATATATCTATATATATATATATATATATATATATATATATATATATATATATATATATATATATATATATATATATATATATATATATATATATATATATATAGAAAGAAAGAAATTTGAATAATTAATGGCCATGTATGAAGAATGGGAATGAGAAAGGGGAAAGCTGTTGGGGGGGTGGAGGCAAAACAGGCTCCAGTACTTATCATTTTGGTATACAAATAAGGACATGCATAAAGACCTTTCTGAAGGTGCTATAGAGGGAGAGAGAGAGCAAGAGAGAGAGAGAGCGAGGGAGAGATGATAAATACCTGAGTCAGTCATATTTGCCTGTAATGAATTACACGACGGAGGCTTCCACCTGACTAACATTTTACAGAGGTTGCGCTTCTCTCCACAGCAACCAATTATGCCATCATCCTGGCATTTACCTGGACATAATGATTCACGGCTCAGGCCCTACTCTGACATAACTCACCGACAGCAAGCGCAGCTCCCAAAATAAAATATTCATTACTGCCCAACTTCTGTCCAGTAATTAAGATTTTTCTCTGGGTATTGTCCTTTAAATTTCCGTGTGATTGTCCCTATTAGTCATGAGGGAATGTGCTGTTGCCTTTTTTTTTTTTCTTTTTTTTTTTTTACCGTATCGCCTGAGGTTGACCTGGATTCATTTGAAGCCAGCACTATTTTAAGACTTTTTGTTTGTCGGTACAAATGTCATGTAATTTGTTATAAAGACGCAATACAGCGCGTGAGTACTAAACCGTTTAGCACGCCTTAAACGCTCAGGTTCATTCCACCAATGATCTGCTTGCTACAGTTCGAGTGTAGGAGTGTTAATAAATAAACAAGTAAACAGTCAAACGAACAAAGTCTGGGTACTGTCATCATCGCCATCATCATCATCATCATCATCATCATCATCATCATCATCCTCCAACATACTTTACAGTAATATTTTTAGTTTCATATATTTATATATAAATTCTATAAAAGGAAAAAAGAAGCCACCCGTTATACACATTCGTACCGCATGCTTTTAATTACATCATCACCAATGTCCATTCTATTTAAAGAGTAAAGGAGATTTGAGGTGAATGAAAACAATGACTAAAAATACTAACAGTCCAGACAAAGGCACAGGGAAGAGTAAAAAACAAAAAAAAGAAGTGAAACAATGTGTAGAAATGGCACAAACAACGTGATATTTATGGCCAGCATTGTGAGGAACTAGTTAAGACTCCCAGTATTGTTACCTGGAAGGCTGGAAAAGAAAAAAAAAAAAAAGCTGACAGGCAGCAACTGCATGAAGATAAAAATGTCCACAGCCCAAGCGCTTTTTGGGTCCCAATAAATCATATGTCATTTCATCATGCTACAACATATAATGAGCAATAAAGTTTTCACACACACACTGGGTGTTGGGCCTAATGCATAAAGGCACAGGAGTGTCGGGGTGTTGGGAGGGATGGGGAAATGACAAGATTCTACTGGGAATAAATAAATAAATAAATAAATAAATACATAAATAAATACATTTTCCACATTTTGCCTATTGTCAAATAACACAGAACGGACTTGTGTGGGATTCTGCTTAAATGTGATGAGTACATTTAGGCTAAAAGTCACACAATCACATTTGACAATCATATATATATATATATATATATATATATATATATATATATATATATATATATATATATATATATATATATATATATATATATATATATATATAATATTTTATTTTTAATTTTTTTGGAGGGGGGGGGGATGGTTAATTATTGATATATTCAGGTATTTGATCATATGTACCAAACATCAAGCTCCAAAAAGAAATAAAGAAATAAAGAAATAAAGAAATAATAATAGCAGTACAATGAATTAATTAAATAGAAATTAAAAGAGCACAAAATAGTTGTCACAAGATATTCTTAATTTACTCCTTGTTATTATTTAGTAGCGGTATTTGTATTATTATTATTATTATTACTATTACTATTAACATGCTTTAAACAACTAGAAACAATCCTGTAAGACCCAGTAAAAATATACCAATAATGTATTTTGGTAAAAAAAAAAAAAATATATATATATATATATATATATATATATATATATATATATATATGTAGTATTCTGTAACCATAACGTGCTTGGTTTATTTGCATGTATGTTTGTGTGTATATATTTGTTTACAAGTTTTATTTATTAAGTAGGGCATTTTATTTTTTTATTTTATAATTAATAAATCAAAGTATGAAAGTACCATAAAGTACTTATTGCTAAATTTTATTGTCAAATACTGAAACTATTCAGTTTCTTTTCATATAACACGAAAAACCAAGCGGTGGTTCTTCTACAAACCTGTACATTCAGTGAGCGTGTGAATGAAAAACACAAAGCCATAACACATGAACACATCTAACGCGAGTGTCACTTGTTTTTTTCCCCCAATTTTTCATGCAGGACTTCATCCAGATCTCAAAGTGACCAGATCCACCGTCCTCTTACATAATGAGGGGGAAAAAAATAAACTGGATGAAAAGGAAAGACGAAGATGGATGAGAGAAATTTGGAGTTAAGAGTGCTTCCTGTGACAATGGAGGAGGCCTTTGCTGCCTAACGAACGGGAGGCGAAGACCGCGAATTAAAGCCTACAGTCAAATGGAACCTTCCGGAAAAAGAAGACAGCATGGAGCCTGTAACGAACCCAAACCCCAGACTGGTCAAAAGGAGAATGACAAATAACTTGCTAATAAATTCTGACCCACATAACATCATTTAGGTGACAGAAAAGTCTGCACTCGCTGGCGGCTCGACCAACACCTCTTCTCGTTTCTGGGTCACACTTTCCCCTTTCAATATAGACACACACACTTACACGTGCATACGGTAGGGGGGGGGGGATCAGCATGGCCTCCTGGGTAGTGGAAAAGGGCGATTTTTTTTTGGCTTCTGTAAAAACCGTGCACATTGTGAGGTCTTTAGTCAGCAGTAATATCGTTTCACTAATGAGACGTGATAACGACAAAATGTACAAAACAAAAAGGGGGAAAAAATTTGCCATACATTTCATCAGGTTTATTTATGTAATTATTTTTTATTACGTAAGCGCTTCAGTTAAAGTACTATTAAACCATAAAAAGAAATTATTCATTATTATACAGTCAGTCTCATTTTGCTCACTACTTTATTATTTTTTTTTTTTTCAAAAAGCAGCCTCCAAAAAAGAAATTATATAAAGAGTCAGTCAGAGTGAGAATATATCAAATGCAAATTAAAAATAAAACCTTTAACAAATTCACCTTGTGACAGTTTCATTGAATGATCTTGTGCCACAGCACGGTGTAAATCAAACTGGAGAAAGAAAAAAAAGAAAAAAAAAATGCATATATATATATATATATATATATATATATATATAGATATATATATATATATATATATATATATATATATATATATATATATATATCTATATATATATATATATATATATATATATCGCAGATTATTTTGCTGCATTTATATTCTTCATAATATTGCCACTGTTGTTTTTAAACCAAATTCCTTATGAATGAAAAACCACATGGATCCATTTCATTACATCATACAAAAATGTACCAAAAAAAAAAATACAAAAAATATATTTATTAACAAACACATTCAAATGTGAATCGCGGAGTGCGAGCGATAATGATGCTAGGTGACGGTGCCACAGATGCGCTCGCGTTGACCCCTGGTGCCACTGTACGGGGCAGCTGCCTCAGAGCTGTCTGGGCCTCCACATGGGTGTGAGGGCTCGAGTCCATCATGAAGGATGGCTCCTGCATGCACGGGCCGGGGGGAGGCACTTTAAAACACATACCATATGCAGGCGGGATAGACCTCATTTATCAGGGTGGAAATACTATTTTTTTTTGTACCTCAGGGCCCCTCCTCTCTCGATCCCCGAAAGCCCCCCTTCACCCCCCCCCCCCCCCCCCCCATCCCGCCCCCCAAACCCCTCCGTCGCTCCCTCCCGTGCATCGCTCACCTCTTTGCGCCCAGATTTGACAGGTTTCAAGAGGCAGAAATTTCATCTCAAGTGCCGGCTGGGCCCCTGTGCGCTCGCGTTCACCCCTCTTTCTCTTTCTCTCCCCTCGCAGACACGCACACTCTTTCTCCGGCGCGCTCTCTCTCGCTCTCTCTCTCTCGACGCGTTAGCGAGAGACTTGCTGCAACAGGGGAGAGCGCTGAAATGCGCCTCCATGTAAATTAAGGTTCACCTGAAGAATAAGAGAGAGAGAACAGGGAGAGCATGGCAACTCTAATGAGGGTCTCACAACCAGGGATGGGGCCCAGTGATGAGGAAGACGAAGGGGTAGAGGGAGGAGGAGGAGGAAGGGGGGGGGGGGGAGGGGGGGGGGGCAGGGGGGGGGGCACAGAAAAAGAAAAATACTCTCCAGAAATCACATCAGTTACCCACAAGTGCATGGGGAGATGTCTCCGACAATAGAATCTGGCCAAACCTGATGCTATTTGTTTTGGCACGTCAGAAATAATGTGCCTTGAAAGTCTGCAACAGGCGTACGGGCCCCGGCCGGACCATTTGTTACTCCTAATGGTCTAATTGTTCTCCTGGCAGACATAAAAAATTAGAGCCATTTTGACGTCATTTACCAAAACCGCTAATTAATTCAAAAATATTATACACGGCCAAGTCCGTGCAGGAAGACGTGGCGGGGGGAGGAAAAAAAAAAAAACGTGGCACGGCTGAAAAATGTGCCCATCTCACTGAGTTCCATTTGTCTGAAGAGTGGGGGGGGGGGTGTGCTGGCTTTATCCTAAACAGCAGGAGCGCTAATCTGGGAAAGTGGCAAGAAAGTGGCGCTCGTTCGCCCATACATCAGAGATCCGTTCGTCGTCATGGGAACGCACAGTTTGGCGTATTTATTAACGTTATTTTCTTTTTTCTTTTTTTTTGTCTTGATTTGTCTATGCTTTTAATTGTATTATTACTCGGGCTATCAAAGATATTAACAAATTAACGCAAATTCACTTCAATGTTGTGTTAATGTTGTGTTGGCGAAGGAATCCCAAAAAAACAAAAAAAGAATAAACGAATAAAGAAACTTCACACTTCCTACATTTTCCAGAGTTACGCCTAACAGCTGCCCGTTCACAACAGGTATGAGCTCGTCACTATATTAGGGTATATTACCGTATGGAGCCTTACATTACTTTTCCGTATAACCTAAACGTATCACCAGTTAATATGAAAAGCGGCCGGAACAGAATTCTTAAAGGAGCCACGTCCCATATTTTATAATTAAAACCACCACTAAACAAAGTAACACTGAAATTAACAAGAAATGATCATTTCCAGAGTAAAAATGAAATAATCAATCATTGTATTATATTTAAACTGAGAGACTTTGAGAAAAATGAATGTTTTATGTAAATTTTTATTATAAAACATGCAAGTTAATTGTAAATAATATATACAATAATAATTAAATACTAAATAATGATCTGTTACCGTGTTAGAAACATGAAAAGGATAAAATGATGGTACATTGAAAACATGCGATTAATTAATCATGAGTTAACTCCTGGAAATCCTGCGATTAATCGTGATTAAACATTTTAATCGATCGACAGTTACATCTTTATTTATAAAAAATTAAAATGATAATAAACCAATTTCTATCCATTTTTCCCCAACCTTGAAATGTCCTTTTTTTAACTCTCGATCATTTACTAAACGTCCCAGTTCAAACGTCGTACCAACGTTGGCAAAGCAGGACCATCCGGAATCCTTACAATTGTGTTTTACTGCTCGGCCTGTGTATATCGAGCGGCGACGTTTACACACAGGAGGGCGGAACAGAATGTCAAACTGTGCGGCAAGTGTTGGCTGGAAACGCACACCTCTATGTTTGACAAAAAAAAAAAAAAAGTGTATTTAAATGCAATTAATAATTGAACACACGAGAGCACATGCTTGTCAGGATGATAGATGCATGCCTGAGCAACAATGGCGTACTCGGCGGGAGCAGCGGGAGTGCGGCGCGTTGACCTTGAGCGAGAGCGCGAAGGAAGCGCGAGCTCTTTCGCCTCGGCCCTGCGAGCGAGGGCCTCTCATCGCCAACCGACCCTTATCCCAATTAAAAGAACTGTAAAAACATTCAAATTAATGCAGCCTTAACTCCAGGAGCAGACCCCACTCTTCTTAATTAGGGAATAATTATTCACATCTTTATATCCGGGAAAAACGATCACATGGAAATGATTTCAGCCAACGTAACAATGGTCTGGCGGACTGGTAAAGGGAGGGGTACGAAAAATCCTCCGTTCCAAAAAAAAAAAAATCCATTAGCATAAGGAAGTAATTAACACTTAATTACAGTGGAAGTACTATTACTGTTAATGTTCGATAGCTGCTGCCAATCAAGGTAGCTCAGTGGACTGTGGAATATAGTGGGGTCCTTTTGGGAAGAACCAAAACAAATCAGAGGGGCCTCTTTGAATTTTTCTCTCTTTTTTTTACGTTTCCAAAAACTCGGAATAAAAGGCGCGCTTTTTTCGTAAACCGCAACGGAAGTGAGAGACCGGTTCGGCGCATGCCTCATGGTTAAAGTACACCGAGTTCCTTTGAGTCCTGGAAGCATGTGTGTTTTCTCGCTTTCCTGCGTGGACATAAACCTTTTCACCCCGTCCCCTATTTTACTGTACAGCCCATTTGAAGGACAATTTAGTGAGAGGGCCATATCCTCCAGGTTTGAAGGGTTTCTCTCGTCTCTGACAGGAGAAATGGACCCTGCAGAGCAAGACTGGCCTCTAGAAACACACACACACACATGGCAAAACCTCTTCAACAGCTGGGCTTTGAACTTTTAACCCCCTCCACTTTCAGGGTCAACAAATTAGTGCTCTGGCGCATTGACCCTCTGGAACGCAGCGCAACGTCCGCGGCGCTGCCTGTTGACACAAGCGCAGAGCTTTAATAGGGCCGTGTCAAAGCCAGGTTCCTTTGGAAAACGGGTCACTGGATCCGAGGTGAGCTAACGCAGTAATAACATTGGCATTTTAAATTTGTTAAATCAAAACACACAGATTGCAAAGAGATCGGAAGACATGTGGAGGAGGGGGGGGGGGGGGGGGGGGGGGGGGGGGGGGGAGGAAAACCCGGGACGGACGAGCGCTCCATTCTTATGATTTATTCTCCGTCTAATTAAAAGCCATATCAAAGATTATAGGCTGCATGATTAACTGGGAAGAACTCGGCTCTCATGTGGATAGCTTTAGGGTCTTCGCTTGGCGGACTCGAGGAGTCATCAGCGCCGATGTTTGATCTTGTTGATCCCGCAGTGTGACATTTCGAGTTGAACTTGTCTAATTATACAATGTGTAAGGAATAAAATACGACCAGGCCAATGCGGTAATGGGGAAATAATTAATGTGGAAAAGGGTGTGATGCAGCCTAATGCAAAGCAAATGTGCCCTTAACACTCCCGAGCTGATTCCTTTCTAAAAAAAATAAATAAATAAAAAAGAGGAAAAAAAACAAAACATCCAGAAGTATTTATTTCTTCTTTTATCTTTTTATTTGTAATGAATTTGCTATTGGTTATAAATCAATTTTAAAGGTTTAGTAGTTTAGAGATCAGTTTATAGTACTAGGAATTTGTCTTGGTGTCAGGTGCGAGACTATATACATAACACAGTTTTAAAATAAAAACCTTTATTTAGAAATAAAAGACAGAAATAATTGGGTGAGAAGACTGTTTACAAATATATACAGATATGAAGTATGTACTCAATCTATAATAGAAACAGGTGAAGGATGTATATACATTCATTCATTCATTCATTCATCTTCTACCGCTATATCCGATCTTCCCTCAGGTCACGGGAATCCTGTGCCTATCTCAGGCGTCTATGGGTATAAAGGCAGGATACACACTCAGGGCACACACACTCACAATCACACACACACACGTTTATACACTAGGGACAATTTTTTCTAAGGTGCCAATCAGTCTACCGTGCATGTTTTTAGAACGGGGTGAAACCGGAGAACCCGGAGAAGAACCCCCGGAGGAACGGGAAGAACATGCAAACTCCACACACACATGGCCGAGACAGGAATCGAACACGGACCCTGGCGGTGTGAGGCGAACATGCTAACCACTAAACCACTGTGCCCGATGTATATACAGATGTGAAAAAAAAAATTAAGAAAATATTGTACTGTTTTTTAATCCTCTTAATCTATGTTTTTTTTGCCAATCCCATTTTCTGTTGATGTTTAATTCGACCTTTTGGCTCGTAATCGTGTATATGCATTTGTATTTTTTTCTTTTTTGGAAATGTAGAATGTACAGATGAAGCTGCATGTCCAAAACATATGTATTATATGTACACAATATGGAATTAAATAATGCCCACAAGTGTAATATATTGCATGAAAAGTAGTGCAATTTAGAATGTGTGCGTGAAAAAGTTAGTCCTTATAGAAAAACATATCTTTAAGACCTTACAGATGAAAAAACGGAGCTGGTAGGTCAGTGGTTAAGGCGTTCGGATCATAAGGTCACAAGCTCAAATCCCACCTACAATGCTGCCTTTACTGGGCCCTTAACCCCCGCCCCAGCTATAAGTGCCATAAATGAAAACTAAAACTACACAACGATGGCATCAATGCGATCAAATAACCATCTTCAAGATAACAATATTAGCAAACGATACATGCTATATGTATATTAATATGTTTTAATACAGCTGTCACTATGGATCAGCATTGTACCTCTTGTCCTGTTGTGTGACTGTCAATAAATCTCACCGCAACTTCCCTCCTTGGCTTCTTGCAATAAAAAAATAAAAAAAACTTTGCAAAAAAACACAAGCTCTATATCTATACCGTTTTTCTTTTGACAAATTGACGCGAAGCTAGTCAGTGCTAATTAAGAGAAACAGAACGGATATAATTCACACTTGTTAACCATAGGATTGAACCCTTTGAATAAATAGAGCCCAAATGAATCGGCCATTATGTGATTATGAGCAACATTTTTCTAGCAGCAGGACAGGAGACATTAACCATCTTAGTCTAATCCGCAGTCCACATCCGGAAAAATCCCAACGAATCCGTCACGAAAGGAGCTCATTAGAAAGCGGGGCTACACTCGTACTGTATGCGCTAATGCGCTCTTTTTGGCGAAAAAAAAAAACGCAGCAATTTGTCAGCGGAAATATTACAATCAGAGTCATCGGCGTGACAAATCATGGTGGAGGAATTGTCCCGGACCGTACACTAAGTAAGCCTTGATAATGGCGTAGGGTGTGGAAATCAATTAATGCGTAGGGCCTCGGTCATAAATTAGAGGACTACCGTTGTCAGATGTCTTTATCATCGAGCCACGAGGGGAATGAGTGGTCTTTAAATTAAGACTGTACTTGTGTTACCTCAGACGTAAGTGGGCCGTAGAGCCCTCACCCATCGAAGCCCTAGGCATGGCCAAATTCAATCTTTCTAACCCATTTAGCGGAATCTGCAAAGACGTGTTTGCTATCATAAAACATGATCCGCAGACTAATATTTTGCAAATCCGCCTCAGATCGGCGCGGGGGGAGGGGTGGGGGGGGGGGGGGGGTTTGGGGGTTTACCTTTAAAGTTTGGTTACGTAAAAAAGAAAGGAAAAAAAAAAACGGGAAAATAAATTACACCCTCTCTGCGCTGATAAAATATTACTACAAATTAATCCTCGGAGGCCAGCACCGTGCTCCTGCTCATTACTTTCAAGTGCAGAGGTGTAGCCGCAATTAATGCTGCCTTTCATTATGATATGGATATTTCCCCCCCCTTGTCCTTGGGACACCACATCTTACTATTTGCACAGGCTCTCACACCCCTATCTACCCCCTAACACACACACACACACACACACACAGCATCTACAAATCCCTCCC
>JACRUU010000015.1:23407228-23452228 GCA_030449085.1 Kryptopterus vitreolus
CTCCATTACAGGGCCACTCAGCGATCCGATTTAGTGAGGTGTCACTTTCGGAGAAAGGCGATTTTAGCGCCATTAGGTACGCGCCCATCCACACGAGCCAAGAACACACACACACACACACACACAAACACAAACACACAAAACAAACACGGGGAGGGTGTGTGTGTGTGTGGGTGGGGGGGGGGGGGGGCGGACGAGGTGGATGGGATGCATATGCACACCTTTACAAGAACAAAATAACACCCAGATCAAACTATTTTAGACATCTTAGAGCCGGTTGGTTTGGAAGCTGATGGTTGTATGAAGAGGCGGCGGTTTGTGGGAAAGAGTTGGAAGGTGGAAAAAAAAGGACGAGTAGAAAGAAAGAAAGAAAGAAAGAAAGGAAACATTTCAATCCAAAAAGTAATTTCCAAGTCATTTCACACATCATGACATACGTACGAATTCTACACTAGCTTGCACATTGATTCTTTATTTTATTTGATTTTTTTTTCTCTGTGCCAATCTCCTTTATCTTTCTTTCTCATTTGTTGCATCCAATATTGAGAGATAGAAAGAGAGAGAGAGAGAGAGAGCTTTTCTGTGCCGTAAACCGAACAGAACGCGCTGAAGACTCGACCCAAGGAACGTAATATCTTGTTTTTATCCCGGGCTTTGCGCTGATTTCATAATTGCCTCCCACTGAAAGCGACTCCCCGGAGGTTGGCGGATCGATAAAGCGACAACACGAAAAAAAAAAAAAAGTATTACAGAAAGTACCTTCATGTTTTATCAAAGCCTCAGTCAAATATAATGGGGAGAAAAATGCTGGGAGAGGAAAAAGGGAAAGAAAAAAAAAAGAAAGAAAGAACATGAATAGCAATGGCATGTTTTAAGCTCGAAATGAAAACGTAAATCTAAGTCGTCCCAAAAATATGCCGCTTAATCTAAATCATGTCACAGAGCTCAGGACATGACGCGCGAGTCAGAGCAGGGTTTGGCATATGTCGATACACTCGTGTCTGGGATAAATAAAATAAATAAATAAATAAATAGATCGCCATCTTTTGAGAAGAAAAGACTGGCATTTCCTCCCTGCGCTGCCCCTTTTCATCTCCATACGAACTGCTGTCCCGCTGTGAAAACAAATCACACTCGCCCTTCCCTTGCATTATTCCTCCATTCATTCGAGGATACCGTGGCACTGATAATCACGAAAAAGGGGTGACGCACAGTTCGGCTTGCAGACCCCACCTGCCCCGAAAAAGGTCCCTCTTATCAACACCCGGCTCCCTTTTCCGTTCCGAAAAACAAGCCCACTGACCTTTTCACGCTGTCCGGCTACTCAGAAAAGCACGACGGGCTCCGTACACATGCCCTCATTACGCTCCTGTCACACCTTAGATCCTTATTGGAATACAATGCACTGTTGTCCACCTTTGCTTCCGTCACCCTGTTCGCTATATTCAAAAGTACAGGAAACATGTCCGAGCGACCTGCCGGGCCTAGTGTATGACAGTGTTTAATTCATGTCATGTCTGCCAGGTAAGTGTCACTCATACACAAATAATCAGAGGTCATGACACCAAAAGTGCCTCATATGAAAGCATTCCCCAAGGACAAACCCTGACACCCCCACCACACACACACACACACACACACACACACACACACACACACACATATCCACGTCCCCACAAGTCTATCTAATGACTTTTTAATATCGCATGAACGCTATAGACCGGGGGTCTTTGTCACGTTATGAATGTTTCCATTCATCTCCAATTTTGGGGCAATAAAAGCCAAAGCAATTAATTGGCCATCAAAATACTGTAACTGCATAAACGTCAGGGAGCCACGAAGCGCTCGTAAATATGTAACCCTACTGTTCTACTCACTGCTTAAAAATGAATGGAAGGAGGGGGAGGGGGGGGGGGGGGGGGGGGGTCATAAAAATGTAATAAAAATGGATTTCTTATTATTGATTTGTGGTTCTAAACATGCATGATGTAATTTCGTCCCTTTCAAAACAGAGGAAGGTAACACAGAGCTTTATTTATTTATTTATTTATTTGGTTTAAATAGCGTGTTCCTGCTGATTCAGGTGGTCCTGCTGCCTTTGGACCATCACCATCCGAAGCCTTTCAACCTTCCTCCTTCTCCTCAGCCCAGTGGCATGCTGGGTAATGATGATAAAGTAAACAGCCTGGCTGCTAAACGTGTCTTGGCATCGAGTCCGATTCTTATTAGAGAAGCAGAGCCGAGGCCCAGCGAGTGCCCGCTGAGGCCCGCAGGCCTTTCACTTGTGGGTTAGCGCCTCATTTTCTGCTGACGGCTCTTTAGGGCAACTCTTTAGGGTGGGCAGTGATGGCTCCTGGAGGGGGCGTGGAGTGGACAGGTGCCTACGGCAGAGAGAGAGAGAGAGAGAGAGAGAGAGCCTCTCTGCAGCTGCTACCATCTGGCACTTCATTCAGGCAGCCTGGCAGCGCCCCTTGTGTCCTGCCGTCCATGGAGGAGGCATGTCAAGGGCAGCCTTGGTACAAGCTTACTCACAGGGCAGCGCCAACCCCCCTCGGGAGGGCATCATGCTTGGGGTAGAGGGTAATTTAGCTTCCACACCCACCACCCATGCCACCTCCATGGGACTGGCAACAATAAGGGCAACCAGTGCCAAGAGTGGGCTATGTCACCCGGCTTTTTGTGTTTATGTGTTTGTGTGTGTGTGTGTGTGTGTGTGTGTGTGTGTGTGTATGTGTTGAGAAGGATAAACTATTCATTAAGATCCGGGCAGTTGAACTAATGTTCCAATGTAGCAGAAATAAACAAAAAAAGGCTTAATTACCTCTGGCCTACTGTAATGTGCACAGCTGATGGTGGTCCCTATGGTCACTGGATTTTTATTGCAGAGTATTTAAGGGTTCTTCAAGGGCTAGATATGAGTTCTCAGTGTTCTTTTTTTTCAGATAGGAAAGCGCAGTGATTTGCTGTTTCTAATTTACTGACGCTTATTTAATAGGTAAATAAGTCGGTTTTAATGAAGCCTAGACCAGATACACATGCACACACACATCTGAACAAGTCTGCAGTGCATGTACCTTTGGTTATGGGCAAGAAATGGTGACCATTATTAGTGCAACAGAGACAATCAGGAGTCTTAAAAAGCTTAATATTCTTTTTTTGGCAAACCATTAAACTTTTGCTTAGCTAGCGAAAATGCGGCTTATAGTCGTATTAGTTTTGAAATATCAAGAAAAGTTGATTACATGGAAAAAATCTTGCATATTAAATAAAATTTAATATAAATACATACAGCCTCAGGGTTTTTTTCTCCGGTTTCCCCGGTGCAAAAACATGCACGGTAGGTTGATTGGCACCTTGGAAAATTGTCCCTAGTGTATGAATGTGAGTGTGTGTGTGCCCTGAGATGGGTTGGCATTCCATCCAGGGTGTATCCTGCCTTAATGCCCATAGACGCCTGAGATAGGCACAGACTCCCCCGTAACCTGAGGGAAGATCGGATAAAGCGGTAGAAGATGAATGAATGAATGAATGAATAAATACATACAGTAGCTTAGTGCACATTCGCCTCGCAGGGTTGGGGGTTCGATTCCCACCTCTGACATGTGTGTGTGTCTGTGTGAAGTTTGCATGTCCTCCGGTTCCATTCCGGGTCCTAAAACATGCATGTTAGGTTGATTGGCACCTTGGAAAATTTGTCCCTAGTGTATGAATGTGTGTGAATGTGTGTGTGTGTTCCGTGTGAATGTGTGTGTGTGTTCCCTGTGATGGGTTGGCATTCCATACAGGGTATATCCTGCCTTGATGCCCCAAGACGCCTGACACAGGCTCCCCACGACCCGAGGAAGGATCAGATAAAGCAATAGAAGATGAATGAATGAACAAATACAGGCACCAATCAGACATAAGATTATGACCGGAGAGTGAATAGAGACTTTTCATGATGGCATCTGTTAGTTAGTGGGATATATTAGGCGTCAAGGGAATATTTTGAACTCTAAGTGGATTTGTTAGAAGCAGGAAAAATGCAAGATTGTCAACTGGCTTGCATGGTCCGATCCAGCAGATGCGCTCCAATTGCTATAAAGTTAATACTCTATAAATAAGGACTGTTTTGGCAGCAAAAAGGGGGAGTCACGCGTTATGTCATACAAATTTGTTACATTTCTCGACACTCAAAGTGCTTCACATTATGAGAGAGGGATCTCATCCAACACCAGTGTACAGCATCCACCTGGATGATCCAATGCCATCAGAACTCCTACCACACATCAGCTTACTGTTGGAGTGGAGACAAAATGATGAAGCCAATCAGTAGCCTCTACTCTTCTTTTGAAAGACATCCTGGGATTTTTAATGACCACAGAGAGTCAGAACCTCGATTTAAGGTCTCCTCGGAAAGACAGTATTTCATGGGCCGTGCAGGGAACCAAGGATCCAAGGCAGAGTCGGTACTCACACGGGCAGTAGGTCAGAGGTTCAGGAGGTTAAGGAGGTCTTGGTGTAGTCTGGTAGGAGAAGAAGGAGAAGGTAGAAATGGGTCTGGAAAACGGGAAAGATCAGGCAGGGTTGGAGCATCTTAAGAGAAAACCTGTCAAGACAATCTGGCAAGGAGGAATGAATCTGGGGCCTTTAAAAAGGAGCCGGAAATGTCGTCTGTTCCCGTGCCTTTCACTGGGGCCTGGTCCGGGAAGTGTTCTGGCAACATGACACAGTGCTTTTTGATAGTATAGTGTTTCCCATCACTATACGGGGGTGTTACCAGTTGGACCCACACAGACCACAGGGTAAGCGCGCCCTGCTGGCCATACTAACACCTCTTACAGCAGCAACCACATTTTCCCCAGGAGGGCATCCATTTAGGTATTAACCGGGCTCAACCCTGCTTAGCTTAAATGGGAAATCAGTCTTTGGCTACAGGATGATATGGATACTGGCCAAATGTTATGCCTGATCAGTGTACAGTGCTTACCATTATTATTATTACTTCTATACCGAATTTGAATGTTTATCTTAATGGTAAACCAAAAACAAAGTATCTCGACCATATGAAGCTAATGCACAATAATATATAAATGTTGTCCTACAGAAAAATCAAACTTGCAGACATCAGACTATAAGGCATTTATAAGGCATTCCTTATAAGTTCCAAACGTAAGTTTTATATTTAGAAGACATACCAGAAAATACGACACGAAATACACATCATCCTTGCGTTTATTGCTGAACCCCATTCCTATTTAGATTCCTGCACACCTCACTTACCTGCCCAATTCCTTTCACCTCACCATCTATCATTTATATTCATAACCGCTTTGCAGGATAGCAATAGAAACAATACTGGCCATCTCTCTGACATGAAACATCCAGACATCCAGTGTCACTTATGACAGTTTTGATAGACACTTACTATATCAGAGAAATATCCGTGAGCACTTCCTCCATTTAAACTTCTATTGCGGCCAGCGCTCCATGCCTAATACAGAGCGCCTTCAAGTACTTGTGCAGGAGGGGGGAAAGAGAAGAATGGGGGAAAAAAGCTTTAATTGAAGGCTGGGATGTTTGAAAGTGTCATTCCTTCTGTCTGAATGATCGATGTTGTATCGTCCCCTGCTATTATATTAGAATTACTTTAACCAACAGTCCTCAAAGCGCATTTCTGATTTAATTGTGCTACGTCACTTTCCTGTCTCTCTGAATGATGTTTGTAAAAATGACTTTAACACTTTATGATAATATACAATACAGTAATAGGTTGTTAATAGACGCGAGCATCAATATTCAATATTTTGCGATGTAATCCACTTGTGATGCCAAATGTCATTTCATATATGATAAACAAAACAATAATATTATTTAAAAAAAATGGAAAAAAACACCATTATATGATTAGAACGAGTGTAATAATAATAATAATAATAATAATAATAATAATAATAATAATAATAATATCCTTTATTGGTCACATATACATTACAGCACAGTGAAATTCTTTTCTTCGCATATTTCAGCTTGATGTTGGTAGCTGGGGTCAGAGAGCAGGGTCAGCCATGATATGGCGCCCCGGAGCACAGAGGGTTAAGGGTCTTGCTCAAGGACCCAAGGGCGGCAGCTTGGCCATACCGGGGCTCGAACCCGGATCTTCCGATCAGCAGCCCAGCGCGCTAGACCACTGAGCTACCCCATGTAAGGCCTACTAACTCTTCCTCCCTCCATCCATACACGTATTAACGACGACATTCTACAGTACAGTACTTAATGTAAACATTACTGTATTATTTTATACCGTTTATTCATTGTACATTTATTACTGTTATTGTTTTTCATATCTTTTCTTAAGTGCAGAATTCAGGAATGCAGTAAACCTCCTTTTTTATAGCTTATGATCTTACGAACAAAGTTAGGAGACGAGCGTAGTCAATACCGAAAGCCACAAACAACTTACGAACAAATTCAAGCAATGAACGTTCTCAGGGTGGGGAGCGTCTGTATAGTTATACATGTCTGCTAACTCCATTTCCCATCAGACACTTCTTCCAAGATCCACATTATTTCTGTACTTTAAGTAGCACAAACATTATAAATTAAACAAACATGAGATTTACTTATCACTTATTACTTAACACTTCATGATAGGGAAGTTTTCAGTAAGTTCTCAGTAAGCTCTTATTACTGTACTTTTTCCAGTATCGCTAATTAACTTATTATTATTAATATTTATTTTTCAGGCAACTTTTGACTTTCACTCGTTAAATTGTAGTACAAAATATATACACTTTCCACTTCCTCCATTTTCCAACCAGGCTCGTTACTTTAGTTTTAACATATTTGGTGGAATATCAATACCTTTTCTTCTCAAGGCAGAAGATAACAGGGACATGAATGAGACTGATGACTGAGGAAAGACATTCCTGATCACCTGATCATCTTTTCTCTGCTTGTATTCTACGTTTTTTTTAATTATTATTATTTTGTATTTATCTAGTGATATGATGAGGTCCGAAAATTGTCCCTAGTGTATGAGTGTGTGTGTGTGTGTGTGTGTGTGCCCTGCGATGGGTTGGCATTCCATCCAGGGTGTATCCTGCCTTAATGCCCATAGACTCCTGAGATAGGCACAGGCTCCCCGTGACCTGAGGGAAGATCGGATAAATCGGTAGATGAATGAATAAATGATGAGGTCCAGATACCTGCGTGACACGTCATAGTAATGCTTAGCACCAGGGAGAGGTGTAGCTCTGTGGTTTAATGCGTATAATGGCTACTGATCAGAACGTAAGGGGTTTGAGCCCTGATAGCGCCAAGCTGCCAAACCTCTGTGGTCCAGTGGGCGCTGTATCATGGCTGATCCTGCCCTCTGACCCCATCTTCTAAAACAGGGGTGGGCAATTATATTTTCCAAAGGGTCACATGAGAAACCTGAGGTGTGTTCGTGGGCCAAACCAACAATAAAATTGAACATAACTTATGTTCTGTAAAGAGTGGTAAAATATATGTTCATTATGCTACCAAAAGAATAAGGATATTCTATTTAAGGGAAAGAAAAAAAAAATCGCCGTATTTTTCCTTCATTTTTCTCACTGAGCATACTGAAACAATGTCAGCGCTGCTGTGCGGTTATACTTTCTTCTGGTGCGGCAAAGAAGCCGAAGCACTTCAGCGGGCTGGATTAAAAGGACCAAGGGGCCGGATGTGGCCCCTGGGCCGTAGTTTGCCCACCCCTGTTCTAAAACATGCTGGGATATGCAAAGAAAGAATCTCACTGTACTGTAATGTTGCAGTGAAGGACACGTGTACTACTGAAGGGCCCAAGAGCGGCAGCTTTGGCAATACTAGATCTTGACCCCTCAACCTTCTGATCAGAAACCCAAAACCTTAACAACCAAGTTACAACTTCCAACGCATAAGTCTGACTGATTGATAAACAGATGCACATCGATAAATACGCATTTTCTCAAATGCTGAACTCAAAATGAAATGTACAAATGCGGTTTGCATTGAACAGTCATGCTTGATTACATACAGTAGGAACATTAATTAAAGGAATACACATGAGTTTATTATGTGCAGACTGCTGGAAAGCGATATTCCAGTATTCTCCGTGTGTAATAGATTCACATCAACACGTTTACAAATCTAGTAACACAAACTAATTCAATCTGCCCTGAATGTCCAACATCAAATGTTGCTGTTTAGTTTGTCCTCCACTTTACACTTAAAAATGCTTTGGTCATTGACTTTTTATCACCCTGCTAACTAACTTACCAACTTATGAGCGACATCTTCATTCATTCATTCATTCATGTACATTCTGAGGCGCTTATTTATCATTTCAAACACGATCCATACATTCAGTCGTGTGTACAATGTATCCTGTGTACACTACACTCTTACAGCTGAATCGAACTGCAATGAAGAAAAGCAACAACTAGCAACAAAACATTCTGCCCTGTTTTATTGTTTTGTTTGTTTTTGTTTTGGTTTAAACCATGATATCCCTTGCATTCCTTAAATTTAGTAGGCTTTAATTTGGTGTGTAGCCTCTTTCCTGTGCTAAACAGCAATGCGCTGAGGTAAACACATGCTAATTGTGCAAAGAAATACTCTCAGGAGTCATTTATAAACATTCAATCATTTATTCATTCATTCATCTTCTACCCCCTTATATGATCTTTCCTCGCCTTTTTCTAAGGCGTCTATGGGCATTAAGGCAGGACACACCCTAGATGGAATGCCAACCCATCACAGGACACACACACACACACTCACAATCACACACACATTCATACACTAGGGACAATTTTCCAAGGTACGAATCAGCCTACTGACCTGGGGAAACCGGAGAACCCAGAGAAAACCCCCCTGAGGCACGGGGAGAACATGCAAACTCCACACACACATGGCCGAGACGGGAATCGAACCCAGACCCTGGAGGTGTGAGGCGAATGTGCTAACCACTAAGCCACCGTGCCCCCTTAATAAACATAATATATTCAAATATTTTATTATATTATATCATCATCATTGAATGCTAAAGGCATGTTTTATTCACTGAGAGGAATCAATCCGTGTGATCCATGTGAGGAAACACTTTAGCCGTGCTTTCTTTCTTCTTTTTTTTTTCCTTTTCTTTGAGAGAATTTGTCTGGCAACACATTAGACATTCCGGATGATACTTTCAGGCATGAATCGGCACGCCGCTCCTTTCCCGATCGGCTCGCTTTGCGAAAATCCTCATTCCGCTCTGCGTAGGACTGCATAATCTCCCCCAAAATGGAGGATGGCTGCCGTATTGAAATTGGATTATCAACCTGAACACAATCATTGCTTTCAACGATTATGCGGCTCGCAATAAACAGATGTGAACAATCATACACGAAAATAATTGAGAGCCATAAAACTTAATCCCGGAAAATCAATGGAATATAAACACAATGAGATAGGCAGTCTTAGAGCAATCGATCAGTGTTTGTAGCGAGAGGGTAATGTGTTTTCCTGCGAGAGAAGGAGCTAATCAGTGCTGAGAAAGCAAGCTACTCAGGTAGAGAAGTGCAACGCTGGCTGCAGAGAAATAAAGATCTATGCAAAGCTAATATGAGCAACGCATTACCAGGACGGCTGATTTTTATAGACAAAATTATTTGCATTTCTTTTAAATTTTTTTTTAAATTTTACCATTAGTCCAATCTTGTCATATGTCTGATATTAGAGATTGGACTGTTGATCGGACGATCCGGGTTCGAGCCCCAGTATCGCCATGCTGCCGCCCTTGGCTCCTTGAGCTAGACCATTAACCGTCTGTGCTCCAGGGGACGCCGTATCATGAATGACCCTGCGCTCTGACCCCAAACTACCACAGCAAGCTGGGATATGCGAAAAAAGAATTTCACTCTGCTGTAATGTATATGTGACCAATAAAGGATATTCTTCTTCTTTTAAATTAGTTTGTGCTAATCTCAATTAAGTGAGGAAGCTCATTAATCTGGAATAATGAGGCTTATTGCATAAATCTGTCACAATAAATCACAACATTTACAATGTTGTATATTGAATTCATTTATATTGCAACCAAAGGTTCGAGGCTCGCACAGCTTCACGATTCCCAGTTACATTTCTAGAAAACCCAATTTTTAATTTCTGACCAAATATGCGTACTGGATCCATTAACACCCTTACATTTAAATAAATGAAAATATGTATATAGTAAAGGGGCACGGTGGTTTAGTGGTTAGCACGTTCGCCTCACACCGCCAGGGCCTGGGTTCAATTCCCGTCTCGGCCATGTGTGTGTGGAGTTTGCATGTTCTCCCCGTGCCTTAGGGGTTTTTTTTCTCCGGGTTCTCCGGTTTCCTCCCGGTCCAAAAACATGCACGGTAGGTTGATTGGCACCTTGATAAATTGTCCCTAGTGTATGAATGTGTGTGTGAATGTGAGTGTGTGTGCCCTGCGATAGGTTGGCATTCCATCCAGGGTGCCTTAATGCCCATAGACGCCTGAGATCCCCACAGGATCCCCGTGACCCGAGGGAAGATCGGATAAAGCGGTAGAAGATGGGGAAAGATGAATGAATGAATGAATGTATATAGTATGTATTCTGTGATGGATTTTTTTGGTCCCAGGAAAGACTCGCTATCCACCATCAGACTGCAAAGCCCTCCTTATAATGTACTGAACATATAAAAATAAACACACAAATGTTTACGGAGCCCTTTTCATACATAACGTAATTAAACTTAATAAAATCATAATAAAAATAAAATAAAACTTAAATAAAATCATGTAGTAAAAAAATACAATTATAGCAGGTATATAATAAAAGGTAAAAAAAAGGTACTTGTGTATGAGGAAAAATGTGAAACGTAAAAAATAAATAAATAAACATTGAACGCATTTTAAAGCAATTCTACATTATTTAAAAAAGACTATTAAAATAAATCATTTCATTTTGATGGAAAAAAATGAACAAACAAGTAAAATAAATTCATTATTAAATAAATAGACAAAGAATAACTAAATTCATAAAGAGAGCTATCATTTTCAAAAGGAACATACATTTTACTTTTACAAATAGCAATACATTTTATTTTTTTTGGTGAAAATAGATCGAATAGAAATAATAATAATAATAATAATAATAATAATAATAATAATAATAATAATAATTATTATTATTATTATTATATTATTAGTATATTATATTATATATATATATATATATATATATATATATATATATATATCTATATATATATATATATATATATATATATATATATATATATATATATACATAAATACATACACACACACACACCACACACACACACACACACACACACACACACACACAAAAACAGGTAACACACTGAAATAACAAGACCCAGCAAGGATAGTTATGTGCAAACTGTGAGGTCACACTGCATAGCATTATGGGTAGGGCATCCTCAATGAGGCGTTACAAAATGCCTGTTATAGATGTCTCTGACACGTTTCTGTTTTTTTTCTTCACATGACCACGTTTCCCTCCTCCATCCACCATCTCCTTTGTCTTTATCAATTTTAGAGTAAGTGGCGACGAGAGTGGGAAATATATCTGTCGGTTGACTTTTGACCTCGGCCAGGGTCAGCGATGACGTTACAGTCAGGAGCTCGGTCCTGCCTTATCACAGATTCCCACTTACAGCCACTCAGCTAAGTCAAGGCCGTTCTGCTGGAGGCAAAAACCAGACACCACACCACTTTAAATTTCATAAGCTCCAGACATGCGACTCAGAGCGAAAAAAAAAAAAAAAAAAAACGGGGGAGAAAAAGATAACATATGAGTCTTTCTCCCCAGTCTGACCTCCGTCTCTCGCTCTCTCCCTCCGTCTCTCTCTCTCTAGCCGCTCTCCTGTCATTCATTACTCACATGTCTCTGCAAACCGTCACTAAGTTGGTTATTTGATAAATGAGGCAGTCGTGCTCTCATGGTTATCACTTTAGCAATCAAACAAGCAGGTCATTATATTTCAAAACACTGGATGGACCTTCAACTTCAACGACGAATCCAGGCCTTGTTCTGTTTGGACTGGGAAGGGGGGGGAGGGGGGTGTTGTAAGGGGGATGGGGAGGGGGACAGGGCTGGATTCTGTGCGCTATGTCTGCTTAGTTTAAAACCATCTCAGCACAACTGGTCCTCATTAGCTTGAGAAGGAAATAGATGATGAAATGTCATATCTGAATATCTGAAGCCTAGTGTAAGGAGAGCTGTATTCTGGGAAAGCCAGGTGCTGTTTATGTTATGAGCTAGTAATTATTTAAAACTGTCAGCACATGGTTTTCAGCATGTAAATCTGGAATTCCATCAAGAATTCCGAAAGATTCCAAAGTGTGTGTGTGAAAAAAAAAAAAAAGGAAATTTCAGTAAATGTCCTTAGGTTACTTTACTATACATATAATACTACACACACACACACACACACACACACACACACACACACACACACACACACACACACACACACACACACACACACACACACACACACACACCACACACATATATATATATTGACCCTCCTAATTCAGTATATCTACATGCGTATTGTAATATCTTCAAAACATAGTGCATTTATAATTCATGAACATCTCCGTCTCAGACGCCTGTACCAGAAAGCGAGAGCGAGTGAGACAGAGATAATCACGTTTGGCTAATTTTAATCAGTTCGCCCAATCAAAGAGATAATTGGATTGCATTGCCTGATTGCGAGACTCGGTGAAATTGGATCGAAAATAAATTGCCTTAAACTTGTGGAAAAAAAGGGGTAAAAAAAAAGGGGGGGGACGATTGGAAAACAAAAGGCTCTGTTCTGTAAACAAAAGGGATCTTATATACAGCAAACAGCTGTTATCGAAAACCCTGAACTATTAGGCTGCATTTTTTTTTTTTTGCCAAAAAAAGTGCTCACCTGACACAGATCCAGCCTGGCTCTGTAGTCAATTAAAGGGTTTGTGCAGAAGCTGTAATGACCTACTAACCCGCTCTCCCAGGCCTCGGTCCCCGGGGACGGCCTCTGTCACTGAGTTATCTATGGCCTCCTATCTGCGGTGGTGGAAATAAGTAGGACTGGAATGTATAGAGTCGGCCCGGGCGCTTTACGCTGGTTCACTTCTGGCTAACGCTGAGGCGAGGCAGATTTATATGTTTATCCCGTGTTAAATCTAACCCGCCGGGCCTGATGGCTGATTCTCTCAGTAATAAAGAGAGTCACAGTGTGCGTGTGTGTGTGTGTGTGTGTGTGTGTGTGTGTGTATACTCCGACACATCCGAAATCCATCAACCTGTACAGAACAATAAGCACCACAGCCCGGCCCCTCTGTCATCAGAGCTAATAAACTGCGCGGCACTCATTAGGACGAACACGGCACACATTATAACGGCATTATGTTCTGGGCAATGCACTATATTAATTTCCCCACCATAATGTCTGCTTTATTGTTTCCAATAAGCATTTTTAATAAGCAAAGTGATAAGTGCTTCCCTTGTAAAATGTCTCCAATTAGAGTCCCATCTCCGAAACACGCACTCATAACGAAGTTAGAGCGCTCGGCTAATGACCGCCCGCGCAACCGCCGCCAGCCACGGAGAAACTTGACACGAGTAAACAGACGTGAATAAACAGCCCGAGAACAAGAACACCGACTCTGTTGGGCCGAAATTACACCTTACATCAACGAGAGCAGGGTCCGGGGTACGGCGGCGGCGACGCTCCCCTCTTTCCGAGCCTGACAGGCGGTGAGAAATTGTTTCATAACAGCGCAAAAGAAATGCGCGCATTAAATCTTCGAATCAAGGCAGAGAAATGTTGTTTTTTTTAACCACAAACCCACAGTGAGCTTGAATTTTTCAGAAATACAATATCACTTTAATTAGTTCAGGCAGACAAAAGGTTTTATTTCTAAACACAAATAAACGCCGTGCACCTAAGAACAATTTGAGAAGCCCTTTGCTTCTAAAGTTTTTCTTTTTTTTTTTTTTTTTTTAGTGCCTCCTCTTCTTTTTTTTTTTTTTTATATGGCTCGGTCTACTGTGGATTGTTATTCTTGCAACTCCGTGACAGCTTATTTTAATAGATGCTATGATGTCGGGGGGCAAAGCGCACAGTTTTCACCCAGCCCGCCGCTAATGAGCCAGTGTGAGGTAGAACTGGCACTTTCTCGCACCACATCTTGCAGAAAGGAAGATTCATCTTTAATCTAAGGCGCTCATCCTCTGGGTCCAGTGCGGAGGCATCTCCCGAAAAAAAAAATAGAGAAAAAAAAAGCATAACATCCTAATTAATTGTATTTTTCGGGAGGGTTTTCGATAAGCATGTGCGCCACCGTACTTTTTTTTTTTTTTACGCTCCGCACAAACACTGTTTGCTCTCAGAGAAGGGCGGCTAATTGCTTCTCGGCTTGACATCATTATATGGCGATGTGAGGGGATGTAGGCTGTTTAATTAAGGTCGGATGCAAGTTCATTATTAGATCCGCACACACTCTGCTCTTGTCTCATTTTCTTCGAAAAAAAAGAAAAAAAAAAAAAGCTTGCTTTTGTTATTTTACAGAACGGACCTTTAGCTTGATTGTTTGTTTATTTGCGCACACATTTGCGCGTGTTTTTCACGCAATTTTCGCCGCACTGCCACTCGCCCTAGTGCGCTATTACAAAGCTTAGCTATATTCGAAATAGGCCGGCGTATTGAAACCGGGTGTTTTGCTGACAAAAGACATTCATCAATACTGCGGCGATGCAAAATGATCGCTCTAATTGAAAGGTACGTGGTTAAGTAAAGCTAATGGTTTTCAGATTAAGTCACGGGGCTCGTTCGCGCCGCCTCTTAACCCCGACGACACGCCGCACCATTGCTCAT
This sequence comes from Kryptopterus vitreolus, assembly GCA_030449085.1. NCBI lineage: Eukaryota > Metazoa > Chordata > Actinopteri > Siluriformes > Siluridae > Kryptopterus > Kryptopterus vitreolus. Next base: position 23,422,120 of record JACRUU010000015.1, read on the forward strand.
CCGGATTTTTTTATTTATTTCTTTTTCGCAGGGACAGCCTGGCGCGTCATGTCATTTGTCTCAATTACCGATTCTTAGATTAATTTGATACTACCTTTTTCCGGCAGACGCATTGCTCTTTTTTACGTGCGTAACGCCACATGGATGCAATTAGGTCTTTCACCGGGCTAATTCGATTTCGCATGTTAACGTCGGATACTTATATAAGTGGATGTGTTAATATTTATTTATTCCTAATTATGCGCAATTGTCGGGGCGGTGTCTGCACAGCTTGCAGGGGTTCATCCATCCTGCACCGGGAAGCCATTTCCTCTCTGTCAGAGAAAATAAACTCCTCTATTAACAACTTATTCAGCACAACGCGTTGCGCTAGAGGACTTTTTCCCGATGAGCGCTAACTCCGCGTGAGTAATAGGCTACACACCCGTCCGCATGTTTTACATTTATTGGGCTTATGAGTGTTTGACCTTGATCTGGTCCAGTGCAACATAACTCAGAGTAAATCACTGATCCACTGCGCTCGCCGCTCATGTGCCTCTTATATTCTTGGCTGTGCTCTGGATGACAAAGGCCAAGGCCTGGAGCACTGGGGTGATTCCAACTGTTTCACAGCGATGGAAGGAGGTTTGCAAAAAAAAAAAAAATGTATATATATATATATATATATATATATATATATATATATATATATATATATATATATATATAATATATATTCACAAAAGAACATATAGTATGAGGGGGGGGGGTGGGGGGGGGGGTTGTGAGAAAATATACCCCAGGGCTTCTCTGGTGGGTTGAGAAAATATTCTTGATGAAACAAAAAAGAAATCATTAGAATATGAAGCTTAATACCTAGAGTGCAATACAGGGGCTTCAAAGCCACTTAGACTATAATTGACGCTTTCAAGTCTTTTTTTTTGTCCTTGAGTCATTTCCAACCAACATTCTATTACAAAGAAATAAGTTCGTATTCTACTTCTTGTATTTCACGGCAGGCATACGCAATTATATTCCGCTCGTTTGGCAAAGTCGTCGGCTCGCGCTCGCTCGATTCGCTCGGTTCCATAGTAGCCGAATCAATCCGATTGACTGAAATTAATCTTTTTTTTAATAACCGCCGCTTCAAAGTTTCCCTGGTCCTCGCGGGAATTCAGCAGTGCTGCAGGTGGCACCGTTTATCGAGGCTAATTAAAGCCTCAGACCTAATGTATTTAGGGGCTAACGTACATGCAGATTGATCAATCGCCAACGACTCGTTTTTTGCCCCGCCGTCAATAAAGCCGCCATTGTGTGACGGACAGAAATCAAAATCGAGCTTTAAACGACTAAATATCAGCTTGGAATAAATGACGAGAGAGCCGAGTAAAGACGGCTTTCCTGTAAGCCAAGGGGAGAAATGCAGTTAATGCTTATATGACTTGAAAAGTGATTGAAGGGTTGGGTGGTATTTTTTTAGGTATTTTAGCTTAAAATGCATTTCAGTGCTGATTCTAAGAACCATAGCTTTTAAATGTATAGCATGGCAGGTTGTCTGGCTAGCATAAACACAAAAACTAGCATCCATGCTTCTGATGAATGTCAGTCTATCGCCCACATGTCAAACTGCCAAATGTGACCCGCCAAATCATTTTATGTGTCCCTCAAGAGCATAAAATATGTATGACATGTATGACACACATACAATCCAAGATGGCGGTGCTGCAGTAGCTTGCTAACATGGTGTTTTTTATGTTTTTAGCACGACCCTTCCATGTACATGAACATGCACATTGCACTGTATACATATACAGTAGGTTACAGGTTGTTGCAATTTTGTGTTTGTGTTTGTGTATTTGTCCTGCACTTGTGTTGTCTGTTCGACATTGTTTTTGTTTAGTGCTGTTTTCTCCAGCTTGCACTTTAATTGGCTGAGACTAACTTAGTCTAGTCCTTAGCTCTGTGCTCTGTAGGTCTATGTTGTGGTTATGTTGTTTTATGTCAGCTATATCTAGCTGAAATGACAATAAAAAGCTTCTTCACTTCACTTCTTGAGTTGATCGTCTTAAAATACAGCTATGCTGCTTTAAAGAGCGCATTGACAATCTCCAACATGCGACTGTGTTACCCGCGACGTGATGGCATCCCGCCACTAGAGTGCAGTGTATCCCACATCAGCGTTTATCAGGGGCGATTTTTCCATCAAGCAGAATTGAGAAATTTCTATCCCAAAATGTCCAGGAAGTGAAAAATGGATGGAAATGGACGGCACTTCCAAGAAAGATGGGAAAGCGAATACATGTTTGTGCTTCCGGCAGAAAAAACGCCTTGTCTTTTGTGTTATGAGGCGGTGTCGTTCATCATATACTGCCAACTGGTGATGTGGCCCACGGTGACAATGACTCTCAGATCTCTGGTCTATATTTTAGCCTTTAAAGGCAACAATTATTACTTATTAATAACTAAAAGCAATAAAATAATAGCGTAGAAATTTTGTGGAGATTTGTGTGCACTTTATTTGTGTGAGCTTTATTAGTAAAGTCACATAGTAATGTAGGGGAGCTGATGAAGCGAGCGTCAGTGTCAAAGGTGGACCAGTACTTTTGTCCATATAGTGTGTGTGTTTATCTCAGTCACAAAGCTTTGTGTTGCAAAACAAACTTCTCTCCTGAACACACAATTAGGAGCCGTCATTTATGAGCTATTGTCTCATTACAGCTTTTGGATCCAGTATTTAATTGCTCATTTTTAATGATCCTGCACTGTTAGTTATTAAGGAAACCCAGGTAGGACATATAAGATGGAGCTATGAGCAAGAAAGAAATCCTACTTTTTCTCCTTTTCTCAGATTGCTTCCTTTCTTTATAAAACAGAATAATATATAATAAAAAAAAGGTCATGGTAAATAAATGACATCTAAAATCCCTGTTCAGCCCAGACAAGTTCAAATGGCTTGTATTATGTGCACTGGTGTGTGTTTGCACTCGGCTACTGTAGTGTGTGTGGCCATGATGCAGTGTGGTATATTAATAGCAGCTATGTGTTGTCCTTAATGACGGCGCAGTGGCTTGCTCTTGCCCCGAGGCACACACACTGGTTCAGTGGAGGCTTGGCTCTTTCTGACTGAGCCTGGCTCTGACTCATACCGCTTCGCTCACTATGACCTTCATGTGACTCTCACAAATAGCTTTTTGAGTATGTTTCTGTGCTATTTTTTCCCCCTCCCCCTCTCCTAAATCGTACTTTACGGCCTTTATGAAAATGCAAAATTAGTGTACACAAATACATGGTTCTGGTAAATATTTTTTGGTAGATTTGCATTCATTCGTTCTTTCAAATAATATCAAAATATGGCTATATAGAGCGTTCATAACCAATTATCAGTTAAGAAGCACAAACGAGAATAACTGAAACTCCTTTAGGAATAGAAAAAAAGAGTTTTTAAGCAAAAAAGTTGCCACGTATGCGGCTGACCTTGTATTCAAAGGCAAAAAAAGGCAAAAAGCTTGATCTGCCTCTGTTTAGTCCTTGGTACATGTGAAAGATGCTGATGTGAGGATGTAAATCATGATGAAGAATGGCGCTGGAATAAGTAGACCAGGTTTTCAAGCACTGGATTATTTCAAGCTTCATAGACAAACATTAGAGCTTTAAAAGGCAACTCTGAAACGAACTAGAGCGAGAGCAGCGATACTAAAACAAGAGTTTCATGTTCTCACCTTGCGGCCGTTATCCAGAGCGACTTACAACTGAGCAGTCGAAGGTTAAGCCCTTGCTCAAGGGCGCACTAGTGGTGGTGCTGGGATTTGATCGCTGGCCAGACGGCAATACGACTGAGCTCCTACCGATATATATTATTATTAGACAAGCAGCGTTCGTATATGCGTCAATTTCATGAAAAGTGGTACCTCTGTAATCCGTTCCTCCGAACCGAATTATTCCATAAGAATTAACAGAAAACGAATTCCAGGACCTCGTGGTCGACAATACCCGAGTTACCCATGCCTTAGCGTCGGAACGCCACATCACTGGTAAACTGTCTTTGCACAAAGGTTTAAATGTGCTAGGCTTTTCAGAGTGGTCACAATAATAAGGGCTTCACCTTCAAATCACCGCTCACATTTGCATACAGGAAGAGCGCGAGTCTGTCTTTCATGGGTTTCTGACCCGGAAGAGTTGCTTCTTCTGCTGTGATGTGGGTTCTTTTGGGGCATTTTCGTCCAAAACAAAACCCATAGCTTCAAAAAATTCCCTGAATTCTTGCACATACTTACGCCCATGTCTCCATCTGAAACGCCAACACCACAGTGAATATGCTATAAAGTCTTTTCTTCACCATCTTCCTTTATGTTTGTGTTGGGAAAAGCGACGAGACCGGCGAATTCAGAGGTTCTACAGTACACTGCTGAGATCATCATGGATCTAGAGCAGGGTTCGGTAACTTTTATCACTCAAAGAGCCATTTGGGCCCACAGTAAAGAAAACACTGGGAGCCACGAAACCATTTTGACATTTAAAATGAAATAACACTGCATATAACGTTCATTTATTTTGCCTTTATGCTTCATATAAACGAAACTATAACGTGTTTGCGTTTATGAAATCAACGAACAACTGCTGAGAAAATGACAATGACATCCCTGCATGCAAGAAGCAAGACTACGGATTCAAGGATACTTTCAAGTACTCAATGTTTATTTGTGTCGTTCTCATATTTATGAAAATAAAAAATGGCGAACTTAAATGATCCCGGCCAACTAAAAATGGCCTCCTTATAATAAAGGGAACAATGAAAAAAATATGGATATGTAACTGTTGTAATTATTATTTTCTTTTTATTTGAAATTTGAATGCTCTTTTGTTATATCCATTATAATGTGCTCGTTGTTTCTATTTATTATTCAGTTGGGAACTTTTATTGTGTTCCGCGCGACATGATGTCGCAGCACGAAACCTTTTTAGACAGAAAGAGAAAGCTATTGTTTATTTTTTTGGGGGGGATAAATAACATAGCAAGAAGTTTAGCTTTGGTTAAGTAAACTCATTCCCTCATGGTTATGTTTGCAGCCAGCGAGGTATGTTTCCTTTTATTTGTATTTATTTTTTTGTTTATTTTTTTCCTTTTCTATAATCGGTTTGTTAGACGCACTTATGTTCGTATTTTTGTTCATTATGTAGTTTGACGGTGGTCGTAGCAGTGGTGAAAGATTTAGAAATGGATTTAGACAACAAACTATGGTGTGGTGTTATTACCTGGATGGAGTGATAGAATAGAAGCAAAAAAAAACAAACAAAACAACAAAAATATTGATCATATTTGGTGATTTCTTCTGCTGAACTTCCGCGCGTATTCAGAGAGACAAAAATAAATAAATTATTAAATACTTCTTAATTATTTTCAGAAGCCACCGGGAGCCGCATCAGAGAGATGAACGAGCTGCGTGCAGCTTCTGACCTATAGCCATTACGTTTACATTACAGAGTGACTTAGGACTGAGCAATTGAGGGTTAAGGGCCTTGCTCAAGGGCCCACTAGTGTCACCTTGGTGGTGGTGGGATTTGAACCTGTGTATCTTCCAGTCCAAAGGCCAATTCCTTTACCACTGAGCTATGTTCATTATCAGGAACACAAAGTTTGACGGTGGCAAAAAATGCACTCCGGATGGGGTTCCAGTTTACCGCAGAGCGCCGTGCGAACGCCAGAGTACCCAATTCTCTTATTTAAATGTGCACGGGACCCCGTTGGGAAATCCTTCAGAGAATCAGGGACAACATACACAATTCCACCTTGACAGTAACCAGAGCATGGGATCGACCTCCCGAAACCCCCCGGCACTGTGGTATTAGTAATGTGGAAAACGTGATCTGTGGATGCAATCTCCCAACCCTCTGAAAAAAAATAAATAAACAAAAAAAAAAAAACAACAATAGTGGAATATTCAGGAAATCAAACATGTTCTGCGCAACTGTTTGCAAGCCTAGGCCAAGGATACGGAGTAACCTTTCTCCTCTCTCCCTCTTGTGTCTTTTTTTCTTTCCCCTCCTTCCCTCCCTCACGCTCTCTTTAAAGGCCATTAAACTCTAATTGCATTCATTGGTGCTGACTAACAATTTCAGCGAAACGTTGTGGTTAGTGTAATACCGTGCGCAAATAAATAACTACCAGCGATTCAACCACGCTATAAATCATTTGCGCTGTCTCCGCTTATTCTAGCAATTAATTTTTAAGCTATCGAGCATGTTGCTACGAGCACGCAACGACACAAAGCGAGCGTTTTTTTTTTTTTTTTTTTTTTTTACGTGCGCCATATTAACTTGTTAACGTGATATCGTCGTTTTTCGTCCTGATGATCATTGTAACGTTCTGCCCCCAATGCAAGAATGCACCGAGCAGAACAAGTGAAAATCAAGGGTTTTTTTTTTTAGATCGCCCTCCATTATGTGGTTTGTTATCCGTTTATTTACGGCTGCACCCCGCTTGTCAGTCTTATCTAACACAAAAGCGCTTTAAAGGGCAGCCGGGGTTATCGTTTCAATCTGCCAGTAACGCTAAGATCTTTCCCGCTAAAGTGTATTTGGTTTGGAATGACACATATATTTATCTGGTCCAATTTCTCCAGCGCGGTTGAAATTTCCGCCTGGTGTTATCTGCCCGGATTAAGAACCAATAGCACTCTGTCTGGCCTTATTATCCTGACAGCTCGTTCAGTGTCTACAGCTCAACACCCCCCCCCCCCCCCCCCCACCACACACACACACACACACACACACACTCTTCTTCTAATTGATATGTAGGAACCCTGCTCGAGTGTTATCCCCTCCTTATGGAAAGTAAATGGATCGATGAATATTTATTCCACGCTCCCGTCTGCGGAAGAAAGGCGGAATGTAAGTTTGACTAACTCGGCGAATTTAGTGAAGATGTGTTTGAGAGAAGGCATTTAAGGATTAAGCGCATAGTTTAGGCTGCGGAATAAGAAGGGGACGCCCTGACAAATCTCTCCAGGAGCAAGATCAACAACTTAATGTTTAAACCAATCACCTTGAGTATATATTTGAGCTCGGGTATGCAAATGAGATCCTGAAGTCCCTGGTGGATTAAGGGGGGGAAGAGAGAGAGAGAGAGAGAGAGAGAGAGAGAGAGAGAGAGAGAGAGAGCGAGAGAGAGAGGAATACAACAGCATTTAGGATGGCGAAATTTGCCGAAAGCCAAAGAATTCATCAAACATGAATTTTAACACGGAACCACGCCTGCAGGAAAAAGACGACCCCCCCCCTCCTATTAATGCACATACAAAATAAATGCCTTCAAGGTTTAACTACTTATTTTTTGACATGTAATCAGCTTGAGTCTGTTAATTTACATGGCCTGATAAATACCATCTGGACAGTAATGTGGAATAACTCGTGGTATGAAAATTGAGCAGCCCTCCCCTGCAACCAATCAATGGAAACAGCTATGGACAGCCTCCGTCTCGGCCTCGCTAAATACGTTCGAAGCATCTGATAAGAATTTTAATGACAATGCGCTGTGATTTCATTAGATCTGCACAGATGTGTAATGCGATGCATTCTGGGGCACTTATTTCTTTTTCAATCAATCATCTGTGTACACTTTGGGGAGTCTTTAGGACTGGATCGGATCTTTCAACTTTCTCGCGAATACGATCTCGTTGCCATCTGCGTAGTGTTCGTTTAAAAAAAAAAGAAAAAAAAAGGCTTACTTATTATTCTCCTTATACATGTTTTTTCTAGCTTCTATTATGAGTAGAACATAAAGACAGCCGTGGACATGAGAGACTAGAAGCTTGTCAATATGATTATGCAAGGTACCCTCTCTCTCTTCATACCTAACCTCCAACTATAACAATACAAAAATAAATAAATAAAAAGATATATAAAAGATATAGATATATATATATATATATATATATATATATATATATATATATATATATATATATATATATATATAAAGCAAAATATACTTGAAACTAGCATTTCTTAGTCAATCTACTTGATAATACATTCCAAAAATGTGGGATTTAAACTACTACCTCCCTTCTAGCTTTTATAAACACAAGTTGGCACCTTTCTTAAGCTTTTCTTAATTTGTTTTTTTTTTCAGGGCAGAATTAATCATAAAATTAGCACAACATACTATTTGAAGGTTCACTTTATTCTTGCACTTTAAATCTGTCACTTGCTCAAAATGAGTTCATATTTACTTGCCCAGACTGAACAAGTGAACCAATTTTTTACATAAAGATTTGTGCAATGTGACTTTTTTCTTTTAAAATCTTTTTATCTAGAAATAATATTTTATTTCCATTCTTAGATTTATGGTTTTGCAGTGAAAAATGTATCTTGAATGGCGTCTAAAGCTTGATTAGAAAGTCAGCATTATAGTCAGCGCTAGCTTCTATCATCTAAACCGGTTGGACAAATAAAAAAAATAAATAAATAAATGAAAAAAAAAATGATTAAGTAGAGTTTTCATGCCTTACTGTATGCCAGGCTACTCCTTTCCTCAATCTTCACACATCTTCTTGGGTGGTTGCAAACGTGATGACATCACCCTGATTTTACCTTCATTGCACTGGTTGGTAATCTGTCACCATATTGATTTTAAAATCTTAGTTTTGGTCTGTAAAGCTCCCAAATACCGCAATGACCTAATTATTCCTCATAACCCATCTAAATCACTTCTTTCCCAACATCTTCCCTACAACTGAGGGGTGATTGAGGTTTTGTGGTGTCTGACCTTAAGATATGGAACAACCTACTATATATGTATATACATATATATATATATATATATATATATATATATATATATATATATATATATATATATATATATATATATAGATATATATATATATATATATATATATATATATAATATCTGCTTCTACATTACCTGAATTCAAATCCATGCTTAAAACTGATATTTTCTCCTGCATTCGTCTTTTTTTTTTTTATAATTATGTTATTGGTTGCATTTTTCCATTTTTCACTATTATATAGATCACTTGGGCCAAACAAAGTTGATTTAATTTTGCTTTTGATTTAATACTCTGACTTTTTACCCGCCTACTACTGCAATCGGAGTGTTGATGCTCTTATTCCAATGTATTTGTTTGAGTGAAAACAGTGCTACCCGTGTAGTGACATGCGATTGTACAGTATACTCTACATCAGACTACAATTTACATTTAAACACCCCCTGTGAGACAGTAGCACAGAGAGAGAGAGAGAGAGAGAGAGAGAGAAAGAGAGTCTTGCCAAGATACACTAATGTAAGCAAATCTTCAAAAGATTCTTTGTTATATATACAGTCTAAAAAACACTGCCACACATCTTTAAATATCAAGCGGTTTATCAGTTTACACAGTCTCTGACTCATTATGTCAATCGTTTCCTAGGAAAAAAATAGCTAAAGTTCAGACTTTGCGAGTCAACAAAGCTCCGCTAATCAAGCACACAAGCTGTGCTTTTGCGTTTCATTTAATTAGACATTCAACCAATTCTAGCCACTTTGATTGAGACGGGTCAACCGGGGAAGATCATTAACTCCTTGAGCCCGAAGTTGAGCTCTTTCGCGAGGAAGAATTCAACAGCACATGCTCTTTATTCACTCATTTGCTAAAAAGCTTAAACAACAGGGACGCATTTTAAACATGTTATTTCTGGTGAATACACTGAATGTTGCTGTATGTAGTGCCATAACCCCCAGGTGGTAGGAAATAATATAGTAATGCAATTAATATTTTGAATGTCCTAAAAAAATAAATATAGAAAGTTCAATGCGCAAACATAAATTGGTGAACTAAAATCTGTCCAGGGCAAATAACCAGCCAACAAGCAAATATGTAAATGAGCAAATAATAAACATAAGTACAAAAAGGGAGTGTGTGTAGCTCAGTGGTTTAAGGCGCTGGGCTACTGATCGGAAGGTTGGGGGTACAAGCCCATCCTTGGGTCCTTGAGCAAGGCCCTTAACTCTCTGTTCTTCAAGGGCGCCGTACCATGGCTGATCCTGCGTTCTGACCCCAGCTTCCAAAACAATATCAATATGTAATGATATGAATATGGGAAGAAAAGAATTTCCCTCATAGGATCAATAAAGTATGGATAAAAATACTTTTGGTACATTTACAATACCATACATGTATATGCACTAAACATTCCCATTTAATAACCTGTTTATCCCTGTAAAACTACAATTAGAACAATTATGATTGTTAAAAACGCTATACAAATTAAAAAATATATAATATTTAAAATGTATAAATATATATATATATATAATTATATATATATTATTAATTATATATATATATATATATATATATATATATTATATTGTGGGGCACGGTGGCGTTAGTGGGTTAGCACGTTCGCCTCACACCGCCAGGATCCGGGTTCGATTCCCGTCTCGGGAATGTGTGTGTGGAGTTTGCATGTTCTCCCCGTGCCTCAGGGGGTTTTTCTCCGGGTTCTCCGGTTTCCCCCGGTCCAAAAACATGCACGGTAGGTTGATTGGCACCTTGGAAAATTGTCCCTAGTGTATGAATGTGTGCGTGAATGTGTGTGTGTGTGCCCTGCGATGGGTTGGCATTCCATCCAGGGTGTATCCTGCCTTAATGCCCATAGACGCCTGAGATAGGCACAGACTCCCCGTGACCCGAGGAAGATCGGATAAAGCGGTAGAAGATGAATGAATGAATGAATATATTATATTATAAATATTATAAAAATATTACTCAATATTCTATTCTGTATTCGAACCTGAGAAAACTCTGGTACGTTTCTGCACATTTAAACAAAAGCTGAATGTGTGACATGAATGTCATTCTTGTCCTAATTGTAAACAATTTCCTTTTGTATCCACACTATTTCCTCATAGAGGAAAAGCTTTATTAATAATATTTCATCACAATTATCTGAGCTTTCATTAAAAGCTTAAATGTTATGTCTCAATCATGTCTCATGCCAGAGCTCATGTGTACAAAGTAAGGCCCATGAAGACATGATGTACCAAAGTTCATATGGAAGAAGTGTATTTTACAGCGCTCTTAATCCAACCTAATAACACCATCAGATTGATTGTTTTTTTTATTTTTTAACACACTTCTAGGTTATTTTAAATCCAGGATACGATCCAGTTCATCTCTATGAGCAAATCTTTCAAATTCTATAAAAGAAAGATGAATGCATTGTGCTAAGACATTAACTTCCAATATTGTTTAGTATTTACAACTGTGTATTGTATTTTTGACAGAAAAGTAAACATGGTATTTCTATACACTGAACTATACTTTGTCAGTAACCAGTTCCTAATATTCACCTGTCAGGGAGTTGAAAAATTCTATACCTGGTAAATGAAGTAGAACAAACCTGGAGCATGAGCCTGTTTGTGGAGGCTGAATGCAGCTTTGCATGCGTGTATTTAATGGTGTGTAGATGTGTGTGTGTGTGTGTGTGTGTGTGTAGCTGTGGCATTGTGCGCCTATGAGCCGTTAAGGACTGTGCAGGAATCATGCTTCTGTCAACGCGGCTCAGATGGATGGCTCATTTCGATCTCCATTAATACCATGATTTGTTTACAATGACACTGTAGGTCTGAAGGTCTGCAACGCTCCTCTCCTTCTCTTCTAGTGAGAGAGAGAGAGAGAGAGAGCATGAGAGATGATTTGTGTACTGGTGGCTTTGATTAGCTCTAGTCACTATATTGGACATCATATTTCCCAAGGTATTTTACCGGGAGGCCTCAGTGAAAAACAGATGTCATACACATCAACTATACGCTGAAGTATGAAGTATGGCTACTATCAATGCGATACTAGAAGCCATAAAACTGTCTCAATCGCTTCCTAGCTCATACATATCCTGTTCTTATACCTTGGCCGCAGAATTAAACAAACCCATCAGGCTGAGTTTAAACACAAATCATCGTCTATCATTTCCAGAGTGGCAATGATCCGGCCCGTGTTGCGGGGTAAGAAAACCTGTGAAAAAGCAGCTACTTCTCTGAGGCTAACGTGGAATTTAACACTTACTTTCAAGAGAAGTGATTTTACGGTAGAATTATTAGAATCAGTGTCTAGGATTGCATATGTGGAGTTGATTAAAAATAAAACATGGCCTTGATTTAATTCTAAAGATGATTGTGGCGTCAAAGGGGTCGAAAGATTTTATTTAAATGTAATCTATTTATTAGTATTTAGTTTATTTAGTTTAATGATCTTAGTGTTGGAGAAGGGAATATACTGTGTATACATTCGTATATATATATATATATATATATATATATATATATATATATATATATATATATATATATATATATATATATATATATATATATATATATATATATGTTCGATTCCCACCTCCATGTCATTGTGTGTGTGTGTGTGTGTGTGTGTGTGGAGTTTGCATGTTCTCCTCATGCCTCATAGTGTTTTTTCTCCGGGTTCTCCGGTTTCCCCCCTGGTCCAAAAACATGCACGGTAGGTTGATTGGCACCTTGTAAAAATTGTCCCTAGTGTATGAATGTGTGTGTGTGTGTGTGTGTGTGTGTGCCCTGCAATGCGGTTCGGCAATTCCAAACAGGGTGTGTCCTGCCTTGATGCCCAAAGATGCCTGAGATAGGGACAGGCTGAGACCGGAGAGAAGATCGCATAAAGCTGTAGAGGATGAATAATGATTTTTTATCATATATATATATATATATATATATATATATATATATATATATATATATATATATATATATATATACATACACACATTAACTTCAGAAAAGCTTGTAGATAATGTTCACTTTAGTTACTATTTATGTCTTCATTAGTTGCAGCCAGGTGTTCCTATGTTCCTAGGTGGGGTCTTAATTAGTGTTGCACCTTAGAAGGAGTTATCACGTCCTCATTTCTCTTTGTGAATGTGAAAGGAAGCATGGGCATGAGAGCAGGTTTGCTGGTGTGTCATTAAATTTGCATCCTACTATTCTTCTTTAAAGGAATAAATTCCATTATTCATCCCATCCGCGTGAGGTCATGCTTCGGTCCTGAGGGTACAAATAATTTATTTTTATTTATTATTCTCATAGGAATATTTTTTTTACGTGTCTATTTATTTTTTCTTTTTTTTTTTCCTGTTTACATGTTGGTCGTAAAAAGCAATTCACTGCATGTCGCAAGCTGTATGTATGTGTATGTGACAAATAAGCATGGGATTTTTTGAAGGGTACTGCTTGATATCGTCATGATGCTTTATAATACATACTACAGTATATAGTAATGAATAAGAACTTTTTAAATGATTTAGAATTTTTTGAACTCTAAGCTTTGTGTTATATTTGTTTATTTATAGGTCAGGGTGGTAGCTCAGTGGTTAAGATGTTGACCTCTGGATTGAAAGATCGCAGGTTCAAACCCCACGACCCTTAACCCTCAGTTGTAAGTCACTCTGGATAAAAGTGTTATTTATTTATTTTTTAAAAAATAGAATGTTGGAAGCACTTTCATATCCTGATTTATTTCATTAGACAAATCCATTTCCAATTCATTTTATCCCAAATTGCATAACGTTACAGCGAATCCGTTTGTACCTTTCATAGTCATGCAAATGCGCCGCCATGAATATCGCCTAAGGACACCAATCACCAACGATCTCACGTTTATGCGGAGAAACGCACGCTTCAAGGATAGCGCGCGCTTTTCCAGAACAGGCCGGCATGCCTAAAGGGCCTAATAAAAGGTCGTGTGCGCCAGAAAGAGTTCCTGAGCGGTTAAGGGTTTTCATGGAGAGCGCGTGCCAAGGCACAATGTCATGCGTGGGAGCGGCACGGCACCCGGAGCGAAAGAGCGTCAGATGGAGGAGACGGTCTGCCATCTACTAGTGCTCTCAAGGGGCCTGCCGCAGCTGACGGTCTGAAAGACGCGGCGGCTAATTACTAAAGTCTAAACCCGTGCCGCTTTTAAAAGGCGGTAAGGCGGGAGAACGTGTCACCCAGCTAACCTCGCGCCTTTGGGCCCGACCGATGTCGTTTCACTTTTGTGCGCCTCACGGACGCAGACCCATAAATCCACAGTCAGGAAGAAGTCCCGGTCACTTAGAGTTCATCTCGTGTTTTTTCTCCCCACGTGTGTAATTTCATTTCTTATAATTTTATTATCCCGTGTTCACTCGGATTACATGGTACACAGTGTGGCATTGATAGAGTAGGGAGGGCTAAAAGTATCACGCTAATGAGGTTGGAGGGGAAAGTATGCAGGTGGTCAAGTGTGCTAATGCATCAAGTTTATACAACTGAAAGCGTGGGTCTTTTAGCACCGCTTTTATTTCCTCCTTAAGTCAATAGATTGAAACCATCTGTGTGTAATGAATAAGACTATTAAAGAAAGAGCGAAGAAAAAAGCAAAAAAAAAAAAAAAAAAAAAAAGCACCTCATCAGCTAATACCTCAGTCGTGTGGAATGCAGATTTTAAATAGTCGACATATTTCAGCGCAAATCGAACTTGACTGGGACTGGAACCCAGGTGTAATTGACTGACCTTTCGAGGGTTTTTTTTTTTTTTGACCGCATCACACCGTTTCTGCTCCATTAGAAATGAACAATCGCCGCGCGTTCATCACAAGCCGTCACATCCGTCACGTTTATCTCCGGACACGCCTCAGCCATGGTAGCTGGTCGGGAAAATAAAAGTGGCCCATCATACACCCCCCTTTTATTTTTCCTGAAGTACAACGCTATGTCGAACGAGTGCACCGGGACAAAACAAAACTTTCAGAACTTGCTTTAACCCCCCACCACACACACACACACACACACACACACACACACACACATACACACACACCTGAACCCACCCCCTTATTTTTTTTTTTTATCCTCCCTCAGTCATTCCGTGTTTAAATTGGTCCCGGGAGGGCTTTAGCAAATCACATACCTCTGTGAAATCAGCACGAGTCAGGAGAAACTTCTGGAAATCTCATCAGTAAGGCTTATACAAGGACACAGCCGTCAATCAAATCTACAGACCTGGCATATAGATCTACAGAGACTCACTTAAAACTAATGCAAGCAGTCATCAATTTAACAAATACACCAGTCATCTGGCATGTTTACCAATGCTAATGCTCAGCTAGTGTTTGAGAGGGCGCACACACACACACACACACACACATATACACACACACGCACATACACACGCACACATACACAGATTTGTTCAGCCACTTCAATTTCTTCCTTCTGGCTATTTATTTAAAGAGGAAATGAATACAGGGGATATTACTCTATCGTGTTAATGTGTTTTCGAACCATTCGGAGCGTAAGCCACGAATGTTGAGTAATGTGACCTCTTTAAAACTCACAAGCAGTTTATTTATGTCCGTGAAATTTCCATTAATAAAGTATAAATAAATAAATTTATAAAAGTTTAAGATACATATTGCAGTGTTTAAGCTCTATGTAAAGCCACAGTTGACACCTGCAATAGTGCTGCTCTCTCTCTCTCTCTCTCTTTTTCTCCATCCCTCACACACACCCACACACACACACACACACACACAGTTATACACACCGCAATACTCTCTCCCGTGGGTTCCGAGTTCCCACGAGAGCCCCAGAAAGTCCCAACAGGAAGGAACTCATAATTGTTCACAATCTACCCTGAAATACTTTTAATCTGGTGTCTTTTCCCAAATATGACAACTCTCTCTCACACACACACACACACACACCGCAGGAGGCTGTGCATTACCAAGGAGAATCATACGTCAAATTCTCCTCCGTCGCCCGTGTTTAGCTCATATAACTTTTAATCTCTTTTTTAAATGAATTACCAAAGCCATAAACTCAATACTTCTACTTATTATTTGTGCTCGTAAAAGGTCAACATACCCTTACGGATATTACACAGAAACAGAGAAGTAGGCATTCAGATCCATAAACAAATTTGTCATTGACCAGGAAGAAAAAAAAAAAAAAAGGAAAAAAAAAACTTGTAGAACAGTTACAGTGGTTAATGCTTAGGTCACTCAGCACTATAATGTTTGCAGAGTACATTAGTAACAGCAGGAGGTGTGGAGACATGAGTCCAAACCACAGCTCTATTACCTCAAATACAACATTAGAAAAATAGTATTTTCCATTATATACAAATATATAAAAGGTCATAGGAAAATGAAACATGGTTTAACCCTCCTCTAATGTTCCTCTCATATATATATATATATATATATATATATATATATATATAGATATATATATATATATATATATATTATATAGTGCCCTTGAGCAAGGCCCTTTACCCTCATTTGCTGGTGTTATGAATAACAAAAAATTAAATAAAAATCTGGAAGCACTTTCACATGATGTACTCCATTAGATGAATATATTTACAATTTATTTTAAACCAAAAATAACAACTAACATCTTTATCCAGAGCTACTGAGCAATTGTGGGGGTTAAGGGCCTTGCTTTCGTCCCATTAGTGGCAGATATATGGGATATATTTGAAGTGGCCAAAAGTACCCCGATTTCCACACAAGCAATGCCGGTGGTAAACTGGGTCTCGACCAATTGGGTAAGAAGGGGGTAGCTCAGTAATTAAGGCGCTGGGCTACTGATCGTAAGGTCGGCCCATCAATTGATCCCCGGTATAACCAAGTTGCCCCTTTGGGTGCTTGAGCAAGTATCATTGCCATATCATGGTCAGCCCTTATATCTGGGGTAAGTGTGCAACCAAGTATACTTATAAATTTCACAGTGCTTTAATGTATATGCAAGAAATAAAGTCTATTCTGTTTTGCGATCCACATATTTAGTTGTTTCACTCTGGATGCCTTTAATAACTCAACCTTCCCCATTTATCCAGGCTCGGGACCGACATCGACATTAAGAGTACACTTATGTAACCATAATGGTTGGATTAGACAACACACACACACACACACACACACACACACACACACACACACACACACACATATATATATATATATATATATATAATATATATATATATATATATATATATATATATATATATAGTTCTAGTTCACTATTCATACCAAACTGGTTAAATACAATTTAGAAATTCTAAAAGTTTGCCAATGTTGTAGCTAGTCCAATGTGTGACATCCCGTAATTCTCTGAATAGCACAAAAATGCATGTGATTTGGACAAACTGCAAACAGAGTATTTACTACAGAGGCTACTGCTTCTGCTTTTATTAAGTGATCTTTTTATTAAGTGCGCTGGGTCAGACAGTGAAATGCACTGCAGCATCCATAACTCTTGAAAAAAATAAAGTTTGAAAAATGAAGAGAATGCAGGACTGAAGGGAATAAATACACCCAAATGCCAGTGCCATATTTATCCCATTGAGAAGCTTTGTCAAGCTTCGCAGCTTTGAAGCTCTAAAGTACAAGCCTGACAACTCTGAAAGTCTTGCAACGCTGGTAATCAGGAGACAAGGCTCTGGCATTACCACCATCCCCCCCACCCCCCATTTCCCCTCCTCCTCTTCACCCCCTCCTCTACTCTCCACCCCTTCATTTTCCCCTCTAATTACTTTGTCTTCTGATAAAGCCATGGCTCTGGGATCATCAAAAGTCCTTGAAACAAAGAGCAATATATAGCAATTACCCAGTCCCTCATCTGCAAGAGTAAGATTAACAAGCAGCATATGAGCTCGTACTCAGTGAATGCGCTTAGAGAACGACTTCAGGCCTGCAGGCCGTCATACGGCGTACGGTCGAATCCTCGATTATAATGTGAAGTAAACATAAAATAAATAAATAAATAATTTAATGTAAAAATCACACAGAAACCTTGCTTCAAACTATAGGGTTTGTGCTGGTTCTCTAGAATTTAATAAGCTTGTACTGTGTGTGTGTGTGTGTTACGTTTGTAATTAATAAGAAATACATTGCTTGCATCATATATATATATATATATATATATATATATATATATATATATATATATATATATATATATATATATATATATATATATATATATATAATAGTATGAGTGTGAATTGTTTCTTTAGTTTATCCTTTTCCACATAATGAATGGTTCCAAGTAGAACCTGTTAACAAATACTATTAATTTTTTTCTTTTACTCTCTATATTTATTTGTTTACATTTACACTAGATATATTGATCACCCTCTAACTGTGATTAAGAATTTCTTGTTTGTTAAACATTTAGTAGATAGATAGACAGACAGACAGACAGACAGACAGACAGACAAATAGATAGATAGATAGAACTTTTTGGTTAATTTATACTAGGTTAACAATGTAAACTATCCAAAACCACTGACGTTTATTTTACTAATGCGAAAAAGAATCGAGCAGTAAAATCCACCATGATGCACACATCCGGCAATTAAAACGGTCCGTGTGAAACAATAGCCAAAGTTATGTAAAATGAAACGCAGCTATCGCCGATCCCCCTTATTCGAACGCCCGGGCTGGTTAAGTGAGCCTTCTTTGCGTGTTTGTCACATGATTAACCTACATGCAACACTAACAATAGGATGATGTGACTCCACTTCATCAGCTGCTCTTTCCTCTTCGCCGCCTACTTAACTTGCAAATTCCCCTGAACTGTAACCCAGTGTCTTATGGCCATTGATAGACATTGATTATGGCCATACTTATAAGTAGTTTTCAAACATTTACAATATTTCCTTTTATAAATACCCCAAATTTCTACTTAAGTAAGGTCATGAAGTATTTCGTACAGTATTTCATAACGTCTAATGTTGTCTAAGGTTTCATAAACATATATATAAGCAATGACATATATAATAAACATACATTTGTATGAAGCATCTTTATTTGTCCATGGTCCATTTGTCCAAGTCAAATGGCCTATTCAAGTCATTTATTGCACAAATTAACTGATGATGATAACGTGATTAATTGTGATTAAATATTTAAATCCAGTTTCCTCTTATATAAAACACTTTTGTATATATTGGTGAATTTATAATTCTAATGCAACCCCCCCTGAACTGAATACTGCAATCTATGGTGTCGCTTTCGATCCCAAAGAGGTGATTCACACAGCCACAGACACGGTAATAACTACTTGTGACAGTTTCAGCATGTAGATCAAACATGTGCTAACAACTCCTAATCTGTCACCTTTGGGCCTCCGACCAGAGTGCTGGTCTTATTAAGAGAGCAGCGCAGAGGCTGAAGCGCACTAATGAACTGAAGTGTTCGCGGTGCGCTTGACTCGGTGTGAGCTTACATTAGATATATTAGCTCCTAAAATGGTGATTATTGCCGCTGAAATCTTTTCCGAGGTTAAATGCTGCCAGACTCTGCTGTGAACAAGCCCTTAATTGCAATTATAACTGAAAACAGCCCGATGTGTTTGACAGTATCACTTTCTCAAAAGGAAAAAAGAAAACGTGTTACAAAAGCAGAGTGCAAGCAAAAAAAAAAAGAAAGAAAAACGAGACGATGTGCATGATTATGTATATGCATGTCTTGTTATTTTATTTGATGTACATTCTGTCAGGAATATTTGAGTTTTTTTTTTCTTTTTTTTTACATTTGGTCAATACGTAATGCCTTTCTATTCATTTGGGGTGGTGAAAAATCAGAGAGACCCTACGGGCCCTATTTTTAAACACTATTACGACGTGCACAAGGGCCTCACCGGTGCTGTCACACGCACAAATGTACATGTCGCTGATGACAGAGCATCTACAGGGACATGTCGAATCAATGGCCATAAGACACTGGGTTACAGTTCAGGGGAATTTGCAAGTTAAGTAGGCGGCGAAGAGGAAAGAGCAGCTGATGAAGTGGAGTCACATCATCCTATTGTTAGTGTTGCATGTAGGTTAATCATGTGACAAACACGCAAAGAAGGCTCACTTAACCAGCCCGGGCGTTCGAATAAGGGGGATCGGCGATAGCTGCAGATGTAGTTGTCTAGTCGAGGGGGTACGCAGTGTTTCACACCGACTCGACATCCATCCTAGTGTACGAGCTCATTAGCATAAACTCAATGATGACATTGTCTCGCAAACACAATACATTACACGCTTGACCAACAGACTAAATAATCCAATGAGGTTATTAGAATTAAGGTGGGCCGGAAATATCTGATGAATTACAGATGTATGCGAGCGATTGATATTTCAGACATGCCTTTTTTTTGTTTGTTTGTTTTTTTTGTCTTAAATGATTTAATAATGTCCATGTAATGTAGTCTTTATTTGTCACATATACATTACAGCACAGTGAAATTATGTCTTCGCATACACCAGGTTGTTTTTTGGAAGGTCAGAGTGCAGGGTCAGCCATGATACAGCGCCGCCTGGAGCACATAAAGTTAAGGGCTTTGCTCAAGGTCCCAAGGATGGCAGCTTGGCGATACTGCGGCTTGAATCCCGACCTTCCGATCAGTATCCTAGAACCTTAAACCACTGTTTGTTTACACTTTATTATTTGTAAAATTGCTTGCACATTGCACTGTATATACATATATAAAGGAATTTTAGAGTTTGCATGTTCTCCCCGTGCCTCAGGGGTTTTTTCTCCGGGTTCTCCGGTTTCCGCCAAGTCCAAAAACAGTGCACGGTTGGTTGATTGGCACCTTGGAAAATTGTCCCTGTGTGAATGTGTCTGTGTGTGAGTGTGTGTGTGCCCGGCGATGGGTTGGCATTCCATCCAGGGTGTATCCTGCCTTAATGCCCATAGACGCCTGAGATAGGCACAGGTTCCCTGTCAAGATATATATATATATATATATATATATATATATACTATATATATATATATATATATATATATATATATATATATATATATATATATATATATATATTACTCTGTTTGTTTTTGTGTTTGTTTTTGCACTGTTTGCACCAGGTTGCACACGATGCACTTTATATGTGGCTAGGACTAACTAGTCTAGTCCTCAACTCTGTGTTGTGTAGCTGTATATTGTGTGATGTGAATATGTTGTTTTGTGTAGCACCAAGGTCCTGGAGAAGCGTCGTCTCATTTCACTGTGTACTGCATCAGCTATATAAAGTTGACATGACAATAAAAACCTCTCGACTTGAAATGACTAATGCTAGCTCTAATGCTCAGTGAAAAGCTCATGCAGCTTTTTAGACTGTTTTCGTTTGTTTGTTTGCTGTCGTTCTCTCGTTCAACTACTCTAAATATAATTCGTCGTCTAAATATAAAGAGACAAACTATTCTGGAGTTTTCCCTTGGTTTATAACGAAGACGTCAAACGGATTTTGTCTTTTTTAGCTTTAGGGTTTGTTTGATTGTCTGCTATTGCTATTGTGTGGATGCTTTTGATGCCGTTATATATAATTTCGCCCTTAATGGTCTTAAAAAACTTTACAAAGTCTTACATTTGAGTTTGGGAAACCCTAATTTTCTGTTTTCACTTGTTACACTGACAATAGGTCTCTCTTAATGCACTCGATTTAGTACATATGCATTATTATGTTTTCATCGTAATAGCTCATTCGTAGGGATTTGTCCAGAGAACAATTTACATAATCTAAGACATAGTAAAAAAGAATTGTTTTGAAGAGGCATTTAATGTAATTATACAAATACTTTTTGCAATTTCACACCGTCTCAACATACTGCATTGGAATAAGGTAGATTCAGCTTAGGTAGGTATCTAGTTAAAATGCAATAAAAGCAAGGAAAGAATCTGCCAATGACATACCCAAAATTGACCTTGTAAGAATTATTGAAACTAGCATTAATATTATTAATGTTTTAATATTGTTATTGCTATTATTAATGTTTTAATTATATATATATAAGTGATATTTTTTTTCTAAATTTCCTTTGTGATTAGTTTAGAATTATGTACAGCCCTTTCTCTATGTTAATTTATGTTGTCTGTTGTAGCACCTTGGTCCTGGGGAAACATTGTTTTATTTCACTGTATATTGTTGAAATGAAAATAAAAGCCTACATGACTTGACTAGTCAATAATAAATGTAAGTATATTCTATAACCCAACCAAACAAGCCCAGATTTTTTTTTACCTTATTTTAACCATTAGTGGAAGCTTGGTGTTGGGATTTGAACCTGCAATCTACTGATCTAGAGGTCAATGCTTTAACCACCAAGCTTGGTGATATAAGAATTTTTCAAATTAGCACAACATTCCCTTCATTCTTGTACTTTTAATCTGTCTAGTAATTTTTTTAGTCAAAAGGAGTTACACATTTACTTGCCCAGACTGAGCAAGTACAATTTTCTTACTTTAAGATTTCTCGTAGGTATGGAATGTGATGTTTAAGACATTTTATCTTTCATGGCAAATAGCAGGACATATTTTCTAGAAATAAGCTTTTATTTCCTTTCTTAAATTTCAGTTTTTACACTGCAGCTATTTGTGCTTCCTCTTTCTTGATTAAATGATATTTGATATCGAAAAGATTTGAGAACTAGTTCTATTTCAATGAAAGTACTTTATTGATCTACATTTACACACTATCACCTTTTAAACAGTCCCATCACTCGTAGCGCTTCTGCATCGTCTAGAAGGTGTCCTGACAAAAAAAAAGGCTTCTGTTGAACACCTCCTGTGACAGTGGCGTCAAAACGGCGACTTTTGTGCTGGATCCTCATCTTCGGGGAAGAGGGTGAAATCCGCAGGAGCCAAATCTGTGGCTGCCGAAGTGAGATCATGTGGATTGCGGATCCTGAGGCGCAGGTTGCTGAATGGTTTCCACGTGTCTTTATGTGGCACTCAAAACAAAAACTCACTGCAGCATTGCAGCAAACTTACGGAATCGTATTAAACGTCTCTGTGGCAGTTTTGCCACAATTTCACGACAGAATTTCTCCTTGCTCTAGACTTTGTTCACGCTGGTCACTGAACCTCACATCATATTAGTATAGTAATACTAAACAAACTTAAGTTACTTAAGTAAATATATAGAGTCTGAATAACCTCTGTAGAGAAGACAAGCAGAGAAAAGATCCTGAGGATGAGACTCACTCTGCATCATCCACGTTAGCCAGATTTCTTGTTGGCGTCTACTTTCCTTGTTGTTAGCTTTGGACGCTAGTCTGTTGCTCGTCTTTATAAGCTAGTTTGTTGCTGGTCTTTTAAAGCAGTGTTGGGGAGTAACTAGTTACATGTAACAGCATTACATAATACAATTACAAAATAAAAGTAACAGTAATCCATTACAGTTACAGAAACATGTAAAAAAAAATTAAATTACAGTTACTTTAGAAAATGTGGAAGATTACAAATTACAGCGACCACCGACAAAAACCTTCGTCCGCAAACCTGTCAACAATGTGATTCTGAAGCAGCTCAGATTTGTAAATATATCACACTTTTTCCAAACTAAAAAGTAATCAAATGTAATCAGTTACTTTAATTTATAAAGTAACTCAAAAGTGACACTAGTTATTACATTTCCAAAGTAACCTTCCCAACACTGTTTGTAGGCTAGTCTGTTGCTAGTCTTTGTAAGATAGTCTGTTGCTAGTCTTTGTTAGATAGTCTGTTTGCTAGTCTTTGTAAGCTAATTTGTTTATAGTCTTTGTAAGCTAGTCTGTTGCTAGTCTTTTTAAGCTAGTTTGTTGCTAGTTTATCTAAGCTAGTTTGTTGTTATTCTTTGTAAGCTAGTCTGACTGATGCACAATGATAGAGAATAAGTTGTTAGGCTGAAAACATTTAACCAAACCTATTAAATCTAATATAAAAAAAAAAACTGTCAAAAGTAATTTTTTGCAGAAATATTAGTGGATGGAAAGTATAAAGTTGCCTGAAAAATGAATAGTAACATACAGATATCCAAAAAAAAAAATTACTTAATCCCTTATAGATAATAGTTGAAGGCCGGCCACAAATTAATGTTGAACATATTTTAGGCACTAATTGTACAATTATAGTATCTGCTTGAAAGCAAAAAAAAAATTTTTATACGATTGTAAATACATTGAGGTAACAAGGGGTTAAAGTTCAGTTCTGAAGTATTTGCTACTTCTCACCTCTGTATACAACCAATACGAAAAAACGAATAAGCGAGTTTTAATTCCACTCACGCCATTTTTTTTCAACCCAAGTAATTTCACTGTCAAGCTCTTGATGTTGTTGATATTAAATTTTCCATCTTGTATCACCTGTGTTATCATGGGTAAATTGTCAATCTGCAAACACACACACACACACACACACACACACACACACACACACCAAAAAAAAACAAGTATTTTGACAAGTGTGTGAAAAGCACTTCAATTTTTAACCTTCAATCACTCTCCGGTCAATTAGTTCTCATCTTAAAAGGAGCAATGTTTCCCGTGTACAATCCAACATGAGGAAGTCTTTTAATCATTAAAAAAAAAAAAAGAGGCCTGAGCAGCACATGTCTGAGAACCTTTCAAGGAAGCAGCCAATTAGAAGTGTGAAAGTCGGAGTATGCTTGGCAAGTTTGATAATGCTTACAGAAGGCATATGCTGCCTTCTATCCATAATTTAGTGCTCGCATAATTAACAGCTATAATGTATGGCACTGTCACTTCATCTTCAGCCGAGGAGGCTCCGATTCGAACGCTTGTGTTTTGTGCGAGTGTGTGTGTGTGTGTGTGTGTGTGTCTGAGCACGCATTCGAAATGTGAAATATCGGTTTGAGCAGACTGTTATGACGGCAGCGTAATTCACAGCAGGGTAATTTATGACACGGGAAACACAGAGTGTTTATCGGGAAACAAATTGAAATGCCACAGTCATAGCGATCAAAGGAGGCAGGGAAGGGAATTATCCCTAATTTGCAAAACCGCTTTGTTTCTTCTGAAATGACTAAATAACCGAAAATTACCCAAATGCTGTGTTTCGTAAACATGTCAAAACATTACACCTTTTTTTTCCCCCCACACTCTCCCCTCTTATTTAAACCTAATCAAATAAACATGAGCGGAAGTATCAACACGGCCATATGGAGTGATATGGATATATGAATCCTTATATGAAGTGTCTGTGTGTCAGATGGTTCCTTTCATGTAGATTAGAGAGTCAGGTATCAGGTATAAGCCCGTTTCTTTTCCGCCTTTTTTTTCCTTTCTATTTCTCAGTACGTGTGTGTGTTTGCGAGTGTGCGCACGCGCGCGTGTGTGTGTGTGTGTGTGTGCGCACGTTTGTAAGAAATGGCTCAGGGAGGCTCCTGAAGCCACCTGGCTGTTCTGAGCGCCTAATATCCCAGATATAATCCATTTATAGCCCCAAATCTGCGTCTGACTGCTCAGTGACACTCGAGTGCCCCTCTTAAAGCTGCAGCCTCTAGTGAGCAGCCACCAGCACGCTTCTGTGTGAGGTGTGTATGCGCCTGGGACGGCCAACTTTTCAAATGTATATGCCTGCACACTAATCTTCGCTCATTCATTCTGATTATGCAAGCTGGCCCGGTTCAGAGGCAGTGTGTGTGTGTGTGCGTGAGAGAGGGAGAGAGAGAGAGGAATGGAGAGAGAGAGGGAGGGAGAAATATCGTGAGGGACGAAGAACGAGGCCAGAGTGTACTTGGGGGGGGGGGGGGGGGGGGGGGGGGGGGGGGGATCGGGGTTGCATTTTCTCCTGGGTGTGCGGTTTGCATGACATGGAAAACCTGATTGAGCAGAAAATATGTGCTAATGCTCACAGCGGCACTCTATTATATTAAAAAGTATGCTGGTAAATATTTGCCACATGGTATTAGGGCATCCGAGCCAAAGGGTATTTGTGAGGAGCAAAGGTCAAATCTAATGTGTTCCCAAAGGGGGCCAGTTTTGAATATAACCAAATGGAGGCAAAGCCAGGAATACCCTAAGGAGCAATGGAGCACATCATAAATGATTATATGTGTGTGTGTGTGTGTGTGTGTGTGTGTGTGTGTGTGGTTATATACAGGGACAGTAAGTATCTGCTGTCTTATTAATGAAATGACAAGGCGGACTCCGAGTGGAAACACTCGCCCTGTAAGCGCAAGCCCATTACAAGTCTTTATTACAGCAAACAGCAAGCCTGGGCTCTAAACTAACAAGCTAGGTTTTTTTTTTCTCTTTCGTCTTTTAAACTCCCCTGCAATCTCCCTTGTATCTTTTGTTAAATTGGTTTTAAAGTCAAGAATAGCTAGCGTTTAAGCCCTCTTGATCTGCACGGAAAAGAAAAGTTGAATATTTAATGCGAACGCCGCTTCGATAAGGCCTCGTCCTGACTAATTAAAGCCACATTTCTGCTCGGCGCGGTCTAAAGCAAACGAAACTCCGGCTATTTGAACGATTCCGGTCAGCAAATTCTTTCTCTTTAAAAAAAAAAAGAAAAGAAAAGAAAAGTTACCCGCTACGTCGCACTTAACGCTTTCCAATAAAAGAGGTTTAACTGGAGTGTGAGGAAAAGAAAAAAAAGGGGGGGGGCGTGTGTGAATATGTAAAGCTTCAATCTAGATGTGTAATATAGTCGATGAAGGGGTGGAGGAGAACGGCAGGATTGTGCAGGATTAATAATAGATGCCATGTTTAAGTAGGTATGTCCATTGGCAAAGCGTCATCATTTATTCATTCATGTGGAGAAGATTCAGTTTCTCTCTCTCTCTCTCTCTCTCTCTCTCTCTCTCTCATACACACACACACAAATAGTGCCATTTTCACTTCTGTCAAACTAGTGATAAATCATACACACACTGTGCTGGAGAGTTTAATGCAGTAAATTACTAAGTGATATGGACTTATCTCTATATGGACTATATCTCTGTAAGTGACTGCTCTGTAATAGCCGGTAGCTTTTAGCTGGTTACTAATGCTCTGATGGACTTTATTAGACATAAAAACAACAAACAACAGTACATATGAAATAGACACACATTTCATTATGGACACATATAACCTGCATCAGATGTTAAATATGCTTTATATGAAACAATATTTAATCAGATTGGGTTTTGACTATCTGGACTGTTTTACATGATTGAGCAGGGTTTATTTTTTTATTTTTTCATTTCTATCCAGGGTCTTACGCTTGAGTAAAAATTCGCTCTGCCCTCAGGACATTTTGCTGTGTAACCTGAGCAAGGGTGACCTTTATTACACTGGAACAGCATAAGTAAATAAAATGTCTCACAGAATGGCGCATACCTTCTCTTCAGGATGTCTAAAACATGGCAAAAGCAAATTGGTTCTTGTTATCGCTTGCATTGCAACGGCTATACATGACCATGTGTTTTTTTTTTGTTTGTTTTTTTTTGTTTTTTTTCTCACCCAAATTGCACTGGTGGGGACTTTAAGCTGCACTTTTACCTCAGACTATTAGAACGTCGTAAAGCCTATAAATGTTAGATCAGTATCTCTCTGGAGAAAATGAGAAAGATTCTATACAAAAAATAAATAAATAAATAAAGGTCAGTTCAGGGATAAAACCTTATCCTTTATTGATTTTGACCGATGTACAGTATAGGCTCTCATTCTTTATTTCTGATGTAAGAAACTGGGCTGTATTGCCATGTCTTCATAAATTATGAAAACAACTTCACACTACATTCTTTTCCTGTCTGCTTTCTTCTTTCTTGTCCATGCACTGTGGGATACTGTTCACCTATTTTTATTTTTTTTTCAATCTCATTCCTTGTTATAATATTATCGGGATAATTTAAGATGTACATATAAAGCCTGACCATCAAGGGGGACCAACAAACATAACTCCCAAAAACAAGGCATAGTGCAAAAACACACCCATACACCTGGTGCCAAGTCATTTACCATTTTGTAATATCCATATTTTTTGCACGTTCCATAATTTATTGTGTGTGTGTCTGTTGGGGGGGGCATGTTGCTATTATCAAGTTTTCCTCCATGTGGATAGATATAATGGCGTCACAACACAACCAATCAGAGAAACAGGTTTTATTTTCATAAAAAATTCAACATCAGCTGTAGCTTTTCATTTTTAATACATTCCAAATCATGTATTTTAATTATTCTTGATATATATATATATATATATATATATATATATATATATATATATATATATATATATATATATATATATATATATATATATATATATAATATATATCTATAATCTATATATATAGTAAAACTATATATAGATATATATCTCATAAGAATATAAGATCTCTCTCTCTCAGCTCTCCTATCTATATATCTCTCTCTCTCTCTATATATCTCTCTATATATATCTATATTATCTCTATAGATATATACTACTATATATAGAGCTATATATATTATCGATAAATCATTTCAAAAACTATTTAGGGGGCAGCAGGCCTGCAAATTCGCCCTCATGTACACATTGTTGTATTATTAGGTGAGAATTTCACATCAAATAGCCTTGAACATTTGCAGACTCCATACAGAAAATATCTGCATAAACATTTGCACATAAACACACAATTTTCAAAATATATATAGACTGCTGATGCTTGTAATCAGTTATGAAAAATTATTGTAGATATTAGTATATATATTTATATATATATATATATATATATATATATATATATATATATATATATATATATATATATCTATATATATATATATATATATATATATATATATATATTATATATATATTCGACCGGACCGTCAAAGTTAATGTTAATGCATTATTATGCATATCCGTAATTCATTCTTTAATTCACTTTAATGACACTTATTTAATTAACGTGTGATTAAGGCAGCTTGCATTACTATGTAGTGATCTGATCCTTCACTCAGAAGGAGTGTGTTGGTGAATGAATGAAACCCGGACAACAAAGAACTAATAAATAAAGAAACTTCAGTGCATCCACTCACACATTCTAAATGTCCCTGAATTACGCCTACTAGCTGCGTATTCACAACAGGTTCGAGCTCCTCACTATATTAGTGCATATTACTGTATGGAACCTTATGCATGAGCATCACATTCCCAAATCCGTATTATGGAATACATTTTTCTTTTGTGAATGCAATGGGCTTCTGTATAACCTAAACGTATCACCAGTTTATATGGAAAAGCCACCGGAACAGAATCCTTAAAGGGGCCATGTCCCATATTTTACAATTAAAACCACCATTAGCATTGAAAATAACAAGAAATTATATTAAAAGAATAATTTCCAGGGTAAAATAAATATGAAACAATCAATGATTTTATTAAAGGGAGAGATTTTGAGAGAAATGTATATATTATTAGAGTATTAGAAACAGTATTAATTTTTGGTACATTGAAAAGCTGCGATTAATGTGCAATTAATGTGACAATTGTGAAATTAATTATGATTGACAGCACTGTACTATATATGTATATGTGTTATTTAAAATCTAGGCACCTTTAAAAAGAACTATAGTCCAACCTTTATGGAATGCACCATTTCCTTTGAAATTATTTTACACTCCTGACTTTCATTAAAATTGGTGAAATGGTCCTCTTTTGCATGATCTGTCACTTTTAAAAAAAAAATAATATATGCTTTTGGTCCTTTGAAAACCAGAACTTGTTCCAAATCCAACAACCTCCTTATTTAAACACAGTGTCCCTGCCACTATCATTTTACCATTTGTCTTCGGCTGCATTTCCTCCACGGCCCTTAGGAATGCCACAAACTCCACAAACTGATTCCCAGACAGGAAAGTGCCATTATTAAAACCAGAAACACACTACTTCATTCTGCTAGATTGGGCCATATGGGTTTTTTATACCGCAGTTCACACTGTACCCTGTTCAAACTGTCAGGCTGAAGCTGCGTAAACGCAAAGGCTAAGCCTTTTTTTTTTTTTTTTTAAAGGTTAAGAACGCTTTTCCAAACAGTAATTGTATATGATAGGTTAAGCATGTAATGCGCTGCAGACGGCACAAGCACCTTTCCACCCATCCACGCGCTGACCTATTCCACATCATAACAGCACTGCTGTAAAAGTGCTCTGCACTGCCAGGCCACATATGAGCTGTAATAAATGCAGCATGGCTGAACGGTGAATATGGTTTTTACTTACATTAAGTGCTACTCAACCTGCTTAAACACTTAACCTGGAGTTCCATTTAACAGCCGAAACGTTCCCCGAACAGGGCCATCATTCACAATCTATGTATTAA
>JACRUU010000015.1:23457228-23499728 GCA_030449085.1 Kryptopterus vitreolus
CTCCCCCTCTCTTTTTTGCGTATATATGTCTGTCTTTCCTTCTCTCGAAGTTTGTGCTCCAGTGTGCTGGTTTGTCTCTAATTTGAGACTGTTGTCAGTAATAGAGCTGGCCTTGCCCAAAGAAAAAAAAAAAAAAAAAAAGAAAAAAATCAGCAGATTAAATTACTCCCTCCCCTCCTCACAGAGTGACCTCGTCGGGAAAGGGGTTAAGGGAGGCAGGAACGAGACCAAGGGGGCCTCCGTTTTCTTCACCGCAGGGCCCCTCGTTCCTCTACGATACTCCCTCGAGGGACCTTCGGCGGTGAGCTTCTGTCTTCACTTTACTTCATATCACTATTGCACCTATTACTCTGCACCATTGTCACTAAAATGGCCCAGTGCAGCCACCGTAGCATCACTGCAGAAGCCTTGTCCCCATTAGGACTGATGGTTGGCCTGATTCTGGTCTCCCTTGTGTCCCTATAGTCAGAATTTGTGCATTTGTGATCTTGTGGCACTGTTTGAGAATGTTTTTCTTTTTTTTTTTTTTTTTTCCTCCCTCACAGGCATTGTGTGTTACAGCATTAACAATTCCAAAATACCAAGAAAAAAAAAAAAGATGAAAGTGCAAAAAAGCTAGAAAAAAACAAAGAGATAGAAAACTAAGAAACTGTAGTGAAGAGATAGAGAATAGAAAACACGTTTTTTTTTGGATGGCGGGGGGGAGGGTTGGTTTGTGTGAGTTTCTTCTGAATGCCTGTGAAGCAAAAATTAATTACAGTAGCATCTCGAAACTTCTCTCTCCTGTTCCTCGGTGCGGCTGTACCACTATTGTTTTCGTTTTTAATACCTTGTGGAGTTTCCACCTTCTACCGTAAAAAATTCAGAACCCCCATTAGACTTGTCTGGAGTCAAGGTCAGAGCGCGTGCATGCTGATGACAGACAAATCTCTTTCATTTTTCATGAGTTGCTTAAAGGCACAGAGCGTTTTTCTGCCAAAGCACAGCCCCGTATAATGTGCCATCAGTTTCTTCTTATTCGCAACACCCCCCCCACACACACCCGCACACACACACACACACACACACACGCACTCCACTCCTCCTCGCCTTCCACCTTGCTCGTAACGTCAAGCTATACGCGCATACAAAGACACATATTTGCTTTGAATTGATGTTTTGGATTTGCAAGGTGTATACAGCTCACGGAGCACAAGGGCAAGGCCGCATAAACACTGGCAGCCAGGGAGAGGGAGGAATGATTTGTGCTACCGAAGCAATTTACTGTCAATAACTAGCCTACTTTTCCGTCAGGTTACAATTTAAACATCAAAGTTTTATTCTTTTCGGCTTAAAATACCATTGGTGTTTCAGGAATGAGATTCGTGAGGGAAAGTGATAAAAATAAACAAACAAACAAATAATTTTTTTAAAAAACACACATCAACATTTAAAAAACACACATCAACACGTTTTCTTTGAATTGCAGTTTTATCAAGCAGCTTTTATTTTTTTGTTTAAAACATGATCAGCATATTGTATCACCTGATATTTAACTTTCTTCCTTTTTTTGCAGTCTTTTCAGGAGCATTTATTTAACAAGTTAGCTGTATCGAAATAGGAATGAAATATGAAAAAAAAAATATATATATATACATATACACACATATATTATATATACTACAGTTCCTTGCCTTTCTATGTGTATTTGTACAGTAACAAAGCTGAATCTTATCTAACCTAATATATAGTATTTGTCACATATACATTACGACACAGTGAACATGTTTATTTGCATATCCCAGCTTGTTTGGGTTCAGAGCACAAAACACAGAGGGTTAAGGACCTTGCTCAGGGACCCTTGTGAATCTTGGGCCCCAAGGACCCTTGAGACATGGTTAAGGCAGTGGTTAAGGCATTGGGCTAAGGCATTGGGCATAATGCAGTAAAAATAAATTTAAAAAGGACCCACGCGTGACGACAAAGGGCCTCAAAACCCTGACCTTCTGATCAGCACTTAAACCACTGTGCTTCGCCCTCCACATACAGTATCCATCAAATATTAATTAAATCCGTTGTATGATTGACATGGAATTTTAGCACAATTAATCATGATTAATCTAGAAAGTTATTACAGATCTGTACATAAAGTCAGAGACAACAGACATTAAGGTTTCACATGACAGCACTCTCTTAAACAGCAGACCGTCACTGTGGAAAATCTGAGAAGGGAGACCTTTATGTTTTTCTTTTCTCTCTCTCTCTCTCTCTCTCTCTCTCTCTCTCTCTCTCACACACACACACACACACACACACACACACACACACACACACTTAAGATGAAAAAGCATTACGGCCTACCTAGTTGCCCAGGAGGCCTTTACTGTCAACCACACACAGCTGTAGCTGCTCTTTGGTCCATAGCTCTCCCTTTTTTTATCACTGTAAATGCGTCATTAGGAAACATACAATGCTGTACCTTCTAATGCTAGACTCACCTGGTCGTATGTATCTTTAATAAAACCGTAAACACACACACACACACACACACATTTGAAAAAACCTTTATTTAAATAGTCCTTTGGTTACTTGAGTAGTTCATATGATCTCAAAGCACCAATTTTAAATTGTCTCAAGTTTCCTAACATGAAAAAAATTCTTTTAATTCAAAAAACTATTTATTTGAATAAAACCTAATATTTATTAACAGTGACTTTGCAAAGATTTCAATATGTAGCATGTTAATATTAACTCTGCATTATTGATGAAATATTGCTTATTTACTACACTGATGTTGACATTCAGAGTTAAATATGAATCTATTCAAGGCATTGAATGCTCTGAAAACAAAAATGTCCCTTTTATTGCTTAAATTTGACTTGAAACGATAAGTTTGATATTTAATCTACGACCAGTGATAAAAAATCCGAGTCCATTTTAACCTTTTTAATTTTTTTTTATGATTTTCATGATCATTTCCTGTATCATTTGCTGTTTCCAAACTATTAGACTATTAAAAAGGTAATCCACATTCAGTTTATTATGCCTTCTTTAATGTTGTACCACTTTTATTGCATTCTCTGAATGGGATTGATGTATACATTATGTACATGTGTCTGGCAGCACTTCTCAGCATGCGGCACTAGAAGAATCTCTGCATTATATCTCTCTCTGTTGTTTGCGGCGGGAAACAAGAAATCAAACTAAATGTCAAAAGTCAGTTTGGGCAACAAAAGCCCTCCGCTGTGCAACATATAAGTCTATCTGTCTCCAGCAAGCACCTCTTATTTCCCCTCTCTTCAACCACAGTGGCAAACACTTCACATGCACAGGCGCTTTGATGGCTGATAGGTGCGGAGCGTGTTGCCGGTGTTCTTTCTTCGGCAGGGCGTCCTGCAGTCTTCTTTCATGTGTCGCATCAGGGCTGGAATCAAACGGGCCTCGCCGCTCGAGCGTCTGTGCAGAGCGAAAACAGCAGTGCCCGTGTTTTTGTCACCAACCTGCAGGATGTGCCTCTTATGTGCCATCTGGATGGATGTAGCCCAGTCAAGAGGCAAGAGGAGCACAAGGAGCATCTGTGTGTCTGTGTGTGTGTGTGTGTGTGTGTGTGTGTGTCTAAATACCTGCTGTCACTCCACATTCACACAGAAACATGGAAACGTGAGCTGAGGAGCTAAACGCAGATCAACACGGGGGTTTCATTCAACAGCTATAAACGCCAAACAAAACGCCGCTGTCAGCTTTTCACTGGTAACGAATAATAAAGTAGCACTGAATATATTACAAGTTATAGTTTTTAATTGAATAACATTCACTCATTCACACCAACATCAAGTTCCTCGTTCACGACTTCACCCAGCGGCATCCCCCCCCCCCCCCCCCCCCCCCCCCCCCCTTTCACGAACTGCCCCTGGTGACAATCACCCCTCTCTCCTAATTCACCCTGCAACACTCAGCCTCCTCCCCTCATTTACCCAGCAACACTCGCCCCTCTCTCCTCATTTACCCAGCAACACTTGCCCCACTCTCCTCATTCACCCGGCGACACTCGCCCCTCTCTCCTCATTCACCTGACAACACTCGCCCCACTCTCCCCTCATTTACCAGGAAACACTCAAACCTCTCCTCTCATTCACCCGGTGACACTCTCCCTCCTCCTCTCATTCACCCGTCTTCTTCACCCTCCTATTGCAACATTCACCCGACAACACTTGCCTCTCTTCACTCATTCACCTAGCAACACTTGAACCGCTCCCATCATTCACCTGGCAACACTCCCTCCTCCTCTCATTCACCCGCCCACACGAAACCTCCCTTCATCATCACGACTTCCCTCTCCACCCGGTCATCACGACTCTCACCCGACACTCACTCCCTCCACTCATTCACCCGGCAACACTCGCCCCTCTCCATCATCACCCGGCAACAGTCACCCTCCTCCCTTCATTCACCCGGCGACACTCGCCCTCCTCCCCTCATTCACCTGACAAAACTCACCCTGCTCCCCTCATTTACAAGGCAACGCTCAAACCCCTCCTCTCATTCACCCGGCAACATTCACCCGACAACAATTGCCCCTCTCCACTCATTCACCCAGCAACACTTGAAGCTCTCCTCTCATTCACCCGGCAACACTCGCCCCCCTCCCCTCATTCACCCGGCAACACTCGCAACCTCTCCTTCTGTCATTCACCCGGCAACACTCGCCCCTCTCCCCTTACTTCACCCGGCAACACTCGCCCCTCTCCACTCATTCACCCGGCAACACTCGCCCCTCTCCCCTCATTCACCCGGCAACACTCGCCCCTCTCCCCTCATTTACCCGACAACACTCGCCCCTCTCCCCTCATTCACCCAGCAACACTCCCCCCCCTCCCCTCATTCACCCGGCAACACTCGCCCCCCTCCCCTCATTCACCCGGCAACACTCGAAG
Source organism: Kryptopterus vitreolus (assembly GCA_030449085.1). Lineage (NCBI taxonomy): Eukaryota > Metazoa > Chordata > Actinopteri > Siluriformes > Siluridae > Kryptopterus > Kryptopterus vitreolus. The sequence continues at coordinate 23,462,142 of JACRUU010000015.1, forward strand.
CCTCCTCTCACCCTCACCACTCGCCCTGACCCTCTTGACAAGCCGACACACCGCCCCTCCCCCGTGCCCCTCTCCCCTCATTCTCATTTTTCCCCTTCTTGGCAACCCTCTTACTCGCCCCATTCCCTCCCCCTCCCCTCATTCCACTCCCTCATTCACCGGCAACACTCGCAACACTCGCCCCTCTCCCCTCATTCACCCGGCAACACTCTCCCCTCTCCCCTCATTCACCCGGCAACACTCGCCCCTCTCCCCTCATTCACCCGACAAACACTCGCACCTCTCCCCATCACACTCATTCACCCGGCAACACTCGCCCCTCTCCCCTCACTTCACCCGGCAACACTCGCCCCTCTCCACTCATTCACCCGGCAACACTCGAAGCCTCTCCACTCATTCACCCGGCAACACTCGCCCCTCTCCCCTCACTCACCCGGCAACACTTGCCCCTCTCCCCTCATTCACCTTCATGCCATTCACTTGCCTCTCTCTCCTCATTCACCCAGCAACTCTCGTCCCTCTTGATTAATTCACCCAGCAACACTCTCCCCTCTCCCCTCATTCACCCAGCAACACTCTCCCCTCTCCCCTCATTCACCCAGCAACACTCTCCCCTCTCCCCTCATTCACCCGGCAACACTCTCCCCTCTCCCCTCATTCACCCGGCAACACTCGCCCCTCTCCCCTCATTCACCCGGCAACACTCGCCCCTCTCCCCTCACCCAGCAACACTTGAAGCTCTCCTCTCACCCGGCAACACTCGCCCCTCCTCCCCTCATTCACCCGGCAACACTCGCCCCTCCTCCCCTCATTCACCCGGCAACACTCGCCCCTCTCCTCCTCAATTCACCCGGCAACACTCGCCCCTCTCCACTTGCACCTCTCCAATCATTCACCCGGCAACACTCGCCCCTCTCCCCTCATTCACCCGGCAACACTCCCCCTCCTCCCCTCATTCACCCGGCAACACTCTCCCCTCTCCCCTCATTCACCCGGCAACACTCGCCCCTCTCCCCTCATTCACCCGGCAACACTCTCCCCTCCTCCCCCAGCAACACTCTCTCCTCTCATTCACCCGGCAACACTCGCCCCTCTCCCCTCATTCACCCGGCAACACTCCCCCTCCTCCCCTCATTCACCCGGCAACACTCAACCACCTTCTGTCATTCACCCGGTGACACTCGCCCCTCTCCCCTCACTCACACGGCAACACTCCCCCTCCTCCCCCTCTTACTCCTTCACCCTCCCTAAATCACTCCTTCACATAGTAACCCACATCCCCTTTCACTCCCCTAGTTAGTAACAATTCCTTGTTTCCTCCTTCATGTAGTAACACATTCAATTTCTCATTAACATTCACTCTCTGACCCCCCATCCATCCCCACCACTCATCCCTTTTTACTAGTACTCCCTCCGTCATTCAATAATACAGCATACAGAACACACCCTTATCCCCTTTCTTGTTGAGTCTCTAACAATAAATAAATCAGCGCTGCGAGAATACAAACTTAAGATAGAATCAGCCTAAACCCCCCCGCTCTCCTTCCTTCATGCCAAACACCTTCATGTTACATCTTTAGCCTGATTCCAACTGACGAGAAACATTTCTATTTGCTAAGAACAGAATTGATTTACCTGCAGGAATAATTAATTCAGAATGCCTAACCAGCCTAATTGACGTAATCCTCTGCATTTTAGCCGCATTATTAAACGTTGGTTAGTAAAAATACACATGGTGGGTTTTATTGACTGAAATTCCCTGCGCGGCTTTTCAGGTGAATCGATCGTATTTCTCCCAGGCAGGCTTGAATCATACTAAACCACGGACTGTCAAAACTTAACCCCCAATGAAACTCCCTCAAAAACTCGCTCCTATTGATCCACAGCCTGATGAGCACAGCAAAATTGAAGGAAAACAAATCTCTTTTTTTCTTCTCTTCTCCTCTCGCTTTCCTTCTCTTTCCATGTCTGCAGGCGTGTGCTTCTAACAATATCACTAGGCTTTTCCAATTACATTTGCAAACACTTAGAAATTAACATTTATGCCACATAATTCCATCGATGTATTTCACTGCAGGGAAAAACACCCGATCTTGGTATGCGCTGTATTGATGGAGTGAAAAGAATAGCACTAAACCGTGCCCTCTTAGAATCTACTTTGCCATGCCAGACATGCCTACTCCGAATGAGAGAGTCTAGATTGAGAGAAGGAGAGAGAGTTAGCAAGAAAGATGGAGAGAAAGAGAGCGAAGTGGTGCTGATCAGGCCCTTCAGTGTGGCCTGGGGGCGGTGTTTCGGTCCTGCCTAAGGGGCAAAAAAGTCTCAGTCACATGCTAGCCGGCAGTTTGTTTTTGCAGAGCGCCAGGCTTCTCTAGACTGTCATCGCGATGTAATTATTACATAATAATTACGCCATATGAGGTTTCGCAATAATTGCGTTCAATCAGTCCTGTTAAAGAGTTCGTATAAATTTTCGTATACTAAGAATACAGTTGGAATATTTCGTATAGTAATACTCTGGATACTCCTGTGCGCTAAGGATCAACAAATATTTACTAAATGAGAAATGGACAAAAATGCATTATTTCCCAGCTGATGATCTTTAAATCAGTGTTTATTGTGTGCCAGTGTCTGGTACTGTAATGGCATCAAAACCAGCCCCTCCTGCAGCACCTGGGACATCCCCACAGCCCTCAGCTTCGCCTGGGGCCAAAACAACACGATGTGAACATAGACACATGCGCACACACAAACACACACAGACACACACACACACACACACACATGCCTAGCACCGCTCTACACACTCTCTGACCATGGTGTGATGTCATACCAGTAGTAGATAGCAGGAAAGTTTGACAAATGATATGGTGGGTTTAAATTGCTCCCCCGTAAACAACCCCCTCCCCCCACATACACAAACACACACACACACTTATTGTTAAAGAATAAACATATGCACATGCAAATGAATATCGTAGCCTTCCCTCTATAATCAAAAGCTAGACATTAGCATGCAGGCTGCTAATCTGACCTTTCAAATTTGTTTTATATCTAGGCAAAAGTAGAAGTGCCTAATACGTAGAATTAATATTTAGTTTTTTTTTTTGCCGTAGATCATATGCTCCGGGGGAAATCCGCATCAAAGTTGGGATCGTAATTTATGTAACGACATTTGCACGGCCACTGATTAGCTACCTTATCAACCTTTCTAATGAAGTAGCCATAACCCCGGGTTTATCATTCGTTTCTCCGGGCCCCGCTCTCGGAATAATGTCGCACGATTGTAACTGTAATCATTACGCGGTGCGACATGCTCGGACACGGACGGCGGCGGAGGCTGTCAAAGTTCATGCCTCTTAATTTCATTCAGCGGAACAAGAAGGAGAAGCGGTGGATTAAAGAAGACTGGAGTGTGGCATGCTGAAGAGCGCAGGGTGAAGTGTTCAATTAAATAAGTAGGGAGTGCAACTAACCAGACGCAGGAAGGAATAGAACTCATAACTAAAAGGATATATTAACGCACACACACACACACACACACACACACACACATACAAATCATACACCCGAGCAAATGGAATATGAAGATGTGCCTTGGCCTCCTTCAGAAAAAAAGGTTAAAATGTCAAACCTATCGATGTGAGTTCTCTATGTAGGGAAAAAAAAAGTCCGTAAAGCTCGGCTTTTCTTATTATTCAAACTTTCATCCGCAGATCCGATGACAACACGGCGTAATAGAGCGAGCAGGCAATATGAGTGTTTCTGGAGCGCTTATCCATTTTCCCAGATATGATGGATTTTGGGCATTAGAAAAAAAAAAAAAAAAAAAAAAAAGACAATATGAGAAATTACTGCAGCTCCAGGAACGACACGACGGTAAATGTAATTTGATTGACACAAATTACGCCTGGCGTGTCGGAGAGTCGACTCCACCAATAATACCGCTGTCAGAAATCTCATATATCCTGTCCCATATCAGCCGGTGTTTATTCATCCTTCTCTCTCTCTCTTTCTCTCTCTCTCTCTCTCTCTCTCTAGCTCTCAGTCGCTCCAAATTCCGGATATTACATTTGTTTTGGAGCTGTTTGAGGGCTGAACTCTGTCGTGGAGTGCGTAAGAGCGTGTCACTGTTGCAATAACACAGCAGTCAAAGCCTGTAATGACAACACAAATCCATCCAGCGACTCACTCATAACCACTCCGTAGTTAATGATGAGTACAGACAGGTGGCAGGAACTGTGTGTGTGTGTGTGTGTGTGTGTGTGTGTGTGTGTGTGTGTGTGTGTGTGTGTGTGTGTGTGTATGTGTATGTGAGTAGAGAGAGAAAGAATTGTTTGGGAGTTTGGACAGAATTCAGAGTCTTAAATAAGTTTGATATGCAATATACAGTATGTGTTCAAATGTATTTGCACTTAGAGCAAAAAAAGTGCATTTATATTATGTAATTATATTTACTATAACTATATTAACCTTATATATACTAAAATAATATTAACCTTCCCCTTGCGTTAGCTCACGTTTGCTATCCCTTATGTTTTGACCCGTTTCTTAAACCAGACATAATATACCTTCATAACAATTATGTATCTATTTATGTGTTTTAACAACACAAAGGTTGTACATTTTAACCACAGCTTTTTATAATTTATTCACATTTTTACAAAGATTTATTTAAATAAAGGTTCCTGTCAAAGTCAAAATGTGATAAGTGATGCAGTAAACACATTTCTGTAGAACTTTTATGCATTTAACACAAAAAAAAAAAACGGTTTAAATGTAAGAAAAAGTGTATTTATATTATGTAATTATATTAATTTTAACAGGGGAGGCGGCTTAGTGGTTAGCACTTTCGCCTCACACCGCCAGGGTCCAGGTTCGATTCCCGTCTCGACCATGTGTGTGTGGTTTTTCTCCGGGTTCTCCGGTTTCCCCACCCGGTCCAAAAACATGCACGGTAGGTTGATTGGCACCTTGGAAAATTGTCCCTATTGTATGAATGTGTATGAATGTGTGTGTGAATGTGAGTGTGTGAGTGTGTGTGTATGTGCCCTGCGATGGGGTGACATTCGATCCAGGGTGTATCCTGCCTTGATGCCCATAGACGCCTGAGATAGGCACAGGCTCCCCGTGACCCGAGGGAAGATCGGATAAAGCGGTAGAAGATGAATGAATGAATTAATTAATATGAACATTCCTCTTGTGTTATCCGTAATTTTTGGGGGTCAATTTTTACTTGTTTCTAAAATCAGCCACAATATACCTTCATACCAATTATTTATCTATTTATGTTTTCTCACAACACAAAGTGTTGTAAACAAAGTTTTTTTTTATCTTTTGTTTAAATAGAGGTTCCTGACAAAGTCAAAAAGCCTTGATGAACTTTTATGCGTTTAAAGCCTAAAAAACTCGTACAAAAGGAAGGTCAAAATATATGATATTAAATTATTACTAGTATTAGCATCAGCGATAGTAGTGTTAACAACAACACCAATAAAAACAGTATGAAAGTACTGCAATTAATTTGATTAAAAAGTAACTTTTACATCTATATATTTTAAGATAAATCAGAGTGATTCCACTAAATGCACATTGCACTGTGGGTAGAGGATTCGCTTTCCTAAACGCTTGGAGTGGCAGAGGAAGTCACGCTATGTAATTCTGTCAGCACTTCAGCCAAACAAACAGAGAAAGAGAGAGAGAGAGAGAGAAAGAAAAAGTCCTGAAGGAAAAAAAAACAGCAAGAAAAACAAACCACCAACACAGCACACCTTTCAATTAATGTTTCTCACAATAAAGGGAAGAGGAACAGGCCCCGGGAACTCGGAGTATGATGGGATTGGGGGAAAAAAACAAAACAATAGGAGCTGGAAGCCTGTCCAAGAACAGCACTAATTTCATAGTTCTGGCTGTCCTTAAGGACATTTCCTGTTGTTCTCGAGTGCAGTAGTTCGGAGCAAAAAAGGGCAGAGAACTTTTATCAGACACGGCGCGCGCAATCTTCCTGCCTTGTCATTATCATCCAATCTGGATGCATGAAAAAAAAAGAGAGAGAGAGTGGAAGGGGAAATAATAAAGCAATCTCGCATTAAATGGGAAAAAAAGGAGGCGAGCTGTAAAGCGGGAGAAGGTGGCGTGTGAAAATGTAGTGGTTACCCAGCAGAGGGGGCTCCTTGCTCTAAATCAATATTAATGACTATGATTAATGAAGAGAGATTCTTGCCATGTTGTGTGATGGCTCCCTCACTCAGCCTCCATCTCACTTTGTGGAAGAGGATGGGTCCGAGCATATCCCTCCTCTCACTCTCTTTCTCACACACACACACACACACACACACACACACACACACACACACACACACACGATCATTGTAAGTGATGGGAATTCTTTTCTTTTTTTTCCCTTTACTCATTAATAAGACTTTACACAGAACAGGTATCTGGACAGAACTAACAAAGACTTACCGATTATACTGTCCAGCATTATGCAATATTCATATGTCTCTTTCTCACACACTCACACACATATACACTCTCTCAACCCTTGTCACCTCGAAAGAGGAATCATGATAACACTCAAGTGTAATAGGAAAGCAATCCCCCACCACCACCACCCCATGTTCAACCACTTAGTCAAATAGCTTTGCTCCCATCAAGTACTATGGGCTCCATACTGAAGTGATACCACCACCCCTACCTCCTCCCACCTCTCCTACCACTCGGTCCAGTATTGCACACACACAATAGCCAGTCATTTTGCATGCTCCCTTCATTCTTAAATCAGATTCCATCCCGTTTTTATTACCGCATACGTTAACGATATTTGCTTAATCCCTGGTGTCCTGGTCTGTAAACAGAGTAGCCTTAGGCTGAACTCAGGGGCCATCTTAAAGAGACAAATTTCACTACAATAGGATTCATGTTCAATTGTCCTCGGCATGTGCTCAAGGCTGGATAGGGCGTCCAAAGATGAGTCGGCAGAATAATTAGAAGTAGTCAGCAGAGTATTCACGTTCGTCGGAGAGAAAGCCTACACTAAATAAATGCAGAAAATAGCGCAAAACCATTATCAATAAATCTTTCTTTTGTCGCTGGATGTAATTAAACTCATTTTTTCCCCATCGCCGGGGTTGCTTTTCATATATTTATACTAAACCGTTTCATTGACAAAGCACCTAAAAATGGAATTACTAAATAAATAGATGTGTACATAGTAAACTATATTTCTGTTTAATCCAAAAGCATTGCAACATGTCATTATTGTGGGTTTGCATTGCGCAGTTCCACATATTGGATACATATAATTAGTAAAGTCAGTTGACATTGTGAATGATTTTTACTTTTGACTTATAATATGAATGCACATCTGATAAAGAGGGAAATGGAAGAAGGAAAACTGATTATTTTTGCAAATGGAGTGAAAATGTAAAAAAAAAAGGAAATTTGACTTATATTGACTTATATTCTCGCTTTTAAAATTGTTTAATTAAAGCAATATTGAGCTCCCAATCAGTTATAATTATATATAAGCATGACTGTGATTAGTTATGGCATATACCTTACTGGCACGATAACAGTCAAGCCAAAATTCAGTACAATACTCATATATATCAAAATTCACACACACACACACACACACACACACACACACACACACACACACACACACACACACACACATACACACACACACACACATATACATACATATATATATATATATATATATATATATATATATATATATATATATATAGATAGATAGATATATAGATAGATAGATAGATAGATAGATAGATAGATAGATAGATAGATAGATAGATAGATAGATAGATGCATAGATACCTTGAAAAGGATCATTATACGTTTTATTTAAGTATTCACAACTCATTTGATATTTATTTGAATAATTTATTACTCTATATCTTATCTTCCATTTCCTTTTTTGTTTTCTTCTTCTTCTAAACTAGCATTAACCCGTCCGTAATTGAAATGTTAGGAAGGAATGCGGTCGCATTTTCTCCTGCCATCGCAGGTCTCTTTACTCCACCTAGCCCTGCCATTACCTGCAGCGTGTTTGCCCTGGCATTAGCCTAGAAAATGAAATTCAAATATGTAAAGTCCACACATTTTTAAATGCAGCATTAGTTCACCGCTGTTACCTTCCAATGTGGGGCCTGACTGTTTGCACTCTTTGAAAAAAAAAAAAAAAAAAAAAAGAAAAAAAAAGGGATGGAGAGTGTCAGAGAGAACGGAGGAATGAAATGAAACAGCTTCTGAGAGCCCGGGCTATGATTCAGCAGGGTATTTAAGGCTTCTGCACATAGCTGCTATGCCGTGTTGCGGCGTGTCTCTGCAGTGACTGCCCATATTTATTTAGGTTTAGCTGTTTATCGGAACTAAGACATAAGCTAATGCCCATTATATATATATATATATATATATATATATATATATATATATATATATATATATATATAGATATATATATATATATATATATAAATAAATACCTTTGCAAACCCAGGGAACATAAAAAGCTATATAATAGCGTTATGAGCATGCCTTTATGCAAGAGTAGGATCCTGTACGGGAAAAAGGAATGCAAATAAATGGAGGATGTGTTGACGTTTGGAAATGTCACTGATAAAGGGCTAAAATGTCACTTCGATTTAAAAAGCGGACAGTTAGTAGTTCATTAAAGAAAGGGCCATATTGTGCTATCGGGGACTGCTGGCAGCATTCCGATCTGGGCCAGCCACACATAGCCCATCCAGATGGCACTGGGATCCGGGTGGACTTCAAAAAAGATCTTAGTGGGGGTGGCAGTGTGCTTCTCGCGCCCAGCTTTGACACGCTGGGGCTTGCCAGAGCCTCCTTCTTTCCCTTGCCCTCCCTTTCCTCTCTCTCTCTCTCTCTCTCTCTGCGTGGGAATATGCTCTTGCACACGGATTTATGAGCATTATAATGCATTCTGCTAGTTAGTATGGAGATCAGTGCTGTGGGCATGGAGAGATGAGTGAAGCGAAATTTGTTGCCATTAGTGAACTCGACATGTTGATATTAACAGCTGGGAGGCCTCGCGCTATGCACCCATTAAAATTCCTGCGCAATTAAAAAGTACAGTTCGGAAAATGAGTTTACAATACTAATTTGACGATCATTATGTGTGTGTGTGCGCGAGTGCGCGCGTGTGTGTGTGTGTGTGTGTGTGTGTGGAAAATGTATTGTCAAATTCAATAGCAAATGTCATTAATAATCAAGTCAAAATCCTTTGATTAGTGGATTCAGCAAAATCTTTCCACATTAAGTTTTGCTTAGCAGATCACATGCTCGAGTGAAGCCCAGTTTATTACGCTGCATTTCTCTCATTCTTCTCTTCCACTCTCGCTTCCCGTCTCTCTTTCTGACTCCTCAGGGTCCTGGGCTCTGCTGAGCAGGAAAGACTGATTTATTCAGGTGAGATCTGGGGTCAGGGGGAGAACATTGGGAAATTTAGAGACCATTTTATTTCTGAAGTTTGATGTCAAAACCATCATGAAGTGATAGGCTGGTCATTTCAATATGCCTTTCTTGGCAGTGCAGCGGCTGGTGATGTCATGGGTGGAGTTTGTTGGATGGCGTGTATTGATGGGTCATTTGAAATAAATAAATAAATAAATAAATAAATAGAAAGGCATGGAAAAGGCAATAAAATGATGGAAGGCTTTTGTGGTTTACTGCATGCAGGCATGTATCACAGTGAAACATTTAATAGTATATTATGTACTGAATAATATAATCTACAATGTATAATGTATAATCTAATATAATGTACTGAATAATATCAATGCTGTCATACACATTAAATAAATAAAATTAATAATATAAAATAAAATAAATAAAATAAAAATAATATATATATATATATATATATTATATATATATATATATATTTCCCCCCATAAGATTTTTATGCATATGTAAAAGAATAGAGTCTTCCCCCAATATAATTTAAAATGTATTGTTTTACATGCAGACAAAAGCAAAAGTGAGTTTAATAAATGTGACATTTGAAATTAAAAATGCATAAAATGTTTAGTAGAGAATAACTTATATACAGGAAAGAAGTCATTAAAAAAATACAAATAAATAAAAAATGCTTTCCAGGAAGACAATAAGACAACAAACCAAAAAGAACTAGGCACTAAAGCGTCATTAATGAAGACATGATGTTGAAAATGAATTGCTTATATAGTAATCAATATTGTTCATGTAAATACAATGTTTTAGCATATGATCCAACAAAGTGATATAATGTTCAAAATCTTTGTTTATATTTATATTTCAATATATAAATCACAGTATCACTATACCCTGATCTATTTATTTTTTGTATTGGCAAATAATACATGATACATAATAATGCAATAGATAGTTCTTGGTGCAATATCATATAAACATTATGTACTTTATTTATTTACAGAATACATGGACAATTTCATTCATGTATCAGCAAATTAAAAAATAAAACATGTAAAAACATTTGTACTTGTTTACTTGCAATGTTAGCTAGCTAGTTTTTCCATGTTGAACATCTCCATTAATTTATAGCTATAAAAAAGAGAGAGCCGATAAGTTCTAACTAGAAGGAATGGTCGTGCATGGCGTGGGGTGTATTTCTTAGCGGAGAGACGTAAAAGCCAAGTCAAAGACTGGTTATTGTCCCCATAAGCTCTCTCTTCTTGGGCATTGTGTCCGTAATTGGGATCTTTGGGACCGTATAAATCCATAAACTTCCGAATCTCTTTTATTAATCTCTTATCATCCATTCTTGCCATTTATCACTTGGGTAGCTGATGTTACTTTCCTAGCAAGCTAGTTGTTAGTGTCTATTACTTTTGAAGCATGGCTTAGCTCCAGTGTAGCTCGTTATGTCGAGGATGTGACAGAGCTAATGTTTGCTCGTTATTGTCGGCAAGTCAAGAAACTGTACAGCGATCTAATATTTGCATTGTTTACTTGATGTTACACGAAAAGGTGACATAACTGCAAGGTCATCATCCTTAAAAGATAGAATGTGTTTTGTTTTTTTATTTGCATGTTGTAGCACACTGATATAGTGAATTCAGTTTGCAACAATAGCACCTGAACAATAGAAATCACCCTTCCAACCCCAATAAGAACATAGAATTCTGTTCTCTAGCTTTCTGTATAAAGGAAACTTTTGGAATCCATTTTAAAAGGGGGGAAAAGTACAGTATCAGTTATTGAACCAGTTATTGAGAAAGTTGTGCAAGGACGTTTGTACACACAGAGGGAACTAAACCCTTATGTGATACCCATTACTAACAGGTCAGGATCAGCAAATACCTAGAAACTAAAATCATAATAGTTATGTATATATATATATATATATATATATATATATATATATATATATATATATATATATATATATATATATATATATATATATATATATATGTAATATATATACTATATATTTTAACTGCACAAATTTTCTTAACAAAACCTTTTGAATATTTTATATCTACCGACAGCCCGTCTGGGAAGGCCTCGGACTGAAGTTTCTTTATTCATTTGTTCTTTTTATTTGTTCCAAATGAAAAGTGCCCAGAGGAGTCTTTGTTGTTCGAGTCTCATTCATTCGCCAACACAACACAGTGAAGGAGCAGATCACTCACATAGTAATGCACGCTGCGTTAATAAAATTAGTGCCGTTAAAGTGAATTTTCATTATTACGTTATTATTATTATTATTATTATTATTATTATTATTAATATATCTATATCTATCTATCTATCTATCTATCTATCTATCTATCTATCTATCTATCTATCTATCTGTCTGGCTGTCTGTCTGTATATATATATATATATATATATATATATATATATATATATATATATATATATATATATATATATATATATATATATATATATAAATATCCTTTATATGGGCAGTTTGAGTTTCCCCCTTTGGTTAGTGTTATTGCTCATGCTATCGCAAGTGTCAGAAGAAACACTCGCGTTTTTGAGTGTCGTCTGTTTTATAATAAGTTGTATTACTTACAGAAAATCATGTATAACACAATGTTGTACAAATGTGTCACCAATTTTGTGAGTTTTGACGTACATTTTGAATGACTATTTTTTGCAAGAGCTGACTTTTAGTTGACTTCGATTCCTCTAAGCAAAGTCATGTTTGTAGTATATTCCTCTATCGATTTCTTAAAATAAACATGGTACTAAATATTTTGTTGGATTTTTGTAACTAAAACCTCACTAAGCTTCACAATGCGCTACTAACAAACCTCCGGATGTTTATACTGAGGTCATGTGACACTTTAATTGAACACAGTTGAACTCCATCCCAATAATTAGGCAAGTAATTTAGGGATTTTCCTAGCAAGCTCAGTGGTATTAAACTCACTCTGTACAAATGTATGTAGGTTTCTGATAGTCTACATGTACACACTTGACCATCAATAGTTTGTGTTTTATTGTTCCAGAATTAGTCTATCTTTACTCTTATTATCTTGCATTCTTTTAGGAAAGCTTGACACTAGGTTTGGAAGGGTGTTTGCGATTATTCAATAACAAAAATCATTAGTGAGGTATAAGTACTGATGTATGGTGATAAGTCACATAGATGTTCGGGGTTGAAGTCAGGGCAACTAACCAAATGCTCAAAATGAATGCTCAAAATGAAATTGTAATGTAGCAGATTCACATTTTTTCCAACTTGAGAAAATGTCCACATATGGACACAATAATTACATAATGTAGAATCAATAATGTCATTTTAGTTCGACGTTAAGACATTTGACAATGTAAATCCTTCTGTAAAGTGCAGCATTCATATAAATTGAAGGAACAGAAATGCTGTCACATTGATGGATGGTATAAAGTAGATTAGTTGTGTGCGGTCGGAGAAACCTACCACTATTATCACCTACTTGGTTTATAATACACACCTTACGTCAAAGAGATCCGACATCCAATAATTCAATATTAGTAATAGAGATATGATCTCATTAAACAATGTTAATATGGGATTTGTCCAATCAAATATTCATAATACAGCACATTATGTAATCTGTTCATCTAATATGCTTTGGGATAATAATTACTCAGTGAGATGTCAAGTGACATCGGCCTGCGCCATATGATGCCATCTGATGATATATATATATATATATATATATATATATATATATATATATATATATATATATATATATATATATATATATATAATAATGAAACATTTGCAGGTTTACTGAAGTTACTTTACTGAAGTAATTATTTTTCAGCCGACTATTTACATTTTCACACAATAATCTGTACTTTCTACTCCGTACATTTCAAAAATACTCATCATTCAAAAAAAAAACCCTAGCCAGATAAACCACTCCATCCGAATAGAGTGAATGTGATTGTGGTTGGATGAGATATAAACATACACCATTCTAGACACCCTATTGGTTTGTAAGTGATCCATCGCACCTGCACACGACACAAATCACGTCCCACTCCAGCAAGGGCATAACCAGTGTCGGGGTCGTTACTCAAAAAAGATTATTTCTTAAAAGTGATAATTTCTCCACTACTATGTTTTCTATACATCCTCCCAAATGAAGCAACAGTAGGGATTTTGGTAGAGAGACGTTTAAATAAATTAGCGATTGTGATTGGAGCTGTCTAAGCTTTTGTCCTTAATGGCATTTCCCCTCTTACATTAGTTTCATACTTTAAGTAGTTTTGAAACCAGTACTTGTGCACTATAAGCACGGTGGCTTAGTGGTTAGCATGTTCGCCTCTCACCTCCAGGGTCGGGGTTTGATTCACCGTCACCTCATGTGTGTGTGGAGTTTGCATGTTCTCCCCGTGCCTCAGGGGGTTTTTATCCGGGTTCTCCGGTTTCCTCCCAGTCCAAAAACATGCACGGTAGGTTGATTGGCACCTTGGAAAATTGTCCCTAGTGTATGAATGTATGTGTGAATGTGAGTGTGTGTGTGCCCTACTATGGGTTGGCACCACATACAGGGTGTATCCTGCATTGATGCCACAAGATGCCTGAGATAGGCACAGGTTCCCTGCGACCCCAGAGAAGAACGAACAAAAGCGGTAGAAGATGAATGAATCAGTGAATGAATACTTTTACATGAATAAAAAGTTGATACTCCAACTTCTACAGAAGCCTTTTTAAACCCTGATATCTATACTTCTTCTTATTTGTCTTTATCATAAATGCATCACATAAATAGCTGGTTGAAGAGAAATCTTCGGAAGATATCCGGATGAATGGTTACCGGAACACCCAATCCTGGTCTACATTACAGCGCCATCATATACCGCCATGTTTTATTTCCTACTGACCAGAATAATTAAAAATATAAAAAGAACAAATTGCAGCAACTTCCTTTTAACGCGGTTTTAAAACGGCATGCTTGACATTTCGCCTGATGTCTTCTACTAAATATATCATAAAAGATTTTGCTTTTTATTGACTATTTTACTCAGGTGACCTTTGGACCAAACTACCTAAACTTGTAAATATACCACAGTGGGTGATTTTTCTCTGTCTCATCAGGCCACCTTGCGTCGATAAATGTATGGGTAACCAGGTGAAGAAGACTGCTATAGTGTGTGGAGGTCTACAATCTAATTGATCTCTTTAACCTGTATAAATAGTTCCTGTGTTAGCCCGGCCACAGCGGCAGTATGCGGGCGCAAGAGGGAATTAATAATAAAATCACTGTGGGATTGGAATACTGACAGGCTGTGACTTTTCACTATCAGCCCACCTCATTTCTTTCCCTACCTGGCTGACCTCAGAGGTGTTCGCTGCTATCATTTACAGTATTGTCCCTGAATTATTTATGATATGCCACCTCCACTGAGAGCAAATCAATGCAGGTGGTCATTTCATTCATGCATCCTTGCTTTAGCTATTAAAGCAGACTCTCTTAGCATGTCACGAAAATAACAGGCTGCAATGTGTGATTCAAAGGATACCTATTAGGTGATATTCATGACTCTAGATTTACATGACAGGCAAAACATATACCTCATAGTAACATTCACAGTTATGGTGTCAGTGATCTCAAATCTTAAACTAGGGCTGTCGTTGAGACTGCTGTTTGTCAAGGGCAAATACAGGACAAGTAGGGAGGGAGGTGGAAGCCCAGTGGTTAAGGTGTTGGACTCTGGACCGGAAGATCATGGGTTCAAACCCCACCACCACCAAGTTGCCACTAGTGGGCCCTTGAGCAAGGCCGTTAACCCTCAACTCAGTTGTAAGTCGCTCTGGATAAGGGCGTCTGCCAAATGCCATAAATATAAATGTAAATTACAAGTCAAGCTCACGTCTTCTAGGGCGTCAAAGCAAAGTCACAATCGCCTCCATTACTGCGGTTTACCAATGTTGTTTTATTAGAAAAAGAAATCGTGTTAACAAATTTTGTAAATAAACAACACAATCTTTTATTCTTACAAACTCTGCTGATTGCCCCTGCTGCCAATACTGCTGTCAGAAAGCTAGTCAGTTCCTTACAACCAATTATATTCGAGAATTCAAGCCTGGTGTGTGGTGAAATATTAATAGTTATAATTAATACAATCACGCTTTTCAAACTTTTTGTAAAATAAAGAAAAAAAAACAAAAAAAACATTGTCATAATTTTAAACAAACACTAACATTCATTCATTCATCTTGTACCGCTATATCCGATCTTCCCTCGGGAAAGAACTGAATTTTTTCTTCACGAAACCAGTTTGAGACGACTTTTGCCTCATCATGTAGACTTTTAACAATGGAAATCACCATTAGAAGATTATGGCCATGAAGCAACTCACATTGTCAACTTTTAGCCTGGATCATTTGATCATGCAATGATTGAACGATAATAACAGGATTAAAGTGTTCCAAGTAAACATTCCCCACATCATTGCGCTACCTCCACCCTGGGCTGTTGACACAATGCAGGTCAGGTTCAATTCATAGAGTTGGTGCCAATTTCGGATCCTACCATTTGTGTACCACCACAGAAAGTGAGCTGAATAGATCAGGGGACATTTGTCCTGTCTTCTTTCATTTCAATACTTATTATTATTATTATTATTATTATTATACGGTTCCTGTTCAGGGCTGAATTCAAACCCCAATTGACTTTTCTTGCCTCACGATTTGATGAGTTGCACCTTGTATAGAGTTGTTGTCGGAATTACTTTTGCCTTTTGGCCCGCACAGTCATGTCTAGCAAATGTTTGTTGACCTCTCTCATTAACAAAGTAATATCCATCTGCTGAATCACTGATAAGATGCCCTTAATTGAGTCATTCCGAGTGAATTCTACAGACTATTGTGCGTTAAGATCTAGCTGTTCTAGTATTGCAAAATATGCCAGTTAATATCACTGAGATCACTAATTCTAATTCCCTAATTCTGAATTGATGGGAAGATTTCCGTAGGTATATGATTGATTTTACACATTGCACCACATGATTAACCGATTAAATAACTGCAGGAAAGTGTAGGTGTATCGTTGTGTAAATGTATAAGTGCAAATTGTGTTAACAATAAAATTAACAGCTTTTCCCTCCATTTAATTTTCTCCACAAACTTATTTGCTTCTATTACATTTCTTTTAACAAATTATAAATATATTATAAACAGGTAACTTTTATATATGAATCTAGTTTATATTATATATTGCATATATTATATATATATATATATATATATATATATATATATATATATATATATATATATATATATATATATATATATATATATATATATAAAAATAGACTTTGGATCCACTTGGCCAACCATAATTTGGTTACTTGGTTTGAATGATCTGTTGATTGGCTTCACTTACTCTTAATTATCTGCTGCACAATTTAAGCTCCTTAGTTGTGTCTCAAAACTATTTGCTCCTAAATGTTGTTGGGTGAAGCTCATCCATTTATTCATTCATCTTCTACCGCTATATCCGATCTTCCCTTGGGTCACGGGGAGCCTGTGCCTATCTCAGGCGTCTATGGGCATTAAGGCAGGTTACACCCTGGATGGAATGCCATCCCATCACAGGGCACAAACACATACTCACAATCACACACACATTCATACACTAGGGACAATTTTCGAAGGTGCCAATCAACCTACCGTGCATGTTTTTGGACCGGGAGGAAACCGGAGAACATGGAGAAAAACCCAGTGAGGCACAGGGAGAACACACACGTGGCCAAGACGGGAATCGAACCCGGACCCTGGCGGTGTGAGGCGAACGTGCTAACCACTAAGCCATTGTGTGAAGCTTTTGTTTTTAATTTACTTAAAACATTTTTTTTTTGGTTCCAAAAATGTATGAGAGAAAATATGAGAGAAATAAAAAAATGTGAATAACTGTTCTTTACTTAGTTAAATAATCCCTTTATCACAGAACAAATCAAAGTTTAGCAGTGTTAACAGATTTTGTCAGAGTATTACTATTTTTTTAGCTAGTTTGATTCTCTGGTATATAATTGCTGAGTTTTGGCTTTTTTTTTAATGCCTAAGGACATTTCTTTGATTGCATTTATTATTGCTATTGTATTAAACCTTCCCTGCTTGATTATATTATGAATATGTATCTCTTTAATCTCTGTCTGCCTGCAATAATTAGTTAACCAGCTAAAAAATAAATTGTTCTTTTTGTTTGAGCTAAAATACTAACTATTCCCCCCCACAAAGGATTTTTACCCTTCAGTCCATGTAAATGTTTTAAGCACTATTCTTTATTTTTCTTACTTTCCTATCATCACCTTTTTTTTTTATAAAACAATTGCTTTTTGACTTGATAGTCTCTTGATGGATTTTGATTGTGAACATGCCTGCACAGAAAATCTATAGTTAAGAGAAAATATTCTGTAGGCATTTTCTTTTAAAAGGTACGTCAGTCTATAAACTCGGCGCTAAAGTTACGTATAGGTCATTATCCACCTTGGATTTAAGAACAGGCATTGATTGATTTGTAGCTGACAGGAGACGCATTATATCCCAGGTACATACCTTCCCTGAAGCTTGCATGCATGCGTAACCACACGAACGAGGGGTGCGGAGGTCTGTTAAGCCTCATTAAGACAGTCACACACATTAATGAGAGAAATGCATAGCTGACTGGCCTACTCGTAAGGTAGGTTAATGAATATGGCTGCAGGGGGTCATGGGAAATTACTCACGTTTTCGGCTCAAGGTGTAGCTGATTTCAGGTCTGCTTTTGATTAAGTTCTGAATAATTAAAAAAAAGAGTTTTAGATTCAACAAAGGCAGATATTACATTACATTCTATACATTCTATGTCTATTTGTATGTGTGTGTGTGTGTGTGTGTGCATGTGTATAAAATGAAGGAATAAACCTGACATTTTTCCATATGTTCGAATATGGAATAAATTCCCCCAGACCAGAGGCAGACAAATCATGTTTGTTATTGTTTGTTATTGAATAAATATACTAGTCATTAAGACTTTTAAGTGCTTTTTCATATAAAGAAAATGTTTTACTTATTTAAAAAAAAGAAATATATATATATATATATATATATATATATATATATATATAGAGAGAGAGAGAGAGAGAGAGAGAGAGAGAGAGAGAGAGAGAGATAGATAGATAGATAGATAGATAGATAGATAGATAGATAGATAGATAGATTTTTTTGTTCTCTAAACAACACCGTGTATTTGAATGTGTGCAATGAGGCCAATAAAAAAAGCCCCACTTCAAGTCAAACAATTGGAGTTGCCAGCGCGTATGAGGTAATAAAATTCATGCAAATGTGAGCCAAAACAAGATGGCTGGCACTGCAGCAGATAGTGACCTTTAAGTTCATGATGAAAAACAAATGTCAAGTGTCTAAGAGGGAGGGCAGTTCCAGGCTTTGCAGGGATTTGCCGTGTTGTCTTATAGGCCACATTAATTCAGCCCACTATCAATATTCTGGAAAACAGGGGAGCTGGAGCTCAAATCCAGCTCCTTATTTATTTTCGAACGCAACCTTTAGAGTCTTCTAGTGGTGTTGATGGAGACAATAGAACCCCATTTGGGCCAAATACAACCTCGGTGTACACAATCCATTGAAATAATGAACTGCCTATAATATGGGAATATTCATATTATAGGTATTATAGGTTCATATTAGATTTAAGTATGTGGCCTCCTTAAAAGTACCGAAATGTCCAGTAAATCACAATGAAAGGATGTGATTTAATACGGGACAAAAAATAAATAAATCGAAAACATACTGCAGATATGGTTTTATACTGTACCTCTGTATCTAAGCCCTTTTTGTTTTGTTTTCCTTCGAGAATATCGATCTAGACTCCGACTGGAATCCGGCGATGCTAAATTTGTCGCTGCGAGCCTTATTTTGTCTTCGACAGAGATTTGAAAAGCATGTTATTGCATTAAAATAACCTCCCGAAGTGGCGGTGCAGATTCACCCGCTAACTCGTACACGTCTCGGCGGATAGATTTCGGACAATTTGCTATTTATTCGCCGCCACCGAACAAATCTGCCGACTCGCTCGGTATTTTGCGAATACAGTAAGGTCACCTCGAAATAATGGAGTGAGAGATGAAGGTTTTTTTTTTTTTTGGGGAGTCATTTGGGTTCCTTCCTGCGAGCTTATTCATCACGCCCGGGCAACCGGCGCTAAGTCTCAATAACCCTGGGCGGAAAAAAAAGCAAAATGCGCAATAGAAAATATGAGGTGGAAATGCCTGTCAGTGGCCTTCAAAGACGGGCCTTCCAGAAACATAAAGACCGGATTGAGCTATTTTATGACTTCACAGGAATAAGTGGTCCAACCCGCACAAAGGCAATTCATCTCCTTCTCTTTCAACATACAAAGGAAGGAAATACATTTGTATGTCCTCTGTTATGTACAGGGAATTCGCGTTATGATCTATTAAAATTCCGCCTTGCTGTCCTGATAAAAACAAGTATCCTTTTTTTTCTCTCTTCATTCGTAACGCATGTAAACACAAATACAGCGCGACCTGAAGTTTCCTGCTTTCCGAGTCCCCCGAGCGATGATGAATGCATCAAATATCTCGACGGACCGCATTGCCGGAGTCGATACTGCGAACAAATGTGTCATTACCGTGGAGCGTCCTTCCTTTTATTTCTTCATTCGACTGATGAGTGGAAGCAGACTGAGGCTAAACGTGGCCAATTTGCTTCACTCCAACCCCCCACACATTTTTTTTTTTTTTTTTTTTTTGCCCCATTTCTGTCAGCAAAAGCCCAGGCTCTCTGACTTCAGCGAGATGGATAGTGCTGGTGGAAATGTGTCCCCTACAATTCCATCATGGAGAAATTAGGAGAGGCAACATTACAGATCAGTTCACATATACAGTAGTCGGCCCTGCGACACCACCACCCCCCCTCTATTCCTCTCCGCTCTCCCTCCCACCCTGACAGTTATTGTTTGGAGAGTGGGTGACAAGATTGATGCGGCTCTGTAAATCAGGAACGGGCACGAGTGGCCCTTTCCCCATCACATATCTATCATCCGCAGAATGGAGATTAATAGGAAAGGGGTCCTGTTCTTGGATTTGTCGAGGGCACTTGTTTCTTGACCTCTGATAAATAATTAGATATCTTTGAAACCCGGTTCAGCGTGACGATGGACAGACGGGGTTTCCCGGCAAGATGCAATGGGTGCCGTGAATTTCTGGGCAAATGGCACCTATTGCCAGATCATTTTCTTTTTGAGATTTGCATGCATTTTTCTGCGCTTTATTTTTCTAGTGACATGGGCGTTTTTTTGTATACATAAAATGTGTATTCCTAATTGAAGTATTTTATGTCGGAAATAATTATTACGTGTGTGGGATTTCTTTTTTTTAATGGATAATCTTCGAGTGATACTGGCTGAGCTCATGGGCCTAATATGACAAAGCAACATTTGGAAAGCAAATGAAAAGGGATTGTGTCTGGATCAGAATTTCTATTTCTATTTTCTATTTTCTATTTAAGTAAAACATTTTAATAAATTGTCATCTTTATTATTGGGGGGGTAGCTATGTATTTATTGATGTTCAGACTTAACGCAGAATTTTTTCAATGCTGTAATGTATAGTACATAATATCATAATGTTAGTTCTTGATGTACTTAATGCTCCTCTTTTCCCATATATATATATATATATATATATATATATATATATATATATATATATAGGGTATATAGTATATAGAGAGAGAGAGAGAGAGAGAGAGAGAGAGAGAGAGAGAAAGAGAGAGAGATAAACAGATAGATAGATGAACAAATAGATAGTAGTGTGTATATATATATATATATATATATGAGACATATATACGTATTTAAAAAAAGAAAAAAATATATATATATAGATAGATAGATAGATAGATAGATAGATAGATAGATAGATAGATAGATAGATTTTATACATAATATATAATGGTGCTTTTTATATCAGACATGCCCTTGTTATTATTAAGATGGTTCACTTCAAATAAAAGATTAATAGATTTAACCTGTAGAAAAACAAATCAGTTATTAGGGACAAAATGAGATTTTCCAGGTAAAACAAACAACTCTGCTCCAATTCCTCCAGACATTTATAATAAAGGAAAAGTTTTAATGCCTGCACGTTTCTGAAAAGTCTTTTAACCAGTCCTGAAGAGAAAAAAACTGATTCAGACCCCCAAGTATACATCAAATACAATCTATACCTTTATCCTGTTATCTGATTCAGAACAAGATGGAATGTGACGTTTTTTAAAATACACACATTTTTGTATATTATAAATAAATATCCATAAGTGTTTATGAGAAGTGAAGCAAAACAGGCTATATGGCAATGTTTTGTAGGATGGTAAAAAAAGAAAAAACAACTTTTTAACGAAATGATTATTGCCTCAGTAAAATGAACTTGTTTTGTAATAAAAATAAGAAATTGTTTTTAGACCCGAACTCATTACCATGTTTATTAACCTCATTGCAATCATGTTTTATCTGTTTGCTTTGTGTATTTGTTTATCTTTGCATTTGTTTATTTATTTGCAGGGTTGCGTTGTTGTACAGCACAAGCGCCAACCTGCATACTGAACTAAAAGATTAATTGGCTGCACAATTTGGGTTGCTTTACTCAAATGTTTCAACATATCAGAGACATAATAGTTTGTACAAAGGAAAGAAAGGAAGGAATGGGGGGGGGGAAGAGAGAAACAAACAACCCAGCTAAAAAATATTATCAAAGCTTTAGGCCCAGGGGCATGCTGGTTATTTTTATTTCCTTGTAATGGAGTTGCATTATGGCTCTACGGAACATGGTTTGCTGCTTTACATTATTTTTCATGCTTTACATATTTTCCCAATGTAACGTTATTAATAATGACTTGTACGAGGAAATGTACAAGTGAATAAACAAAAGTCAACACCAATGCATTTGCAACTTTTTTTTTTGTTTTGTTTTTATTTAGATCAAAGAGCAAATAGGTCTATGGTATAAAAAAGAAAAAAAAATATGAATAAGAATGAGAGGATTTGCACCATTTCGATGTTTTAATAGCAAGGAAAAGGATCTGTTTGCTGATAATCTAATAGAGACATTGAAGAGGAGGCTGATTCTTTATAGCACATACACAGCGGTGTTTATGACTCAAAGTATGACTCAAATGTGGGGGGGGGGATCTCTTTAGCTCATAAAGATGTCTGTGGCAGTCATGTTCAATTATAATGTAGGGGGACTTTTGTTTAAATTAATAAATAGCATAATTTGGAAAAGCATCAAGGAATCAGATTGATCATGAGGGATAGAAAAGATATGTATTAATTTAAACAAATATATATATGTGTGAATATGTATATGTGTATGTATGTATATATATATATAATATATATATCTATATATATATATATATATATATATATATATAATAACGTAGGCCCATACTTTGTGCCATCTTTGGCTCAGGATCAGTTAAAAACGATTAGAAAACGATCCAGATAGGTTGCAAGTGAACATCATCTCCCAAACACAAAGAAATAACTATAAAGTCGAAGATTAAAATGTTATGCAAGTTAATATAACCTAAGGACATTCAATAAGAGAGAAGAAAATGATCCTTCATTTAAATCCCCCCCCCCCCACTTACCCATTTCACTTTATCATTTCTTTCCCTTCCACTGCAGCAATAAGCTACAAATGATGTTATTACTAGATGGTAAAATATTGCTTTAATGGAATTGTGTTTGATATTTAAAAGCAGGCGTTTATAGTCCGGCAGTCCAGTCCGTGGAGCTAATTTTGCTTAGTGCTAAATTAATCTGCAATGATTCCTGCATTATCATGTAATAATACGTTGCAATATGTTTTATTGAATTCCGGCCAATTAAATTATCCTCTACCGGGTTAGCTTATAAGGCACCTTTTGAAAAGAGAGGCAGTTATGGGCTTATTATTGTGGAGCAATTTACCTTGCGAAAATAATATTTTGCCCTTATAAGTAATTTTGTTTATTACTTTTAATGATTTCATTAAAGAGATTCCTCCAGGCAGGCTACTGGCTTTATGATTTTATTTATTTTTTTATTATTATTTTTTTTTATCTCCCACAAAACACACAAAGTCCAATTTGGAAAATTCAAGCAGAGTAAAAATGATTTGCTGAAGGATGAACATGCAAGACATAGACTTGAATAGTGAAGAATTTGACTATTCGGGCAAAGTTTATTTTATACCGCAGTCCATGCATTTAGTGTTTGTTTTTTTTTTTTGTTTGTTTTAATATAAAATCACCTTCTGTCCTCATTAAGTACCAAAAGTCTCAATGCAGTTGAAATATGAATCATTTGAGTATATTACATTGACAATGGATCCGATTCCTCTGAAATTTAAAAGGAGTTGATTTTCGTAGTCTTTGCATGACGCTTTTATTTGGCGTGGGGAAATCTTACGTTTAAGATCCTTGCATATGGTCAGAGATTAGTATCGAAAGATATAAAACATAGTGCCAATACAAGGCAAAATATACCAACTGCTAAGTGAATCTGGGGAGGGGCAAAAAAACAAACTTCTGACCTTTTGGGTATTATGTTTTATCTCTCATTCTTTCCAAGACAGAACTAATACTAAGCTGGTGAATTCTTTAAAGACACACTAAGCTGTTGGAACGTAAGATTTAGAAGGTAGGTTTAGCTTGGTTTGAGCAAATCGATATATATATATATATATATATATATATATATATATATATATATATATATATATATATATATATATATATATATATATATATATATATATATATATATATATATATATATAAATGCTGTCCTTTTTGGTCGCATGTAGAAGCAGCATCATCGCTAATCAAGCCATCTTGTATCTTGACATTCACATTTAGTCAGGCATGTATGTGCTCGGTTAAGTCCTCTCTGCTTCTTTGGTTCTCTCTTCCAGACAAAGAGGGATTGTGTGGAGCGTCGGGTGATTTACATGCTGTTGGCCGGACTCAATGTGCCGCTCCATGGGAAGGCAGCGTGGGCCTGCCAGCTGTCCTCTGATCCCGTTAAGCATGCCAGGCACGGTGCCATGAGGCTGTAAGCCTCCTCCAATCATTCGTCCTACCTCTTTTGAAAAGAAAGTCTGTTGACCTCAGATAGAGCGAGCGCAAATTTCCAGCACATTAAAACAGGCCTGCTTTTTTTCAATGACCAGAGAAGAGAGCTGACCCATGTAATCGCAGATGGCATTGTTCTCGGGCATCGTCTCGACGCGGCGGCGTAGGGTTTTTCACCTACAACCGCACCATGTATATAGGGCCACGGCATTCTCGGGCTGATTCTGTCCATGGTTCAGGCGTTTTGCATTACTAAAATGTCACAGACTAGCGGAGAGTCGTGCACGGCGAATAAACTTGGCTCGGCCCGAGCTCTTTTCGGAGCTCCTGTTCTCTTGCCAAGAATGACGGGTATAAAAGGGCACTGGCACAAGCTTGGCTTCCTCACACTGAAGTACTTGCTGCTAGTTTTTTTCGCACTTGTTTTTCTACGCGGTCATTACTTTTCCACACTTTCTACTGATGATCCTGTAATACAATAGTATGACCTTTCCTGAGAAAAGATAAATAAATAAATAAAAATTGAGCTTATTCTGGCACCGCATTGACCATTTCCTTGCGAGAATGGCAAAGTTTTTGCCAAGTCCATTTTACATTTTATAGGCACTTTTCAACAAAGTGACTTACATTTGATGCAGAATCCAAGCATGGAGCTGAACTGTTAAGGGCTAAGGGCTTCAATGAGGGTCCCAACAGTGGCTCCCTGGCAACTCTCCCATTACTACCACAAACCCTTAATCTTAACTATCAATCTACAAACTAGTAAGTTAAATAAAATAAAAAATAATTGTATTTTTTTTTCCCCAAGACCGCATGCATGCCAGCATCATAACTACACTTTCTAAGAAAATGAGCAACATCCAAGAAAATGACTCCTTACGAGTCTCTTGTGTGCAAACGGCATGCAAAAGTGTGCAATCAGATTATGTACCGCAACTATTTTGGTCATCAAAGAAAAATGTTACGGTACGTAGTTGTAGAAAAACCAAAATGGTGCCCCTTAAGATTTGTACCCCGGAGGACCAAAGTTGGTGTATGAAAATCAGTACATCTAGCCGTTCCAAATGAAGTATTTCAAAATAATCCCAAATGTAAAATGAGCTAGCAGATGCTATTGAGTCCTGCAATTTATAACCGTAACCTTGATAAAGAAATATACGCTGTGTGTATACAGCTAGATTTTAGTGTCTGATTTTATATAACCGTGGTGTGAGAAAGTTTGCTACCCCTGCTATATGCTACAAGTTTCATTTGTTCCAATTTGCTTCATTTGCTCACTGCTTACAGATATTTTATTCATAAATAAACTTCTTTTTGTTTTGGTTACTGTTAATCTATTGACTCAATACTGTGAAGTTTTAACTGACATTTATTACTTCTGCAACCTCCAAGAAAAAAAAAAAAAAAAAAAAAAAAAAAAATATATATATATATATATATATATATATATATATATATATATATATATATAATATATATATATATTATATATATCATTCATTCATCTTCTACCGCTTTATCCGATCTTCCCTCGGGTCACGGGGAGTCTGTGCCTATCTCAGGCGTCTATGGGCATTAAGGCAGGATACACCCTGAATATGGTAATGCCAACCCATCGCAGGACACACACGCACACACACATTCATACACTAGGGACAATTTTCCAAGGTGCCAGTCAACCTACCGTGGATGTTTTTGGACCGGGAGGGGGAAACCGGAGAAACCGGAGAAGAAAAAAACTCCTGAGGCACAGGGAGAACATGCAAACTCCACACACACATGGCTGAGACAGGAATCGAACCCAGACCCTGGAGGTGTGAGGCGAATGTGCTAACCACTAAGCCACCGTGCCCCTATATATATATATATATATATATATATATATATATATATATATATATATATATATATATATATATATATATATATATATATATAGATATATATTAATTTGGTTTTTTGGGCGGGGCATAATTTTATAGCCACCAAACAGCCATAGCATTATAACCAACTGCCCATAGTCCTTCTATTGCTGCCAAAATAGTCCTGACCCAACAAACACAAACACCATTAACTTCTAAATCATTTTGAGCTAGAGTAGTTCACCTTTTGGATCGGATCACACGAGCCAGCCTTCACTCCCCATGTGAATCACTAATCACTTGGCCATGTAGTTTGGTCCTTGTCAAAACCATGCTCATTTTTCTTGCTTTCAACACATTACCTTTGAAAAACAATAATAAATCCCATCTACTAACAGGTGCCACGATGAAGAGATAATCAGTGCTATTTTTCTCTACCAGTCATAATGGTTTGCCTGAACTATTTAAATAGAAACAATAAAGGTGTTATTAGTGACTATTATTAGTATTTTTTTTGCACTGCAACAATTTTCCGTAATTTTCTAACCAGCATATGTAGTGACCTTTTCAAGCATCACTGATTATCATGTGCGTTGATGCTAAGAGGACGTGTTGGTAAAAAAAAAAGAAAAAAAAAAAAACTCTTACACCCCTACAAGAGCTTATTGATAAATAGCCCCTCATAGTTGTTACGGTAGTTCCTGGCCACTGACTCTCTTTTTCGAATGGGGAATCTTTTCGACTGACTTCCTCTGAAGTGAGTGAGAGAGAGAGAGAGGAGAGAGAGAGCGAGTGAGCGAGTGCACAGCAATGATTTGATTAATAAAAGTCTGAAATTTACAGGCAGAAAATAATCTATAGATGTGATGGAGTGGAACATTTCTCATCAAACTGTGAAAATTCGCAGATCCCAGAAGAACCACAGCTCGGCAAAGTTCCATCCGTCCAAATATATGGCTCTGCGGAACCCAGACTTGAGCTCAAAATGAGAAATTTGATGGCACGCACAGCGAGTGTCGCAAACCTAATTTCAACATCTGAGAGTAGATTGAATACCTCCATTCATTTTGGATAATTTAAAAGGCTTCGGACTGCCTATTTTTTTTTTTTTCCTTTTTTTTTTTTCCCTTCCGCTGTGCCAGCTCCCATGTGAATCCGCTCAAAATTGATGGGGAATCTACAATAATTAAAAGCAGGAGAAACATCAATCCATTTTTCACATCGCTGAGAGAGGACTTGCGCTCCTCGAAATCCGCCAGCACCTATTGACATCAATCAGTATGTGCGTTTGAGAAAATAAAACGCCCGTAATTGTATTAGCGGCTCGTTCGGAAAGTGCTGGTCATTGATGAAAGCTCTTTGATGGCGTCTCATGAAACAAGGCTTCCGAGCGGACGTCTCGCCGCTGAAAGCGTAATTACTGCCCGGCTTCGACTGGCTGGGCAAAACCCTGGCATGCACAGGGATCATTTAGCCAATGATTTACACAAGAAAGAGCGAAACGGGCATTCTTTTCTCCTATTAGGATAAAAAAAAAGAATGGTCAGGATGCGCAATAACGGTTCAACTAAACGAATCTCCGAATTAATGTAATCATTTCAATTAAACGCAGACAAAAGAAGATGTTGTACTGAAAGAAGAGTTACACAATGCCAGGGAACGTATTGCGAAATGGATAATTATTTGTCATTGCATTGCGTCTAATCACAGTTGTTAGAGAGGGGCTGGAACACTTTTCGCATACACATTTGCATTTAGTTCATTACATACCTAATTGTATATGTCTCCGTAAACAAGACGTTTGCAATAAAGTATTCTGATACTCGTTTGTGCATGGATGTTTTTTTTTTTTTTTTTTTTTTCTAATTACAATAAAACTACCCAAGCAGTGAGGCCCATGATGATGAGAAGGTCCATCTCAGAGGTTTAGTATTGCAGGTATTCGGAAAGGATTTTCTTTTTTTTTTGTTTTAATTACAACCTTGAGTTAAAGTAAAGATGCACTCTGTAAAATATGACTCCAGTAAAAGTACCACCTAAAAACGTTCATATGGTACTAAATGGTACTAAAAGTACCATTTCCTTCAAAAGTAGCAATTTATATATATATATATATATATATATATATATATATATATATATATATATATATATATAACCCTAACCCTAACCCTACTATTATATGGGGCACAGTGGTTTAGTGGTTAGCACGTTCGCCTCACACCGCCAGGGTCCGGGTTCGATTCCCGTCTCGGCCATATGTGTGTGGTGTTTGTGCATGTTCTCCCCGTGCCTCAGGGGGGTTTTTCTCCGAGTTCTCCGGTTCCCTCCCGGTCCAAAAACATGCACGGTAGGTTGATTGGCACCTTGGAAAATTGTCCCTAGTGTATAAACGTGTGTGTGATTGTGAGTGTGTGTGTCCTGCGATGGGTTGGCATTCCATCCAGGGTGTTTCCTGCCTTAATGCCCATAGACGCCTGAGATAGGCACAGCTCCCCTTGACCCGAGTGAAGATCGGATTATAGCGGTAGAAGATTAATGAATGAGTGAAAAGTAAGATTTCTGAATTAAAAAAAAGTAAAACAAAATGAAAAAGTACAGATATGCAAAAACAATCTACTTAAGTACAGCAACGAATTACATTTGTATACTTACTTTCCAAAATTGTACGTAACATTTATTTAGATTTTTTTTGATAATTTTTATTAAGTGATTTTACTCCTCCTCAATAAAATTGATACACTTTCCAAATTACTTTCAAGATTTACACTCGAATGACCCTGAGGAAGGTAAATCTGGGTCTCCATTTTAATAAACAATATAATAAGGTTGTTTTTGCTTGTACCTGTGGACTATTTGCTGATTTGATAAGTTGTGTGAACTCATAAGCAATCTGAAATGTCAATGATCAGATCATTCTAATTTTTCCATCTCGGTGGTTTAATACGTTAATACGTGGCCTCCAACACATGTCTGCTTGCAGAGGTGTTTTTCACAGACATGTTCCAGACGAAACACTTATGTCAGAAAGTCTGAAGAGTTCAATTACATTTCCTTTGCGAACTACATTTTTTTTTCCCTTTCTTTTTTCTTAGACCCCTTTTCTTTTTCCACCTAATACTAGAAACCTGTAAAAGCAATCACATTACTTTCTGTACCACATTACAGCCCTGAATATAAAAGTTTATAAGAATCATTTATATGTTAAAAAAAAAAGGCGGTCTTGTCCGAGGCCTTCTCCAGACCGTAAATATTTGCGTGCTATGCCTTTAACACAGAGCTCGACATTTGGGCATCGACATTTCTACTTCTGAAGAAGACAAATTCTGCCAAAGCATGGCTGTTTTCCCGCGCTCACTATTATTAAGAGTGCAAAGTCAGCCTGTTCACCTCGCAAATGTCTTGAGCATTTGAAATAAACTTGGGAGTATCTTTTATTTATTGTTTTGCTCGAACAACTTTCTTTTTTACTCACGTTACAATTCTATTACTTCGACTGAACTTGATCACTGTATGTAAGTGTAGAGAAGGTAGGAAAGAAAGTGAAGCGTGTGAAAGGTGGCGGGGGTTTGGGGGGGGGTGCGGGGTAAAATAAATAAATAAATAAATAAAATAAATAAATAAATAAATAAATCCCCAACACAACTGATGAGAAGCTGTCAGAGAAATCAATGTGCCCGTGTTGCATACGGACTCCCCTTCTAGTGATCATTAGTTTTGTATGCGAGCACGGTCTCCACAAAAGACCTTGAGGATCCTTATTGTAATTCCAAATTGCTTGGGCAGGTATATTTATTTATTTTAGGAATGGGGGAGAGGTAGGATCTCTGAAGACCCTTAATTCTCAGATGCCTTAACAACCCCGAAGCCACCTAGTAGCTTGAATATACACATCTGACAAGTATGCCCAGCGCTGTCAGCTTTTGTGATGTTGGGAATCCATTGCTGTAATTGACAACATGTTGAGATGCTGAGAAACTAATCATTCCAGATCACTCCGCTCTTCCATGTCGGCCTGCTCTAAGCCTCGCAGACAATGGCCGCAGGGCAGATTTCCAAGTGTGGTGGATTGTAACAGTTTATTAGCAAGACATGCTTACCACGGGGTACTGCGGAGGATTCGCTACTCATACCAATTACTGGTGTATTATAGTGTTTGACTTTCAGTTTGAAGTCTGAACTTGATTGACAAAGAGTTAAGGAGGAGACTGTTGTGTTGCCGAGGTTCGACAATCCATAATCCACGACTGATTTCAGATGCCAGGTCATGTGCTGTGAAACGGCATGCCAATGAGATTTTGGTGTGTGTGTGTGTGTGTGTGCATGTGTGTGTGTGTGTGTGGGGGGGGGTGGCATTATTAAAGGGACAGGTTTATGTTAAGTGTTGTGGCTGATCACACCTGTGCGCTGCTCAGAGCATTATGTTCTTCCAAATCATTAATTTTGATCAATTAACTACTAACAGGGCATCGAGGGGCGAGAGAGAGAGAGAGAGAGAGAGAGAGAGAAGGTGTAGATCAGCAAACTGGAGAGTATTCAATTCTCACCTCGTCTAAAGGGTTGCCAGATCTCTGACAGTCATACCCTCCACTGTCCCATGTAACCCCTTTTCTAGGCACTCAAGTGCACTTCGGTGTAACCCGTAATAGCAATTAATGTCCAGGCTGTTTTTTAAGGCATTTATTGGTGCTGAGCACATTTAAAAAATGGGTGACCCACTGGAGCCATGAATGGCCTTCAATCCCAAGGTTACTCGTGAATTTTCAGGTGAAAGAAGAGCCTTTCTTTTTTGTCAGATATACAGTACATTACAGCACAGTGAAATGCTTCCTTTGCATATCCCAACTTGTTGTTTATTTTAGAAGCTGTGGTCAGAGTGCAGAGAAAGAGAGAGATAGAGATGTAGGGGTATGACTCATCTGGAGCACAGAGGTTTAAGGGCCTGGCTTCTCAAGGACCCAAGAGACGGCTAGCTTGGCGATAACCATGGCTCGAACCCCTGACCTTCTGATCAGAAGCCCAGTGCCTTAGACCCTTGATCACTACCCCCTCCCTACTTAGGTTCATGTGGGGTTGTCTGGTTTCCTCCAACCTTCAAGCCATTGGTAGGTAAAGGATATATATATATATATATATATATATATATATATATATATATATATATATAGTGTGTGTGTGTGTGTGTGTGGTGATTATGATGCCTGGCAAAGGACGTATCTATTAAAATATGTTGGTTTACATTGTTCAGATTGCTTAAATATAAAAACATAAGTAAGAAAATGGCCTTCAAATTGGTCAACTCTGATTTGAAATAAATAAATATTAAGGGAATTCACAATACGTAAGATTACTTAATATTATCTATATATATATATATATATATATATATATATATATATATATATATATATATATATATATATATATATATATATATATATATATATATATATATATAAATATCGTAAATATCGGGAAGATCTTATTGGCAAGTTCCCGTCATTTCCACCCGGCAATCCGGTACCTAAGCATGTCTCACTGTCTCTCTTTCACTTTCAGACTTTAATTTCTGTGATAAGCTTCAGTAAGCAAATGCAAATGTGTTTAATGATTTGCATCAGTAGATCATTTCTGGGTTTAATATGCTTTGGTATTCTGGTCAAGGACTCAAATTCGATTTGGAGGCCTTTGCTAGCTCCCAAAGACAGCCCTAATCGCATATGCAATATTAGTGAGGGCAAAAATGGGAAAGAAATTACACAATAGTCCCTATAATCAAATCCTCCATCATCTAGGTGAGTCTATATTACTCCTTATAAAACTTCCAGTGGAATTTAATCACGTTTGCTTCAACTTAAAAGTTCAATTCTGTCTAGTCACAAATATGAAGCTGGCGGAGCTCATCTCAGCAGCTGTGGGACGTTACACTTTCTTTCTTTTTTTCCTTCTTTCTTTCTTTCTTTCTTTCTTTCTTTCTTTCTTTCTTTCTTTCTTTCTTTCTTTCTTTGAGGATTTAAACAATGAGGAGTATCTGATCATTTTGACCCCCCCACACACAAGAAAATGCTATTATTTATTTGTAGTGTATTTGTTTTATTAATACATACAAAGGAATAAAAATGTCAAAAATGAATTGCCTATCATTGTTATTAGCAAGTGAATATACATTGAATAAAGTATAATAGTATTATTGGTCTATTAATATCCCCTGCTTATAAATAAATTGTTAAAAAATATAATTAAGACATTGTGTATGTTTTTCAGTCATGTGTGGTTCTTGTATGTGAATTGCTGATGGGTTTGTGCATACAGGGTGGAGGTTATTATAGGAACAAATGGATATTAAATGTTAAAAAGGTTATTTCACATTTAGAACATAAGATTCCTATGGGCTCAATTGAAATGTCCATAAACTTTTGTCTAAATAGGGTTTGTGTATGTGATCTCTCTCTCTCTCTCTCTCTCTCTCTCTCTCTCCTTTTGTTTTCTTGCAAAAAAGATTAACCATGTTTTGCCAACAGAAAATGACTTTTTTTTTCCTAACATACAAAGAAAACAAAAAAGTAAGGCTAAATTATGTTTTTTCTCCTTCCCCCAAAATAATAATGATACAAATAAATGTCTTCATTGTTTCAGTGTTTGGAAATATTTCATAAATCATATTGTGGGAATTAAAAAAAAAAATGAATTATGAGGAATGCTTTTGGACACTAAAAGGTCAGCTGTTAAAATAGGTCTAGACTGACATTATATGTAGGTAAAGGTGCTCCAGTTAATCATGAAGAGACTGTCACAGTGCAGTTATTTAATGAGTTGATTCAGCAGCCCAGACACAGCTAGTCTAGTCCTTAGACTGGGCTTTAATAACACTGCCACATGGGATTCTTCCCTGCAAAATCCCCCTTCTTCTCTCTCTCTCTCTCTCTCTCTCTCTCTCTCTCTATTTGGAAATGGCCTTGTTGAACAGTTATGGTCTTGTTTTCTATTAATTATTATATTCCTGCACTTCACTTACTTCAATCATGTGTCCGCTGGCTTATCAAATTGTATATGACAGAAAAAATGCAATGTAAGCAATATGTTCACCACAAGTAAGTTTTATTAGCCCTACAGTAATGCATACTTAATGCACTTTTTTTTTTGCCGCCTTTCTTTTTGCTACATTGAGTTAGGGTATGGATTGCTTAACACACATTATATCGGGGGGTATTATAATTAAACTGAAATAAAACTGATTAAAATGGCATGCAATGACTCTCTCGTCTGTTTTGTTATATTACTTCGGTCCATTAACTCTAAAAAAGCTTATGTTGACAGACATCAGGAAAGGGGGTAATGGATCGGGCCTGTGAGAAATTAAGAGCTTGTTGGGATGCTGAAGAAACAGTTTAAGTTGTGGAAATGATACCACAGATGGTGTGTTTCTGTAGGCCATATGAAATGCCACATGGCACTAGCATTGACATGCCACTTACAAAAGCAAACATGCGCCTGGAAGCCGATGGAGAAAGATTTATCAGCCTCAAACCCGAGCCACAGCCATCTCGCTTAGGAAACTCATTTGAGGATAATTCCCAAACAAGCTATTTTTTATTGAGAAGTTGTTCTATTAGCAAATTAATATGATTAGATATATTTTATACTGTACATTTCAATTAGAGATATGTACAGTGTACAGTGTAAAATATTGAGATGCAAAGATGTATGTATTTATATATCAATTGATAATCCATATCAATAGATAAAAGGTTAAACATTTGTCCGATTGTTATTTACATAAATAAGACAACTTCTGTGAATGAACCGTGTTTTCTTGGTGAATGGATGGATAAATAGATGAATGAGTGAAAAGTCTTAATGGAAGGAAAGGATGCTCCTAGGCACACGGATAGCTGAGTGGAAGAAACAAATACACGGAGGTGTATTTTCTAATCAATTACATCAATTATTTAGCCATTTGTCTATCCACTTTTCTATTTGTCTGTCCATCAATTATTCAACCAACTGCAAATGTGACGGAAAGAATTCGCCGACCGATAGACGGATGGATAAAGAAATATACAATAATGCTTGTTGTGGACGTATACGACACCTTTCCTACCGAACTCATACGCATCTATCATAAAAGGGTAAAACGTGTTTCATTTCGCAAGCACTACCTTCACCCTGTCTTCTCTCCGTTTCTGAGTGCCGAGGGAGGAGTAAAACTGCTGAGAGAGGATGATGTGCTTGGGTGTGGGGTGTGCATGTGTGATAGATGGGTGAAAATGTGCATGGTTCAACAATATTATAGTTGTTATACATACCTGTGCTGTACAATAGAATGCTAGGCTACAACTACAAAAAAAACACACACACACAAGGAGAAGAAGAAAAAACAGAGGGAAGTGGGGGGCAGCACTTTCCACAGTCAGCCACATTCGTTCCTCCAAAGTACAGAGCCACTGGGATCCAATTTCATCATTTTGTTTTTTTTATCTTAGGCTGCAGGACAAAAAGAAGAGGTCCTAATAATCACATGTAGTGGATTCCTGCCATAATAGTGAAGAAGACAGAAGACAAATGCAAATAGACATTCGAACCAAGACAGAAATATGAATTTGGTCTAGCAAGCAAGATGGCCCAAAAAATAAATAAATAAATAAATAAAAAAAATCACTGGAACAATGGTTGTGAGTGCATAAAATGTGTATTAGTGCACCGGTGTGTAGACCTCGGCACAGGAACTGCTTTTATTGTAGCAGCAATACCAAACAAATCACTGCTATATCACAAAATGTCCCCGGTCAAAACTGGCTGGAGGCAAGTGATATCTCCGAGTAAACAGTATATGAAGACCATATCTTAAAATGATAGATCACCTCATTTTGCTGTGACAGAGGTCTTTCCTGCCACAAACATCCGTCATCGAACTTCAAATCATAGACGGAGAGGGGAAGAAAAAAAAGAAAAAAAAAAGGAACGGGCAAGAAGAAGGCAAGAGGACTGGTGGAGGATTTGACACACAAGACGGCTAAACCAATTTTCAGCCCGGTGCATACAAATGTGTGCATGCGAAAAAGAAAAAAAAAAGAAAGAAAGAAAGAAATGAGAGATATTTCAGTGACCTATCAGACGAGTGGCATTTTATTTATCAAGGTCGGAGCGTCGCTTTTGATAGATTCATCTCCACAATGCGCATGTTACTGAAACTAATAGAAACCTATTTATTTTCATTTTTAAGCCTGCTAGCAAAACCAGGCAGCACTATTTTTATGCACATATCAAATGAATCATTGTATTACCAAACCTCTGATTTTTGTGGGGAAAAAGAATCACGCTTAATGGAAGCTTGTTATTTACTATAGCAAATGGCAATAAAGGTTTTTAAATATTATTGATGAAAAGAATGTTGTGATCCATTCCCCCCCCTCCACAATTCTCTGTTCTGATTGGTTGATTTGGATGATTCTTAACATCAGTAAAGCTTTGGTAAGTCTTTAGTTATTTTCACAGGGACTAGACAGACTACATAGCAAAATATGTCATTAAAATAAAGCAAAAGGAATGTTAATATGCTGAACATTTCTATAAAGTGATCCTTATTTGGCCTAAAGGTGTAAAGTGTGCTTGTTTCCATGTTGTGTGATGAATGTAGTGAAATTGAAATATTGTTGGTGTAGCTACTCAAATGTTGATTCTTGTTTAGAACAAACAATTCATATGTATAGAAAGAAACTTACTTACAAATACATATGTACTTCTATCTCACATGTGTGTGTGTGTGCCCTGCAATGGGTTGGCATTCCATCCAGGGTGTATCCTGCCTTAATGCCCATAGACGCCTGAGATAGGCACAGACTCCCCGTGACCCGAGGGAAGATCGGATAAAGCGGTACAAGATGAATGATATATATATATATATATATATATATATATATATATATATATATATATATATATATATATATATATATATATATATATATATATATATATATATATATATATATATATATATATATAATATATATATAATAGATATATAATATATATATATCCCTTCTCTGAAGGTTACAAGGGAAAATAAACCTTTCCATTGACAAGTTTGCTAAATATAAGTGGTTTGGAGAGATTTTATGTTAAACTGGTTCTCCATGGAATGTTTTTTCCTAAAAACCCTCAATTATCCAAATGCAACAGCCAACAAACACAAATAGGTCTTATAGCATTTAAAATCCAACTATTTTGTAATATAAAGTTTAGCACAATCATTTATAGAACAAAACACAATCATTTTATAGAAAAAAAAGCAATGTAATTGGGATTTTGCTTAAAATCTTCTGTTAAAAATAAAACACACAAACACACACTTATTAATTTGTTTTATTATCCCTGACATGGTGGGAATTCAATGTAATCAAAAAAAGTAATTGGTGGATTAATTGATTAGCAAAGCAAGTGTTTACTGCAGCTCAGCACCTGACGTTGTTCTCTATACAAGTGGATCCCCAGGGTCGGTGTGTATAATTGTAGTGAAGTGAGAGGAGACATACATCATTCTTATCATCATCATCATCATCATCATCATCATCATCATCATCATCATCATCCATCATCATCATTGCACCATGTGCAGCATGAATATGAAGGAATATATGGAATATGCCACATGAACTTGATAATGAAAATCTGCCTCGGCCTATATATATATATAAATACATTTATTATATATTGGACATTATTATTTAGCATTTATTGCACGATTGCAATGAGTAAACTCATGATTACATTAATCTCAAGTTTTCAATGTGCCATATATATATATATATATATATATATATATATATATATATATATATATATATATATCATATATATACACACCATATTTCAATGTACCATGTATATAATACTCTAACTTTATTAGATTATATACATTTCTCTCTTAAAATCTTGCCCTTTAATAAAATGGTTGATTATTTAATATTTATTTTACTGTGGAAATTATTCTTAGATTTTTTTTTGCTAATTAATTAATTTCTTGTTCATTTCAATGTTTTTTTTAAAGTGGTTGTTTGTTGTAATTGTAAA
>JACRUU010000015.1:23504728-23517228 GCA_030449085.1 Kryptopterus vitreolus
CATTATTAAGAGATATTAAGAGTGTGATTACAAACAATACAAAAGATTCTGACTAATGTCCTGAGCTAAAGTCGTCCAATGTGAAAACCCTACATGAAGTGGGATGATACTGGAACATCACTAGATAGTGTACATCTCAAGATAGTAAAAGGGAACCTATTCACCAGGGAGGTGGTGGATCAGTGGTTAAGGTGATCGCCTGCGGACCGGAAGATCGCAGGTTCAAATCCTAGCACGACCAAGCTGCCACTAGTGGGCCCTTGAGCAAGGCCCTTAACCCTCAATTGCTCAGTTGTAAGTCGCTCTGGATAATGGCGTCTGTCAAATGCCGCAAATGTAAATGCAAATGTATTCTTAGGTTTACAGTTCAATCATTATAATGCAATGTAGTGCCAAACTCATGGGCCAGTTGTATCTATAGGACAGTATATAGTGTTTGATGAGCGACGTCGCCTCATAACACAAAATACATAGCATTTTTTTCTCCTTGAAGCATAAACATGCATTCTCTTTCCCATCTTTCTTGGAAGTGCCTTCCATCTGCCTTCGTCTTTCACTTCCTGGCAGAGAAATTTCTCAATTCCACTTCGTGGGATGCTGTCACTTCCAGGGTAATATAGTCTCATGCATTATGGGAGATGTAGTTTATTGTCAATGCACACTTTAAAGCGGCTTAGCCTTATTATAAGATGATCATAAACCTTTTAAGCTCTTACAGGCCACATAAAATGACGTCTCGGGCCACATTTGGCATACAGGCCTATGTCGTAACGTCATTAATATGACATGTCTTAACTCATAATATCCTGTCAAAAGTCTCAACCAACTGCTATGCTTCTTTATTATGCATAATAAATCAGTTATTACTCTATAATGACACACACATGGCAGCTCCTGAGATAGCTTCCCATGTTTTCATGGTTCTAAGTCGATGTTTAATGTATATCTCTTATTATGATTTAGGCAAAAATAATCTCAAGGCACTTTGTGTACATTGATATTTAATGTTTTGTCAGTGTTTACTCCCCCCGCCCACTTAAATGTTTCCATAGTAAATTAGCACAAGTAATGTTACATTATTAACATGTAATGATGCTTAATGACGTGCATTGAACACCAATTTAACCTATTATCTTGATTCGAAGCACTTAGCGATGACATTTGGAATAATTAGAATCTAAGCTGCGAATGTGTGTAATATTTTCTTAATCATAAGAATCATTATTATACACAAGGCATGAGCTGCATGCTGCGATCGTTTCAAGGACATTAATAGCACGTTAAAAGTGTATATCTACAGCTACGGGTTCATTATAAGAGATTAAAATCTTGAAGATTTTGAGATTATGACAAAACAAATGAGATCAAATCTGTAAAAACGTAAGCATATTTTATTATGATTATTATTATTGGTGAAATGTTTGTCATATCTGGTCAATATGCGCATGTGCTCTTAGCTAGAGAGCATGTCTACGCTGCTTCATGAAAGTTTTATTTGCTTTCTTTTCTTTTTTTGTCATTATTTAGTGACATTCAAGACTTTTTTTTTCCTTTTTTTTTCTTTTGCCCTCCCTATTTGGTTAATGAACATTTGCTCACCCCACAGCGTGCATCCCCCGGTCTCTTTGTCTATTCTCCGTTTCTTTACCCAGCATGCCTGCGCTACTCGACTCGTCTGGCAGAATAAATCTGATGAGTGAAAATGTCACTTTTATTTATCTTTTCTTTTTTTCTTTTTTTTTCTCCCCCCCCCAAACCCTTCAAAATCTGACGAATTAGAATAAA
Organism: Kryptopterus vitreolus; assembly: GCA_030449085.1. NCBI lineage: Eukaryota > Metazoa > Chordata > Actinopteri > Siluriformes > Siluridae > Kryptopterus > Kryptopterus vitreolus. The sequence continues at coordinate 23,506,514 of JACRUU010000015.1, forward strand.
TGTCACAACCTGCATTACTGTATGTTTTAGAGCCATAGATTTAATGAGGTTGGCGGTTGTTTAAATGGAGCCTCGTGGTCACGGGAAGACATGCTGATCTTTAGATATACATGTCGTTAATCTTATTAACCCATTGTATCACTCAGATGAACGCCGTCAAAGTGGGTGTAATTGAACATGTGTGCTGACATTCGCACTGTTTGCCTTTGATCCATTTTTAATATCGCGCTCTCCGCGCCGCCTCCAAACCCTCTTGACTTCCGCGACCCCTGTGCTCCTTACCGCCTAGCGATTCTCACGCCAGGCCTGTAGCGCGTCCCGAAGCCCCTCGGGAGTTCACCTAGGTATAGTAATTCTATGCTGCGAAAAGATTTCGTTCCCTTCCTTTATTTTATCCGTGCGTCACTTTGTCGAAGTTGCAATGCAACACTGTAAATGCGTATGAAAACGCTCCAAAGGATGACACTTTCCCATAAATGAGCCTCTCTACAGCAAAATCCTTCAGAAGGGATATGAGTCAATTATCTAGTGTGTGTGTGTGTGTGTGTGTGTGTGTGTGTTCATTTGTGTGCTTATCTCTAGCAGGCACTAAACACGGATTTGGAAAGCATTTTTTTTAAGGGGGGGGGGGGGGGGGGGGGGGGGGGGGTTGCCTTTGCACCCAAAACTCAGGAGGGGAGTGTGCTGCTAATTTCCTATCAGTGCAAGCGTTGTGGAGCAGGAGGTTAAGCAGTTCTGGCATGTGTGTTGCTTGATTAGCATCCCCGAAGAGTAATCAAGGTGTGAGTTAGCGGGGCAAGTTAAGCAGAGACAATAACGGCAAAGGGCGGGAAGCCCGAGGGATTTGTAAAGTTATTGTACTGCTGACACGGGCAGGACTTTAAGGCAACAAGGCCACCTCACTCTCTTTCTCTCATTTGTGGTGTGGCTTTATGTGCCTCACAAATCTCTGTGTCATTAACTCGGGCCACTGATGCGCACGGGGGATAAGCCGCCGCTCCGTCCACTTCCTGGGCCAAGAATGTCTTTATTATATCGCTAGAATGCCACTTTATTTATAATCTAGCCAAGTGCATCTAAGGTAGGAAAGGGGGGGGGGGGGTGTAGTAATAAAAACTGGAGGGTTTGATATTGGACTTCTTCGCTGCTTTTCAAGTCCTGTAAATGTAAGCTCATCATCACCATCGTGCCGTTTATATCAAGGAGTCGGAGATTAAAATTCCTGATTTGTTTCTCTATGACTCAATTAATTAGGGAAAAAAAATAAACTTTTATGTGTGATATATATATATATATATATATATATATATATATATATATATATCTATATATATATATATATATATATATATATCTATATATATATATATATATATATATTCCCTTTACCTTTTCCAGAAGGAGACTGTAGCTGAATACATTATTAAGGACTGTTTTACCGCCTTCTGTCTTTCCATCCATACTCACCACCTTCTTCTGATAGTCCAGCTGCAGGAAATGCAGAATTAGAAATATATCTGATGTTGTACTCCTCGTCAGGCTGAGGCTGTTTTGATGACAGGACAATTCGATTTTTGACAGTTTAATTTCCTTCCTTTTTTTTTTTTTTTTTTTTACACCTCTCCTTTTCCGGTGGACAAAAGCTAAAGGATAACCCGAGCCACCTGGTCCCATGAAAATGGCTCACTGATATTCTCTTCCGCAAGCATTCAAAGGAAAATCACAATGTGTGTAAAAAATATCTTTTCTTAAAACATCCAATGTGCCTGACTAGATAGATGAATGTGTAGCAGAAAAAGGAGAAATCCTATTTTTTCATATGCTTATAAACTCATTCGCAATGTATATCTTAAGTAAAATGCAATGTTTTTTTTTTTAAGTGTATGTATTTATATAACACCCTGAATGAAACTGGAATGCACAATTCCAATAGAAATCTAAAGTCTACTCTATGAAAAATGTAATGGAGTTTTTCTCATTATTAGGTCCATATTTGGGAATGATCCGCCTGAAATCTGCACTCTGGAATAAGCTCTATTCATAATAACTGTGTCCGTAATAAACTCTTTATAGGATCAGTACCAAAGGAGCTAAAAATAAGGCTGCAGTGAGCTCTGTGTGACTATGGAGTTATAATCTCATCAACTGTAAAGATGATCAGTTCCGTCTATATTTATCTTGCATTGTGTCGTCAGCTCAAGTGAACAGCTCAATTATGCCATCAGCTCAAGCTCTGTCTGTGATGGGGTACACGTGCAATCAGCTCTGCCTGTGATAGTATGCACATGGAATCAGTTCTGTCTGTGACTGGGTACAAGTGCGATCAGCTCATGCCTGTGATCGGGGACATGTATGATCAGCTATGTCTGTGACCTGGTACACATGTGATCAGCCTTGTCTGTGATCGGATACACGTGCGATCAGCAGCTCTATCTGTTATTAAGGACATGTGCAATCAGCTCTGTCTGTGACTGGGTACAAGTGCGATCAGCTCTGTCTGTGACTGGGTACAAGTGCGATCAGCTCTGTCTGTGATCGCATACACATGTGATCAGCTCTGTCTGTGACCGGGTACACCTGTGATCAGCTCTGTCTGTGATTGAGGACATGTATGATCAGCTCTGTCTGGGATCAGCTAAACCTGTGATCAACTCTGTGATCGCATACACGTATACAGCTTTATCTGTGATCGAGGACATGTATGATCAGATCTGTCTGTTATCGAGGACATGTATGATTAGCTTTGTCTATGATCAAGGACGTATGTGATCAGCTCTGCCTGTGATCGCATACACATGTAATCAGCTCTGTCTGTGATCGAGGACATGCATGATCAACTCTGTCTGTGATCGAGGACATGTATGATCAGCTTTGTCTGTGATCGAGGACACATGTGATCAGCTCTGTCTGTGATCAAGGATGCACGTGATCAGCGCCGTCTGCGAACGCATACACATGTAATTAGCTCTGTCTGTGATCGGGGACATGTATGATCGGCTCTGTCTGTGATCGGGTACACATGTGATAATTTCTGCCTGTGATCATATACCCATGTGATCAGCTCTGTCTGTGATCACGTACACGTTTGATCGCCCCTGTCTGTAATTAAGCCCATGTCTATGTGATTGTCTCACACACACACACACACACACAGACGACAAAAAAAAACGTTCCACACTGTTATTGTTTGCGTTTGATACCATCAGCATTCCCAGGAAAGCAAATTAAGGACACAGCAGCTGGAAGGCTGATGCAAGGCATCCCGCTTCTTCAGCCACCTCTGCTCTGTGTGGGTTAATTAGGCTGCAATATGTGTGTATTCCATTCTATCATTCAGAGAAAAGAAAAAAAAAACAATAATCTGCTCCATGCTGCTGTACTGCACTCTTCCACTGCACTCTATTTTATTTTTCATGACAGCAATGTGCGGAAATGGTCAAAGGGCTTTGATACACGGGGCAGACAAAGCCAAATTGCAAGAAAAAAAAATAGGGTCAAAACAAAATGGCAACACGAGATCCAGGATATGACACGGCTGGAAGGACGAGGACTTAAAAATACAGGAGGCAGAGTGATGTGTCACTTATCAGGCTTTAATGATAATACTAAAGAGAATAATTTGCACCTGTAGAAAACCTTATGGAGTCTGGTGCAGGAGTGAAATAGGGCAGGTTAACCAAAAACCAAGATACAGTTCGCCAAATCGAGACAGGGCAGTCCAAAAAAAAAAAACAGTCCAAGGTCTAGATATCAGCAGACAGGGCAATACAGGACAGAGGTGCTATAGACGAGCAATGTAGGGCAGAACATGAACTAAAAGACCGTCCAGGGTCCAAATAGGTAAGCGGCACAGAACAAGGATCAGATGCAAGGTCTGGGATCAGGAAATGGAGCAGGCAGGATGGCAAATCAAGGATGCGAGGAGACGGAGTGATAATCTGACACAGGTTAAGGGTTTTTAGAATGCTTAAATATCCTGCAGCATGAGATAAAAAAAGACAAGAGGGACGCCAACCCGGAAATGAGCAGAGTGAAAGCGGAACTTCCTTACAACATGAACTATAAATGCTTGGAACAAGTCCATAATAATGAGAAGCTGGAGGGAAAACAGTTGTAGTGTGTGTGTGTGTGTGTGTGTGTGTGTGTGTGTGTGTGTGTGTGTGTGTGTGTGTGTGGTGTGTGGACTTACCTGAGCTCAGTTAATATCTAGTGGTGGTTCCGGGGAGGAAGAGTGGCCTGACATATTCATTCATTGATTCATTCATTCATCTTCTACCGCTTTATCCGACTTCTCAGGAGTCTTCGGGCCTCGAGGCAGGATACACCCTGTATGGAATGCAAACCCATTGCAGGAAACGCACACACACACATTCACACACTAGGGACAATTTTCCAAGGTTCCAATCAACCTGCATGTTTTTGGACCGGGGAGGAAACCGGAGAACCCGGAGAAAAAGACCCTGAGGCAACGGGAAGAACATGCAAACTCCACACACACATGGCAGAGGCGGGAATTGAACCCCGACCCTGGAAGTGTGAGGGGAACATGCTAACCCCTAAACCACCGCGCCCCCGTCTAACATATAAAAATAAATAAATAAAAAATTCAGATGGACAGCATATTCGATTTGGCGCATGTTTTTTTCCCACATGCGTGTCCTAAAACAACCCTCCCTATATATCCAGGCTTGATACGGCACCTGGAATGCACTGGCTTGTGCAACCCTAACGACTCAGCAGTGTATACATATATATCTCTATACTGCACCTTTTCTACATTATTCCCTCCCAGCTCTGTAACTACCCTTATTTATTAAACTGCTTTTTATTGTAGTACAATATTAGAATATATATATATATATATATATATATATATATATATATATATATATATGTGTGTGTTGTGTGTGGACTTATTATTATTATTATTACTTATTATTATTATGATTTTATTGTTATTATTTTATTATTATTGCATACATTAATTGAACCATTGTTTGCTCAGACCCTTTTCTTACCTCTTATGGTTTCTCCCAGAAATTCTTCTTCTTCCTCTTTCACCTGCCCCCATTACGGGTCGCCACAGCCGATCATCCTTCTTCACACTACCATGTCCTCTACCTCTGCCTCTTACCTGCACGTCTTCCCTCACCATATCCATACCTCCACCTTGTCCTTCCACTTTTACCTCCATCCTCAGCATTCTTCTCCCCATGTATCCAATGTCCAAACCATCTCCATCTCCCCTCCCACAACTCGTCTCCGAACCATCCTCCATGTCCCTCTAAAGAACTCATTTCTAATCCTTGTCACTCCCAATGAACATCTCAACATCTTCAACTCCACCTCCAGCGGCTCCGCCTCCTCTTAATGGTTCTGAATGATTCTATGACATAACACAGTTGAACTTTATGAATAGAAATTTTAAAAAGTGTCAATATCAGAAGGCGGGACTTTATCAGCATAAGTTGCGAGGCAGGGGAAAATGTGCATCACAATCGGTCTTTGGAAAGCATGAGAAAGAATGCAGGAAGAAGAATAAAGGCACAAATGTATTTACATGGGTCAGCGTGAACTTCAGATCAATTTACTGTATGTGTCTGAAAAATATTGAGATATTATGCATGGCTCAGAGGGAGGTAAAGTGTGTGATGTATTTTTACAGTGTCCTTTAATGATATTGTATGGTATCATTTTCTATCATATAAAAAATCTTGCTAAATTCTAATTATCAATAGGCACAGGGATGTTTTATTGTATACACTCTGTCAGTAACACAAGTAAATATGTTTTGCATAACGTAACATATATTGTTTAATTCAATCTCCTTTTCTCTCTCGCTGAGTCAGACACACACACACACACACACACACACACACACACACACACTTCTCAGTGCAAAAGGACATGGCTGCTCTTAGTTGTCTCCTTGCCTTTTGCTTCTGAGATTGTCAGTATGTTACCAGGGTCCCTGACATCCTCAAAAGAGAAGAAGACGAAGAAGAAGAAGAAGAAGAAAGAAGAAGAAGGAAAAAAGGAGACAGAGAGAGAGAGAGAGAGAGAGAGAGAGAGAGAGAGCGAAAGAGAGAGAGACGAAAACAGAGACAGACGGCCGCCTTTTTTCTCGGCTCATCTATCCATCCACTCGTCCTGCAGCATCTGTTTCTCTGCCAGCTATTTTAGCACACTCTCTCCTGTCATTTCAGAGTTCAGCGTCTGCCGCTCACAAGCTGGGAGGAGGGAGGGGTGAGAGAAGAAAACGCAGGATGCTCTGGCCCATTGTACTTGCTCTTTTGACCCCCCATGTTGCCCATGAGCAGTGAAGGAGAACTTTTGACAAGCGGTGTCAGGAGTGACAGGCAATCTCGTTGGGTTGAGCGGGGACGATGAGCGCAAGTTTGAAAGGCATTTGGAGTTTTTTTTTTTTTTTCTTTTTTTTTTTTGGGCCATTTTTTTCCCCTCCAGCCGCATGTATTTAAAGCCACACCTGCCTCCTGGTCTGGACAGAACAAGGAGGTGTATGTGTGTACTGAGTGTGTTTGCATGGACACCAGACACTTATGTTAAACAGAATCATATGGCCACCTGCTCTCCTTTGATGTCAGTCTCAGCAGCTCAGTGGGATACGACCAGCTTGGATAGGTGTGATACTTAATAACACACACATGCAGAACAGCAAAAAAAAAAAAAAAAAAAAAAAAAAAAAAAACAAGTAAATAAAGGATATTGCAGGTACAGCATTTATACCGCACGCTCGACTTCAACACGTCTTTCATTGTGCAACTGTGGTGAACTGCACAATCAATCAAAGCCCTGGAAATCTAGTCGTACTAATTGTATTTGTTCAATTTTTGGTATTTAATGGTAATTAAATAATGCATATTTTGGATGCATTTTTAACCTTTAAGTTGTTTCACATATTGTTTAAATAAAAAAAAAAATACTGGAGCTATATATATATATATATAAGTTGTTTCACATGTTGTTTAAATAAATACATTTATATAATTTTATATATATATATATATATATATATATATATATATATATATATCACAATTAAACATTTGATTTTATTTCCCACATAATAAATCCTAATCTTTATTTATCCTAGAGGGAAGGTTTTGTAAACCCGCCCCCTCCCCCCAAAAAATACTGTTATTTTCCGAGCATATTATTATTATTTATGAATTAAATAAACAATATTACAGACAAAATGCAATTTTCTATCCTTTTTTTTAGACAGCTGACATTTTCTTCTCTATCCAACATAGATAAGGAAACAATATTGCTTCCAACCCCTTGTCTATGTTTCACTCGAAGTGTGCCAAACGTCCCAGCCAAAGCTGTAATGCCATATTCTGTAGGAAAAAGACTGAAGCATTTGGGAAGCGGCGTCGTTGTCGTCATCGTCATTGTGGGGCCTCAAAGTAAACGGAGGTGGCCTTCCATAAACACAAACAACAGCATTATAAGGACTCAGCCTCAGGCTTTGGCTTTCTGGCTGGGTGAGTGAGATCAGTCTTTAACCGTGCGTTTATGCACTACAGAGCGCAAAGAGAGAAAGAGCGAGCGAGATGCAGGGAAAGCAGAGAGGTGATCACAGCAAGCCGTTACAAGCAGGCAGAAATAGGAGATATGTGACAACCCCCTGCCAGTAACTTCTCACTCATACTGGTTTCTGTATATACACACACACACACACACACACACACACATGCTGGCACATACACACACTGGCACATAGACAGGGATAACAGCCTTCACAGTGAGCAGTTTTTAACCTCTTAGTCCCCCCCTGCATATCACATGACAGTGTATCTCTTACCACCTTATTAATGAGAGAATCGAGATTATTTTTACTTATTTAACAAATTATTGTATTATTAATTATTATTGTAAATTATAAATTTACAATATAATACAATATAAATTGTATTATTATTATTATTATTATTATTATTATTATTTCATTCATTCATTCATCATTCATTCATCTTCTACTGCTTTATCCGATCTTCCGTCGGGTCACGGGGAGTCTGTGCCTATCTCAGGCGTCTATTGGGCATTAAGGCAGGATACACCCTGGATGGAATGCCAACCCATCGCAGGGCGCACACACACACACACACACACACACACACACACACACACATTCACACACATATACATTCATACACACATACAGGTGCCAATCAACCTATCGTGCATGTTTTTTGGACCGGGAGGAAAAACGGAGTAACCCGGAGAAAAAACCCCTGAGGCACGGGGAGAACATGCAAACTCCACACACACATGGCCGAGATGGGAATCGTCGAACCCGGGACACTGGCGGTGTGAGGCGAATGTGCTAACCACTAAGCCAGCGTGCCCCCTATTATTATTATTATTATTATTATTATTATTATTATTATTATTATTATTGTAAGTTAAACTTGCAATTTATGTTAATGCATGGAACATTTTTTTGTACTTTATATAAGTAATTATTACCTGAATGGCCAGGATTCGTCTGCATATTCAAATATACTACAGGAGAGCAAGAAACAAGCACTGAAATATCTATATAAATGTATAAATGACTATAAGTTGCCTGCATTAAGAGTCTTTCTTTGTGCTTTGACCTGGCATGCCATGATCTTAGGGTCATATTCACAGGTCAGTCTCGCTGGCAGCTCTTAGCACTTGGCGGGGTCAGGCGCGTTTTGAGTGGACCTGTGAAAACACGCCTGTCATAAAGAATATCCGCAATGCCAGCACCTCATGTGTAAAGAGAGGAAGAGGAGGAGGAGGAGGAGGAGTGGGAGGGGGGGGGACTGACGCTGTTGATCAGCACTGATTCACCCTGTCTACCTGGTGTTCAAGTACGAATTACACTCGTAGCTGTTTCGTCTTTTTTCTCTCTCTCTCTCTCTCTCTCGCTCCCTTTCCTCTCCTTCTTCCTCCTTCACTCTCACCCTCTCACCTTCCTGCATACTGCATTAAGCTAGGTGTCACATTATTAAACACTGCTCTTCTCCATTCGGGAGGAACGTGACCCCCATTCCCCTCGTTTTTCACCACTAGAAAGAGGTGACAACAGAGTAATTAACTACAGGCACATCACACTTATCCCTCTCCCACCCCCTCCACCTCTCCCTCTCTCTCTCTCTCTCTCTCGCTTTTTCCCAGATGCTAATAATGGCAGTTTTGAATAGAGGAAAACCCACTCTGAGTTTAGGACGTCGCTCGCGCTCGCCTCGTCGAGGCCGTCGATCTCGATTCTCGCGTTTAGCGCGCCGATTCCGGGGCCAGACGCGAAAACGCGGTTATTAAAAATGATCCCTTTCAATAACCCTTCTCGGGAAACACACACGACAGCCATTTCTTTGACGTTCCTCACTCCTGGCTGTGTAGTTCGTTTAATCGGCGCGGCTGCTAGCTGATTTGATTCAATTTGCCGCGGCCGTATTTTACCTCAGACGACAACGGCGGCGCGCGGCAGCTGTCTGCGCGGACGCAACGAATGGCGCGGCGCTGTATACATACTAACCTAATTGAGTCTCAAATGTGCAATTCATTCCACATAGCCATGGGGTTTTCATTTCACAGAGGCAAAAAAAAAAAAAAAAAAAAAAAAGGAAAAAGCCGGGGCAGTTTATATGTAAACTGGAGTCACTGGCTTTATAAAGTGAATTTCAGGAGGAAATAATATACTATATATCTAAAATTGAGATGGGTAATAGGAAATTGATTGTGACAATGCAATATTAGAAACACATTTCCATAATATTTTATTTATCATAGTTCCCACCTTTCGTTGTCAAGGGAAATGTGTTTCATCTTGCACGGCAAACTGCAGTCTGCAGAGATTTTGACCCCAATATTCTGAATAAAATGAGTATAGTGTGAAAGGAAGTTTTTTTTTTTTTTTTCTTCCCCCACTCCTTTTTTTTTCTCCTCGCTGTAAAATCATGCATAAAAAACAATTCATTTAAAGAATATAAATGTTTTTAAATTACGCCCTGCAATTTTTTTGAACCGCGCTTTGATTCCCAGTGGATTCCTTCCTAAATGAAGCTATAATTCAATTTCTGAACTGCACATTTCAATCTCATGTTGTTCAGCCTTTTTTTTTTATTTATTTTTCTTTCGTTCTTTCGTTCTTTCATCCCGACCATCATGTGGTCTTGAAAGGACGAAAAGATGAGTTTCTACTTTTTTTAAACAATACAGGACTGTTTTACGTGTCCTTTACGTCAGTTACGCAATCCTGTGCTAGCATGACTTTTTGTGCAGGTGTGACGTTGGAAAAGCCAGGGTCCGTCGCATATCCCTTTGAGGCTTTGGAAAAGTTAAATTAATTAAGAGAGGAACAGATAGCAGGCGGCCAAATCCTGTTAGCAAGGCTGGAGGAGGCATTTCATTGGCCTGCCAGCTCGGCGCTCCTCTCTGCCACAATGGAGAGTGCTACTACCGTTTTCACGCTGGCTGCATTTCCATTCCCCTGCTCTCATTCTCTCTCTCTCTCTCTCTCTCTCTTTCTCTCTCTCGCATGCGCTCTCTCTTTCCTCTTCTCCTGTGGACGCTCAGGCCGCGTGCAAAAGCCTTTTTCCACCTCTGTCCCCTTCAATTGAACACTCAGCCTATCCGTTTTTATTGATGTCAGAAAGTGTAAATCACAGCCCCATATTTTGTCATTCCAGTCATTTTAGTCACTAAAGGATTACTTCAAG
>JACRUU010000015.1:23522228-23597228 GCA_030449085.1 Kryptopterus vitreolus
TTGTGTGTGGTAAAAATCTAAATGGTCTCCATAATTATTTAGCGGATTTTAATATTCCTGGGATGACGGAGAATGATGGAGAAACATGAGTGAATGTAGAAACAGAAGGTTTTAAAGGATAATGATAGTCAAAGTAAATAACGGAAGCCAGGAAATGACATAAATGATTTTTTGATTTCAATTATACAGTATTATTTATGTATAGAGTAAGGCTGTCAATCGATTCAAATATTTACTGGCGAGTAATCGAGAGTCAACTCGTGATTAATCGCAAATTAGTCGCACATATTTATCTGCTCTAAATGTACTTTACATGAAAACTTCTCAAGCTTTGTGCTTTATGCAAATGTTTATGTTTAATGTAATGTTTATTATTTGAAAAAAACAAACAAAAAGACACATTTTTTGGTGTTTAAAATGACATGAATTATCAGGACAAAATGTTTCCACACGAATAGTTTTCATTGCCGGGTATTTTAATAATGCCGGTGTTTAATTTAAGACTTGATGCATTCATAAAATTATATATTTATTAAGAAAGGACGTCATGAATTATCATGTGTTACATTGAAAGTTTCACTTTGGCCTCTTTATGATTTATTTATTTATTTATTTATTTATTTATTTATTATGTATATTTTGAATAGAAGAAGTCAACCCTGCATTCATTGCACAAAAATACATTTAGTGGTGTTAAAATTAATTACGTTTTCATTTATCATTCATTTTAATTTATTTAATGTATTTGTTGATAGATATATATATATATATATATATATATATATATATATATATATATATATATATATATATATATATATATATATATTTATATATATATATATTTACTCATACTTACTTATTATAATATGTAAATGATGAGCACAACCTGTTTTTAATTGGTGTTAGTGTGCCTTCTGCCAGTTCTGCTAATACTTTCTACTACTACACACACACACACACACACACACACACACACATACACACGCACACACACACAGAAAGCACGGTGGATGGTGGCGTCTCGCGCTGTTGGCCCGTGGGAGGTTGAGAGAGTAATGAGTGTTATAGAAGGGGGAAAAAGGTCTTCTAGTCACACCCCCTCACTTCTTCACTCTTTCCATTCCTTCAACCATCCATTCATTCATCCATCCACTTTCTCTGTCCATCTTCGGATGTTCAAACTGAACACCTCCTACAATAGTTACCCCCTGCTGACTTGTCCACTGCTGACACACACACACACACACACACACACACATTTGGAAAGAGGGCTCAGGCTCAGATTGTCCAGCTTCACGGCAGTATAAAAGTGCATGAGCTACTTGAAAAATGCATGGTTGAAAGCGGAGAAAAAAAAAGAAAAAAAGAAAGAATGGAGTGACACAAACACTCTGGACAGGGCAACCAGCCATATAAAAAGAGAGGATGATGGAAGCTTGGTGAAGAGAGTCTTCCTTCTCCTCCTTCACTTCTCTTTCACTACTTCTCTCATGGTCCCTCTCGGTCCGGATTTTCTCTCTCTCTCTCTCTCTCTCTCTCTCTCTCTCTCTCTCTCTCTCTCTCTCTCTCTCTCCGGGATAAAGGATCTGAGAGTCAGAGGATGGTTTCTATGACCGTGAACATGTCTGCCATTTCTAAGGCTGCTTATTTATTAAGCAGCCCGAGACACTCAGGAGGCAGCGAGCAGGCAAGAATGACTGAAAGTGACAGAGCCTCAGATATCCTGGGACTCCTGAAGGCAGTTTTACTCTGATCTGACCTGACAGTTAAAGTGTGTGTCGGCGTGCGTTTCGGACAACGGGTGCCACGGATATATGGCACGACACGGACGCACAAAGTGATGCTTTTCTTTCACGCGTAGGAGCTGTTTAGCCGTGCCTTGCTTATGACAGTTGTTTTGTTTGCATATTTTAACAAGGATAAAATGCCTTTCAGTGTCCGTCTAAAAGAGAAGCATGTAAACCACAAAGTGGGGCGGAAGAACCTGCAAGTGAGACGACTGCTTAAAATGCTGGGTGAATTTATTTATTTATTTATTTTTTTGCTGGTACAATAAATGGATTCGGGGTGAACATTGGAGATGTGAAGATAAACGCTTAATAAGGGATAATAGTTTCATATGGAGGAAATGAAACAGATGCATGTTTCATATTGTTGCTAATCATTCATTCATCTTCGCTATATCCGATCTTCTCGGGTCACGGGGAGTCTGTGTCTATCTCAGGCGTCTATGGGCATTAAGGCAGGATACACCCTGGATGGAATGTCAACCCATCGCAGGACACACACACTCACATTCACGCGCACATTCATACACTAGGGACAATTTTCCAAGGTGCCAATCAACCTACCGTGCATGTTTTTGGACCGGGAGGAAACCGGAGAACCCGGAGAAAAGGCACGGGGAGAACATGCAAACTCCACACACACATGGCCGAGAATGGGAATCGAACCCGGACCCGGCGAACGTGCTAACCACTAAGCCACCATGCCCCCTATTGATAATCACTGTTTGGATAATAATATTCTGGAATATTTAAGGATAAGACACACAATTCTACACTCACAAATTATAAAGCTTGTTTTTTTTTATGTTTATTCGCTAAATCATGATTCTATTTTCAGAACTTGTTCCTCCCCTCCATCAAACCCAAACTCTAATTGCTCGGGAGATTAATCTCGGCCGATTAATCACTTGATCGTTAGTGTCTGAATAGATGCCTTATTCACGGTATACATATGTTTAGAATAGTATTTTATGCACATTGTATTTTATTTACAATGCACAATTAATATATAGTGTAAAAACGATGCCTGACCATGGTAAACCAATATTGTACTGTAGTGGTTCGCTCATGTATACTGGAGCACTGTTGATTAAAGTACACACAGGTGATAAAGTAAAGAGGTTTGGGCTCTGCCATATGCTATGTATCCAGTAACAGGCTGTGGTCCAGATTGAGGCTCAACAATGCATTCCAGTGGATTAAATCTAACTGTATAATATAGAGCCAGTAGCAATATGATGCTGTAGCCCAAGACTGTTTGCCTACTGAAGCTAAGCAGGGTGGAGGCTGGTTAGTACCTAAATGGGTGAACTCCTGGAAAACCTAGGTTGCTTCTGGAAGAGGTGTTTGTTTGGCCAGCTGTGTTCTGTGTCGGTCTTATAGGTGGCACCCCAGTATAGTGATGGAGGACACTATACTGTCTAACAGCACCTAACGTATGAGACGTTAAACATAGGTCCTGACTCTCTGTGGTCATTAAAAATCCCAGGATGCCATTCGAAAAAGAGTAGAGGAGTGTCCCCCATTGGCCTCTGTCCATCCTAACCATCCACCATATCTACTGATTGGCTCCATCATTCTGTCTCTCTTCTCCTCTTCTCTCTAAGCTGGTGTGTGGGGGGCGTTCTGGAGCGCTATGGCTGCATCATCTAGGTGGATGCTGGACACTAGTGGTGGATGAGGAAATCCCCCTCTCACAATGTAAAGTGCTTTGAGTGTCTAGAAAACCTACAGTACGAACAAACAAAAAAATAACTTTAGTTTAGTTTATCAAATATAAACCAATATATGTATATATTGTAGCTTATATACATATAAGGACCGTACAGCGTACGTTGGGGGCGTACAGCGTGAATAAAGGTGGTAGACGAGGTTGATGTGCGGGTATCTGCTATCGTATTAGTGGAGAAATGTTATACAAACAAAGGGTATATCTATGTATATTGTATATGTACAGTGATATATATAATCGTTCATTCATCTTCTACCGCTTTATATGATTATCTCTCGGGTCACGGGGAGTCTGTGCCTATCTCAGGCGTCGATGGGCATTAAGGCAGGATACACCCTGGATGGAATGCCAACCCATCGCAGGGCACACACACACACACACACACACACACACACACTCACATTCACACACACATTCATACACTAGGGACAATTTTCCAAGGTGCCAATCAAACTACCCTGCATGTTTTTGGACCGGGGAGGAAACTGGTGAACCCAGAGAAAAACCCCCTGAGGCACGGGGAGAACATGCAAACTCCACAAACATGTGGCCGAGACGGGAATCGAACCCCGACCCTGGCGTGCCTCACAACTCAGCCTGTGAGCCTCCGACCTGCACATGTGGCATATCCACTCATAGGGTGTCCAGAGTGGATTGTGAGTGGACCTCCCGAATCCCATACCCATTCGGAATTTCGGGAAATCCGTGACATTCCGCTGTTCGGCCCTATTTGATGCAGATTTGACATGTCCACTCGTAAGTCGCGATCATATGACTCTTGAACCCAGACTCACTCGGAATTCCAGGACTCCGTATCTCAAAATCCCAGGATTTTGACTCTCCGCTGTTCGACCGTATCATTTACATTTACATTACATTTATGGCATTTGGCAGACTCCCTTTTCAGAGCAAATGAGGGTTAAGGGCCTTGATCAAGGGCCCACTTGGTGGTGGTGGGGTTTGAACCCATGATCTTCCGGTCCAGAGGCCAACACCTTAACCACTGGGCACCGGATCTACGTATCCATTCGTCCGGGGAGGCAAGGACATTGAACTGATATGACTCTCGGTCTGAAAAACCACAGGGAATTATGGGTAATCTGAGCCAATGCATTTTTTTGGCCGAATTTTTACCATAGAAAATGAATATCAACTCTAAATATTAAACAGACCAGGCTCTAAGGGGTCACGCCCGGAGCCAAAGTTTTCATCGGCAAGCATCACTCACATTTTCTTCAGTAAATGTTTCATGTCTAGTTTTGTATTGTTGTTACAATGAAAACGACATTGAAAAATGAAAAAAAATCAACAGGGCCTTATTTATTCAGAGTTCGTGTCGGTGGGGGAAAAAAACCGGGGCAATAAAAGCACTTAATCATGTCGGATCGATGAGTCTTAATTGCCTCCATGATGTAATCATTAATGATGAGCATTAAAAAGCAACGGCTGTTGCTGATGATTCATTTCGCTTGGACGTCCGAGTTTTCGATGAGTATGACTTCTACAACAAAAACTCTCCCAAAGCTCATTCATTTGTCCGCCTTTTGCGATCGCTTTTCCAGGGTAAGAATGGCTCCAGCCTACACGTATTGTGCGTTTGTGACGGACCGACCTCCCATCTTTTCAGCACCTATATTCCACGGCTCTGACAGCGATCGTCTTTACCTTTCATAAGCCCATGCATCACATAATCGAACGCCGGCGTTCGATACCAGGCGTGATTTGTGCGCTTTTTAAAAACCGACGTGCGCGCACGAGGAAGGGGGCGAGCTCTCGGGGCCCCTCTCCAAAACAATCTCTGCAGCAGGGGGATGATCCATCATAAAACAGAAAACAGCCCGATTAGCATCTCATTTTCCTCCCGGCCCGAACCCCCCTGGGTTAAAACGCGCCCGTAATCACCTGTGCGCCAGAAGAAAAAGAATCAAATGAGAGTTGCAGTGGGGAGACACAGGGGTGGGAACGCCGCACCTCCCATAAGGGCCGAATGTTGTCAAATTCTCCACAAACAAGTGCGTTTTTTTCCTTCGCTTTTTTTCTTCTTCCAAGAGTAATACATTTTCCGAGACTGATACCGAAGCCCCTATTGATAAATCCTTGTTAGGAAATTTTCACACGCGCGCCCCGTCATGCCGTTTTCAGTCACAGCGCGTTTAGAACCACCAGGACGGCTGGAGAATGACGCCTGCCAGTCAGCTCATGGGCCCAAGCAGAGCCCTCTGCTTGAACAGTAATAATCTCCCCATAGTAATTGCTTAAAGTTGAAGAGGGGTGCACGTTCTGCACCCCAGGGGACACCGCATCGAATAATTTATTCATCAGCCTGGGAGAAGCAGCGTGCAGGTTGCTCGCTGCCTGAGCTCGAGAGTGTAGCCGAGTGTTTACATCAATCCACCGCTTTTTAACAATACACCCTCCTCACCCTTGATTGGTCAAGCACTGAAGCTTGTAGTGTATTTCCAAGTGTGTGTGTGTGTGTGTGTGTGTGTGTGTGTGTGTGTGTGTGTGTGTGTGTGTGTTTGCGAGTGAAGTCAAGAGAGGCTCCTCATCAGCCGGTGGCAGTTCTTATATTACTAATGCATCACTGAAGACACACACACACACACACACACACACACAGCCGCCTTCTTATGTACTGACTGAAATATGCATGTTTTTCTACCCCATTAATTCAGTCAACATACAATTAGTTCCTGCATATAAATAAAGCAGCAGGTATGAACAGAGTTGATAGGGTTTTAGGAGGAGGCCCTGTAAGACATACAAGCGGTACAACCATATGCTTTTCACCACTCCCTTCCACACACACACACACACACACACACACACACACACACACACACACACACACACACACACACACACACAAAGCGGAACATATGCGCCCGGCGTGAGAACCAGCGAGCGTCATTTGATCTGATGTGATTATATTACAAGCTTAACGCGGCCGCTTGTCAACTACGAGTCAGCTATGAGCCTTAATAACAAACGTTTAATAATAACGGCCGCGGCGCTCTCGCCGAGATGGCGCGCAGACGACGGCGAATTCGAACGCGACGAAATGGAAAAGGCCTAATTAACAAAGCGAAGCCGACAGCTGATTTTCGGCTGCGTTATAACGTGTACTGAAGGGACTCGTTTAATCGCATACGCTCGCTGACGACTAGTCAAATGGAAACGGGTGTTATTTTACGTGGACCGTAAAAACCAGTTTATGCTTAAGACACTTAAGGAGCATGATTACTTGGTCATAAGCGTGAGTTAATATGGAATTTGTTCCTGGGGGTAATTTAGTTTAGTTGATTATGAAACTGGACTGATATTTAATCATGGCGATATATGACTTTATCATAACATTTGTTGTTTAGTTAACTTATGGGAGGTGAGAGGTTGTAGCCCAGTGGTTAAAGTGTTGGACTCTGGACCACCACCAAGCTGTCATTAGTGGGCCCTTGAGCAAGGCCCTTAACCCTCAATTGCTCAGTTGTAAGTCGCTCTGGATAAGGGTGTCTGCCAAATGCTGTAAATGTAAATGTAAATGTAAACTTATCAATAAAAAAAAGTGCTGTATAGTCAGAATTCTGAAGGAAGCATCGCTAGGTTGCCTATGTAACCTATGTGTTAACAGCAATTTAATATGTGCAATGTTACCTCTTTTTTACTTTTGTATTTACATACTATACATTTCTATTGTGTCTCCGCTTCATATTTTGAGCATTATTTTACTTCGGTAATAAGGAAACATCCCTGTTGGACGAATAAATGCTGGAACAGCCTCACCGTCCTTCCTTAAAAGGTCGTAGGCCTTAAGATCGCGACTTAAAGGTGTAAATGGATGTGAAGCACACATTCAGGTGTGAAGTGTGTGCACGCCAGCGTGTGTGTGTGTGTGTGTGTGTGTGTGTGTGTGTGTGCACTTGCATGGAAAAAAACGATGAAATTGTATGAAAAGAAAGAAAGAAGGTAAGATCGCAATCCCTGAATCGAATTGTTCTGATGCGGTGTATTTTACATTTACGTTTACAGTATTTAGCATGCTCCCTTATCCAGAGCGATATGCAAATAGTGCTTTAGGTCTCCATCGAAGATTAAATTCATTCAGATATGGTTGATACAAACATAAGGTACACAATATTTCTGTTGTGTTTACACTGCAAGAAATATTGTGTACCTTAATCATTCTGTCTCTTCTCCACCAGTAAGCTGGTGTGTGGTGGTCGTTCTGGTGCCATCGCATCATCCAGGTGGATGCTGTACACCGGTGGTGGATGAGAAGATTTGGCTGTCTAAAAAAGCATTATTTGAAAGTATGTAGTCATAATGTTAGGCCAGATTGATTACTATAAGGGAGCCACGGTGGCTTAGGGATTAGCACGTTTGCTTCACACCGCCCATGTGTGTGTGGCCATGTGTGTGTGGAGATTGCATGTTCTCCCCGTGCCTCAGGGGACTTTTCTTTGGGTTCTCCGGTTTCCTCCCGGTCCAAAAACATGCACAGTAGGTTGAATGTGTGTGTATGTCCTTTGATGGATTGGCATTCCATCCAGGGTGTATCCTGCCTTAATGCCCATAGACGCCTGAGAAAGGCACAGACTCCCCGTGACCCGGGGGAAGATCAGATATAGCGGTAGAAGATGAATGAATGAGTGAATCCGTATTTCTTATTGTATTCTGCTGAATAAAAGATTGCATTACAGCTGTTTATTTTTGCCCTGGTGGTAACCGAATAATACCGAAAACAAGTAAATAACAATTAAACACGGTGAATAATTGAACACAGATGTGTTACACTTCACCACCTAACAGTGTCATAGATCTTTCCAAACGTCCATTCTTATAATAAGGACTAAATTATGTTCTTTTTTAACCCCAGCCATATCCACATTTATGCACGCGAGGCCCTGTTCACTTCCTAAGCGCTGAGTCAGGGGACACGAACGGTGCCTGAGGTCTCCTGGAACAATTTTAGGTTAAGCACCTCGCTCAAGGGCACGCAGGCATTGCTTTAAAGAGGGCCACTTGAACCTGCAACCTTCTGGCACGAGGTTAACATCGACCAGTCCCTGCACTGGGACAGGATCGGGCCCTCTTTTGTGAAAGGATTTGTTTTCATTCCAGATTGTTTACAAGCACCGCTTGAAAATTTGAAGATTTGAACAGGAGAGCTTCGTTTATGTATCTTTTAGCTTATGTATCTTTAACTGCAAAGCCTCTGTTTGACAGCCAAGTGTACCCAGATTAAAATGCTTAACGTGTAAAATAAAGCTGTGCGGTTTGCTGGGAAAAAAAAAAAAAGCAAACTTCAGCCCAGCATCTGACAGTTAATAGGTATCCCTTAGCCGCAGCTAAACACGCTTCAGACCGCTTCCTGTATTTCCTCTTGCTAAGTGCACTTGTATTAAAAACCATAAACCACGCACAAGTGTCAGAGTCTAGCTTGGTCTGGCTCGCTCGTACGATTTCAGAGAGTAGTGCATGCAATAAACACGCAGAGCCAAAGAGCTGTGGGTTTGAAAATGGCGATGCACAGACAAGCATTTCAAATTTAGAGTAGGAAATAAGAAGCCGTCTGAAAATTAAACTTATGTAGTTATGCATGAATTGAGGAGAAACTGAAGATAAAGTATACAAAAAAATAAACAAAATTAAATAATTAAAAAAAAAAAAAAAATATATATATATATATATATATATATATATATATATATATATATATATATATATATATATATGTATATATATATAATCCCCTCACATTTCTTCCCCTCCAGGGTCGGGGTTCGATTCCTGCCTCCGCCATGTGTGTGTGGAGTTTGCATGTTGCCTCAGGGGGGGGTTTTTTTTTTTCTCCGGGTTCTCTGGTTTCCCTTCCCCTCCCCCGCCCCCCGGTCCAAAAATATGCACAGTAGTTTGATTGGCACCTTGGAAAATTGTCCTTAGTGTATCAATGTGAGTGTGTGTGTGTGTGTGTGTGTGTGTGTGTGTGTGTGTGTGTGTGTGTGTGTGTCCTTCCTGTGATGGGTTGGCATTCCATCCAGGGTGTGTCCTGCCTTGAATGCCCATAGACGCCTGAGATAGGCACAGAATTCCCCTGTGACCCGATCAAGATCGGATAAAGCAGTAGAAGATGAATGAATGAAAAAAAAAAAAAAAAAAAAAATATATATATATATATATATATATATATATATATATATATATAAGCCTTTTTTTTTTACAAATCTATTTGTATCCAGCCAAATTACAGAATAATCATTTTTCCTCGAGTGCCTCGTAGTCTCCGTCAATGCCTGTGAATAGAGTTCAAATGCTTTCTCTATGTAAATAATTATTCCAATAGAAGAAAAAAAAAAGAAAAACACAAAAGATCATATTGTATGCACGCCGTGCTGCCATTTTACATGCTGAAAACTTTCTATTAATCAAAAGTCAACTATTGTAAGTTGACTCATACATAATGAATTGTGTGCGAACCTCCTGGGCTTAACAGATGAAAAAAAAAAAAAATGAAAGAAAGAAAGAAACAGGGAAAAAAAAAAGAACATGAATACAGGCTGCATCTGAATAAAATTTAACCTGATAGCTGTGCATATTGCAATTGTTTTTTTAATCATTTGGGACTAAATTATTCATTTACATCCAGTGTAAGTTCAGTCTGAGGCTTATTTTTTTATTTATTTTTTGGTTTTTCCAGAATCGCTTGTCATATTTTCTCTCTCTTTTTTTTTTTTTTATTCATCGCATTGTTTGGATTTATCTATTATGTATGTGTATCCCAGGATCATATCACGGTCTGAGTTCTGATTTCTGTCTGGAAAAAAATGATGTGCTGATTTTCTTTTTTTTGTGCGTATGTGTTCGGCGGTTTGCCACTTTGCAGAGTTCTGAACTATAATATTCACCACACAGTTATTTACATGTTACCACATAGTTTTATTACATGTATCTTCTCAAGAAGTTAAGATTTCTGACCCCCTGAACTAATTCAGCAGGTTTCTGCAGCCTGGTTGCCTCTCCATTAGCTAAAGAAACACAGGTAAATATGTATTCCTTCTTTTTTTTGGGGGGGGGGGGATTGTTGATTTAAAAACCTTAGTATTCGGAATTGAATACATCAAAGGGGGCCTTAAAATCCCAGCTGAAATTCCAGGCTTCTAACTGAGGAAACAGGAGAATATCTGCGAGTGCGTCATTCGCGCCTGGCGACCGGGGCAAACTTTCACAACTCTCCCCAAAAAGTGGCACGAGCTCTTTTCGGATTGGCGTTGGAGGCCTCCCCGCGTGCACAGAGGACTACTTCATCTGCACCTGAAAGACGGAGGCTTGGCGTAACACTGCGCAGTTATGAAGGTTAGTTAACGGTTAGTTAGCGCTTGGACTCTCCGCGCGGGCCGTGTTACTCTTGGCCCGCCTTTCCCGCTTCATTCTTGGCATGGGTGTGGAAAGCAAACGACGGCTCAAACTCTTGACACGACTTGGCTTGGCGAGTGAAAAAGTGAGTTTGGCCTTGACCGCAACTACCCCCCCCCCACACACATACCCCCATCCCATTCCTCCGAAAACTTTTCAATGAGCCTTTTGTTTGCTTACAGTGCCAGAGCAGCCAGGGAGCATTTCAGCGTTAAGAATGGCCAATTACTAGCTAATTAGTCACCATGAGAAAACTGGGTCACTTTGTTACATCATTACACCAAAGATTTCCTACAGGTTCGAGCAAATCCGCTCTCTTTCTTCTTTTCCCCCTAGCAGACACAGAGGTGACGTGCAGTTAAGCCCCCCCAAACATATCCTGGTTATGAATATGACCGCTAGCGACTTCACACAGACCACACAGTTGAAAATGAGAAAAGCAGTTGAAACGCACACCTCCAACGCTCCATATGGAGGCTTAAGCCGAGGCTTTCAGTTTTAGTAGACTTTAGTTACGCCACAACTCCACTCCTCCCCTCCTCTTTCTTTCTCATCTCCATCAAAAAGACAGATGGCCATGTCATAGGCGTACAGTGGCGGCCGTTTATAATTCAACAGCTTTTTTTTTTCCCATTTATTTATTTATTTATTTTTGTATTTTTTTTTTTTTAGCTTCCTATAATATCAAAAGTTATTTTGAAACGGAGAGGGTTTGTAAAATTATTACTCTCTCACTTTTGCCGGATGAGGACGAGGCCTCGCAATGATGAGGTGACAACGTATCATATTTCCATTCTCCCACCACTAGCGCCTGTCAACAGCGAAATCCAAATATGTGTGATTGGCAGGTCGACATTTTTACAATCTCATGTGAAAATGTGCGCGAGCGAAGGGAGGGGCCGGGGGTTTAGGACGCATCTCCAAAACACTCCTGATGACATTTTTCCCTTGGATACGCCCCCCCCCCCCCCCACCCCCACACACACACACACACACACACACATACACTCCCCTCCCGCAGGCTTCTTATTCATGCCCTTTAATTATTCAACTCTTCATGTATTAGTGAGACAAAATAAAAAAAATGTGAAAGCGACACGGTGTGTGCAGATATTTCATCACTTCTGATGATTGAAAGGAAACCCTAATGCCATGGGTTTGGTAGGGGATAAGTATTTTTGGGGGTCCAAATATCTGGATTTGGATTAAAAGTGAGCGTCGCCTAAAGTCGATCTTGCATACTAGTTTGAAACCGAACAAACAAATCAAGCGCTCTCAGAGGAGTTGTTATTTATGTCTTAATTCTCATAGTTTGTGGCGTGTGTGGAAGGTTGTGTTCGTGTTTAAAAAAAAAAAGCTCTTAGTCTAAACTATAGAGCCTGTATGGGAGGTGGTATAGCCCAGTGGTTAAGGTGTTGGCCTCTGGCCTAGAAGACCACCACCAACAAGCTCCCACTACTGGGCCCTTGAGCGAGGCCCTTAACCTTCAATTGCTCAGTTGTGAGTCGCTCTGGGTAAGGGCGTCTGCCAAATGCTGCAAATGTAAATGTAAATGTCGTCCCACCACCAGCCAACTGACACTAGTGGGCCCTTGAGCAAGGCCCTTAACACTCATTTGTAAGTCACTCTGGATGAGATGGTGTCGTCTGGATGGGTGTAGCTCAGTGGTTTAAGGTGCTGGGTTACTGATCAGAAGATTGGGGGTTCGAGCCCTGGTATCGTCAAGCGGCTGCCCTTGGGTTCTTGAGCAAGGTCCTTAAGCCTTTGTGCTTCAGGGGTGCCTTCCAAACAAGCTGGGATATGCAAAGAAAGAATTTCACTGTGCTGTAACGTATATGTGACAAATAAAGGCTATTCACTGATTTACATTTACAGCATGTAGTAGACGCCCGTATCCAGGATCGACGTACGAGAAGTGCTTTGTGTCTCCATCTAAGAATAAATGAACACTAGTTAAACTTAAGATATAAACTTAATTAGACTTAATTGGTGCTTGCTTCTTCACCATCAATTAAGTCTATCATAAGCGCTTGTTTTTGTTTTTTCTTCAGTGCAAACCTCCTACACACTTTCGTAAATAGAACTATAATAAAAACAAATGCAAATTGTGCAAAGTCCTATTGCACATTATGTTGTACTAATTTTGAAACAAAAACAAAAAAAAATGGACTGAGGGGCATTTTGGATAGCACGTTCGCCTCACACCTCCAGGGTCCGGGTTCGATTCCCGCCTCCACCATGTGTGTGTGGAGTTTGCATGTTCTCCCCGTGCCTCAGGAGGTTTTTCTCCGGGTTCTCCAGTTTCCCCCCGGTCCAAAAACATGCACGGTAGGTTGATTGGCACCTTGGAAAAATTGTACCAAGTCTGTGAATGTGTGTGAATATGAGTGTGTGTGCCCTGTGATGGGTTGGCATTCCATCCATGGTGTATCCTGCCTTAATGCCCATAGACGCCTGAGATAGACACAGACTCCCCGTGACCCGAGGGAAGATCAGATTTAGCGGTAGAAGATGAATGAATGAATGAAAACTGGAGTGATAACAACACAAATAAATGAATCAATAAATCAGGACGTTTTAACCTAAAATAAGGCGTATACAGTATTTCCTCTCTCGCTCTCTCTCTCTCTCTCTCATTCCTTGATAAACCATGAAACCTTTTTTTTTTTTATGTTTGATTCCCTCCCTGTCATTACACTCTGAATTGGCTCTTTGAAAATAATGACTACAGAGGCTCCAAATCGTTTTAAAAGAAAATATCAAAATGGCTTAAGCTACTTAGGATGAATGCCAATTATATTTTAATATTCAGCCGAGCATATTTCGGGTGAGGTGGGCGACGCATGCATAACTCATGGCGCTGGCCAGCTGCGGCTCGCAGCGAGTGCTTCAGTGGCAGGCTAATTTAGTGAAGAACTACCTGACTGATGGCATCCTCAATGAGCAGGTACTCTACTGAGGATTGCTCTGTGGTTATGAGCTCGCCGCTTCAGCTTGGCAACACAAAAATACATCAAGACCAATTACGATATCAACTTTCAGCCTGATACCCTTGCCACGCAAGTGCATGTATTTCTGCCCCAGGCACTTTAAATTGCATCTAATTTGAAATCTTTGGGGTTTTAATTAAATTTTAGAATATATGGAATTCTTCATTAGTACCTGTTTGGAATGGGTGATTATGCGTCTGTCTGCCATTCTCTCCCTCACTCACTCACTCTCTCTCTCTCTCTCTCTCTTTCTCTCTCTCTCATTAAAGTGTAGGGATAGTCGTTATTTTCTTAGAAGCAGATTCAGTATAAGCTGCCAGAACGAGCGGCTCGGAAATGCTAAATATTATCAAAAAAGGAGAAAAGAAAAAAAAAAAAAAAAAAGTTTGATCCCATTGAGAAATCGGGATTCCTCGAGTTTTAATGAAATGTTCCATTTCTCTTAATGATTTGCAAACTGTTGCCTGATTATGCCTCGCATTGACCTTTTTTTTCCCCCTCCCTCCATCATAATGGCAATGAAAGCTATTAGCACGATTTTGTCAGTCTTTTTATAGAGCGATTCCCAGCAGCAGCTAAATTCTGAAGGCATTAATGTACTCTGATGTGTTTTACGGCGCTACGAGACGGAGAGCGTCTACGAGCAAACGTGCCTTTTATACGCCAGCGACGCGCTCCAACTCTCTAATTGTACTGACACCGATGCCAAACAAAAGGCGGTGCTCGTTCTTTGAACGGATGCTTTCATGACGACGAGAGCAGCAGCATTTCAGGGAAAAGTCACAGCCACGTTTTCCTTGGGCTTATCTTGGTTCATGCTGATTGGTTAATGCACTGGGTGTGTTTAAATGATGACATCGTACTTAAGCATAATAAATATGCGCTTTTTGAGCAATCCGTTTCCGCATTTAATCCTCCATTTGTCGTTATAATACACTCCATTCTTCTGGGAAGATGTTCCACTACATTTTAGAGTTGTGCTTGGAGAGATTTGGGCTTATTCAGCCACAAGGATTTTAGTAAATTCATGTCATAGGCTGAGGAGGCCTGGGGATTTATCCCACGCGTCATAAGTACTACATCAGGATCTTCCACTCCAAGCAATATCTTCTTGGAGCTTTGCTATGTGTGCATGAGCATTGTCATTCAGGAACAGGTTTGGGTCTTCTGGTTTAAGTGATGGGGAAATGTAATGATACCAAATCCAAAACACATATACAGTGTAAATACAGTGTAAATACAGTGTAAATATATGTTAAGGCTGGAAACATCAATAGTCTGGATACTTTTGTACATAATGTGTGACTTAGCTTCCTTTATTTATAAAATAGACAATTGTTAAATATATTTTAATTCATTCATTCATTCATCTTCTATCGCTATATCCGATCTTCTCGGGTCACGGGGAGTCTGTGTCTATCTCAGGTGTCTATGGGCATTAAGGCAGGATACACCCTGGACGGAATGCCAACCCATCGCAGGGCACACACACTCACATTCACGCACACATTCATACACTAGGGACGATTTTCCAAGGTGCCAATCAACCTACCGTGCATGTTTTTGGACCGGGAGGAAACCGGAGAACCCGGAGAAAAACCTCCTGAGGCACGGGGAGAACATGCAAACTCCACACACACATGGCTGAGACGGGAATCGAACCCGGATCCTGGCGGTGTGAGGCGAACGTGCTAACCACTAAGCCACCGTGCCCCCTATATTTTAATTATTTAATTTAATTTAATTAATTAAATAAAAATAGTTTAATTTACTCATTTTATAATTATTTAATTGTATTTTTGTATATTTTTTGTGGTGTCTTAGCTTCCTTTATTAATTTAGACTATTAGTTTGTTTTTGTTTTCTTCAGTTTTTAAGAATAAACTATTAAATTAATAATGTAATTAATTCAATAAAATGTAATTTAATGTCTTAATTTTGTTATCTTATATATAATATATAATTTATTACTATTATTTGTTTTCTTCAGTTTTAATGTGAATTCAAAATGTAATAAAATATTAAATGCTAGTCAAATTTCTAATCCTATAATAATGCTTGTCCTTCGGTCACTATATAAGATTTCTGTGCAATTCATTCAAATCAGCAGTTTTTCCTTTAAATATGGTTTAATCGTCTCTGTATAATATCTGTAAGTTTATTCCTAAACATAAAAAATAAATTGTATAGAGATTTATGTCAAGATTTTGTGTAGGTCTTGTATAAGCAGTACCCAGTCTCTCCGGAGAGCTTTGTGTTAGTATGCAAAGTGCAGCCGGTGGCTGATGATGTGTCTGTAGCGGAGACACAAGAGCATGTCAGGCCGCAGCCCCATAACCTAAGATTACATACACACCGTCACCTTGTGAACCGACAAATGCTGAGGAATACAGACGCAGGTTACACATATCCGCTCACCCCTCACGTCCACACCTACAAGGGGTGAAGGCTTAGTGAACACAGGAAACTACAGGAATTATGACGGTGTGTTCTACAGTGATACAAATATTTTGTTAACTTCATTGTTGTTGCCAGATCCGAGCCCAACTTCACTGAGCTCCAAAATCAAGATGTATTTCATCATCTTGCATTACAAAAGAATCAGGCTTTTTTTTTTCATATTGCCTACATAGTGATCGGTGTATCTCCACTGGAAATTGCATATAAAAAAATTAACAAGCATATTAATTACATATACAATCAATATTATTGTACATTGTGCATATTCCTTGCAATGCTCATAACACCTTTATGGAAAGTGATTCCGATGATATATATCATATATATCAAGGGGCATGGTGGCTTAGTGATTAGCACGTTCGCCTCACACCGCCAGGGTCGGGGTTCGATTTCCATCTCGGCCATGTGTGTGTGGAGTTTGCATCTTCTCCTCGTGCTTTAGGGGAGTTTTCTCCGGGTTCTCCAGTTTCCTCGCGGTCCAAAAACATGCACGGTAGGTTGATTGGCACCTTGGAAAATTGTCCCTAGTGTATGAATGTGTGTGTGTGTGTGTTGGCTTTCCATCCAGGGTGTATCCTGCCTTAATGCCCATAGATGCCTGAGATAGGCACAGGCACCCCGTGACCCGACGGAAGACCGGATATAGCGGTAGAAGATGAATGAATGAATATATATATATATATATATATATATATATATATATATATATATATATATATATATATATATGAAAATATAAATAGTGTCTCACACACATAAATGGATGCTTTAAAAATAAACATTGTTTTGGAGATTTTGGAATGAATCTTCTGGTCCTCCTTCAACCACAAGTGGGTTAATAAAAATTGGGTAGTGATGCAGGTGAAGTGAGGAGGCCTGGGGTGGGAAGTCAGCATTCCAATTTATCCCAAAGGTGTTCAGTAGGGTTGAGCTTTCTAGCAGGCCACTCAAGATTTTCCACTACAACCCATGTTAAAAAATTCAAACAAATCCTGCACCTCTGTTCAGCGATTCCTCCAAAGCCATAGGCCATATCCCCCCCTCCAAAAAACACATACCAAGGCTTTTGAATACTAATGCATTTAGGGGGCCTTTGGGGAAACAACAGCTAATATGATTGACAGGCTCTCCACATTCCTGTTGCTGATTCGTTGAATGTTGGTGGTCCACATAGTTTTCCCACCCATTTTCTGAACCTCTGGCTCCACGAAACACCGAAGTTTTGTCTCTGAGCGGATCTTTTATTGATGCCAGAATGTCAGAGGAACTTCAGCAAAAGTGGCTTGATATATAAATCACAGATGTTTCCCCCCCACCCCTCACATCAGCACTGCCATAGCAACCATTATCAGTGCTAATTCATGGAAGAAAAGACTTTAATACTTTTTTTATGCTTAAAATGTTTCTGAGGCAAACACCATTAGTTTCAAGTGCATCCGTGTTGATGTTAGACGGCGCTTCAATAATACTACCATACATTTTTTCTTCCTTTAAATATGGGATGAAAAAATTCCATTTCACTTCCAACGTACTAAAACTGTCAGGGAACTTTTGAAGAATAATGTCCTGTTTCTTTGGAAACTATATGTTGCAACTAGACATCTATTGCTCAAGTAGAAATGCACTGAAAACCCTTGAGGTTCCCTTACACTATATATATATATATATATATATATATATATATAAAGATATATATATATATATATATATATATATATATATATATATATATATATATATATATATATATATATATATATATATATATATATATATATATATATATATATATATATATCTTGGAGAAAAAGTACGTATGCGGAACACCACCAAGATCCCATTCTCAGACCTGGAATATATGCATGAGCAGGTGGGAGTATGTCAAGAGTAGATTGACTTCCCATATGTAAACCTGGGATCGGATTGTTGACCTCTTAGATTCATCAACAATCGGCAAGAGCAAGTGTCTGTGTGCTGTTGGGAGAGTCAACATTTTCTGACACGCTAATACTGCCAAAGCGAAAGTGAAGTCTATTGAAATTCCTTCAGTGGTGACTCAAAGTTGATGCATTGTGGCAGAATGGCTTTTTAACCTACAGAAAATGCTTCACTGTTGGCACAGATGTTGTGCATCCTGCGCGAAAGACTATTAGCATTTTTGGAAGAAAAATAAATAAATCAAGGTTAGGGGTTGTGTACAAAGGGGTAAAGATGATATCTCAACATCAAGTCACTTGCAAATGTATAAACTCCATATTTAAATGACACAATTTACATAAACACTTCAAACTCGAGCAGGTTCTCATTGGGGTTTTTTTTCTGGGGCCTCTGGCTTCCGGCTATAATAATATATATATATATATATATATATATATATATATATATATATATATATATATATATATATATATATATATATATATATATATATATATATATATATATATATATAGTTTATGGCTGATTAATCGCACATTGATTGTTTGTAATACTCTGTAACAGAATGTAATACTCTGTAAATGTAACAGATGTTCTAATCATATACATTTCTCTCAGAATCTTCCCCTTTAATAAAATGATTGATTGTTTAATATTGATTTTCCTCTGGAAATTTTTCTTTATATATATATATGCTAGCCTAGTGAGTAGCTCATACTTGTCGCAGAGCGTAGTGAACGAGTGTAATAGCTACACTTATAGTTATATCAGACTATATTATATCATACAACTTATATCAGACATACTAAGTTATATCATACAACTTAGTTAGTAAACATGCGTAGGCAATAGAGAACACCACAGACAACTTACGAACAAATTCAGAATACGAACAAACTCTTGGAATATAACGTTAGTAGAGTGTGTACCATCTGTATATATAACATATAAGTTGAGACGAGAATCTCATTAGGTGCGTTTCCATGACCCTTCAAAATGCGCAAATTTAGATAAATTCGCCTAAACGCATCAAATTCGTAAAAACTCACATGTATTGCAAAAAGGTTTTTACGCTTGCATGAGGTGGTTTTTTTAAGGAATAATGAATGATTATTGATTATGATTAAAATCCCCTCACGAGTTAAAATTAAAAACAATAAAATAAATAAAATAATTAACCCGAATTAGGTCGTGTCATTGGTGTTATATTTGTTGCGAGCAGGAACACATTTTTGCTACTGATTTCATCATGCTGCTACTGTTTTGTTTTGTTTTGTTCTTGTTGCTGAAAGGAAAACTCCTGCTTTTCTTTTAATGACAAACATTTTTGACCACGGGAGTATTTTGACGAGAATCGTGATTTCTAGTGAGTGAACATTCTGTTTATCCATTTATTTATTTATTTATTTATTTGTTTATTTATTTATTTATTTAATCAAACCCTTTGGCTAGTATCAGGTTGTGCCATAATTCATTAGTAATAGACAATAGGAAACCCCTTTATCGGAGTCGGAGGAACAGGATGTGATTTGCTTTAGCACGAGGGACTCTGAGACTAGTTTGAGCGTAACAGTTCGCAAAATTTCACAGCCGCTTATCCTCATCTATGATGCATACAGCCGGTAATGGAGGTAAGTAGAACCTCTCTGGGAGAAGACAGGAGCAGAGGAGGGATCCTTTAAGGCCCCGAGATTGCGCTATTCGCTCTCGTGATATTAATCGCGTCCCCTCAGCTGATAAGCGAACGGGTGCCGCTCTTCCTCTCCTGTGATCTTAAGGGAAAGTATGGTAATGAAAGCTCCCGTCTCGAGCTAATCATTAGGGGCCCGCGCGCGCTCTCTCTCTCTCTCTCTCAGAGCACGGAAATTTCAAAGGACCACCAGATCAGGAGCGAAGGAAAGGATTGGGAGGAAGAAAAAAAACGACTAATAACAAGCTCTTGCAAGTCATTTATTTGCGAGATATGAGTTGAGAATAAAATTAGGAAAGTAACAGGTAAGGGAGTTCAAAACGAGTGGCAAAGTGGTGTGGATTTCAACTCCGAATCTGAAAAAAAAAGGTACGGATTGATGAGTAGAAATGATTGTGGTCAAAGAGGGAAAAAAAACAAAAACAACAAACAAACTGATGAACCAAGCAGGTGCCCCAATGATTTAGGCCCTGTTCATGTTCTTTGCTTTATTTTTCTCCAATAAAAGCACAGTTTTAAAGTGGCCCCAGCTGTGTTCTCCCATTACATGAGCTCAGTGACTGGCTAATGCCTCCTTTATAAATACTTGCCACAATAGTGGACATAAACCCAGGCGATTGGTTTTGCCTGATCAATACGGACAAATGCACCCCCAGCCAATGGGACGCGGCCGATTCCC
Organism: Kryptopterus vitreolus; assembly: GCA_030449085.1. Lineage (NCBI taxonomy): Eukaryota > Metazoa > Chordata > Actinopteri > Siluriformes > Siluridae > Kryptopterus > Kryptopterus vitreolus. The sequence continues at coordinate 23,542,918 of JACRUU010000015.1, forward strand.
CAGTGGCCACTAGCAGTGTAATCTGTTTTGAGGAGGAGTTTAATGAGCTGTAGCGTCTTTACGACATGTACTGCCTCTCCTCGCAGGGATAGCATTTCAGAGGGTCGACTCGCACTTTGGTTAAACAATTTACACCGGTGCTCGGGCTTGCTGTGAGGTCCTGACCCCTCACCGTATGCTTTAAACTTTTCATTAAGTATGGGAGATTACTGCAGTCTGCTCCGCTGCAAAACAGCCTAAATAAGAGGTGCTTGGAGCTTAGCTGACTGTAGAAATTGTTTGAACCCCAAGAGACAAGTGCAGAGCTGTAGGGAATGCTCAGTGCACACTGGTACCAATATACAGGTGTGCGACGCAAGGCCTGTAGAGACTTTTATAGATTTCTCTGACAGAGATTACGCTCAGGGAAGGGCAAAGTGAACATGCCTGGTTTGAATACACTCTCTGCATGTTGGAAACTTTCCCACAGACAACTGGAAGCTCCGACAGCATGCAAATAGCTACGTCCGGTATCAAGGTACAAGCCAGATATTAGTCAAGGTATAAGCCTGTCAATAATGTAATTACTGTCAATAACTCACAACCACAAGTTGCATTCAATCCCATAATCACACCTTGACAAACATGGAATGGACATGATGACATGACCGAGATGAGCACGGGTTACCTTTAAAGTCTGGTTTCTCTTTTCTTCCTCTTTTCTTCCTCTTTTTTTCCCTCCAACATTCTCCTACTCATTTGTTACAGATAAACTTATAAATTAATAAACTTATCAATAAAGCCCCATCGAGGCAATTTAAGTTGTGGTGAGGGGGGTAGCTCAGTGGTTAAGGTTTTGGTATCAGGACTGGAAGTATGCAGGTTCACATCCCACCACCACGACCACCACCACCGAACTGCCACTACTGGGCCCTGTGAGCAAGGCCCTTAATCCTCAATTGCTCAGGTTTAAGATAATGATGTTTTTGCTAACCACAATGCTGTTCAATACATGCTAAACAATATTACAACAAATACATTATTGTTTAAATTCTAAAAAAGTCCCATTCTCACAGAATTGTATCACTTCCAAAAACATTTATTTAGTACTTACTGCTCACTGATTGGTTTCATTAGTGATTTTATTCCAACACAAACTATGCAAACAAAAGATGAGCTTTTGCTACACATATTTAACAGTCAGGGAAGCAGTCTTTAGTGTAAGTGGTGTGAAAATCCGCTGCGGTTTTCCACCATGAATATAAAATGGTGCGGGTAAAGCTATACTCTGAAGGCCTGCCTAAAGCTACTATAGCACAAACTTCCAAATCATTAAATGTAACTGTAAATGAGTAAAAAAAAACAAAAGTGTGTACTATTCTTTCTCAAAAACAAGCATGCAATCATTGGAGGTTGCTCTGGGTGTGACCCTTACTCATGACTTAACTCTTGATTGTTGAATTTCTATTCGCTCTTTATATGCGAGATATAGGAGGGAGATGAGCAGCTCCTGTAACTGGCCCAGCATGCCATTTCAAATCCCCTTCTTTAAATATGCTCACCTACATGGAACTATGCTCCTGTCATTAATATTGAAACAAAACAGCAATAACAAGCATCGGATTCCGGCTTTATATCTCGGGGAGCAAAGCAGGGGTCACAGAGTTCATACTTAGCCCAACATGCATTGAAGATATTTGCATGTCCAATTTAGTATGAAAAGTTGTGAAGGTTAAGGTCAGGGTTAGGGGGTGGGCTTCATAAGCATTCATAGCCTTTGTTCCAGGTTGTTAGAATTCCTATTTACTTTTTTATGAGCTCCAGATCAGGATCACTCAGTCGCCACACGTGCAAGGTTTCCTGTAAGCTTTTTTGAATTTGAGACTATATCTGAGACTATACGTTATACGGACAATGCACTTTTTTGAATAATTATGGGTGTTTGTTCCACCAGATTTTGGAGTGTGGTCGTGGAAATCTGGGTTCATTCAGGTACAAGGGCATTAATAAAGCCAAGTACCGATGTCGCTGATGTGAGAAGTGCATTTTAGCGATCTAATTCATCCCAAAGATGTTCAGTAGAGGATGAGATCAGAGATCTACTCTGTACCAGGTCATTCAAGATCTTATACTTCAACCCATGTAATCCATATGGAGGTTGCTTTGGGTATAGGAGCATTACAATGCTGGTCTGGGTATCCTAGTTCAATGGAAGGGGATATTTTAAGATATTGCATCCATTGGCAAATGTGCGCCTCCATCTCTGTTAACAATTTCCTTAATTTTCATCAGTATAGCCAGTTATATGCAATATGCAAATGAACTCTGGTAACGGTTTGCGGAAGGACCACATATCGCTAGAAATGTCCAAAGATATGAGAAGAAAAAAAAAGAAAAAAAAATACAAGGGAAGTGTGATTACTCAACATGAGAATATTTCCCCATTCGTTTTAGAGTCTCAAGTTTGAATGGCGACGCAGAAAATGCCAAGGAGTCGAACCCAATGTCAGCAGATACAAAATAAACACATGTGACCTTGACCTCATATCGCAGCATGTTTCACAGCAGTGCACAAAGAAATGTTAGGAGCAAGAATCCGTTCCGCTTCAGGTAGAGAGATAATTTCAATTCTCTCCAATTGGAAGTGCGGGCAAGGGGGAGGGGGGGGGGGGTTCGTTCATTGCCTCTAGTGGACGTGTTCTCATTGACCATCCTTCATTTGAATAGCTTGGAGGCTAGAATGTGATTTTTCCTTGATTCCGTCACTCAGACCAAAGGATGGGGACGGGGGTGGGGGCTGTGGTGGTTGTAAAGTAGGAAGCGTTGGGAAAGAAGAAGAAGAAGAAGAAGAAGAGGGGAGAAAAGTGGTCGCGAATTAGTGTGAATGGCGGGGGTCTCAAGCCCAGTGTTGATAAGGAGATTAGTCCCTAAAGAGCTCTGTCTTTCCTAGCTGTGAAATTAAAGGCTGCAAGCCCTTCTCTCACCTGTCCATCTGACAGCTCGCTCTGCCTTAATCCCTGTCCTACACCAAAGAAGCATTTATTAACAAATTAAGAGGCCTCGTCTCTTACCCCTTTAATACTCCCCCTTCGCCGTGCTTACAATCCCTCTTTGTCAGCTCGGTCTTCAAAAAGTTGTCTTGATAGCAATGACAGGGTGATTATCAATGAAAAATTATTTAACACCACCGCAGGGCCTTTGCTCTGACAAAGCTTAATAAGTCACATGGGTGGATATCAATCAAGCCCGGCCGCCGTGGATTTGGTAAATATTCCCCTAAGTTCAGGCAAATTACCTTGATTATGTGGAGGCTCGGCATGGGGCTGGGTGGCTGTAGGGTAGGGGATGGATTTTGAGCGGAGGGAGGAAAGAGGAGGAGACGGAGGGGACATGTTTTTAAGCGGCACAAACGATGACAGCGTCGGAGAATTAATTAGAATCAAAACAAACCTGAACGCAGCGAGTGCCAATTGCCCCGAGACTGCTGCTCTGCCTCTTTAATTCCTTTATGCCATTCGATACACGCGGCGAAATTTATGCAAATTAATAAAGTTGACAATTCCGTTTTCCCTGTAATGGACTTTGTATCGAGTTTCTCGGGGAAATTCTCCGAGTGCAAAAATGGAATCTGCTAACGCCCATATTAGTCTCCGAGTGATGTTCAAGCGCCAGAGCAAATTTCCGATTTGATGATGCAAATAAATAATGCTTTACTGTCGTTCAAATGTTTCCTGTTCCCTTTTGAATGACTGAGGCGTTATCCCCTATTCACCACGCCTCTGATAAAGCAGCACGAGTCATCATTCCGGGCCCAGCGGCTAAACTCGCTCTGTCATCGTATAAAAAAAAGTATAATAAAATTTTAAAAAATCACTCGGAGACAGGCGGCGAAGATTATTACACGTTTTAATGACTCAAACTAAGTGAGGTAGAAGCTTGATTGATATATTTAGGCCTGCAAATTCTCACGTCCCCCAATGCAGAGCGTTCGCGTTTCTATCGGAGATTAGAGGAGAAGAATCGGTGTTCTTCAGCAGCCCCTCTCTGCCCCAGGCCAAAGTCTAGCCACAATGTAATCAGTCCAAATTAACCACAAATAACAAGCAGCACTACATAACCCGTCCCTTTGAGTGTATCAGCTCTCTTTGCTGATTAAAAGGGGATTTTTTTTTTTGCAAGGGCTTATTTCTTTGTTATAATTTGGCATTGAATTCGGCTAAATCGGTAATGGGCAAAAAGGGAAAAAAGAAAAAGAGAGAGAGAGAGAAATGGATGGGAAATAAATCCCTCTTTAAAGCAATCACAGGACATAAAAAGGTGTTTGCCTAAAGGAAGAGCGAGCGTTCTGGCTGCCGACATGACGACGCATGGTAATGGAACCAAAGCTGTTAATGTGGTTTTCTTCAGTTAAATTGATTCATGAATTTTGAAGAGAACATTATCTAATGAATTTACTCTGAATAGAAAGCAATTAAAAGGACACATCAGCCTGATTAACCCCAAAGTCACCCACAAGCCACAATTGATGTACACTTTTTAAATGATTTCCATAAGAAAAAAAAAAAAAAAAAACTAGAGCAGATTTGCTGTGTATTTGCCCTCGACTAATCCAGACAAATTAATGAACAAAAAGTTAATTTCGGTGATGACCCTATTGCACCCGAACCTGGATTAAGCAGGCGTTATATGCGGCCTGTGGCCCAGTGTTAAGGACTAATTGAGGCGTGTTTATTTATTAATTTATTTCTTTTCAAATAAAGAATTTCTCTCTAATCCTGTGAACAAATCTAAGATCGAGTTAACCCGACTTAACCAAAAGCACTGATATATATATATATATATATATATATATATATATATATATATATATATATATATATATATGCTCCTGGAAGTGCTCTGATTATTTAATGAATATATTTGTCCCTTGCTCTTTGTGCCCTGACCTATATTCATCACCTCGTGTTAATAGTTCACCGTCTATAATAAAATATTTGATTTTAATTTTTAATTGAGTCGAGACGCTGCTTAACGAGCTCCCCCTCCATTTTCTATTTCTTTTGAAAAAAGTCAATAACTGTGGCATAATGAAATGCGATGAAATAACTCCTTAAGTGTTGGATGGAGTGCTATTCTGACACAGCAAGATTGCTTAATATTAAAAAAAAAAAAAAAAAACAAGAAAAAAGAAAAAACAACCTCCCGACCACCCAACCACTTTACTACAGGCAACTAAAGAGTTTCGGCATCCCTGAAGAGGGAAAAAAAAAAAGAGGAAATCTAAAAGAGACAATAGAGTAGTATAAAGTGTATAAACAGCGTTATGAAAAGCAATGCAATCATTTGAAACTCCTTTTTGAGTGCGGGTTCAATCGCTAGCTATTTTAACATTATGAGAAAAGTTTTCAGTGTAATATTTCAGGTAGTGTCAGGTTTTTTTTTTTTTTTATACAGTTTGCTCTAAACACATAATTCATGCAGTGACCTTCTGTTGGAAAGGATGGCAAAGAGAGCCGCTCCTCATAGCAAACAAATGCAGCGGTTGCTTCGCAAATTTTACAGAAGCTGTAGAAGTGCAAACACACACACACACACACACACACACATCACTTTAGGAGGTTGGAATATAGCTGTGAGAAGAATAAAGAATGGATGATGAATGTACCGAATAAACCCTTTTAATAAAATCGTACGATATAGCTGCATCACATATTAAAATGTTAATGTGTAGCACTATTTATTGACATCTCAGTTTATTGCTTTTCTCCCCCCCCCCCCCCCCCCCCCCCCCCCCCCCCCCCCCCCCCCCCCCCCATGTTATTGTGGCAGCTATTTGCACTGAAAAGTCTTTCCGGCAAATTAAAACATTTCCACAGCTGACACCCCGTCTCACCATGGCATCATATTGACCCGTGATTTTTTTATTTGTTTTTTTTTTTTTTTTTTTTTTTTTTTTTTTGCTACCAGCGGTTCGATACCCGCCAAGAATCAATGCACTAGGAGAAGTTTGGCCCTGCATCTTTTTTATTTTTTTATTTTCTCCACTTGACAAATCCTTTAGCGAGGAGCTACTTTATTCGGCACAGGCCACGGCCATTAATGCCTGTGTCATGTTTTTCTGCACTCATCTCCATGGCCTGCTGATAATGATTTTGCATCATGTTCGGCTTGTCATGCCTGTCAGCCGTGCTGAACCATTTGACCAGAAGGAGGGTAAGAATGCAGGCGGGACTATTGATTCCAGCTTCTCCATGTCACTTGTTCACCAGGATTTAGCTATTGATGAGGCTGAGAGTGAAAACAAGCCCGCTCCCCTGTGGCCCGGACTCGCTAAGAAGAGTAAAAAAAAAAAAAGAAAAAAAAAAATGCAAAGTTGGAGGGAAAATATTCAGGCTTAGTCCCAATCCATGAGATTCCTTCATCGATTGGAATTGCACCTTCATGTCGTTTTCTCCTCCTCGTTCTTTGTCAGGGAGACAAATCTGCAGGCCTGCTTCGTTCGCCCCGTTAGACGCGCCACATTCTGTAAATGATGGATTTGCGCGCGGGTGTAAATTAGATTCCACAGTCATTGCTTTTCTTGGAGGCTGTCAGGCCTGCCAATGTCGGCAGAATTAATAACGATAATCAAATTGGGAGGTTTGTGTACGGAACATGTGAAAAGTCCTTTTACTCTGTCAATTTGCTTTCAGTGCCTTGTTTAATAAGAACACCGTTTTTTGGGTTCTTGTTTTTTTTTTTTATTTGCAGGTTAAAAGGTCAAAGCTTTAGTGCATTACTTTACATAATAAAAGGGCAAAATGGGTGGAACATGTAGTGGGAGATTAAGAAGCTTGTCATAACGTTACAGCACTGAGACTGTCAAGAAAAAAAAAAACACTAGTCTGTTTATATTGAGGATATATATTCCATAATAATCCCTGTTATCCATAAATGTTCTACTTTTATATTATATATATATATATATATATATATATAACAGTTAATTCAGCCGTTTAGATGAGATTCTTAAATATAATGTACAAGTGTTTAATCATTCATTAGAAAATATAAATAAATATAAATCTCACTGTATAAATATAATCTCATTGTTTTAACTTTCATTATACCAGAAATCTTGTCCTGGTGATCTTGTCTTGGATGACAGGAATGGAATGGGTATGATCTTGTGGCACAAGGTTTGACCTTTCGTATTCCAGAATGCTTTCTGTTTAAGCCCTTTTTTTTTGTATGTCGCTCTCAATAAGGGCTTTTGCTAAATGCTGTAAACGTACACGGGTCGCTAGAGTTTTCTTCCCCTCTTTTACATTTATGCCATTTGGCAGATGCCCTTATCCAGAGTGACTTACAAGTGAGCAATTTAGAGTTAAGGGCCTTCCTCAAGGGCCGGCTAGTGGCAGTCGGTGGTGGGATTTGAACCTGCCAGCTTCCGGTCCAGAGACCAACGGCTTAACCACTGAGCTATCACCTCTTTTCTCTTATATCAATAAGGTGTATTCGGTTATAGAAGACACACACATTCAATGATCTTTATTTTTCATAGAACCATATAAACCAACTTTGACATTTGAAAAATGATAAATTTAAAAATGATAAATAATTTCCAGGGTATTTTTTTTGTCCAAATAAAACACTTGTTTGATTACATTTCAAAACTAGCATATATGTAGTTCCTGTACATGGACAAAAGTATGTGGTTCTTCATCAGTTCTTCTACCACATTAACATTTCCAGCATTTGGCAGACGCCTTTATCCAGAGCGACTTTCAACTGAGCAGTTGAGGGTTAAGAGCCTTGCTCAAGGGCCCAATAAAGTGGCATCTTGGTGGTGTATACAATTATGTATAAAATATACATATACTATTATATACAATGTCTTCGGTTGCCGCAAAACGTTTCCCCCTCACTTCAGCTTGTGTTCCACAAAGCCAGCTCCATGAAGATATGCTTTACGTGGGTTAGAATGGCCTGTACCTGAACTCCGACCTCAACACTATTAAACACTTTCAAACCTTTTCAACCTGTGGTTGAATTAGACCTGCACCTCAGGCCATGTTAGCCCACACCGCTATGCTCTTGGGTCTGATTGTGGATTGCTCACAAAGCGCGTTTGAATCTTATGGTCAGGTGTCTACACACTTATGTCCATACTGTGTAGAAATAAGTGTGAACAGGTTCAAGGGCATTCTGAGGTGGTTTCAGATAAATGCGAGGCCTCAGTGCATTCCATACTGAAAAGAATAACCATGCTAACATGCAATAAGCATAAAACCATATGATGGCATTCGAATCATTATTAAGTGAGAACCTGAAATAAGTATCTGCTTTTCCTATGTAGATATGCTGCATGTGTTTGTGTTAGTTTTTTTGTTTTTGTTTTTTTTAATCAGAGCTTATAATCGCTTGTAAGGGAAACTTTTCTCACTATGAAAGGGTTGAAACAGGCACAAGAGAGACACATTTATCTGCAAATTTTGGTGATGCACACGTTTAATGACGCGAGGAACGAGACACGTTCCTGATACCAGGTGTAAATGGCTGTCAATATATGGTCAGATCACTGATGTTCGTGTCAATCGTTACCTGGACCCAACAATGCTGATGCATAACACAGGGGGTTAATAAAAGGGTTAGAATATATATTTATATATATATATATATATATATATATATATATATATATATATATATATAAGGGTTTTAACCCTTTCAACAGGGACTTTCTTTTTACTCGGGCCAGGAACTTCATGATACAGATTGAATAAAATATACTTAGCATGATAAAAATTGATCTTCAAGAAGTTCTAAAGTAGCAAAAAAAAGTAGTAGAAAAAAAAAAGGGTGTGATATTTAATCCAGCGTCTCTTCCTCTGTAGCCCGGTATCGTTCGCCGCGCACGTCAGTGCTGGCTGTAGATACTGTATTCCATTCATCCTGCACAAAGATTACATTTAGATATAGCAGAGGTGCTGAGTTTCAATCTAAACTTATCTCATTTCCTGCGCAAACAAACCTAACACTCTATCTTTCCACATCCACACTAGTTCTGTGTTTCAGCTCTCGCTCCACCCTTTTATCGCTAATGCATTATGGGTAGATGGGCCGCTATGTGTATTATGGGAAGGGAAAGGGGCATATCCTGGTCTAATGTTAGGGGCAATGGAGATCTCTCTTCTCTTACACACACATACACACACACACTTTAGCTTTGAGTAAGTCTGTGAGTACTTTAATCTCTGTATATTACAAAGCAGGCCAGCATTACAGCAGATGTTATGGCACTGAGCTAACCTGTAAATATTTGAGTGACACAAGCCCCAACACAACAACTGAAATGAAATATATGTGGCGGCAGAGCTATATTAAAAAAGAAAAAGAAAAAAAAAACGCTACCTCTCCCCCGGGATCTGCTTTGTATGACCCTTGCGTGTGTTTTTAGGGGCTTTTACCATAGAATGATTCCAGCATATTCTTTTTTGTCCCTATCTGTGTTTTGCTTTTTGTCCTCTGTCCAGATTCATTCTATTTTTAATGTCTGTGAAAGCAGGATTTAAAGGCGAGGTGGGGGGAAGGGGCTGTAGCAGGGCCAAGTTCTGCCCCGATAGAGCCACCCCTTTAAGGAAGCATCTGTTGTGTTGAAGGACAATATCCAGTCCAGCACGCTAATGCGTTTCGGGGAGAAAGAAAAGAAAACGCGTCCTCTTCTCTATGTACACAGCCAGCGCACTCTCTCTCTCTCTCTCTCACACACACTCTCTCTCTCTCTCTCTCTCTCACACACACACACACACATATATGCACATGCAAGGAAAAGAAAACACATCATAACTCAGCGGAATAATGCTGAAATTAAATACAGAAACGAAGTGTGTTCTTATGGTTCTAATCAAACCCTGTTTGCCGTGGGTTTAGGGTTCATTATAGGAGTTAATGACCTTGTAAAAATGTAGAAACAAGTGGAGGAAAAACCTGCAGTTGTAAAAGACTGTCTTGCTTAAAGTAAGCCTGGCCCACAACCAAGAATTACTAAAGCGAAGGCTGATCGCTGAGGCTTTTCAAATATTTGTTTGTATAAATCAAATCGCAGTTAATTCGGGTCTCGTCCGGAAAAAAAAAAAAAAAAAAAGTGATTACACGTTTAATGGATTTGTCATTAGTAGCTTACTTAATGCGATGCCGAATCGATGCAGTTATGCGGAATATGTGTGGGTAATTTAGTTGCAATGGTCGGAAAAAGACATGTTTACGTCAAAATGTTTATAAGGAATAAATGTTTCCGATTGGCAAGTAATTACATCTAACACGTAAACTTAATTAGGAGCGGTGTGCGGCGTGCGGAAACAGCCTCGGCGAAGGTAAATAAATGCTGCAGCGAGACCCCGCTTTATTTTTTTTCTCTCTGATTATCCAGATGAATCGCTGCCTCGCCGCCGAGCGACTCGACGTTAAACAGTGGAAAAAATCTTTCACATTAGTTTCACCTTTCTGCTAATCAACTTTACGGTCATGCTCATTCCAATGTTTGGCAAGGAAATACAAGAACCCGCTGACTTTCGGCGAGAAATAATGTGGGAAGGCCGCGTGTTTACACGTTACATGCTGGGGATCGCTCAAGAGCAGGAAATGACGAATTAAGATTAAGGGACGCGACTGTGATTTAAAAACAAATAGGTGAGGTATTTAAAAAAAAAGGGGGAATAAGATAATGGAGTGTGGAGAAACCAGATTCGGATCCGGAACAGATGACGAAGCCTTGGTGAAAAACAGCAGAGGATAAAAGTGTAATGTTCATGATTTGGGGTTTGTGGGATGTGTACGTAAGGGATGGGGTTTAATTTAGGAGTGGAGTTTGGGTTTATTATTTATTTTTTCTGACTCTGTCTGTGTCTGGATATGTTTTATAGTGTTATGAATATGTTTTATAGCAGAATTGGTATGTTTTTAAATTACTTTTAAAATGAATTAATGTAATTTTTTAAGTACTTTTTAATTGTTTTATTTCTGTATATATTTATATATATATAGAAATATATATTTATATATATATATATATATATGTATATATGTATATATATATATATATATAATATATATATGTATATATATATATATATATATATATATATATATATATATATATATATATATATATATATATATATATATATATATATATATATATATATATATATATATATATATATATATATATGTGTGTGTGTGTGTGTGTGTGTGTGTGTGTGTACAATGCATATTTTAAGATAAACACAATAGGGTATTATTTAAAATGTATATAGGTGTATACATGTGTGTGTGTGTGTGTGTGTGTGTGTGTGTGTGTGTGTGTGTGTGTGTATTTAAAATCACCTTTGCAGTAACCCTACTGTACCTTTATTGCATATATGCATTTACATACAATTGTTTTAGCTTTGTTTATTTATGTACATTCTTATTTGCACGTCTGTTTAGATCCCAATTACATTTCATTGGCCCTCTACATGTTCTCTGCACAATGAAAATAAAAGTTGCATCAAATCTAATCGAATCAAACAATAATAAATGTATTTCTGTGGTTGCTTAATTCTTTTTTTTTCTTTACAAAGTCAAAGTGCACGTTGAGGCAAGTCTGTGTTTCCAGAAGTCTGGCGAGAATATGAATATGTCCTCTTTTTTTTTTTTTTTATTTTTTATTTATTCATGTGCTATTTGATATCCAACAGAGGGCAGTACAGTTTAGAGGAAATGTACACACACCCCCCCTCACACACACACTACACACACACATACACATACACACATACACACACACAGTAGTAAATATTTCACACCAAAAACAGACAGCAGTAGAGAGCATAGTGTAAATGCAAGGCTCTGAATTTTTCACACTGTGTTTCCGAGCGAGTCTGACATGATGGACCGGTCGATGGAAGGTGGAAAATGAAATGAGAGAGATGTACAGTATATAGAACGGAAAAAAAAAGCAGGAAAAAAAAAGTCGCAACGTCACATGTACACGCTTGTGCGTATAGTGAGACAAGTGGGGAAGTGGAAGGGAGGATGGGGAGAACAGGGAGAGCGACACTGCAGGACAGAGAGATGAAGAATGACCCGATGTGTGCTGCTGATTTCTAAGATTGCTAATGATGCCTGGACAGCAGGGCTGGAGCCTGAGCTAATGAAAGGTGCTGTGACTCCTAATGCTCAAGGGGTTCTATTTAAAAGAGAGAGAGAGAGAGAGAGAGAGAGAGAGAGAGAGAGAGAGAGAGAGCAGGAGATAGAAAGAAAGAAAGAAAGAATGGTATAAGATTGCAAGCATGGCACTCTTCTTGTCTTTTTTAAGACTGATTTCTTTCCTTTCTTTCCTCAGCTCTTACAGAAGAAGTAGAAGGAGCCTGAAATGATGATGTTCTTTAGGGGGTCATCGCTTCCCAGAAGAGAGAAGAGGAGGGGAAAAAAAGCAGGATATATTTTAGAAACTGTCTACTTGGTATAACTGCATTAACAAGATGTTGAGATCTCAATCAGCTTCATATCAGCTACGATTCATGACACGTATCCCCATGAGCGCTCCCGAAATATTCACTTCTGAGAGGTAATGCAGCCACTACTAACTGGAAGATCACGGAAAGGCCAGTAGCTCATGTGGACATCACGTCCATGCGCCATGCGACAAACTTCCAGGTTTACTTCATCGTTTGTCACAATGATCACCTTTACATTTTAGTAAGCTTTAAGGGATTTTAGCTAAAGTAGCGGTTATTACGGGAATTGTGAAAACTTTGTGATTCGTGCGCAAAAAAAACAAACATGAATAAGTCACATGAATAATTTCATATTTAAACAGATGCTATTAAAATGCGACAATCAACACAATACATAAGAACAGTGCAAACAATGAAAGTTATGTTAGTTAACTATGTTATGTTAGTTATGATTGTCAACTGACATCAATCATATCCCTTTTAACCTACATAGACTGTGTATTTAATAATTGTATTTAATTAGATGTTAACATTATATTATGAACAATTATGAGCAATTATGAACTTTTGTTTTTATCTATCTATCTATCTATCTATCTATCTATCTATCTCTCTCTCTCTCTCTCTCTCTCTCTCTCTCTCTCTATATATATATATATATATATTATATATATATATATATATATATATATATATATATATATATATATATAGTATACAAAATAACGATTTTAATTATATTTTATGTACTAATGTTCACGTATCCCTGAAAGCAGCTGAAATACTTTTGTTTTAACCCAAAACAGCTCTGATGTGTCTGGTTCAGGGTTACTGAGCAACTTGTTGTGTATGTTTAAAGTGTGTATTTGCTATACTGAGAGGAAGTTCATACATCATCCTCATCCAGGTGGAAAAAGTCTCCTAGATTGTGAGTGGGAGTGGGAAACCCCCAAAGAGTGTATTGAAGAATTTTATTCATCATTCTCTTCTTTCTCTCTCTCTCACACACACACACACACACACACACACACACACATACCATATATATATGGTATGTATATATATATATATATATATATATATATATATATATATATATATATATATATATATATATATATATATGTGTGTGTGTGGGGCACGGTGGCTTAGTAGTTAGCTCGTTCGCCTCACACCGCCAGGGTTCCGGGTTCGATTCCCGTCTCGGCCATGTGTGTGTGGAGTTTGCATGTTCTCCCCGTGCCTCAGGGGGTTTTTCTCCGGGTTCTCCGGTTTCCTCCCTGTTTTCCTCCCGGTCCAAAAACATGCACGGTAGGTTGATTGGCACCTTGGAAAATTGTCCCTAGTGTATGAATGTGTGTGTGTGTGAATGTGTGTGTGTGTGCCCTGCGATGGGTTGGCATTCCATCCAGGGTGTATCCTGCCTTAAAGCCCATAGACGGCTGAGATAGGCACAGGCTCCCCGTGACCCGAGGGAAGATCGGATATAGCGGTAGCGGTAGAAGATGAATGAAAATGAATATATGTGTGTGTGTTTTCGTTTCCCAAAGAGTGTATTGAAAAATGTCTACACACACACACACACACACACACACACACACACACAAACACACACACACACACACACACACACAAAGCTCATCCTATTATCCTCCTATCTGTTTCCACACCCATTCAAATCATGTACTCATTTCAGTAAAGTGAACATTTCCGTCACGTCAGTTTGTTCCGTTGTAGCAATTTGCAAGACATTTAATTCTCGTAGATCACCATTCATTCATAAAACAAAAGCGAGAGAAACAGAGACAACGGAGAAAAAAATGTGTATGTAGAGAATATAATTGTGAAATCTAAAAAGCGTGTCCTGGTGCCATTATGCTGTTGAAAATGACTAACACACACTGCCTGGGTTTTATAAGTGCGCGTGTGTGTATGTGTGTGTGTGTGTGTGTGTGTGTGTGTGTGGTGTGTGTGAGAGACTGTAGCTTATTACTGGAGCGAAGTCTTTGTGCTTTTTGCCTTTGATGGTCATCTCATGTTGGCCTCTTAGCCCCCTGCCTGACTTGGCCACCCTCCTGTTTGCTTCTCATAGCCTCCCCAGTACTCTGAGAGAATGATCGAGAGAGAGAGAGAAACAGAGGAGAGAGAGAGAGAGAGAGAGAGGAGAGGAGAGGATTATAATTTACAGAGATAGGCTGTCCTTTAGTCTGTCCTGACCTATCCGATTGCTGCCTTGCTTTGAACCGGTGACATCGAGCGACTGTGCAGTGAGTCGCAGCAGCTGGCTCCACCGCATCTAATACCGACACATGCTGCTTTCAGCCCTGTTTTTTTTTTCCCCGAGAAAAAGATAATGAAACATTCAAAAAATAATATTTGTTTTAACACCACTGCCTTTGTAATGAAACGGATGCCCTTGACTGAGGGGAAATGGCCCTTTTTTCTTCTCTCTCTCTCTCTCTCTTTCTCTCTCTCTCTCTCTCTCCCATGCAAAAAGAGCTCGGCCTCCTGTATCCTTTTTGAACACCATCTGTGGGTCAAACTATTGTTTCATCCTGTAATAGTGTTTGTATTGCATTCATGCACATGTATGTGGTTGTTCTTTCCCCCACTCCCCCCATCTTCTTCTTTTCTCTCTCTCTCTCTCTCTCTCCTCATCGTTCTCTTTCACAGGTTGAGAAAGTGCAAGCTGTTCCGCTCGCGCTCCGAGCGCTACTTTTTAAATGTAAAAGTGGGGAAAAAAGGAGGACACATGTTTCTTCCAGCATCCCGGCTCTCCTAACCTGCACTACTTCCACTCCTACCTTTTTTTTTTTTTTTTTTTAACTGAATAAAATATATCTGGTCATGTCCTGCCATAAATAATAGATATTTCTGATTATAGATGTGGCTACTTTGAGGGCAGCGCGGCAAAAATTCCACAAGCCGTGGATTTTCTTTATGTTTTTCCATTTGAAATCTGTCATGTTCGAGCCGTTGTGCGCCCTATACAAAGCCATGAATTATTAATAATAAAGGACTGGATGCTGAGCTGGCTTTGGAAGAGCTGGAGATCTTCAGTCAGGGATTGAAATACCCTGTGCTTTCTTTCCTTTTTAGAAAGCGCTCTCGTTGTCTTCCTCCGCTTTAATCTCAGAGCACAAACCTAATACTGTCTTTCTTTGTCTTTCTCAGCTGTATGATTATATCGGGTCATAATGATGCATCTATCTATCTATCTATCTATCTATCTATCTATATCTGTCTGTCTGTCTGTCTGTCTGTCTGTCTGTCTGTCTGTCTGTCTGACTGCTCATCCATCCTTCTGTCTGTCTGTTTTTCCATTCCATGAGTTTAATATGGAATGAAAACTAATAAAAATAATAATGAATTAAGTATGAATATTTTATCTATCTATCCTTCTATCTATCTATCTATCTATCTATCTATCTATCTATCTATCTATCTATCTATCTATCTATCTGTCTATCTGTCTATCTATCTATCTATCTATCTATCTATCTATCTATCTATCTATCTATCTATCTATCTATCTATCTATCTATCTATCTGTTTTTATTTGTTCTTTTTTCCTTTTGTTATGTATTTATTTATTTGATTACTTATTCAGTTGTTTACTTTTTTCTGTTATAAATTATCTATATTTTTATCGAATATGATTTTAAAGTGTTTACATCTGTTTTTTTTTCATTCTATTTTTTCTTTGTTTATTTTTTTTCATTGTAAATAATGTTTTTTTTGTTTTTTTTTTTGATACTGACCTGCATTTTGATATACATTTATTTACATTTGTTTGTTCAATAAAAAGCTGCTGATTCGATGGCTGGGTTTACTCTTTTGCATATCCAAAAAAAAAAAAGGGTTTGCACCCTTAAAGTTAGAAATTGTGTGGACGAGAGGGACAGATGCATGTGTGTGGTAAATTTGCGCCTGTCATTATCACAATCGCGAGTGTTTTGGCAGGTGAGCCACTGATAAAATATGAGTAGGCAGAGTGGACAGGGCTCTTCCTGCCCACTCTAATTCCACTCAGCTTGCAAAGGAGACAGGGAGATTTGGCTGCTTGAAGGAGCAAAGCTTCAGCAGAAGTTGTAGCTCTAAAACTAGCCTCCCTGTTGGGTTGGTCTTGGCCGTGCTCAGTCCCCATCCGTCTGCACTGTATCGAAAACTCACACTTTTTTTTTTCCTTTTCTGAACAGTACAAAATGCTGATTGGATCCATGTATAATCTCTCAACACATTCACATTCAAGCAAAAGCATCAGACATTAAAGAAAAACACCTCATGGGTGGTGCTGGATACACACACACACACAAACACACACACACACACACACACACACACACACACACATATCTACGCATAATCAAGGCAGATAAGCCCTTGTTTAGTAGTTTCCTGGACAGAAAGAAGCAGAAGTTTTCATTTTAACACTCAACAGCTCGGACTTGTACGCAAACTCTCACTGGAATAACAAACTTTCCAAAAAAACAAATATTTTATGGAAAAATACAAGAATCTTGCTACCATTTTACTCATGCCAGTGGTATTATTGTGCAAGTTTCATTTGAGTTGTTACTTTTATGTCATCTCTCAACAAATGTGTTATTCACCTGAATCCATTCACTCATTCATCCATCCATCCATTCATTCATTCATTCATTCATTAGTTTGTTTGTTCTTATTCATATCTTATTGTTTGTATGCTTGTTTTTCTTATTTATTTTCTACAAAAAATGCTGATTTGTAATCATTATATTATTATCATTAGTAGTAGTAGTAGTAGTGGTAGTAGTAGTAGTAGTAGAAGTTTTAGTATTAGTACTATTATGATTATGATTATGATTATTATTATTGTTATTTTTATTATTATTTTTATTATTATTATTATTATTATTATTATTTCTCCACTGACAAAAATGTGTGGTAATATGATTATAAGATTCTGTATGATTTTTGAACAGAAACATTTAGTCTCCAAATGTACATTATAATTCCCTCCAGTCTCCTTGGAAGATAATCTTCTAGCTCAGGAGTGTCAAATTTATTTCCACCGTAGGTCACATCAGCATTATAACTATAAGACAGTATAAAGTGTTTGATGAGCGACGGCGCCTCATAACACAAAAACGCATATCGCTTTTTCTCCTTAAAGCACAAACATGTATTCACTTTCTCATCTTTCTCGGAAGTGCTTTCTTTCTGCATCAATTTTTCACTTCCTGGACATTTTGGGATGGACTTTATGCTCGTTTTTTCCCCATTTGTGGTCACTTATGGCTTGCTCAGTTGGGGACACTTAATCGTTTAGAAATTTGTTACGTTTTGTTTCTGTGTGTAATTTATTACTGTACATCTGCCTTGATAATCTCTATAGTTAAAAGCGCTATATAAATAAAGGTGACTTGACTTGACTAAAGAAGCAAAACCTTATTGTAACACAATTATACACCTTTTAAGATCTTGCGGGCCACATAAAACAACGTCTCCAGCCACATTTGGCCCACGGGCCTTGAGTTTGACACTTGCGCACTAGACTGTGGAGATTAGTATGCCATGAGGGTTCCATGAGGCCATGAGGGTGTTAGTAAAGTCAGGTACTGATGTAGAGTGAGGATATCGATCGATCTATCTATCTATCTATCTATCTATCTATCTATCTATCTATCTATCTATCTATCTATCTATCTATCTATCTATCTATCTATCTTTTTTCATTTGTTCTTTTTCCTACTCCATGAGTTTAATTTAAAATTCATCTATCTTCCACTAATATCAACATATCAAGCAAATCAAAAATCCTGAATCAGGTTCTCCGAAATCGGTAACAATGTCGGTGAGCGCTCTAAAGTCCGATGCATAAACCGTATAATATTCATTCATTCATTCATTCATTCATTCATTCATTCATTCATTCATTCATTCATCTTTTACCGCTAGATCTTCCCTCGGCCTGTGCCTATCTCAGGCGTCTATGGGCATTAAGGCAGATACACCCTGGATGGAATGCCAACACATCGCAGGGCACACACACACACACACACACACACACACACACACACACACACACATTCACATTCATACACTAGGGACAATTTTCCCAATTGTGCCAATCAACCTACTGTGCATGTTTTACTGTGCAACCTACTGACCGGGAGGAAACCGGAGAACCTGGAGAAAAAACCCCTGAGGCACGGGGAGAACATACAAACTCCACACACACATGGCCGAGACGGGAATCGATCCCGGACCCTGGCGGTGTGAGGTGAACGTGCTAACCACTAAACCACTGTGCTCTTAAAATGTATAATATCAGGCTTAAAATTCATAATGCATGAGTTCTGTGGTCAATTATCCCACGGCTCGCGAAGAAAAAAAAACACGGTGCTACATTTCTTTTTTTTTTTTCCCTATCTCGTTTTTAAAACGCATCATTAGTAAAGCGGCGTCGCGTTCAAATTGAAAATGAAGAAGGTTGACGAGGCAACTAATAGAACATGTTATGATGTTTACATCGTTTTAATACCGGCCCGTTCGCGCGGCACCGTCATAAAGCCGCCTTTTTTAATGGGAGTTTAATCGAATAAATGATCTGACTAGCCAATAATCCCAATTTTAATCGTCTGCGATTAACGTTACACGATGAAGGTGTAATAAAGAAGGCGGATCAGTGTCGTTTATGTGGATGGTACATGACTGAAGAGCACTTGTGAGGTGTTTTTGTTGAGGGGGGGGGGGGGGGGGGGGTGGGGCTTTATTTTCCCAGTACAAGGATTTATTTTCAGAGAAAATGCAAGGGAGAGGTGTGATGAAAAGCAGCTCCCAGTGTGTGTATATACATGTGTACGTGAGTGCTGGTTGGATTGGGGAACCTGTGTGTGTGTGTGTGTGTGTGTGTGTGTGTGTGTGTGTGTGTGTGTGTATATGTGTGCACGCTAGGGCCCCAGGACAGGTAGCGAGGCCAGAAGCCCCTGCAGGGGCGCTGGACCCTGTGGCACCAGTTCCAGACAGCCAGAGTGTCTGGGCTTTATCAAGCCCGACTGGCTCCCCACACACACAGATACACACACACACACATATACACACACAAACACACATTCTGAATGTTGTGAATGCAGAAGGAGGCCTTGATTCGGCACCCAAAACTGAAACGAACATGTTGCTTTGACAGCTGACTTGATGGATGAGGCCAGGCTACTGACAGATCCCCTTTTTAAAAAAAAAAAAAAAAGAAAGAAAAAAGAAATCAGAAAACGTGCTTATGCTTCTGAAAAGTCAAACACACACACATACACACACACACATACAGACATACATACAGAGGCAGTGTGGTCAGGTGTGAGTAAGTTATTGCCAGGATGAAGAGTGGCGCGGCGTGAAGCAAACACACCTTTATTTCTCAGGAGGCTAATTATTTCTGCCGAAAAACACAGGCACGGCCTAGCATGGCGAAGGGTGTGTGCACTTTCCAGGCGAGGCAAACAGAAATTAGCTCATGAATCTCTATTACAAATTGCTGTTTGTTTGTTCGCTTGAGTGTGCCCCCCCCCCCCCCCCCCCCCCCACCCCCCCACCCCCCCACCACCCCCCCCCCACACACACTCCAATCAGAAAAAATAAATGCTGTCGGACTGATTATTTAGAGATTTCGTAAAAAAAATAATAATAAAAAGACTTGCGGTTTGACTTTCCGTGCTGAGTGACAGCTCAGCATCAACACAAAACGCATGATGAGAGCGAGAATCCTCCCCCTTTTAGCTGTGTTTTTGCCCACAGGGTAACGTCTGAGGCTAATGTTTTGCTCCCTGAGACTTTCCGAGCGATCGGATCCCTCCCGTGTTTGATCGTGTGTGTTTTTTTCTTTTCTTTTTTCCCTCTTTCACCGCGCAGAGCCCGATACGCTTGCTTCTGGGTCACGCGCACGCTCTCGCCGAACATCTCGCACAGTGTTTCCCTCTTGTTATTTTTAGTGGCGCTGATGCATTGTGGGTAGAGGAGTCGAATTCAGCCCCGGCACCTTTACGCTATACACTATAAAGCACCGTACAGCGCGCTTAACATGGCCTAGATTTCACAACATCTTTCTTTTTTTTTTCTTTTTTTGCCGTCGTAATCTCTTTAAGCATACACACAAAAACCTAGTGCTGTTTTTTTTTTGCCATGAGGGAAATTATCCTTCTCTTCTTCATTTTTATTGATATTCTTGATTGGCTGCACCTGCGTCGATTGCTACTTATTGTTTATGTCAGTAGGGGGGACATATTAAAGCTGTAGTTATCAAAGCGAAGGAAGCCGGAGAGGGACGGCTCGAAGGGCGAGCTGTTTGTGGATTACGAGGCGCTGTTCAAACACAAAGGATTTGGCTTTCATTTCTCGAAACTCATCAGCGCAAAGAGTTTGATTTCGGGTTCCTGAGTTACAGTGCGCGCGTTAAGACTGCTGGGATGTCCCGCGCTGCTCTTAGCTTGCCGTAATTTAGTTGATCTATATTATTAATTTTAAAACACATCCCTACTGTGTAAGCCGAGCCACTGTTGACCACTCAAGCCATATAAATCGGTACTGAGCAGAGATATTAACCAAGCTAAGCCCTAATAAAGTAATATTGCTTAAGCCCTAATACATGTACTCAGAACCCGATAAGCTACCCAGGAGAATGTGTATTATTCCGAAATGTATGTGATTTTCAATAGGCTTTCATTAGAAAATGAAATACGATCTCCATTTCGCCGGTCAGTTCTACATGTGCAGCAATGCGGATGCACTTTCTGATTCCCGACTCCTTCTATCACAGCGAGCAAAACACCCACAACATTCAAAGACATTTTACTTGAAAGGGAAAGATGGATTTGATCTCATATTGTCACAATTAACAATACTATATATATATATATATATATATATATATATATATATATATATATATATATATATATATATATATATAGATATATATCATATTTGTAATATTTATTTATTTATTATTTTATTGTATTAGTTAACAATCTTATTAACTAATTATCTATGCATTATTATGTGAGCTCCCTCACTGTGCGTTGTGTTGGTAAATGATAGAAACCTAGACAACAAAGAACATATGAATAAAGAAACTTCAGTGCATCCACTCACGCTTCCTAAATTTCCCAGAATTATACCTACTAGCTGCGCATTGACAACAGGTATGATCTCCTCACTATATTAGCGTATATTACCGTATGGAACCTTACAGAAGCGCATCGCATTCCCAAATCCGTATTACGGAATAAAGCGCATTTTTCTTTTGTGAATGCAATGATGCGCTTCCGTATAACCTAAACGTATCACCAGTTTATATGGAAAAGCAACCGGAACACAATTCTTAAAGGAGCCACGTCCCATATTTTACAATTAAAACAACCATTAACATTGAAATACACATTGAATAATTTCCAGAGCAAAATAAATAATACATAATCAATAATTGGGTTAATGTGAGAGGTTTTGAGAGTTAGAGCATTACAGTTAGAGCATTAGAAATTATCATATATATATATATATATATATATATATATATATATATATATATATATATATATATATATATATATATATACAGTATATCAATCTAATCAGGCCCATTCACAGCCCACGAGGGAATTCTACGTAAAGAGCGAATTTCTGCTCTTCACTAATATCCTTTATTGTATTTTCCTGAGGTTTCCGTCTCTAGAGGGTTCTAACTTTTGCCATCGTAACCCTCCGGAGCCTGCAGGCTGCTAGTCACTCATTATCAGTGGAGTAGAAACGTCGGCAATTATTAAAAACACGGGCCTTTAAATTCACATATACCAATAAGTGACATATTAGAAAAATATTTGCCAGACATCAATTATCCGCCTTGGCACATCCAGCCATGGGTCGCGTTTAATCTTGTGTGCTTGACTGAAGGTGGTGTAATTGCTTCCTTATAAAAAAAAAAAATGCAAAAAAAGGAGAGTGGAAATCTAGATCTATATAAGAATGTTAGGATGATGTCATATTCAATATGAATAAAGGTACACATTTTAAATCTATATGTGGGCACTTTTTTTTTAAAGTGGGACCAATGCAACATGGTCGGAAGCTCCCTGGTCTCGCTCAGGACGAGCAGCCATATGTTCTGGTTATCAGGTTACATGTGAAAGCTTCACTTCTCGAGCTCCTGAAAGGCTGCTACTGATCATTTCTCATGGAGTCAGGCCACCACAGCCAGAGAGCTTAAAGTGCTTGATTTACCTGACCTCTGACCTCGGCCATGTCATGTGACTATTGATTTTCAATAGCTGAAGGATCTATACCACCCAGAGAGAGAGAGAGAGAGAGAGAGAGAGAGAGAGAGAGAGAGAGAGAGAGAGAGAGAGAGAGAGAGAGAGAGAGAGAGAGAGAGAGAGAGAGAGACACAGAGAGAGCTGGATCACCTTCTTCACCCCGCTTTTCTCCTTTGCAGATTTCCTCAACGGGAATGGAGTGTTTTTTTTTCCTCTTCTTCTTCTTTCCTTTAACAAGAATCATCAGTCAGCTCACTAATGAAACTTCCAATTATTCTTTTTTTGGCTTGTTTGTTCTGTCACATTGCCAGGTTTTTAGTGCAGTACATAATAAATGACGGATGCCAGATACTTCTCCGAGGTCCGAGGTCGTTGGTGTGACCTTCCTGACATTGCCCTTTGAACATGTTCCTATTGACCACCAATGTTAATCTTGTAATGAAGATTATAAAGTCCATATATGATTATAAATGTTTTCTCAAAAGATGCACGCCCTGTTACTGTTATACTGTTATATTCTTTTCAATATTGAATAGTGTCTATGGTGTATATATATATATATATATATATATATATATATATATTATATATATATATATATAAATACAAAAAACACTCACTGTTTAAGATCTACTTTCGATCTACTTTTCTACTTTGTGTATTCATTGTACATTATGTCTAGCTATTACAGGAAATCCTACACTTTCAGACTATACAGTGTAGGTGAGAGATAGGGAACGCACTTATAACTTATAATGAGATGAACATGTGACATATTTGTTAGGTAAATGTGAGTGTAAAAAATTATATGATGATATGATCATTTGATCATGTTTTTGTCAAATTGTTTGCTAAATCAGGGATAAAAATATAAATATAAATAAATAATTTTTCTTGTTGTATTCTGTAAGGTTGAAAAAAGGCCTGTAAATGCATATCATGTCATGAGTATCAAGTCATTGCATTGCTTCTGTAGTAATATGCAAATCAATGAACCTGATCCTAATTTGGGGTAATCTTGTAATTCAATGAAATGGTCATTCAGCGGTCAGAGTGTGTAGAGTAAAGGATTGAAGAACAAAACAGAAATTTTAAAATAATGACTACATGCATTTGTCATATTGTTCTATGAATCTACAAATTATGATTGATGCAGTTTTTGGAAAGTGAAAAGAAGAAAAATCCAAAATGTGAAAGTTAGTATGAAGATTTGGGTTTAGCGTATTAAAACACAATCTCTTACAAATCCACTAGGATTGTACTAAAAAAAAAAGAAAATATTCTATTTATACTTTAACTTTGGAAGAAACATGAAATTCACTTTAGTATTGAACTTCCTCTCTCACATATCTCTTCTGATTAGTATGTGAAATTTAAATAAATGTAAATAATTTACATTTAAATAGAATGTTAATTTAAATCACATCATCATCCGGCTTCGATTCCCGTCTCTGCCATGTGTGTGTGGAGTTTGTGCATGTTCTCCCCGTGCCTCAGGGGGTTTTTCTCCGGGTTCTCCGGTTTCCTCCCAGGTCCAAAAAACAAGCACGGTAGGTTGATTGGCACCTTGGAAAATTGTCCCTAGTGTGTGAATGTGTGTGTGAGAGTGTGTGTGTGCCCTGCGATGGGTTGGCATTCCTTTCAGGGTGTATCCTGCCTTAATGCCCATAGACGCCTGAGATAGACACAGGCTCCCCGTGACCCAAGGAAGATCGGATATAGCGGTAGACAATTAATGAATGAATGAATGAATGAATGAATGAATATATATATATATATATATATATATATATATATATATATATATATATATATATATATATATATATATATATATATATATATAATATTCATTGCAGTTTTAACTTGAAGTCTATATTATTTTAGTCTATTTTCTTGGTTGAAAAACTGCATAGTCATTGCAGTAGAATTGTTATTATATCATATGTTGTCCATTGCCAATGTAGCAAATCTTTTCTTATCAACTGCAATTCTGCTTCATATAAATTGTGAGAAATGGAGAGAGAGAGAGAGAGAGAGCGAGAGAGAGAGAGAGAGAGAGAGGAGAGAAACGATTATCAAATAACGATTATGAGAAATGTACTGCACACAATTGTAATGTGTACAAAGTACAAGTATGGACTCTATAAATAAATAAATGATATAAATGAATAAATACATATTTTTGGTAAAGTTGCTGAGTCATAATTTAAACAATGAGGCCTTAAGTACTACTCTTATTAACAACTGATTATTTCCTTTTTATTCCAGAGCTAAATGTATTTTGTAGCTGTATTTTTTGGCCCTTCATACACAGCATTGATAATGTACCGTAATTATAATCGTATATGGACAGCACAGGTAACTTCTATCTCTCTGTTTTTTTTTCACTGTGATTCAAGAATGTGATTTTATTAGAAATTAACTAAATATGTTGAAAACATGACAATAACAATAGCTACATGATCACCATCAATGCTAATGTTAGGTCATACATTTATTTTACTATTATAGCTATGAATAAATTCTTCCATGAAGCAGTTTCACTCTTTATATGTTAGCCAACAATTCTCGACACATTTTATAAGTTGGCTGTTCCAGATCACACCACAGCATTTACCAGACATGTCCATGTAAAATTACAGGATGTCTTCTGGTATTCATTTTGCCGGTGTGCTTTGGATCATTGGCATGTTTCATGACCCAACGTTTTGGGTTTTTAATCACAGGCAAGCAGACTTGCATTGTGCTAAGAATTCTCTTTTTTCCCTTTTTTTTACATC
This sequence comes from Kryptopterus vitreolus, assembly GCA_030449085.1. NCBI lineage: Eukaryota > Metazoa > Chordata > Actinopteri > Siluriformes > Siluridae > Kryptopterus > Kryptopterus vitreolus. The sequence goes on from JACRUU010000015.1 coordinate 23,568,448, forward strand.
ACCAAAGTTCAGAGTTTTTGGCCCACAATGATTTTAAGCCATCCAGACCCTGGGGCAGTGAAATCGGCCTAGTTCCAGTAGTGCACTGGAACATCCAGTTGGTCTTGAAACAATTAGCATATTTCATTTATCTGCAATTTTTATGCGTTAAATTTCTTCCATCTGCGTGACTGGCTGATGCAGGCCTCGCAATCTCTACTGGTATTAAATGTTACTGTAATAATAATAATAATAATAATAATTATAATAATATTATTATTATTATTATTATTATTATTATTATTATTATTATTATTATTATTATTATTATAACATTCTTTCCAAAAACAAAACAAAATGCATTTTTTTTACATTATATTAGTAGTTACACACACACACACACACACACCACACACAACACATATACACACACACACACACAAACACACACACACACACACATATATATTATATATATATATCATTCATCTTCTACCACTATATCCGATCTTCCCTCGGGTCACGGGGAGTCTGTGCCTATCTCAGGCGTCTATGGGCATTAAGGCAGGATACACCCTGGATGGAATGCCAACCCATCGCAGGGCACACACACACACACACATGCATTCACACACACACATTCATACACTAGGGATAATTTTCCAAGGTGCCAATCAACCTACCGTGCATGTTTTTTTGAACCGGGGTGTGGTGTTGTGTGTGTGTGTGTGAGGTGTGTGTGTGTGTATTGCCCGTGTTACATATAAGATTCAAATATTAAAAAGAAACAAAAAAATTTGGTTATTAATTATCATCATCATCATCATCATCATCATCATCATCATCATCATTCATCATTATTATTATTATTAGTGGTAAGGTTCGGCCTTCGGATCGCAGGTTCAAACCCCACAACCACCAAATTATTATTATTATTATTGCTATTATTCTGTAATAGTGGTGGTATTAGTAGTGCTGATGGTAATGATGATAATTTTTATAATATTTTTATCCATTTACAGTTTTACAGTACATTTAAATCATGGATAAATCAATTCCCTGCTTACATTTTCTTTTTAATTTGAAGCGTTTTTTGTTTTCAGACTTACACTCTGTTATTATTGCATTACAACTTGAACAGTAGCAGAGAAAAGTAAAGGGGATAATGAAATAAATGGAATGGGGAATTCCAGGCTTTAACCAGTCTTTCCTGAAGACTTTTCCCCCAAAAAAACCTACTCACTGTCACAAACTACTCGACACACTTTCCATGTCAGAGGCCGTGAGTGTTTTATATCCTTTCAATGTAGACGTTTCTTTTTATGAGTGATGAATTGATTTGCTATAGATTATATCTGTGTGTAAGTGTATTGTCTGTATTTGCTTCAGTGATGAGGATGATTAAATCAATGGTGGAATTTCTCGTCAAAGTACGTTTAAAATGTTTGTTTTTGAGTAATAAAAACAAGCGAACTAACTCATCTAGGAGAATTCCGACATTCCGACCCCACATTATTCCACGTGTTTCCCAATAGCAAGACGAACAAGAAAAGCACACAGCAAGCGTGCAGTCGTGTCCCAGGGGGTTTATAGTTATAGTATCACACATGTATGTATTTGTATTTATGGAGCAGAAACAAATCTTTCGACACGTTCCAGCGCTGCCTACTGAAAATAGCGAGGACATATTTGAAGCCAATTGCTTTTTTTTTTTTTTCTGAGGAGCCATTGTTGCTCTGATGCTTCCTGTGATGTGTTTGTGATCGCGAATAGCTATGGCACAGACATCGCTGTCTATTTTTACTGCGGTTCCTCCTACCGTTCCGCTGGCCACAGCAGAGCTGCGAGTATAATAGGTTGATGTAATGACTTGATTACTAGCCAGATTAGTTTATGGCCTAACACAACTGGCTGACTAAGCAACACCCTGTTAAAGTGTGTGTGTGTGTGTGGGGGGGGGGTTAAAGTGAAAGAATAAGGCAATAACAAGAATTCTCACTTTTAAAACAAGACCAAAAAAAGCATATATTAGTCGGCTTTACAGCTTTTTTGGCTAGAGTGTGATGCAATAACTGTATATTGGTTGTGAGATTAAACTGGCAAGCGTTGAATACATAATGTACTGATTTTGTAGCAAACAATTTTTGAGGCAAAATGTATTCGATTTATTTTACTTATCGCTGACACTCGCAACAGCAGCAATAAGAGGACAGCACGGGATATGACAGAAACACACACAAGACTGCTACACACACACACACACACACACATACACAACAGCGGTTGTAGAGCGAAGCATAATATACGAAATTGACAAATAAAAGGCTCAATAATATTTCAAGCTTATTGTAAAGAAGGCTTCTGTTTACACAAGGCTGACATATGGCAGACATCCTTCTCTCACATATGATCAGTTGATGGTTAAGTGCCTTGTTTAAGTGGACAATCGGCTACTAATTTCCGCTATGTAAAAAAAGAAAGATGTTTTATACTTATACTACAGTGTTGTCCAAAAAAGACATCATCAATTACATGGGATTGACTTTTATTTTAATAACATAATAACCCACACTATGTACACAAGTCCAAATGAAGGGAGTGCACTCCTGATGGGTATGTGACAAATAAAATTTGAATTTGAATATATAACATACCCTTTTTTTTCTATATTTGGACATTAAAGCATCATCGTTGCATCTGACATGGACAACAATAACACCTAATCGTCCTTATGTATTTCTGACCAAAAAAAAACAAAAAAATGAATCGTAATTGGACCATATTGTGCAGTTCGAGCGGCAATCATAAAATCACAATTCGTAATTCACTCCCAAGTTTGGGAAAAGGCGTCTGACAGGAACAAGGTCCAGATGAGCACCTGGAAATAAAAACCCCCTAAATTTGGAAATGCATCCCTCCAAATTGATCCACGCTTCCCACCAGCCTCCACACTCTCCAATTCCAAGACACACCAGCACCAAGGCAGCAGGGCAGCCAGGGAAACAGCCAATTTGGTGCAACAAGGTGGCTAATAGGATCATTAACCCCCTTCTCTGTATGTTTTGGATGTTGTGTATGAGAGCATGTGTGTGTTATGTGTGTGGAAGCGTGTGTCTGTGCCATCCTGCACGTGGCAGATTGCAGGAACAGGCTGACTGTTAGCGGCTAGCTCAGCAGTGCCGGGCGCGATCTGCCATCTTCCCGTGGATTTACAGCTGACGCTGGTGCTACTTCAATTAGCTCTATAGCACACAGATGTTGCTTAAATGTTGCTGCTAATGATACCGCAATAAGCGTGAGATTCATGCCACATTCACAGGCACGTAAATTTCTCAAGTGGCACAATTAAAGGGGAAAATCGTGGCTAGGCGAGAGAGAGAGCGAGAGATAGAGAGAGAGAGAGAGAAAGAGAGAGAGAGAGGCTGCGATGGTGGAGATGCCAGTTGGAAAGCTGGAGGTCTGTTCTGTACCACAGCCGAGCTCCATTCCGCTTTAATTGCTTATTCGGGAAACAAAAGGAGGCTTTTGTTTTTCCACGCAAACCGAGTGTGTATGGCGGTTTGTTGTTTTGCCTCAGCATCGGCACGTTAATGGACTCGTTTAACAGCGGTTCAACGACATGCGCGTCACAGAACGTCTCCGAAAGGTGTCCGAGTATGAAATCTGTTCTCAGACGAAAATGAAAAGTTCAAACGAATAAATAAATATTAAACATCGATTAATCAATGCCATAGTTCATCCATGTCTATGAAGCTGTCGGGTAGACTTCCTTTTCATGTCGTAGCGAGACACAAAAACATTGTGACAGCCTTGTCAGGTGTGTGTGTGTAGGTCCAGTGGGTGTGTGTGTGTAGGTCTAGTGTGTGTGTGTGTGTGTGTGTGTGTCATTTTTATATTGGACAGTCAGTTCTCCATCAGGATGACTTTACCTCCTTCAGGCCTAGTGACCCGAACACAGGAGAACTATCACTCTCCCCCACTCCCTGTGGAGAACTCGTTCTTTTTTCTCTCTCTTGTGTTTTTAGTACCTGTCTACCTGTCTACCAGTGTCATTCTGATTTCGTGTTCAAGATGACAGTGATGACTCACAAGTAGGGTTGAGTATCATTTTAATTCGAACGATTCCGATTCCGCTTATCGATTCCGATTCGTAACGGTTCTCGGTTCCGACTCCAAACGGTGAGCCAATCACCGATGCTTAGTCATGTTAGTCATGACACCTTGCTTGCAACATAATATCAAAAATTACACTTAGCTTTGTCTTCCATTTTTACAATGTGTAGCCACACTTTAGAGCACTTCCCGCAGTCCATCTTGTAAACTGATGGTTTAGATTACCACTTAAGGTCCTGGCAGATCGGACACGTGGAAGGTCCTGACTGATTGACTGACTGACCAGATGCACCCAGGAATTGAAATTTCAATTTTATTACAAGTATTCTATTCTGGATCTTAAGTATATGATTCCAGAATCGGAATCGAAACAAGTATTCATAATTTCAACAAACAGGATTATTTAACAACAACACACGAAAGAAATGAAAAAAGAAAAAAAAAATAGGCATAGTAAGATTCATCGAATCGCACTGGTCGATGAATCTGCGTAAAAGTTATAAACAATATGCAACAATATCAAATATATGCATCCAAAACCATTTTTTCAATAGTAAAAAAAAAGGTAAATAGTAAAAAAATAGTAAATAGTAGAAAAAATATTTTCATTGGAAAAAACTGTTTATTTGTAATTGTGCTATACTAAAGTCACCAATATTTGACATGTAAATTGAGTGAAGTTTTTCTCAATGTCGTCCTCTCAGTACCACCACTGCTATGTGATGACGTATCACACCGCACTGGGTCCTAAAAGTCACGTACAATATAGATTAACATGGTAGAGTTTTTGAAGAGAACAAAAAGCTGCTCATTATCATCATGGGTGATATCATAAGTAAAAATATGTATTTTAAATCATTTTTTTGTTTTCTCCCACTTAACAGACACATTTGTAATATGGCAAAATGACATATGATTGCATTATTCATTACCATTCATTCCATCCCCATTATTTATTTATTTATTTTTATTTTATGTGTTTCAAAGCCAATAAAAGTACCATACAAACAAATGTTTCACCTTATTAAATTGTCAATGACAATTAAATGTTAAATCATATATATATATATATATATATCTATATATATAGTATATTATATATATATATATATATATATATAATATATATATATATATATATATATATATAAAACAAGTCCTTATGCTGTGTTTCTAACGGTGGTGGTTTTGCTTCACAGATTCAACCGCTAAACGGTAATTCCAAAAACCAAAGGATTTATTTAAATTAGCCAATCAACGCAAACAACAGAAGAGACGCCGCTCTAAGGAGCGGCCATACAGGCTTGGGAGCCTATGCGCGCCGTGCGCCGTGGTACCGGGAGTACCGGAGATCCGGAGCGGACTTGGGAGTCCGTGGAATCGTGAGACAGACGGGAACGGGAACAACTGGGAAACAGGAGCATTGAGAAAAGGTTAGGCATATATATATAACCTACGGGTCCGCGACACTACCAAGAGTCACGAGCCCGGACGGGGAATGAAGGGAGAGCCGGGCTATTTAAAGGGAGATGGAGAATAGATAAGAAACACCTGATCTGATATGTTGGAACGAGCAGGGCGGAGCCAGGAGATGAGAGAGTGTGTGTTGTGTGTGTGTGTGTGTGTGACAGAGCGAGGCAGAGAGAGACAGAGACGAGAGAGAGAGAGAGAGAGTGTGTGTGTGTGTGTGTGGTGTGTGTGTGAAAGCGCAGCAGAGCAGAGAGAGACAGAAGAGAGAGAGAGAGATAGAGGGAACCGTGACATCACCCCCCCCCTAGGAGCGGATTCCAGACGCTCCTCAGAAAATGAGGGAGGGAGGGCGGCCCAGGGAAGTCGGCCGGGACATGGGGGCCAGGGCGGAGCCGGGTACCAGGGCGGGACAGACGGGAGTGTGGGCCAGGGCGGAGCCGGCGGGACAGGTACCAAACGGGAAGTGTGGGCCAGGGCGGATTCCGGCGGGGTCAGGGGACTAACGGGAGAGTGGGGGCCAGGGCGGAGCCGGCGGGTAGGGACTAACGGGAGAGTGGGCCAGGGCGGAGCCGGCGGGTAGGGACACACAGGGAGTCATGGGCCAGGGGGAACCGGCAGATTGACGGGGCAGTAGCTTGGGCGGAGCGGCGGGACTGTGGGTGACAGGCAGTGAGCTTGGGGCTAGCCGGCTGGAAATTCAAAAATAGACAACTGCCAAAGACTCTAACAGTATTGTTATATACGGAACCACGAGATTACAGTGCCAACATGTGAAAGAAACCTACAAGTTATCTATTCCTCAGCTCAGTGAGTCGAAGGCCCTTACCGTTCTATTGGTCCATAATGAAACTGCTATCCATTATTTCACCAATAGATGCAGGCATTAAATTATCCAGTACAAGTCGACCACCACAGAGGACTGTTCTATTGTTCCATAATTAAACCATTATAAACACTCCCATTAGAAGCAACGTTCAATCGCATTATCGATTACCAGATTTTTTTGATCTTTTTTAAAGTCCATTTAGAGAGGTTAGTGTGGAACGATAAGGACAATTTTCATTACAGTTTCCATTAAAGCTTTGTGATAATTGGTGGGTTCTTGAAGACCTTATGAACTTATAAGTTTTACCTATATTGGGTATATATAATATATATATATATATATATATATATATATATTATATATTACACACACACAAGTATCTTTAAGACTATTACCAAATGGTTTCCATTCCAAAATAGTATGTTTGTGTGCATCATTATATCATTAGTGCCAAACCAAAGAAACTGCTAAAGACTCTAACACGACCAACATGTGACCTACAAGTTGCTCAGAGTGTTCTATTGGTCCATAATGGTATCCATTATTTCACCAATAGAAGGCATTAAATTACCAGTAGAGAACCACCGGGACTATTACAGTTTCCATTAAACCAATAAACCTCCCATTATAAGCAACGATCGATTGATTTTTTTTCTTTTTTGTCTTTAGAGAGGTTTAATCAATTATGATTATATTTTGCAGTTTGCTGGTGTTGACGCTTTTAAACAATTAAGTATTTCCTTTTAGCATCCATTAAAAACACTTTCAAATCTGCATCTTTTTCTCGTCAAATTATTTACCAACAATATTACGTTGTGTGTTTATTTAGTTTTTCAATGTCACGCAAAACCTGGGTTAGAAGATGGTGCGATCCACTAATCAGTGGTGTAAAGTAAAAGTCATTTGTACTTAAATTACTGTACTGTGCTTACTGTAATATATTCTGTACTTAAGTAGGTTTTTCTAACTTCATGCATTTCAAACATCTTACGTGATTTTTACTTTTAGTTTTATTTCTGACCGGATTTAAAACTTAACAGATCAAGCAGCAGCAGGCCTTATTTGTGTGATGATTGTTTATTTATTTATTTATTTATTTATTTATTTATTTATTTGTAGGAGCATAAGGTTGTGATCATTTTAATAGATATCAATCAGTGTTTAACATTAATATATGTGTATTAATTGATTGGTGTGCTTAGAGTAACATTACTCTTTTCTCTTTTCTTTACACGCAATCTGTTTTGGTCGGCTTCTTAAATTCACATAGTTGATTAAGCAAAGAATCTTCTGGCAAAAATGATAATAGGAACATTATAGCCATAATAAACATATATATTTACCATGATATTTAAGTACATAAATATATAATAAACATGATATTTCAGTACATTTGATTGCAGATTGTATCTCTAATTTAACAAGAACATGTTTTGAACATCCATTCCAACTAATCTTGTTTAGATGAACTTATATCATTGATTCAAGTGTTTTGAATTAAACCTAAGATCATGTGTTTGAGGGAGATGGAATCTCAGTGGTTAAGGCATTGGCCTCTGAACCAAAAGAACGCAAGTTTAAATCGCACTACCACCAAGATGCCACTAGTGGGCCCTTGAGCAAGGCCCTTAGCCCTGAAGTTGCTCTGGATAAGTGCGTTTGCCAAATAATGCAAATGTTTGTGTTTAAGTGCATATCATTATTCGACAGTTAGATCCTATGTTGAGTTTTATCTATATCAGGTGTCGAGGAAATCCATCCGAATCAAAACCAGGGCTAAAATTGAACAAGAATACATATTTACTTTTCTTTCCATGCAATCTGTACTCATTCAGTTACCGGCCAGCTTCCTAAATTCACACACCAGTCCTCCATAAAAGATATTTAACCCCGATAATGCAAAGAACCCAGGAGTCGTCCAATCTCAGCCCGTATGTAATGACAAGTGTAACGTAACAATCATCGTGAAGATGTTGAGACGTTCTCTGTTGACGAATTTGTAAGGAGGAGTCAAAGCTTTTGGCGTGTCGTCATAATAGCCGCTGCCGTTGTCCTTGTCTCCGCCGTCTTGTCGCGTTTAGGACATTGGACGGACTCTGAAATTGCTATGCTTGCAATCTGTGTTGGTGACATTGTGGTGTTTGAATGCGTTTGAATGGGTTTGCGTATGCCTGTTATGTGAAGGTTACCTTGGTGTGAAAGTGGTACTTTAAACATGACGTCCCGCTATTAATGAAGGACCCGAGTGTTGGTATTATAGAAATATCTGAATAATCTTTTTTTCTGTTCACTTTGGCAATTTATTACCTTGAATTCCTGTCAATATTTGAACACTACTACTAGCTAGCTGTTTGTTTACGCTAGAGCTTCTGAAAATGCTAATGCTACAAAACAATAAGCATCCACAATTCATGACACCATATAAAACAACCTCGTTTTACACGTGTTTGCCTTTTTCCACGTTTTTTTTTTTTTCAAGCCCTCAAACGGCCGACTTTAAAGTTCCTTCGCCACTTGCTTGCGCATTATTCATCAGCCTCACAGCTAGGTAGAAGAGCGACAGGCCTTGATGTCACGCTTTTCCCCGGCATCAGCACAAAACTGGTGTGCGCGCTCCAACATGAGAGCACATTCACCATCTGTCTTTAACTACAAAGTCACACGCAGACTCTGAGCCACGGCAGACAGCTCGCCAACTCCAACGCCGGAACCGGGCTTATGGCGCGTACGTGCGTGCCACCATACCGTAACGCTTACGGTTCTGCGTGTTGGTTAGGCAGTGATCTGCACCAAGGATTGTGTGTAGTCAGCAAGCTGGAGACTTCGTCTGAGCATTATTCAAACCACCTACACCTGTTTCTACGGCAGGGAGGGAAAAGGCGGGGGAGTGGGGGGGGGCCCATGTGCTAACCACTAGCGTAGCACAGCTTGGTAAGGATAATTGCAAGGCCTGCTGCTGCAAAGTTTATTGTCTAAATGAGATAACAGCAATCACTTGCACAAACTCCTGGATATACATTGGCTTGTTCTGAGCCAGTGACTATACAGCCAGTTAAAGATGGACACACAGCTGGATACAAATGAGCATTTGCCATTGTTGCGTACGTTCCAGAAGCCTTGCGTGTCGCATTTACCGAAGCAGCATTATCTAGCCGAGAATACAAAGCATTAAAAGAACCAGCAGCTAAAATGCGGTGTTAAGATTTTCTTTCTTTCTTTCTTTTTTTCTTTTTTTTTTACACCGTTCTCCATGGCCGGATCCGGTTTTAAAGGTTAATCCGGGAATTGTGATTCATTGTCACTTTTAGCATTCTTTATTCGGCTTAGCGCGTGACAAACTCCCGATCGTTTTCAGGTATTTAGCCGGGCGAGGTTATCTGCGCCGCTACTTATTATCTGAACTCGAGTCAGTGAGTCAGAAAGAGAGGTGAGCAAGTGTGAATGAGATGGAGATAAATGGCAAAAAAAGCGAAAAATTGAGATCTTGTAAAATGGCATCGTAGGGATTCGAGTGAGGGACCTTTTTGACAGTAAGGGGGCAGCTGAGCTTGAACTACAGCCGTGTAAATAAATAAACACATACACGTGTAAGTAGAAAAGAAAGAATATCAAAAATCCTTTCAGCATGCGGCGCAGGTTCGCCTTTAATTCTATTCCCGTTGTGAAATTACTTTTTTTTTTTTTTTTTTTTAGCCGCCCCTCCGACCCCCCCATCTATCGGCCCGGCCGATGATTAACACGTGAACAAAAAAAGGTGACTGTTGCTGTGTTTTATCTGTCAGAGAGCACATTTGTCAAGAAATCAATTGCAATAAATCACCAGCCCAACTGATTTACAGAACGATTGTGGAATTGATTTGCCTAATGAATCATATCATCCACCCAATTATCTTGTGAGACCTGCTCAACAATAGGCCACTGAAGATCAATCGTAGGAGGGCGGGAAGGACAGGGGGAATTTGTGGCACATGGGAGACTTTTTTTTTTTTTCCCCACAGAAACGTGTGCGCGAGAAGGCCTTGGGTTCGATACAGATGAGGAATATTTCTGAGGCATGGAGAGTTGGCCTTATGAAGTGAAATTTATTCGGATGGAAACTATAGGTTTTACAGAGTAGAAGATGGAATGTCAGAAGAGTAGTTAGTGTGTAGCACGGTATGTTATTAGTTAGGGAGGGGTAAGATTAGTGGTTAAGGCAATGGATTGTGAGTTAAAAGGTCACAAGTTCAACCACCGAGATGCCACGGCTGGGCCACTACGAATGCTTTAAACCCCTAATTTGGATAAGGGCATCTGCTAATTTCAATAAATGTAAATGTCTGCCAAATGGCATAAAAATTACAATTTTATCACCACAAAAATGTTCTCAGAATCACGACTGGATTTCCTTGAAATTGCAAAAACTCTTTCGACATTATTAGTACTTTTCTGTGTATTCATCATAAAAGCCTCCTTCTCAAGTGTCGGACAATTACTCGTAAGTTGTCAATCACTGAGAGACCGAGCTATTTCAGTTTGAGTCAGTCTGTGATCAAAGTAATGATTCCGCCTTTAGAACATGCTTTTATGCTAAATAAACTGAAAATAAAGTTTATTATGTCAAGATCATGAGACAAATAAGTTGTTACAATCATAGTTATGTAATTGCAACAGTCTGCTTTACTGGCTATATACAGTCTGTCTTTACTAACAGCCGCTTAGCTGTAATAAATGGACATTCTGTGCATTTCTGTGCACAAAAAAAACCTATATTGTAACCTTATATGTGAAAAGCTGATATGAAACAATATCCAATGTTAAAAGTGCCATACAAATAAAAACGGATTTATTTGAATTGAAGACACCTTTTATGTACAGGTCATGAGAAAACAACTTTTGTTTTGTCTAGATCACGCAAAACCTTTGTTGTGTGTTTGAGAAAATATGACTCAAGATCATAAGAAAATTTAGTTATGATAAGATTAACAAATATTAGCATATATAGGGGGGGTATATATATATATATATATATATATATATATATATACATATATATATATATATATATATATATATATATATATATACACCGCTATATCCGATCTTCCCTCGGGTCACAGGGAGCCTGTGCCTATCTCAGGCATCTATGGGCATTAAGGCAGGATACACCCGGCATGGAATGCCAACTCATCGCAGAGCACACACACACACACACACACACACACACAGTCATACACACATTCATACACTAGGGACAATTTTCCAAGGTGCCAATCAACCCCGTGCATGTTTTTTTGGACCGGGGGAAACCGGAAAACCCGGAGAAAAACGCTCCTGAGGCACGGGGAGAACATGCAAACTCCACACACACACATGGCTGAGACAGAAATCGAACCCGGACCCTGGAGGTGTGAGGCGAATACATGCTAACCACTAAGTTACCACCGTGCCCCTTATTATATATATATATATATATATATATATATATATATATATATATATATATATATATATATATATATATAATATATATATAAAAATGTATCAAAATGTATCGTGTTTTTTTTCCTTACCAAGTGACCAAGCTTTATGCCAATTCTTTATTTTGTGTTCTGGTGGCTTCCTATTAACCACAAGTTATATAACTATTTCAGAATCACAATGCATAATGTAACATCATATTCCATTGAGCCGGTAGTGTTGATGCCTCACAGCTCCGGTCTTTGGTTCCAGCCTGAGCTCTGGTTTACAGTCTGGGTGGAGTTTTACACGATCCTCATATCCATGAGGGTTTCTTCCAGCCCCTGTAGATTCTTAAATTGTCTACAATATTGTTAAAGTACAGTTTATACAGTGCATTCTTTACACTGTGTATTCCTGCCTCGCATTTATCTTCTCCTAGTGCTCCTGGGATATGCTGTGAGGACCCACAGAAGTGCGAGCCTGACCAGAGATGAATAATTTACATTCATATTTATTCATCTGACAGATTGTTTTATCTAAAGTGAGTCCATATTCATGTCTATACATCCACTCGTTTAGGGTGCGGGAATCTGTGGTAGTGTTTACGCACAGCGCTGTAATCGGAGTTAAATAAAAATAAAAGAGGCTGTCGGGGTGTCACTGGATTGTGGGTAAAAAAAAGCTATTGTTGAGCTGGATGTGGCTTTATATCAAAACTCTGTAGAGAGCTGTGGGTATTGAGCGGGGTGTTTAGGTGGAGGGGGGCTACTGGAACAACTGGTATCAAGTGTCAAAGTGGCTGTAGGATGATGAGAGAGGAAAGGGAAGGAGTGAAAGGCAGAGATGAGGAGGCACCAGAGAGCTAGGCATGGGTATCACCATGGGTACCGACAGTTGAGACTGCAAAAACAAAGATTATGCCATGTAGTGGGAATGTGCATGTGGGAGAACAAGGGTGATAGGACTAGTTGAGGGGGGAAAAAAAAGAAGACAGAAAAGAAGAAAGAAAGAACTGTAGTGCTGTTACAGTTGGCCTTGTCTCCAAGTGGTGCCCAATAGACGCCAGGGGAAAAAAAATAGCCCCACCACCACCGATATATATATATATATATATATATATATATATATATATATATATATATATATATATATATATAGCAAAAAGCATTCTGCTCATTGTCGGACTTAAAATTATAAGTGGAATTTCAAGATATTAAAAGTGTTATGAGTCTCTCTCTCTCTCTCTCACACACACACACTAACTTTAATCTCTAATTAAAACTGTAGTATTTTGCATTTTCCATCCTGTTTAAGGCTACACAAGTTGCATTAACATCCATCTTTAAGACTGAGGTGAGAAGTGCATATGCAGGACGAGGCCTTTGTACCGACAGGATTCTTTCCTTTGGGGACTTCCAAAGCCCTGATTTACTGCCTGCGAGGGTGTTATTGAAAGCAAAGGCTCTATGATAGATAACAATACATAAGCCTGTGTTCAAACCCTTCTGCCCCTTACAAAACACACACACACACACACACACACACACACAAAACCAGTAGCTCGATATTGTCTTTGTCGTGCTCTAGTACAAATTTTAGTGACTGCAGAAATAATTGTCCTAATAATAATGACAGCAGATGCTTCGGGCCGGCCTCGGCAGGCTTTGATTGAGCGACCCCTTGACCTTTCGTCTTTATTCCAGAGTGCACTGGCCGCCGTAAATGAATGAGCGTCCGTCTCGTTCTGTCTGGGGTTATGAGGGATTATTGACTTGGGCTTTTTTTTTTTTTTAATAAATATTTAATGATTGCATTAAAAAATATGGCAGAGGATGGCCATTAGGGTTGGGTAATAAAGAGGCTTTCTGGGTGATTGAGTGAGGTGCTGGGCCGTCCGGGGGCCGACACGAGGCCACTCTTTGATGAACAGAGCACACTGTCACGCACCGGATCGCTCTGTCTGCGCATTTCCCCGAATCCACCGAGGATGAGAAAGCAGGGCTGGATGTTAGGACGGCGATGGGCCACAGGCCTGCAGCTGCTCGTGTAATAGCCTTAATGGCTGTCCCTTTGTTTCTTTATGACTGCTGATACTGCACAGATTGTTCTGAAAGGGTGTCTATTTCCACCATTCATTTTTCCAGCCAAAAGTGTGTGTGTGTGTGTGTGTGGGGGGGTACTTTATTAGCTTTGTTACTGTTACATATTTCTGCAGCAATTATTCCTTAAAGTAAAGTGCGACAATTCCGCGTAAACTTTACACTCGAGACAAGGGTTTCTGTACCCCGACACGGCGGCTGTTATCTCGACTCGACGTCAAAGATACTTCCCGCGAATGGCAAGCGGCCAAAGATCGATCCCTAATCTGATTGGGGGTTGTTTTACTTCCTCTGATAGAATTTAGATTTCTCTCAAGTGCTTTTTTCCAGTAGATAAAAGAAGTTATTTGAAGGTAAAACGGCATGGGTGGGTGGGTGAGAAGGGGAGGGGGGGTTCGATTCTCCCTAGCCGGTATAAAGACAGGGTTTCTCTATTGTCCGGTTTGTTCATTGTCATAATTGCGCGAGACACAGATAGGCGTCACGCCGCGTCCTCGCCAGGTAGGAGCTCCGTTATCGGGCTGCAGATCGTCCACTGGCGGCAAATAAGCACAACGGCTCACATTCAGATGTTGTTCTTTGCCATATTGACACTGTCGACTATCAGGCAGCCCTATTATCTGAGGCAGGGCCAGATCTATGCCAGCGGGCGGTTGCATAATAACCTGCGAATCACTGATGCAAGCGCTCTGCATCTTGTTAATTGTCTACGTTTCGGAGCAGGAGCAAGAAAAGAAAAAAAAAAAAGAAAGAAAAAATTGAAGCGGGCCCGTTGTCTTGATGAGAAATTGACATTTTCTGACCTGCTAACCAGAGGCACTCATAGAAGAAGATAACAACCATGCTTGTTTTTAAAAGAGGGAGGCCATTCGTATGTGGTCTTTATAAGGTTTTCGTTGGCTGGCTTGATGAGTATGGATTTCACCTTGCACCTTTATAAACATCAGAACTATAAAGGGTTCAAAACAATACCACCCCTTTTAGGCATGCGCTATCCTTGGCCCTCGAATCTATCGACTATTTATTTTTCAGTTAATTAGAAAGCGACCGGGGCGGCGCAAAAGTGCATCGCGTGCTCGCCGCGCGACTTACACTTTGTTGCTTCGGAAACTAAACTTGCCTTCGTGGGCAAAATGGGCCGAGAGAGAAAAACAGATTCGTCAATTAAAGCTATTTTTTGCCCTAAAAGTATCCGTTTAATATATTCAGTGTGTAGAGGAATATATATTTTTTTCCTTCGAAGTGTTCTTCCAGCAATTCCCTCCAGTTTTCCTTCTGCCTGCCCGCAGGCTTGTGTCCCATCTCTGGTGCTTCCTGACATATTCCACAAAACATCCCTCACCCGGAAAACCCACTGTCTAGGTTGAGTTAATTCTCTAATTCCAGTGTGCAAATCACACCACTCACACCGGATATTAAATGGACTGCGCTCTCGTATATGACCCAGCGCTGAACGGGAGCTGAGCGTTTAATTGGGAGGATCACAAGCTGCCATAAAATTCACAAACTGTATCCGACCAACAATATGGCAGTCGTCTGTTCTGTAATGACATCCCTGCTATTATAAGTCACCCGTCGCAGGACGCGGGAACACGAGCCGAGCCGCGCTCATTCCGGGTCGTAATCATACGACTTGCGTTTCAAACGTCACGTTCGACGGAGCGCCGAGTCGATTCACTTATTAAGCAGGTTCCCGATGAGACGGGCGGACGTGGTAGACCCCTTACTCGTGACCTTCATCAAGGGTAGCACCGGCGCTTGTCCTTTCCTTCTCCATACTTTGACGAGCGCTTCTAGTTAGCTAATGAAGCATGGATGAGTGACAAACCCCACGCGTGTCTGTAGGTTGTAATTCACATCATGTGTAGATAAAGGGTGATTTTCATGATTGTTAATGCTTATAAAATAACGTTTTTTTTGTTTTGTTTTGTTTTCCGAGCCATAGGCATGCGGTTGATAGCAAAATATCCGCCAAGGTGCTCTCAAGCGCAAGGCAGAAAGAACCAGCATGGAGAGGCCGATGTGAAATGGCAGTTGTTCTTCAGGGATCAGTGGGCTGAGCAGGAGGGCTGCTGCTAAACCCGTCCGTGCCCCCCCCCCCCCCCCCCCCACCCCCCCCCCCCACCTCCCCCCCCCCCCCCCCTCCTCTCCACCCCCCCCCCCCCCCCCCCCCCCCCCCCCCCCACCCCCCGAGACTGCCATTTTCTTCCAGGAATTCACAAGAGTGAAAAGATGAAAGCCTTGTGTCACCGGCTCACCCCAAAAACACCCAGACACGCCGTAAAAGTCTCTTGCCTACACCACACCACAACAACAAGTGCAAGTCCAAGGACTCAAGCTGCCCTGCTTCCTGATGGCAAGGATTATATATCGATCTGTGCCGGAAGTGTTTCCAGGGGAAAAAAAAAAAAGAAGGAAAGAAAGAAAGGAAAAAGTGTGTGTGTTTGTGTATATGTGTGTGTTTGAAAAATGACATAAAAACACGTTTGTATGTATATATAAATCTCAAAACACCTCCCACTGTTATCTGTGTATCCGATTTAGAGAAGCATCCCCCATAAACACATAAATAATTAAAGGAATATATTGGATAAATAAATAAAAGCTGTATTTCGAACACTTTGGAGTATTCTTGTGTTTTTTTGTTTTTGTTTTTTATAAGGGGGATTGAAAATGGTACTAATATCTATAACCAATAAAAAAGAATGAATCGTATGGAATAGTAGTAGTAATAATACTAATGCTAATAGTAATAATAATTGGATTACAGGGAGGTCACAGACAAGAAATACTTTAATTAAATATTGTGTAAAATGAACATCTTTGTACAGTAAAATGTAGAAATGTTTACATAAACATAAAAAAATGTATACATGAAACAAAAATAAGTATTTTCCCCTTACAGAGTCAATCTACAATTTTTTTTTTTTACCGAAATCTTCAGACTAATGGCAATAAAACACTGAGTGCATGGTCTAATTAGGCTTAAAAGGAAAAAAAAAGAAAAAAAGAAAAAAAACCAGGTTGCAGTAAGGACGATATTCACAAATACACTTCATGTAACCTTGGGTTCCTCTCACTTTCAAGGTGACTTCCCCTAGCTCCTCCACTTAGCTAAGCTTTGTTGAGCTATCACAAAGCAAATGCATTGCACATTCATCACTCATTCCCTTCCACAGCTGCCCTTGCTTCCTGCTGCTAAAGGAAAACTTGTGTGCAGATTGCCAAGAGGGAACATCCCCTTTTGGGTTTTTTTTTTTTTTTTTTTTTTTTTTTTTTGAAAACAGACTACTTAACAGTACAACAGGAGATTTACAAAGTGTTAAGTGCAACAACAAAAAAAAAAAAAAGAAAAAGAATTGGTTTGCTGATTTTGGCACAGCTAGGCAAATCAAACTCATTGGGAGAGGAGGAGAAGAAGAAGAAGAAGAAGAAGGGATTATGTGGACTAATATGATTAGCTACTATGCTGCTGTATCATGGCGTAATTTACAAAATGACATGTACAATATAGAAGATCTTAATCTCGGCTCTTCATATACGTTTATGATACAAAAATCTAACTTTTTTTTTTTTAATTATTATTATTTTTTAGTCCCCTTGGTTTATCAGTCTTACTTGAGGGAGTACAGGAAATTCAATGTTTAAAGGAAAAAAAAAAAGAATAGTAAAGAAATTGACAAAATAGTCAAAAAGATGAGGGATCACAATAATCACTTTTTTATTATTATTTTTTTTTTTTAGTAAAAAAAGGCTTGTGCTTTTTACACCATTGATCATTTGAATGGTAATGATTGGCTTGGTGGTGGATGGGTTGG
Source organism: Kryptopterus vitreolus (assembly GCA_030449085.1). Taxonomy (NCBI): domain Eukaryota; kingdom Metazoa; phylum Chordata; class Actinopteri; order Siluriformes; family Siluridae; genus Kryptopterus; species Kryptopterus vitreolus. The sequence goes on from JACRUU010000015.1 coordinate 23,586,195, forward strand.
TATTCAAACAGCAGAAAGGTTACTCTCAAGAGATTCAGTCGAAAGGCTCGGATTTGTTGGTGGTTTTCGTTTTCTCTCTCTCTGCCACATTTTAATAAACAGTAGCGATTCACGTATTCCATTCCCAAATTTTTTTTTCCCTTTTTTTTTTCCCCTCCCCTGCTTTCTTAGTGATTCCTTTTGAGAATTTTCTTTCTTTTCATATTTTCTTTGCATATGACTGTATTGTTCTGTTCCCTGTAAACATGATTGAACTATAATGTGGCAAAGCCATGGGTGGCAGGTAGAAATGACTTTTTACATTCTTTAAAAAAAATCAAATCAAATCATAATCAAATAAAAATTACAACCACAATCGAATCCCAATTCCCCCGCCCGAAAAACCCCCAACCCCAACCCCGGGGCTGCTTGACATGCACATATTCTACTAATATTATTACAGCCATGTGTCACAAACAATTTATTTGACTATACAACAAACAGGTTTTATTGAAAAAAAAAAAAAAAAAAAAAAGATAATTCAGATAATTTATAAAATCAATACAAAAATAAACAATGGATTTGACCGTTCCTCAAAAAAAAAAAAGGATGGAATTTGTTTTTTTTTTGTTGTTTTTTTTTTTTTTTGATGTAACAAAATAAAACATACAGACATTGAAATCTAATGATACAAAACAACAACAAAAAAATAAAAATGGTGGCAACTGGTCTTGGCATTAACATTCTGTGTTGCATCACAATATTGGCTATAATAAACCTTACATATGAGCTCAAAATCAAAGAATGGAAAGCAATATACAAAAAAAAAATTATTTTTTTCGAAGATAAATACAATATTTATAATTGATATGTTACAAAAAGAAAACCCTTTAGTGATCGCAAGTGTTTGGGTGAAAGTGTTTGCAATGTATAAGACTATTTTACTCCTAGCTGCTTTTAGTAGGAATAAAACTCTGTACTAAATATTTAAGTGGATCTGGAAAAAATTCAAGACAAGTGTATAAATATTTAGCTACAACTTTGGCAAAATCACAAAAGTCTACAATTGTATAACCACATACAAAACACATTAGGGAAGAAGGAGCTAGAAGTAAAAGGACAACTTTTCTGGTACAAGAAACATAGACTCCACAGTAGCCTAAGAATGCAATAGTATACAGTGCTAGCAAAAAGTTGAAAAACATTGCGGATCACACTTGCTTTACAGGAAGCTTTTAGCAGTGGAAGTATTTTCCTTTCTTTTTCTTTTTTTTTTCTTTTTTTTTCTTTCTTTTTCTTTTTTTTTTTTTTTAAAAAACCAACAGACAGTAGCATTTCGTCTCTGTTAGTGTGCTCGTTTGAAGGCAAGAGAATTTTTTATCCATTTTCTTTCTTTTTTTTTTTTTTTGGCGATATCAAAGTTACAATTTCTACCTACAATAAGTTACAAAGTCCGTTTTTTTTTTTGTTTTGTTTTTTTCCCGATGAAGTATGCATGATAAACATCTCCTCTGCCTGTCCCTCCCCAGTTCGCTCCTATTTCGCTTTTTAAATCTTTACATTATTTTATTTTTTTTACTCTTAGTAATCATACGATTTAGGTTTATGGTAGTTCCAGTTTGTTGGCTCTGCAGTATTGGCTTGGCCCCTATTTTTCTCACCACAAATCAAAAACAAAAAAAAAAAAGAAAAAAAACGAAAAGAAAAAAAATGATAATAGTGAAAAATAGTAAAAAATAAAAATGACTTCACATTATAGAAATGTGCGACGGCTGCGCATCACTCGAAAAAAGAAACATTCAGAGACATTTCAGTGTGTTTTTCATCGAATGGCATATCCACAAAGTTGCTCCCCACACAGAACAAGATCTAGCCAAGATCGAACCAGAAAGGTTTATACAAAATAGGCGTTTTTTTTTGTTTGTTTGTTTGTTTGTTTGTTTTTTTCCTTCCGTGATTTTTTTTTTCTTCAAGACAGAGAAACATGAAAATATGACAAGAAATTCAGTCAATAAATTTCAAATGTTCATGACAAAGTTTCTTGCATGTCAATTTACATTAGTCTGAATAAAATCTTTAAAACAAAAGTCTTTTTTTTTTTTCCTTTCCAAGTTGTTGGATGACTTCGTGAAGGATGCCGACCGTTTCAGGAGAACGTCCCCCCCCCCCCCCCCCCCCCTCCATCCCCCCAATCCCCCCCCACACACACACACAATCCCTTCCCGAGGCTCACTGCACAGACGCTGCTGCTTTACAAGAGGTGGAAGTGCAATTTACATGGGAGGGACCACCAGGCCGGACATAGCTACAGAAAGGAGAGAAAAAAAGAGAAAAAAAGAGAGAAAGAATTTTAGTTGTAGATATCCATAAATACAGCATGTACGATAAACAATGTAAACGTCCGTTACACTGGGACGAACACTTTGAGGAATGCACGGTGAAGCCGAGGAAGTCGTGTTTGAAAGACTGTCACGCCGAACGATTTATTCGAAGGAAGAAAAAAAAAAAAAAAAAAGAAAAGTGCATTTTGTGGGAATGGGATTTTTTTTTTTTTCTATTTCCTTTTCGCAACAAGACATGCCAAGGAAAGCCTTCAACATTTTCAATGAGGTGCTTTCTGACATTTTGAGGGGAAAGTATCCCCGCTCTCACATGTGTGAGATTTCTTTTAGCGTTTTGTTAATGGCCATCAGAGAAGCCAGACTCCCAAGGGAGCGTCCATGCTGACAGCCGAGAAACAACACGGTCACTTCGGCTAACGTCACCGAGCCGAGCCTTTTCGCTCTCCCTCACTCTCTCTCTCTCTCTCTCTCTCTCACGCCAGCACTGGAGTTCGTCTCGGCTTTGCCTAAATTGAAAAACTCGACCCATCTTGCCTTGCTTGTTCGACGCTGCCATTCATGTCCCGTCCGCCTTGAAAAGTCGTAGGAATTCCACAATTCCACAATTACGTAGCTAGTGAAGTGCCTGGGATTTTTTTTTTTTTTTTTTCGTTCTGCTTTCAAAATAAAAACATCCTTTAGCTACTTTAGCGGAGTCATGGTTGAAGTGCTTTTAAGTTTGCCTAAGCACCCATTGCCGTGGCATTCCTCATTAATTTCTGCAAACCACATATTAATAAGTGGATGCATGTAGCAGCATGAACTTTAATTTCCCAGTTCATTAGCTCTAACATTATTAATCTCGGATGCACACACTATGGCTAAAACATGTTTTCAAAAAGCAAACGACTCGGCCTTGACGGAGAGAGGAAATACAAGCGGGCTCAACAGGCTCCGGGAAGTCGTTAATTTGCCGAATGACGCTGTCCTGCCGAGGATTTCACAACCGCCTCGCTCTCTGTTATCGTGCCGACTTCTGAGCGCCGCCTCGCATTGCGGCGTTCATCAAAACAATGTCATACTCTGCTGGCACAGGAAGCCGAAGCTCAGCGCCTCTCTATGAAATCTTAATGCGTCCGCCCTGTGAGCGCCGGCTACACTAAGACCCATTGTGTTCATAACTACTATGGAAAATACACATTTTTTTTTCTTTTCTCTTTTTTTTTCTCGCAAACAATATTCATAGGAAATGGCCAGGACTATGACGTGTGTGTTTGTGCTTTCTCAAGGCCGCCGATGCAGTGATCTTTCATTCAGGATCTATTCGTGCGGGCCGCTACGTGGCACGCGCATCCCTTGTTTTGAACGTATTGCCGAAGTTGGGGAAAGGCGTCAGGAAATTCACATAGGAGGCAGATTGAGGTTTGCCGTGACAGTAATCCAGGCATTCATAGGGGCCAAAAATAAAAAGAATTTAAACCCCCCCCGCCGAGAGTCAAATTCTCGTGAGAGACGTTTGACTCCGGTCAATCATTAATGTTTGATCAAGTAGTTGATCCAGACATGCACATTTCATGCGACATGCCTGCATGCAAAATTCCTATTAGGCATTCATCCATTCACCCATCCACACACATAGACAATATATATATATATATATTTATATAGAGATCATTGACACAGGCAGCCATGTTGGAGAACCATCATGGCGGCAACCAAAGGGGCATTTTTTCGCGAGAGCCAAAAGAGTGAGGCAGCAATGCGGCGTCATAAAAGGAGGGAGGCGGCTCTCACCTTGAAGTCCATTGCCATTTGCACTGGTGCAAGAAGGAGGTGGAGATGCTTGGGGCCTGACAACGGGGGCAAAGGCGCTCTTTTGTTTCACTGCAGAGATGACATTGGCAGGTGAGAATGAGAAAATGCCGTGTGTACTGCTACAGTTTGAAGAGAGGCTGACCGAAGAGGCTGCCATGGTAGGGCTCGATGGAACTACTGCAATAGAGCAAACATAGTCACCACTCAGAGAGAGTTTCACTTTTTTCTTTTTTCTTCTTCTTCTTTTTTTTTTTATTCTTGTTGTTGTTTTCTTTCCTAATACACGAGAGTCAGGGAGAGCCAGGCCTCGCCTCTTTTTCAAATAATAATCATGGGGGTGAAAACAAATCAGGGAAGAATGGATACGAGGAAATGATCAATCTTTAGCGCGGAGAATGTGGGGTCGGGGGGTGTGGGTGGGGAGGTATATGGTGGTGGTGAGAAGGTGGGTGGGGGTTTTTGTGCGTGATATTCTGTTGCTTGCAAACAAAATGAATGCAAATAAAAAGGAGAGAAAATGGGGACCGGGATGGAATGAGTTGTGATGTCCTGCCTCGGCCACTTGCTGGATAATAGGCGTCTTTATCGACTCTGATGATTGAAGGAAGAACCTTTTGATTGAGGTTTTTAAAGTAGAATTTGCTGCTCCGTGTCAGTGGCCTAGTCAATTGGTTTTATGTGTTTTTGTGATTTATTATTATTATATTTTGTTGTTTTTTTTTGTGTGATTTTTAAATTTGTTTTTGTATTGTTTCGGATTAATCGTTTACATGGATCACTAGGTGGCTTGTTTCGGGTGTTCAGCCTCCAGAGTCACCCCTCCTTTTATCCAGTAGCACACATTCCCCAAAATAAAACAGAAACGAAACGAAGAAAACCAAACACAGACAACAGGAGTGTCAAAAGGAAAAGGGAGCAAGGTGGGGGGGGGGGGTCAGGGAGAGCAGAGTAGGGAGTAATTACCTTGATACTTACTGCCGTAGGGTGAGTTGGCGGATGAGCCGTTGAGGAATCCAGGCGAGCTCGGGACGCCCAGGTTGGGCATGCCAGCGTTTCCGTAGCCGTTCATGCTATTGCTGGCGGTGTTGTAGTTGGACTGCTGCGGGGTGCTGCTGGGCACGTAGCCGCGAGGTGACACGCTGCTCGTGTTACGGCTGTAGCCAACTGCAGATGAAATAAAAGAAATAAATAAAATCCAAATGCGCGATTGAGGATATTGTAATTCCATATTCCGAATGCATTTCCTGTCCTTTGCTTCGGGAGGCCTTAAAGCACCTTATAGACGCGCATTTTGCTGAATAATCTGTATGCGTATTTTTTATTCGTGTTGCATCTAAAGCTGAAGGCAGTTTCCTTTAATAAGGAAAGCAACATTTCAGCAATGTGAGTAAAGTGGACATTTGGAAACGGCTAGGCATGTTCACTCGTCCTAGCTAACCTTTGATTCAAGAATCAAACTAGAACAACCGAATTTAATGCATGCTAGCATGTTGTTGAAAGTTAGAGGTAGTACTACCCTGGGAGATAAACAAAATATTTTGTCTACATTGACCAGACATAACTATTATGACAAAACAATCCTGACTTTGTCATGTAGTAGCTTCTTCAACAATTTGAGCTAGACTAGCTCGTCTGTTGGAAGGTATCCTATGAGTCTTTGCTCCCACGTGCATCAATCAGCCTTGGTCAGGCATGACCCTGTCACCGGTTCACCCCTGTTCCTTTCTCGGACCACTTTTAGACCATCCTACAAGAGCTACAGTTTGAAGAGGGGCGTAGCTCAGTGGTCTAAGGCGCTAGGCTACTGGGTCAAATCCCGGTATCGCCAAGCTGCAACCCTTGTACTCCAGGGATGCCGTAACATGCAGAAACATGTCTTCCAAACAAGTTGGGATATGCAAAGAAACTCTGCTGTAATGTACATGTGACAAATAAAGGCTATTTTATTTTAAGATGCTCTCACCCAGTCGTCTAGTGACCCTCTATTTTTTTCTGCTTCGAATATCAAGTTTGAGGACAAAATGTACATGCGTAATAAGGAGGTGGTCGCTCAGTGATTATCCCGCCGCCACCACCAAGCTGCCACTAGTGGGCCCTTGATCAAGGCCCTTAACCCTCAATTGTAAGTCACTCTGGATAAGGGCGTCTGCCACATAATGTAAATGTAATAATAATCCAACCCACTAACAGGTGCCACAATGATCAGTGTTATTCAATTCACCCGATTGTCCCTACGCCTAGGTAAATTTTTACGCAGTGAGTCGTCCATAAAGTAATCGTCGTTACCCTGTGAAGTCTCAGAGACGTTGACGGCCAACTGGCTACCGAAAGAGTTGACGCCCATCATGCCGCCGTGGGACGCCGTGTTGGCGAGAGACGGGATCTGGTTGTGGTTGCGTGGTACGCTGTAGAGAGCTTCGGCGATGTCTGCCGCCCGCTTCAGTATGATCTCCTAGACGACAGACGGAACGAGCCATGAGTGTAAGGCAGAACTTGAGATATTTGACATTTAATAATCATTTCTAACACTCAAGAAAGGGAAAATTATTTATTTTAATTCCAACTTTAGGACAGTTTCCAAGCAGGCAAAGGTGAAAGGAGAAAACGCCAAGCTTGTTGCTTTTGAATATGTATTAGAACTACATCTGAACAGCACCGAATGTGTCTGAGGTAAAAAAAAAAAAACAAAAACACCTTTTGGGCCGAGTTCAAGGTTATTCTCCCATTTAACTATGCTCACTGTGTGTGTCTGTGTGTGTGTGTGTGTGTGTGTGTGTGTGTGTGTGTGTGTGTGTGTGTGTGTGTGTTTGTGTGTGTATGTTTTGAGCGATTAACTCCTGTTTTTTGCTCCATGTGCAGCGAGCACAAATAAATAGCGGGCGAAAATAGAAATAAAAAGCGCGCACTCTCGGTGTAATGACACCCTGCTACAGTACAATGGCCCGCAGCTAGCTTTGAAATGTATAAAGAGGAGCATAGCAGGGGGAGAGAGGCACTGATTTAATTACAGCCACTGTACATAGGGAGAGGGAGGCCGAGAGAGATAGAGACAGACGGAAAGGGAGAGAGAGAGAGAGAGAGAGAGAGAGAGAGGTGGTGGTGGTGGAAAGGGGGTGGGGGGGAATACTCATTAGGGTATGGGGGATACACTGGGAATACTCATTAGTATGCACTGGTGTAGAGGGTATTTTACCTGGTTGTTGTGGGGCATGCCGTACAGAGCTTCCACAAGGTCAGCTGCTCTCTTTAGTAGAACCTCCTGCAGGGCGCACACACACACACACACACACACACACACACACAGAGCATAATGAGTTACATGAAAGCAAAGCGTAATACATCTGTATAGATGCATGCAAGTGTTTATTTATGACATTAAGTGATGTGTAAATAGTATTCTATTGATTCGATCAATCAGGAAGGATTTCCTTCTCTTTTGTTAACCTGTGTCACGTGCCAAAGCAAAGTGAAGTGGTGTGTAACCTCTAAGCTAAATATATATAAAAAAAAACGAATAAAAATAAGTTTTAAACGCCGTGGCCTATGGGGTATTAAACAAACAAACACACACACTCTTAGCGATACATGAAGCAATACAGGAGCGACGTTCGGGTTCGGCTAAATCCACCCGAAGAACAATGAGTCATTTTCCATATCTTAATTAAACTGGCAGAGTGCTCAAAGACAACATCTCACCCTTTAATTCATGCCCCAAATTTGTAGTGGAGTTCAATGCCAATTCCTCTTTCTTCAGAACAATAAAGTGAATTAGCTCGGGTTAATCTAGTTCTTTCATAATGGCATTAGGAAATTTTTCAATTAACCTCTTTCACTGGCTGTTGTAAAGGACTTCATAAATGAGTTCTTGTGCCGAGCTGCCTGAGAGGCTGCGCCCGGGGACCCGGGTGCCCACAAACCCCATCTTATCCGTGTCTGCATGCTTCCTCTCTACTTATAGCGCTACATGGATTAACTTTCTGCTTAGCTTCCCTTCAAAAATTACACCCAGCCTGCCAACGCGCCACCCTGATTCACGATGTCTTGCTTAGCCTCGCTTAGCTTTTTTCTCTCTGTCTCTCTCTCTCTCTCTCTCTCTCTCTCCTAACCCCTCACGCTCTTATCTTCTTATAAACTTTGCACTCTCTTCTAATGACTATTGTTTTGGACGTCCGTAATATAATGAGAAATAAAGAGCGAGTTGTAACCTCAAGCTCTGCCCTTGCTAAGCATGTTCCCCAAATCGCACACTGTTTCTTAGCATGGCTGACTGGCTTCATTCCTAGTCACGACCGCCATCTTGAATCCGTACTTATCAAGATTAATCGCATAAGTCGGGGCTCTTGGTGCGTGCACCATACGTTTTATAGAGACGCTGTCTAATCCTGAGAGGGAGCGGATGAGTGGCTTTTAAAATGGGCATTTAGCTTAGAAATTGCTGTCTCTGCTTCATGTTGCATGCATCTAGTTTGCATACAAATAAAGAATTACACTTGTCACATGGCAGGTACAATCAATGAAAGGCCCAGCTGTCTTAATCCTGTCCCATCAACCGGCTCCTTGCTCTTTCTCCCCCCCTTTTCCAGAGCGAGCCCCTTTCTCTCTCTCTCTCTCTCTCTCTCTCATGTTCTCTCTCTCTCCGCGAGCGAGATAAAGTGTTTTTCTGCAGCGCTAATAATTACTCATCATCTCCGCCCGTCATATCGCAAGCCTCCTTACGCATCGCTCTCGATTTCGCATGACGATTACTACAATTAAGACCGCCGCTCTCACGGAGACGGAAGCCTGCCAGCGCGAGACTCTCTCCAAACCCCTTGTCCATATGGTGCCCCGGGTGAGCCGAGACGTAAGGCTAGGTTTAAGGAAACCGTGTCCCCTCTCCATTTTAATCTGTCGTTAGCGACAAGGTGTCTCCGCTAATGAAGCGGGGTTTAGTGGCCGACGTTGGAGTGTGACGAGAGAGAGAGAGAGAGAGAGAGAGAGAGGGCCCCTATCGGCGAAAGGAGACACCGGGGCGGGGTTTGTTTTTGTTTCCTCGCAGCCTGGCCGGGCTCACGCTGAGAAGATTATTAGCGGTGAATGGTATTTGAGAAGCATTTCGATGTAAATTCATGAGCGCCGCGCTAAGTGTAATTGACTCCTCTTCCCTCGGTTTTTCGGCGAGACGAAGCAGACTCCAGGTTAAACGGAAACTATTACAGCTCAGAAACGATCCCCAAGCTTGCTTTTTCGTGACAAATGTGGCCGGTTATTATTACGAGCAGTTTTTTTCTCTCTCTTTCTCTCTCTCTCTCTCTCCGCTGTCGCGCCCGTGGACGTGAACCGTTTAAACGGGGCTCTTCTTGTTACCGCCTGCCCAATATCTTCGAGTGGTACGCAGTGTATCAGCGGCATTGCACGAGACGGGGCGAGGTGAGCTGGCTGGAGGTGCTAATGTCATTCGAAAGTGTAAAGCAATTATTCTGTTAGTTCTAGCCTCAGGTTATGAATACATTGAGGAGCGCCGGGGCCCAATAGATGTAGCTACTTCAAAAAAAGCCGAGAGAAAGAAGATGAATTTTAATGCTTGGGTAATTGCTCGACATGAATGCATTTCTAATAAATTTTGCTTGCATATTAGATTGCGCAGGAAAGCGGCGCACGATTTGTGCTCGCCAGCTCGAAACGCACGGGAGAGGAATGGAGCGGCAGCCGCTCGTTTCCCGGACAAAACGAAGCGGGCGAACGGCAGATCGCGGCGATAAAGATGGTTTGATCAAAGGGGCAAAAAAAAAAAAACGAATAATCCGATTCGTGTTTTCCCCTCTCTCTCTTTTCACTCCGGTCTATATGGAGAATAATGGACGGTAGCGCTTTCAAACGGACAGCCGAAAGCGGAGCGGGCGCGAAGGCCCCCTTAGCAATCTCGTCCTTCATCACATGACTGACTCGCGATATTGCCTTTATTCTCGCTCCCTAGCTCCGTATATAAATATGTTCATTTGACGCCCCTCACTCGGGATTGAGCTGGCAAATTTTGATCTTATCTAAAATTAGGGAGGTAAACTTCAATTTGGGGATCGCTCGTCGCTACATATGTAGCACAGGCATTATTAGTGTACGTCTAAAGCAATCCAGGCTTGCCGTATCGGCTTTCTGTCCCGAGCACAATTACCCATCAAAGCACGGCCTTTGTAGATTCCGTACAACAGGAGGGAAGAGTGCGGAGGGAAAGGCACAGTGGAAATCAATATCAGGCTGGTATTATCAACTCTGCACCGAAGTGGCGGAGGAAAACCTGGTGTGTGACGCGTTCGCCTTAATGCTAACACGCAGTTTACATTTCTCCCTGCGAATAAAGAAGAAGAAGAAGAAGAAAACAAAAAAAAACACCCTCCTCCTTATTACTCCAGCCTGTCTTGGCCGTAATGGTGCCGTCCCTCACACACACACACTCATGGTCTCATTCCGAATCCCCGTGTAAGGGTCAATTGCTGCTTTGCACGGAGCCGGCTGTGACCCGCCGGGTTCGCCCGCCTCCAGCAGACGGCTGCCGTAACTATGATAAATCACTTGGCACTTTCATTTACATGCCGCTGAACTCCACATTTGGGTCCATTAAAAGCCAAAATCAAATATTTATGTTGTTTATTGGAGCTGCTAGAATCCATCGCTCCTCGGCAATCGCTTTTGCGCCGAAGGCCCCTGGTGTTGAAGGTTTACCTGAATTAGAATCCCCCAAATCCCCCCCCCCCCCCCCCCCACTCTCCCCTCCTCACGTCCTGCCCCCCTCCCTACCAACCCCTTTTTTTTGAAGCTTTCACGCCCACTTTTCCTGCATCACATGCTATTTTCGGCCTTTGCGCTTTCCCAGGGCGTGAAAAATAAAGAAATAAAGAAAAATCCCGGCGCCAGCATTTTCCTGAAAAAAAAAATCAATATT
>JACRUU010000015.1:23602228-23624728 GCA_030449085.1 Kryptopterus vitreolus
CACAGACCTTGAAAGGCAAGCAATGCCTCGTGTTTAGCATTGAATAGCTCACAATGTTTAAAGCAACACATAAGAAACTCAACACACTCATTCACAAATAGGTCCACTGGACTGTATAGACAAGTGAAAGTTAAAACACACTGCCACACATAGCCACACGCACACATACACACACTTTGACCCACACACATAGAGGTGAGATTGTGACAGTGTCTATGGTTTAATAGATGCATTCTGATGGAGATAAATGCACATCACTTATTGATCAGATGCTAATGACACTGAAGAGGTCACCGGATCCTTCATTGACACCCATCTCTCGAATGGCTGCATCAAAAAGCACGCCCGCACACACACACACACACACACACACAACTTCCAAAACCAGGATGCCATGTTACGACTAAATTATGACCTGTGTGTGTGTGTGTGTGTGTGTGTGTGTGTGTGTGTGTGTGTGTGTGTGTGTGCGTGTGTGTTTACTCATATCGCCTGGTTAAAGAAAAAACCCGCCACCTCCGCTGAATTCGATCTCCAAGTAACCCTTTATTCACGTCGCCCGTTTTTAGGTCACGCGAAAAAAGTGATGTTCCTTTCCTGAGAACGAGCCAGAACAAACTGAATAAAAGAAAAAAATCTTAACAGGAGAGATTTAAACCTCCTTCCTCTTTTTTCTCTCTCTATCTCTCTCTCTCTCTTTTTTTTTTTTTTTTTTGCTCTCTTGACACAAGATCCACCTTCCTTATTCAGAGTAGAGCTGGGAATCCAAAACCTTTACAATCATCCTCGCAATCTTTCAAACACACACACACACACACACACACACACACACACACACACACACACACACACATGCTCCAGTCACTGAAAGGATGCCGGTGTATCTGAACCAGGCCGGACCGTGACCCCTCCCCTGTGGGCTCAGCGCCAGCCCCCTCGCCCTGGGCTCAGCCAATCAATAGCACTTTCCTGTTTTGGAGGCGGGTAATTATGAGGTGGAGAGAGTGGGTGACCTCTCACCTGTCCCACATTACATTGCTGATATTAAGATAAATTGCCCGATTTTGGGTAAACATATGCTGCAATTCAGCCTGTCAGCAAGGGTTTGCTCAAGGATAATTTGTATTGATCTATCCGCTTCTTCCCAATGCAGCTCGCTGACCTCACGGATAATGAGAGAGAGAGAGAGAGAGAGAGAGAGAGCGGGAAAAGGGAAAAAGAGAAAAGTGAGAGACCACAGACACCATTGTTTCAGGGCTCTTGAGTCGCTTGTACATATGTACGTATATCTCCGTATACGCATAACGCCTGTCAGTGGCGTTTCGCTTACGTCTTCATCTCGCACGTTTTTTTGTTATCATTCTGCCTTTGTTTGTTCTATCCATCCAGAACGGAGAGGGGAAGAAAAAACCTAACAAGCGTAAATGAGCGCGTTAAATTAACACACCGCTCGCAGCGCTCTTGCCGTCCACGGAGCTGCTTCTAACGCTAACGAGCGAGGAGATTTTGTTTACGGGAATAAAAAGGAGGGATGGAAATAAATGACAAACACCGGGCCGTTACCTTCTCAAATGCAATGTGGGGGACAAAATAAATAAATAAAAGACGTTGACCGATTCATGTGCGTATCTTCCCGCCGAGCACCGACATCTGTATAAGTGACGATGGAGTACTTTGACCTTGTTCCCAGACACTGTACGTTGTCATTGCTCACACCTGACACCCTACACAGCAGAAAGATACATACCTCCGACATGCCTCTTTTTACCCCAACGTTCTGTAATAGCGGCACGGAGAAAAAGGGAAAGGAAAGCGACACGCCCAACGTAAATCCTGATGAATTACGGGCTGCGGCGCATCGCAGACTTGTGGCGAAGTTAAGACCAAAGTGAGGAGGAAATGTATGTCTTTTTTTCCCCCACTGTTTTCTTTTTCCCTCTGACTGAATTCTACAATTACGTAATAGTTTCTTTTGGCTTTTTTTTTGTGCCCAGATGTAAAGAAAAACAGAAAGCAGGGAAGGGAGGAATGGTGTGTGTGTGTGTGTGTGTGTGTGTTGTGGGGGGAGTTTGACTTTGATAAGTAGATGCTGGTGTAATTGTGCTCCTTTGAACAAACATGAGTGAAAACCGTGAGCTCTCGACTGGCATTCCACGCCCACATTATGGCCTATTATGATAAGGCTATATCTTTGCGCGAGATAATGAGTGGCTTTATTGCTGTTGCTTGCCATTACTTTGTCTAATTATACTTAACTGCTCCGAGCTTATCTCTGCTCCACCTACGCCATCAAAATTCTTACCCCTTACCACACACATGCTATCCCCCCCCCCCCCCCCCCCCCCCCTCCACCTTTATTCCCTCTGTAACCCAAATCAAGGGCATAAAAAAATAAAAGGAAAAAAAAAAAAAAAAAAAAGAGGGATTTTTTTTTAAAGGGAAGGGCAGAAGGAAAGAGAGAGGTTACAGTTCATAAAGAGAGTTCCGTGCCTCTGTGATAGCCCGAGCGGAGCGGCGCTGGGCTTTCTCGAGGGAACAAAAAGACGGCCGTGTAAAACAGGCATGAAATACCATGAGTTCGGACAGTAGTGCCTGTGACAAATCTAATCTCGTTCCCCCTTTTTATATTTTCCTGTCTTCATCATCGACTCCAACTTCGGCTGTTTAAGACGTTCCAACACCAAGGAAAACAACAAAAGCGCAGACATCTTTTAACGCTGAACAGCCATCGTTCCAGCCCAGCGGAGGAAGCAAGGTGAAGTGAGACAGACGGAGGATTTCAATAAATAAATAAAAATGACGACGGCGACGACGAGCGGGTAAACTCCAATTTCTTTCTGCCGTAACGCAAACAGAATACGACTCAGTTTCCAAAAGACCCGTCCCCAGATCCGGTCTCGAAGCCAATTCAACTCGTATTAGTTATTAATAACATGTATATCCCTTTGAACCATATGGCTGTAATAATATCGTTAGGTCGCAAAAAAAAAAAAAAAAAAGCAGAGCACTGAGGTAATTATAATTTCATCGAGCAAACCAGACGCAGAGCAAGGAGACATTTGGAACTGTCGAAGCGTACGGAGAAGGCTGAGAGAAATATAAAGAGAGTGAGCGAGTGAGGATGCTGCATACAAGGAGGGAAAAAAACAAAAAAGACTAATAAAAAAAAAAAAAACTTTAGTGTTGCTCAACGCAAGGCCGGGCCTCTAGAGGGGGTTAGCGATTTGGGCGACGCCGCTTTAACACGCCGACACGCGCTATACACCCCCAATTCAGCAGAAACACGCAGAGGCCGCTTATGAAATGAGCGGCTGATTGTTAATTGAATAAAGTGGGCCAGGTGGAAGAAAAAAAAAAAAAAAAAGAAAGAAAGAAAGAAAAAAAAATCGCTAGAGGCACAAGGCTGCAATTATCACACTGTGTCTGAAAATGGTACGGCTGAAGGGAGGAAATCGAGAACCAACACCAGCACCGAGGAAACAAGTTAAACTGATGGTTTTTGCAGCAAGCCTAAAAGGAAAAAAGAAAAAAAAAAAAAACATTTCTCCCAGAATTCAATGCGGGTGTTGTGTTGGCGCTAACTTCATTTTATTGCCAGCTGTCTCGGAAGGAGCTATTCCATCTCTAAGAAATTCAGATGCTCCGGAAATTAAAATTTCAAAGATCTTCAGAGATGGTTGGGGGAGACGGGTGGTGGTGGTGGTGGTGGTGGTGAGGGGGGGGAATCAATAGTGACAGATCAATGCTCATAGAAATTTCATGAACTTTGAACCGATACAGGCATGATGATTGGAGTGGGAATGGATGGAAGGCTGGAGAAGACTCCTAGCGCTCGGACAGAGACGGAAAGCCACTCTTCTCCAGACCATTGCACCCTTTCATATTTTATTCCGCTGACACAAATTACATTTTGGCTCTACCTCTATCTCTATAACAAAAGGAGGGGGTGGAGAGGGAGGGGGGTAAAAATACAAATAAATAAATAAACAAAAAGCACTCCTCCCTACACACACAAACATGCTTAAAACACTATCCACACTGCTTCGAGATTCTTCCCTACCATACCAATCAACCAAAATATACTAAACAAAATCAGTCTGATAATCCCCTGTCCAAATTAATACTGTGTAAAAAAAAAAAGAAAAAAAAAAAGATCAATACATGGAGGAAAAAAAAAACAGAAAGAAAGAAATCGATACATCCGTTAAATTATTGCTGCATTTTTTTTCCCCCTCCTCATCCGAGATGAGTTAAGTTTGCTCTCGCTGTCAATACGTTGTAGCTTTTAGCATTAATCTATAAATAAAAACGATGCTGGAAAAAGATCCCATCATGCCCAGGTCTGGGATAGGTGAGGAGAGCGAGGAAGAGGATGGGAGGAAGACGAGTGAGAGTCATCCATCAGAAAGCGCTCTGGTCACTGGAGCACATCTAATGCGCGTGACTTAGTAAGGGCGAATCTATTTAAAGCGGCCAGAAACGGAACGGGAAATAAATAAACAAATAAATAAATAAACAAACACTGCAATGGCCGGGAAAAGGAACTCGGTCCGACCAATTATATCGGAATCTGTTTTTTTTTTTTTTTTTTTTTAATGATAGAAGTCGATGCATCCGGGAAAGAACAGAATTCTGCTTTCACTGGGTTGGCGTAATATATAAGCGGTGGCAATAAACAGGAATAAACAGTCAGGGACTGGGTTGTGTTTTTTTTAAGCCTTGTAGAGAATAAAGTGGAAGTGTGACCATGCTGACTTCTTTTAAGAGGATGAAGGGGTGTAACGAAGATGCTGCCGATTACATAATCGCCCCCGGCTCTCTGATTACCGCTGTATGTATTTTCTGTGTGAGAGATAGAGAGAGAGAGAAAGAGCAGGCCTATCTGATCCAGTTCGAGGGTGGAGAGAGGTTGATGCGCCCGATAGTCTCTTCTAAATCACCCTCCGATCATCCTTAGATACGGCGTTTTTTTTTTCGAGTGGCTTTTAAAGAGTTTATTTACCGCCAGCCTCCTCGTCCCTTTTCTGGCTTCGCCTCCCGCGGCGTGTATCGCTCACGCCCGGTGCCATCGAGTCCGCCATTAAATCGTGTCCGAGAAAAACTTGAAGAATCCCTCCAGCGGAGATGGCGTTCTAAATGGCCGCGTCTGCTTTTAATCGCTTTTAAATTTCTGCAATTAGTCTTAAGAAAGGGTCCGGGTTCAGTGCCAGTTCCTGGATGTGTGTTTTTTTTGTTTTTTTTTTTTTTTGCGTGTGCCAGGTCAATTGAAGTGCTGCAGAGTGAAGTGGCGAGACGACCCTTTTGTCCTCTTTGGCTGGATGATGAATGGCTGTCTCCTTCTCGGCGCGCTTTTTTTTTTTTTTTTTTTTTTCGTGTGTGTCAGTTTTGGCGCAGCCGAGTCAATACCTTCACCTTGACGAGGAAACTTTGTGATTTATCAGGGCCGCCGGCCAATGAGCACGACCCTCTGAGGTACAGACAGTGGCCTTTGGTTAAAGTCTTCTCGAATGGAATTCGCAAGAAGGTACATGATAGACAAATGGCTTTTGTTACAAGGAGCCAAAAAAATGGAAAAGGGGGGGAGGGGGGGGATAGAGAGGAGAGTGTGGAAAAAAAAAAAGATCTTGACTTGAACTAATAACAGAAAGGGGCCATGGCGGTCACTGTGGGTCCAAAGATGAAGCACCCTGTCACATTGCAGGTTGGGAAATTAGCAAATAATGTTCCTTGGCCCTGATAAATGGGTGACAGCTCTCCTTCGCCAATCATTTTTTAACATTTTGATGCATGTCTACAATCCCATCGGAGGAAAGGAAAAGTTTACCGGCCCTCAATTTCCCCGTGATAAATGGCAGCCGGTAAATGTACGATTTCTGTATGAGGTATAGTTCATTTTAAGCAATTCTGGTAAATGGGTGTCACTGATTAGGACAAATAGTCCAGAGGGGTGAGAGCTCCAGTGGTACATCTCACTCCCTCTCTCTCTCACTCTCTCTCTCTCTCTTTGCCTTCTTTCTTTTGGCTCCACTAGAGCGTTGAGGCCAGGCTCCTCTCTCTCTCTCTCTCTCTCTCTCTCCTCTCTATGACCGTGCGAAGCTTAAATAGAAAGCAATAGCTTTGATGCAATTAGAGTCTGACGCCGAGCTATATTTATGATTGCTGTCATTGTCCTAAATGATCGGTCAAGGCGCTCGCAAAAAAACCCTTCTTCGGTCTCGCCTAGCAGGCTTCTCTTGGATATGTCTCGAACGTTAAAAAAGCCAAGGTTTTACAGAAGCTGCATGGATGAACGCTGTTTACCTTTTAAAATCCCTTTACATGGTTAAAAAAAAGAAAGAAAGAAAGAAAGAAAGAAAGGACAGTCTGTCGAATCCAATAGTGGAGCTTAAAGGGAACATCTGGACGAGGCTTTCGAAATTGCACGATCAGCTCGTGAAGAACGGCTTCTATTGGCAAAGGGACAAACACGCCTGTCCATCTTTGATTTTCCTTCTTTAAATTAAAAGACCCGCCTGACAGGCTGTTCAGGACTAGACCTGATCAATGAGTAACTGATGCACGTCTCGGAAGGGGGCCTCGCGCGAGCAAAAAAAAACGGACAGAGGAGGAAAGAAAATGAAATGTTTAAAGGTATGACAAAACACACACACACACACACACACAAACACACACACACACACACACACACACACACAGCAAAAGCCAATATGGTGTTGTAAATAACCTCACATACAAACATCACGACAAACTTTTGCACGTACACATCCTGGCGCCTCGTCCGCGGTTATTAAATGACACTCTGTTTTAGTGGAGGGACTCGCAGCTCATAAAGTGCTTCCACGCTCGCCGTGTTCGGGCGACCTTAACGCTCTACTCCGGTGTCATATCCTGCTTTTATTGTGCCCCGTCTGGCCCGATACACTTTGAGCATTCGGCGGGTATCATTTCATTGCTGACCCCCGGCGTTCTGCGCGAGGTGTCGGGGAGAAAACATGCGGTGGAGACATAAAAAAAAGAAGGAACGTCTGAGGACGCTGCCTGCCTTTTAAAGCCGGACTGGAGTCGGACGCTTATGGAGGGTCGACCTCTCCGACAGGTGGCTCTCGCCGCCGTGATGGAGGAGAATTATCGACTCTTAAAGTAGTGCTCCGGTCCTGGCGTGAATGTAAGTGAGTGCGAAGGACCTTTTTACGGATCGCAGTTAACACTGCTATCTACAGGCGGATGGGATTTGACATATTTTCCAATATACGTCAAACATTTCGTGAAAGGATTATCATCTGGTAGATCGTAGATGTTTCTATATAATAAAAAATAAATGAATAAATAAACAAATTGGAAGCAAATGTTGGATTTTTTGTACTGTGCATGTGTTTGCTTGTGTTTGTTGTTTTATCTACATTTGGGGGAAAAAAACGTGCGCCTTTCATTCATTCATTCATTCATCTTCTACCGCTTTATCCGATCTTCCCTCGGGTCACGGGGAGCCTGTGCCTATCTCAGGCGTCTATGGGCATTAAGGCAGGATACACCCTGGATGGAATGCCAACCCATCGCAGGACACACACACACACACACACATACACACACACACATACATACACTAGGGACAATTTTCCAAGGTGTTAAATCAACCTACCGTGCATGTTTTTGGACCGGGAGGAAACCGGAGAAAAAACCCCTGAGGCACGGGGAGAACATGCAAACTCCACACACACATGGCCGAGACGGGAATCGAACCCGGACCCTGGCGGTGTGAGGCTAACGTGCTAACCACTAAACCACCGTGCCCCCGTGCACCTTTCCAAATAACGAATTTCGGTCACCATCCACTGCATGCAGTTATAAAACACTTGAGATCTGTTTATGTTCATTTTCTCTAATTCCTCCTGAATAGCCTGCCATTATTCCACTTAGACGTTCAAGCACACTATGCATGTACACACACACACACACACACACACACACACACTACAACTTTGTAGGAGCAAAAGCTCCTACAGAGACCACCTATGACTCTCTGCTCATAGAAACCATTCGTAAACTAATTATAAGCGCAGGTCAGGTGATGTGATCACAAAATCTCCACAATCGAAACTAAAGAGGAAGAGCAAGAAAAAAAAGAGGCATGTAATAAAAAGATGAAGAGAAGTGAATTCATGAGGAAGCAAGAATTTATCTGGATTATCTTGTCAATGATTTTATAAAGATCGTTTACGGAACAACCATAAAGTTAGATGTATATTACATGCTTATTACATAGTTATTACACCTTTTAAACTACACCTAAGGCGTTTCATAGGAGCTTTATGGTGGTGTGAGGGAGGATTCATCAAGGCCCCGTTGTCAACAAGTGATTTATACTATTTTACTGCGTCGTCCATATCCATACTTATATAATGTCAATGTGTTTACGGACACCTTATGATCGGGTTCGAATGCAATGATATTAGAGCAGATGTGTTTGCGTTTTGTCATCACCGTATGCATTTTTATGTTTATTTATAATGATATTTTGAGCTTGGGTCAGGGTTGGGGAGGGGGATAAAAAAAAGTTTATCCCCAGGCATATAAAAGGTGTCTTTGTGTTATTTTATAAACAAGATACAAAAGTCATTAAGTTCTATGTATAGTGCATGCTTATTACATAGTTATTACACCGGAATGAAATTACACCGATGGCATCTCATAGGAAGATTGTGATCTTCATGGTGGAACGAGGGGAGGGGGGGGGTCCATCAAGGACATTACAATATTGATTAGTTTACTGAGTCATTCATGATCATATAATGTCATAGAAAGGTTTACGGACACATTCTGACCAGTTTGAATGCAATGATAGTAGAGTATATGTGTTTGTGTTCTGTCGTCATTGTATGTATATTTATACTGCTATGTTGAGCTTGGGGGGGGGGGGTTTTTGTGGGTTTAAAACCATTTTTTTAAACAAAAATATGTCAGTTTGTAACTGACATAATGAGAAGAAATGTCGGACTTGTCGTTATTCCGAGCTCTAAGTATTTGCACATGGGCCTAAGTGAAAGGCTCAGGAAGTTTTGTCAGGTCTGTAGAGCAGACATTAGTGTCAGAGCTCATATAACAGGCCTGGTATTAGGCAGCTCCCCCAGCTAGAGTTTCATTATCTCAAAGGCTTGTTGGCCTGTGGTCTGGCCCTGCTCAGGGTGGAGGAGGAGGAGGAGGTGGGGGGGGGGTAAACGGTCCAGACTGGGGCAGGAAAGGGGAACAGCTGCCCCTAAAGGAACCCGGTGTCCCAAAGACCCAACTTTCCCTCCCAACCCCCAATATTCTCCCGTATTTCTCTTTCTTTCTCTCACTCTATGTCATACATAAACACACAGCCACACACACACACACACACACAACACACACATTGAGCTCTAATTCCTGATGATTATCTCATTGTCCCGCTCAGTCTGGGATCTGATACTGAGCTTCCAGGTCAAGTATGGAGTGACCACATCACCTCCACTATCAGCCACACTAAGGGGAGATTAGCTCGGTCTTACACACACACACACACACACACACACACACACACACAAACACTTTCTCTCTCTCTCTCTCAAACCCACACACAGCCTGATTCAAGAGTACAAATACAATCATCCACCTTTACACCCTGACCTTGCTTGCTCCGTATATGAGACAAACAAGCACTCACCCAAACACACACACACACACACACACACACACACAACCCCCCCCCTCTCACACACACACACACACACACCACAAACACCCCCCCCCACCTCACACACCACACACACACACACACACACACACACACACACACACACACAGTGCTGGTAACATGTGCATTAGAGGTGGGTGTATTTACGCTCAGAGGTAAAGAGAGAGGACGTGTTGTAATGGTTTGAGATTAACAGGAGCTGGCAGCTGCCCTCTTCACCACTCCAACGGAGAAAGGATAAGGTTACAGATGGGGGGGGGGATAAATAGAGGGAGAGAGAGAGAGAGAGAGACAGGGGGAAAGAAAGAAGGAGGAAAGGGATATACAGTGGAGCAAGACCCAGCTCATTTTCAGGAGTTTTTTTTTTTTTTTTCCGGGTGAGGATAGAGATAGGAGAAGAGCGAGAGAAGAACAAGAAGAATTTAACAATGATGGAAAAAAGCGGACAGATAGAGGAGGAATTGAGTTGAAGAAAGAACTCGTGGTATTGACTCACAAGCATAGAGAGAGTGAGAGAGAGAGAGAGAAAAAGGGGGTTAAGAAGAAAGAAAGAAAGAAAGAAAGAAAGAACAAATGAAAGTTGTTTGCACGTACCGGTGTAGACGAATCGTCCGGGCGCTCCTTTGCAGAACTGCTTAGACTTGTAGGACAGGGTGACCTCCACGACCCCGGGGATGTGTCTGGGAGGAGTCTGGACTCGGATAGCGTGGGGTGTTATCAACTGTCAAGGAACAGCGGGCACAACCTGTTAACGCCGCCCCGACCTTCCGTCGCAACGCTCCGCCTATCGTATGCCAACTACGTTAGCTACTAAACTCAATTACAACTTGGATGCTAAATTAGTCTGTCAGCTATCTGCATCCCAACACATCCAGAGAACACACACACACACACACACACACACACACACACACACACACACACACACACACACACACACACACACACACACACATCTTGGCACTGCCTCTCATTCTTTTCTTTTTTTTTTCCTTCTTGTCGACTTTTTTACCCCCTTAATTGCTTGATTATTTTGCAAAAGCTTGCCGCTCGGTGCAAAACGCACTCAAAGCCCTGGTGGATACGGCTCTGCTTAGCATGCTCGGTTGATCTGATTCCTTATCTCCTCATGTGATTAAATTGGGGTGGGAGGAAGGAAAAAAAAAACACAATATATTAAAATAAAAAAATAAATAAACACTGAAGGGCCTCGCTAAGAAATATGTGTGAGGAGACGACTTCATCAGCATTCGTTTAAAGAAGCGCTACCGCGTACGCACGCCAGAGCGACTTTTAAGATTTGATTAGTGTCTAATCTACAGCGGCGCCTTGTTGTTGTTGTTGTTGTTGTTTTTTGCTGTTAATCTGATACGAACGTGGAACGGAACCAAATAAAAAAGCAGAGCGGCGTTCGGCCCGTCCGATTTTACACTTGTAGAGTCTTTGTTTTACTGTCAAGGATTGATGGCGAGTGATAGCTCAGTGGTTAAATCCCAGCACTGACAAGCTGCCGCTGTTGGGCCCTTGAGCAAGGCCCTTACTAGATTGTTCGGTTGTTTAAATAAACATAAGGGCTTGTTAGATATGCTGTAGCAGAAATATAAAATGTCTTGTTTATTTGCTGCATGTACATTTCAGGACGGTGAAATTCATGTTTCTCAAATCTCAGAGATGTTACAAAAGCTGGTGTCAGAGCAAAAGGGTCAGATGTGAAACGGCGCCCCTAGTGGACAGAAGCATAAACGCCTTATTTGAGTGCCCAAAAGACTCGGCAACTTAGCAATATTGGGGTTTGAACCCTATCCGATCAGTAACTATTGAGCTGCCACATAATAATTGACAAAAGTATAAAATAAAAGTATTCATTATTAATGTAGTTATAAATATCACTGAGCTTAGAATAAAAAAAAAGAAGTATTACACCATATATTTAAACTGCACGTCAAATTATCGAGTCACAAGAAGTAATTTCCCAGTAAACAAACGATAATGTTTTATATTTATTTGCTTACAAGATGTAAATCAATCCAGATTTTCTATTTTCCACAGATTTTTCACAGTAATTTAGTAGTTTTGTATGTATTTAATTTGTTATTTCACACTAACATTGGATTGCTCGTAATGTTTTTTTTTTTGGTTTTCTATAATATTAAATTGTATTTACAGTATAATCTAAAAAAATTAATAAACAAATACCATTCGAACAACAGGGTTCGTCCTGTTCTCGCCAAAAAAAGTGTTCACACAGCCAAAGCTTTCATTCTCACCACACTCGACACAATAAATAAATAAATAAATCGAAAGCGTCAGAGCTTACCTCGCTCCATACGAGCATGGTGCCGAACACGACCTGCAGGCCGTCGAAGAAGTTGTCACCGATGAGTATGACCGTGGCTCCGCCGGTGGTCCAGCCTTCACTGGGGCTAATGGCCTTTATGCACGGCGTAGCTGCTTATGACAGGACAGAAAACATTCCGCTCAGGACCATGCTTTATCACCCCCCCACACACACACACACACACACTCACCAAAATACAGAACACACACCGACTCCCTCACCGAGGGGCAATTAAACTCAAAAGCAGGCAAAGCATGAATGATTTGGGCCACGCGGCAACAAAAGGGCATAGCCATACATCAGGCTGCTCTCGTTTTTTTTTAAAGCAGCTATTAGGAGGCATGCACAGAGGGAGAGAAGAGCGACTCTGGCTGTTAATAATGATTAAATCTGGTCTACATGTAATATCATTCACCCTGCACTGACAAAAAAAAGGGGGCCCGATAATAGATGCAGTGGTTCTGCTCGGTTTTTCCACACGCCGCAAGTTTTACTCAGACCTTACGACCTTTCCTCGATCATTTATCCCTGAGCACACGGGCTACGCTACGTCTCCCACTGTATCTTATCCTAGTGCAAATATGTATGTCCTTTAAACTGCATGCTTTAAGCCCAGTATTGTGTCCTTAAATACTAGATTCCGTCTTCGGTCCATCACTTTCTGTTTCCGGTGCTTTTTCATTTTTTACGTTTTATCCTCCGCTTTTTCTTTTTTTCTTTCTTTTTACGATCGTTATTACAGAGGAGCGAGAGCGACACAATGGCCCAGCGTTCTCGTGTTCTCAGCAGCCTGGTTAATAATGCACAGGAGATGCTCGGCCTTCCTGTAAAAAAGCATTTCAGCCGCAAATCATCCCGGGATATCCGCCTGTGACATCACCCAGCACAATATCCCCAAATACACCCCCCCCCCCAGAAAGAAACCCCATTCTCTGGGACTTCATCATTAAGCGCCGGTTATTAGACCGTATTTGACCGTAATAATAAGTTGTTAATTTCGGGGAATCAAAGTGTCGTTTATTGGCGCGTCGCACACCTTTGATGTGTCGTTAAAGCATGTTTATAGTCTAATAGCGATGCGTTATTAGATCACAGAGAGCGCAGGAAGAGGAAGAGAGACATTTATGCTTGGGAATGAGTTTGTAGCAAATATGCTAATAATTAAAAAAAAAGGAAAGCATTTTTCTATTTTGTCAATTTTAGTTAGGAAAAGAGAAAACAAAAGTTGGATGTAAATTATATAGAAAAAGACACTTTTTGTGAGTAATATGATGTGATATAAAGGGGCACGGTGGCGTAGTGGTTAGCACGTTCGCCTCACACTGCCAGGATCCGGGTTCGATTCCCGTCTCGGGAATGTGTGTGTGGAGTTTGCATGTTCTCCCCGTGCCTCAGGGGTTTTTTCTCCGGGTTCTCTGGTTTCCCCCGGTCCAAAAACATGCACGGTAGGTTGATTGGCACCTTGGAAAAATTGTCCCTAGTGTATGAATGTGTGCGTGAATGTGTGTGTGTGTGTGCCCTGCGATGGGTTGGCATTCCATCCAGGGTGTATCCTGCCTTAATGCCCATAGACGCCTGAGATAGGCACAGGCTCCCCGTGACCCGATGGAAGATCGGATAAAGCGGTAGAAGATGAATGAATGAATGAATGATGTGATATTATTATGATTATGATTATGATTAGTAGTAGTAGTAGTAGTAGTATTTTACTACTATTACTATTGAAATTATTACTCTTATTATTATTATTATTGTTGTTGTTGTTGTTGTTATTATTATTATTATTATTATTATTATTATTATTATTAATTAATTAGTTGTATTAATTATAGTAGTATATATTTTTACTATTATTATTCTTATTCTTATTATAAAACTGTATGGCCAGGATCTCTTTCTGTATATGTGTGCGAGTGTGTGTGTGTGTGTGTGTGTGTGTGTGTGTGTGTGTGTATGGGCTGTACAGCCAGGCCTAGTTAATCACCATTAGGTATTGTTGTGTAGAACAGGCCAGACACGGCACCTCTCTTTGTTTGCCTTAATGTTGGACTAGTGGAGGTTTTTTATTTGCTCATTCCTCTCACATCTCCCAAAGCAGCAGAGGCTCCATGCTCTCCCTCTATCTCTCTCCCTCTCTCTCTCTCCCTCTCTCTCTCCCTCTCTCTCGCTCCTTCCTTTCTCACACACAGAGGGAGCTTGCCCTTAACTAAAGCTGTTGACTTCATGCTAATAAGTTCATACAAATTTTCATTTCTGAGGCTTGCGAGTGACATTTGCTTTTCTTAATTGCAGGCAGAGTGCTTGAAAGCAGATCAAGTCTCAGAAGACAGACACGGCTCCTCAACGGGACTGACCTTCATCAACACTTCCAATTATAGCGAATCATTCACTAAAAATTACAGTAAACAAATTTACTTTGTGTAGGTGAGCGGGCGCCAGGGACCGAATCTGTTTGTGTGCATGCATGTATATATGTGTACATCTGTGTGTGTGTGTGTGATGTATGGCCCATGTAAGGATCCAGAGAGCAGCTGCAGTGAAAAAAAAAAAAAAAAAAAAACCTCTCACGTTGCCTTGGAATTTGCCCTGACCCCTCCCATCACGCAGTTCCGGCGATCGCGAGTCGCCTTCCCTTCTGCCGCGCGACATTTGCATACACTTTCAATACGAAGTAGCGGGGGAACATGTGTTCAATGGGAGGCGTGGCAAAGCGAATTACACAGCGATCTAAGTCTATACGTGCACAATGTGCGCGAGCAGCTGACGGGAAAAAAAATGGACGGAGCAGACACTCGGCGACAGAAGCCAAGTTCAACACACTTCCAGCAAGAGGAATAAATATTTATCCACGGGAGCACTTTTTAGCCAGAATTGTTTTGTGTGTGTATTAACCAATGGAGCACTTTTTGCAGGGCCCTTCCTTATTGGTGCTTTTAAAAGGATTAAAAAATAGTGAAAGGGTGTGATCCGTTATTTTATTGATTTATTTATTTATTTTCCAGACACTGGTGTTTACACTCGACCATGTCACACTTGTCAAAAAATCTATCCTGGACATCCGAAGGGAGGTGACGAGTGTGTCTGAAGTGAAGCTACTTCAGCGGCGTGTGTGTCCTGGCCTCCTGCCGTCTCCCTGCGTGTATTGTTTTCCTGGTGTGAAGCTCTAATCAGAGGCGCACTCTCTTCCATGGCAACATGGCCACTGCCTCCACCACCGCCGCCGCTGCCGCCGCCGTGTTTGTCACCCCCCCCCCCCCCCCCCCCCCCACCCCCCCCCCCCCCCCCCCCCCCCCCCCCCCCCCCCCCCCCCCCCTCCCCCCCCCCCCCGCCATACCCCCACCCCCCCCACCCCCCCCCCCCCCCCCCAATACACTCGAACAGGTCCGCTCTTGCCTGATGCTGCCTCCCTTTGTTGAGCCGACGGCCAAAACGTGCCGCAATAGTGCTGGGGATGGCCAGATGGCAGGCTGATCCAGGCGCTGATGGGATTAGAGCTCGTACCTCGTGTGTGTGTGCGTGTGTGTGTGTGTGTGTGTGTTGCCCATCTGGCCCCCTTTAACAGGCTACAGCCCTGCAGACGCGATCCGCTTGTCTTTATTGCATAAACCTAACAACATTACCGCCACTTGGTATGCAAATCGAGCTGGAACTGCAGGCCTTCAATCCACACCGCCGAGAAAGAGAGGGAGAGAAAGAAAGAAAGAAAGCTGTCTCTCTTTCATATTGTCATCTCTCTCTCTCTCCCACTCTCTCTGTCTCCTTCACTTAGCTTCGCAACCTTTGCAAATCTGAGATTATCTGCTTTTATTGAGTGCCTCTTTAAAAACTCGGCACCTCGTGTGCGTGTGCGTGCGTGCGTGTGTGTGTGTGTGTGTGTGTGTGTGTGTGTGTGTGTGTGTGTGCACCCTGCGCAGCAGGTGTAGTATTTTCCTGTCTGATTATGTGCATATGGAGTTGTGTCTCTATGTGTGTCTTGCAAATGGCTTAGTTTGTTGTTTCTGATCATGTGCATATGGCGCTGTGTTTTTGATGCAGCCGAAAAATAAAGAAAGACGGCCGTGCGAGGAGGCGAGGTGCACATGCGTTCCTCGTGGCCAGGGTTACACAGGGAGGCGTGTTACAGTGTAGTGTTGGGGAGGAGGAGGAAGAGGAGGAGTGGCGGTGGTGGTGGTGGTGGTGGTGGTGGTAGAAGAGCGGTCCGCAGTCCACTGGGGGCAGCAGCAAAGGGAATTACTTTTAGTTGAAGATCAGAAGCCAGAGTAAATTCACTGTCCGGGAACATTAGCCCTTATTAGATGATTAGATAAGAGCGTTAGGGGAAGACGAGACCGTCTCTGATACACAGCATCACCTCTCTCGCTCTCGTCTGTCTCTCGCTTGCTCTTTCTCTCTCTCGCTCTCTCTCTCTCTTCCTCTCTTTTTCCCGCTCGGAGCACTTATCACTTCCAAGAATGTGTTTCTAATCTCAAATAGTCTCCCGTCTCTCTCTCTCTCATTCTCTCTCTCTCTCTCTCTCTCTCTCTCTCTCTCTTTCTGTTATAGCTTTCAACCCGAGTGTGGATGTGGAGAGAATTACGCTTCGCGACTGAACATGTCCTGTACACATGTGCCAGTACGTCTCTTCGAATATCGTTTTAACACATGCCACAAAAGAAGTCAATCCAAGACATTATCACCTCATCATCATATCATCGTCCTAATGCATAGAACATGTATATATGTATATATATATATATATATATATATATATATATATATATATATATATATATATATATATATATTTTTTTTTTTTTTTTTTTTTTTTTTTTTTTTTTTTTCCCATATAAAAAAAAATTATCCTTTAAAATAAATTAGCAGGAGTGATTATGGTATGAAAGGCAGAAACTGTGGGTGAATGACAGTCATAAGTCCAGGGCTGGATCTGCTCCTTCCCTTTGCGCTAACTGTTCCCAGTCCGCTCTTAAAGTCCCTTATTAGGAGGCTAGTGGCAATATCAGCTCGGCCTAAATTTGACGTCTGGGCCGGCTGAAATCCCAGGTAGCTAAGTGGTGTGAAAGAAACAGGGTGTGTGTGTGTGTGTGTGTGTGTGTGTGTGTGTGTGTGGTGGGAGAGAGGAGGAAAACCAATGGGACTTTTTTCTAACATCAGGAGGACAGACGGAATTTCAGAACAAAAAAATAATACATGTAAATCCCAGTGAGTTCTCCTTCATCTGTTGTTGTTTTTTTTAAGGTTTTCAAATTACAATTTGCAAACACTAGATTTGTTGTAATCACGGCCTTGGAAAAAAAAATAATGCACAAGATAAATAAGTGAAATGGAGTAAAGAAAGCATCTACAAATAGGGCTTTGAAGATGAGTAGCACCAGCAGCGTACAAGCTGGGCCCCTCTCTCTTTTCCTCCCTCTCTCTCTCTCTCTCGTTCCCCCCAGGGACCGACCAGAGACAAGGGGAGAGGCTTCAACCTTCTTAATTGCTCTCCTAATTAAAGGCGGTTGCTAAGCAAAACACACCTACCATCAAATGGGCACAGAAGAGAGACAAACAACACGTCACAGGGGCCAAACGGCTCCGGCGCTCAGGGCGCCGCCGCGTAATTAAGCTATTTTCATTTTGTCCCTGTCGTTAATAAACGAACAAATAAAAGTCCAAAAAACAAATAATTTAGCGAGCGACGAGTTCGCACGAGAACAAGGGGGCTGCTATATAACCACTAATTAGCATATGGCCTCATATATGCATACATACACGACTCGATATGGAGCATGAGCGCCGGAATGGGATAATTAAAAGGGAAAATACAAAAGGTTACGGGTTTTAAAGCAGCGAGGCTGAAAAGATTAGACTTGTTGGTGCAAATGCTACTTGACCTCGTGGTAAAGTCGCGCACTCGGCGGAAGCGTCGGATTCTTTTGTCGCCTTTGACTCGGACATGGCCCAAGATCATTCATGGAACAATAATCATGTAATCATATCAACAGTCATAGAGTTGGAGGAAGCAGGTAGCAACGTAAGAGAATGACAACTAACCCATGTGATCTACATTTGTAAGCGTGTATGAAACAAAAGGGAAGAAAAGGATTATTGTAAACTAAGCTAGTCCTCGTTCAGCCGCTACGCTACACTCTATAAGAAGCTCGGGGGAAAAGAGGATGGACGAAAGAAGAGGAGAAAAGAGAACGAAGTAGAAGAGGGGGTGGGAGAAGGAGGAGGAGGTTTGGGAAGGGGAGAAGAAGGAGGAGGAGAAGGAGAAGTGCTTCAAATAATAAGTTCATGTAAAATGTGCCTACCATTCTCCAGATAAGGAGGGGCCGTACCTTCAGAGGGATCAAGGCGCCGAGCCCGGCGCCCATGTTTGGAGTTGTTGTGGACGAACATGTTGTCCGAGACGGCCAACACGTGACCGTCCACGTTAACCGTCGTCGATATGACGACCTGCGGGAGAGAGGAGAGCGGACGGGAGGAGCGTTAATAAACAGGAGTGGAGTAGGAGGTTATGAGAATGAACATTATTTACACAAATATGTCGGAAACGAAAGATTTTAACCGATAAGTTAGCTAGCTATTGCTTATCGTGGCAGGAATCGGACGCAGGGGCGCCATGGGTACCTTTCGCAAGTTGTTGTTTTTTTGTTTTTTGTTGTTTTTTTTTTTTTTGTTTTCCTGCCACAGAGTTCACCTTATTAAGAAAATAAATCACACTCCAGTAATCATCGAGCAGCTGCTTTCACGGCTGCGTCAAATAAAACCCCCGAGTCAGCAGCTACCGAGCTTGAGGGACCGAAAGATCAGATTTTCAAAGATGATTATTAATGACCTTTTTTTTCTTCTTTTTTTCCCTGGAAAAAACAAAAAGGTGTTCGCTTCTAAACTCCGCAGCGTGCGTGTAGTTCATAAACATCGCTCAGTGTCACGACGAGCCCACGGGATGCATCGTCTTTTAATATTTCATTATTCTTCTCCGGAAAATAAATAAATAATAATAACAATCATAACGCAGTGCTTCCTCGTAGCTTTACAGGCACTTAATTCAATCAAACGAGCCGAGGTGCCGAAAGATCTGTACGTCCAAACTAAAAAAAAAAAAAAAAAAAAAAAAAAGAGGTTTCAATGCAGTCGAGCTATATAAAGAAGATTCAATTTCTCACATGAGAGCTACAATTAACCTTTGTGTAGATAAGAGCAGTTTTGCCTTCTATAAAAAGGATACACTTAGCAGAGTGCGTTTGAGTGTGCTTTATATAAAGAGCCCCCTTTTTGAAAAGGCCTGTCGAATACCTGTCACTCAAAGGCAGGTTTTTATTGTGTGTGTGTGTGTGTGTGTGTGTTCTCAGTTGCGTGTGCCTGTTTGGGATCGTTGACGAACCTCCAATTAGGCATTAATCTGCCACTTGCGTGCACACAGACAGGAGAAGAGGCTCCTCGTTTGCTCTTTCAGGCGTTAACAGTTTCTCAAACATTGCCCGTGGCCCTCACAGCACTAATGCTAACCCATCTGCATTGATCTATTGATACATTGATTAGTTGTTTTCCCTCATTAGAGGCAGTGCGAGTCAGTGCAGAGATAAACGAGAGTGGTAAGGGCCTCTCGAAAACACAAAGGGAAGGAAAATAGAAAACTCTTCAGTGAATTAGCAAGGTCACTATTATGTTTTGTTTTTTTCCGTTTTTTTTTTTTATCTGTTTGGCTGTCTGTCACGGCTTTTGACAGGGGGACTTGATCTGAGCGTTTAGCATTTGAATGGAGACAAGAAGGCGGAAAAGGGGGGGGGGGGATAGAGTGAGAGTTGGAAATCAGCATCAGAATAAACATCAGAGCAGCTTTACATCAAACCACCCCAATCCACCCCCAGCCCCCCCACCTCCCATCGCTCGGTATCTCTACAGGCGAATGATGGATAGGCCGTGCTCCGGCCCCCACCTGCCCTGAGTGAAGGATGAGGGGGGAAAAAAAGGAGCGAGAGAGGTACAGACTGAAGCACCACAAGCATGACCCTGACACGGGATCTTTTTTTTCCGTTTTTCGGCCGGAACGTGTGTGAAATTTATTCGAGAGATGGCATTTAGTTTAACATGGAGCGGTCACGAGAAGAGACCAACCGAAAAGCCAAGTGGAAAAAAATGACAATCGGAAAAGTAGCACAGAACTTTGCCAACCATATATATATATATATATATATATATATATATATATATATATATATATGTGATCTCTGGTCATGGCACATAGAGCCAGGAAGATAGAAGTTGGGGTTATAAATGGCTCCGTCGTGTTCCTATAGAAGGCGTGACCCAAATAAGCGAGTGCTTCTCAGAACGCAATACTAGGAGAATGTGGGACAGTCTTCGAAAGATGTTCATCCAGGTCAGAAGGTCGTCATTACGGCTCCCTTTCTGCTCTTTTTTTTTCGCTGAAGCAGCAACAAGCAGGGAAGACACCGAGGGCCCTGTTAAGACCAGTTAAAACCTTCAGGGAGGACAGGAGATTAGAAAGACACAGAGCTAAGAGAGAGAGAGAGAGAGAGAGAGAGAGAGAGAGAGTGAGAGAGAGAGAGAGAGAGAGAAAGAGCAGAGTGAGAGAAAGAGCAGGATAGGTGGGCCATCAGTGGTGACTGATGTTTCTTTTAGTCACCACAAGAGTCCGAAAGGACACTTCCTCTCACTCTGACTCTGACCTTCTGCTCTGGACGCACGGGATCAATATCATCGGCAAGAGCTCGTCCGCTTGGGCCTGCGGCGAATGAAATATGAAAAAAAAAAACTTGGCGGCCGCTGCCTGATGCGGGGATCCTGCACGTGTTATACATCTTTATAACAGTCAAAAAAATGAACCTTAAAAGAATGCGCTTCTCGTTCTGGTTCGAGTGTTGTAGTCGAGATACGCTTACACCCAGATTCCTGTAAAGCAACGCCACCTTTGTTAA
This sequence comes from Kryptopterus vitreolus, assembly GCA_030449085.1. Lineage (NCBI taxonomy): Eukaryota > Metazoa > Chordata > Actinopteri > Siluriformes > Siluridae > Kryptopterus > Kryptopterus vitreolus. The sequence continues at coordinate 23,623,206 of JACRUU010000015.1, forward strand.
ACGTTAAACAGAAATATACAGCGAGTAAAAATTCTAGAAATTATGATTTTCTTCAACATAATGGAAGTGGTACTACATTGCAAACGGTCTTTATTTTTCCTCTTCTTCTTACTTTTTTTATATACATCCAAGCTGCTGCTGTATTGAAATTTCCCCACTGTGGAATGGATAAAGGTTTATCTTATCTTATCTTGCAGATGTTTTCCTGCATGTTATAAATCCTGTTTTAGGGAGGGGGGAAGTGTAGCTCAGAGGTTAAGGCGATCGGCTACTGATCGGAAGGTCGGGGGTTCGAGCCCTGGTATCACCAAGCTGCCACTCTTGGTCATTGAGCAAGGCCCTTAACCCTCCGTTCTCTAGGGGGCGCCGTATCATAGCTAACCCCAGCTTCCAAAACAAGCCAGGATATGCAAAAGACACACTGTAATGTATATATATATATATATATATATATATATATATATATATATATATATATATATATATATATATATATATATATATATAGTATATATAGCGCTATTCTTAACAACTACACTGTCTCAGTTGCATAAATTTGAGTATTTTGACGTAGTAATTGGATGGCCACGTTATACCCGAAACTTCCCCCTGTGTCTCGTCAGCCGTCCCGATTTGAAAGACTCTGAGATGCGCTTTATTGTATACTGATAAAAAAAAAAAAGGAATTAAAAATTGCGCTGAAACTTGAAGCTGCATTACATCTATATGGAGAATCAGTAAAGATCGCAATTCGATTGTCTTGGCTGCATTATATAAAAGTGTTACAGTGTCTGGGTGGTGGGGATTTGTTAGGTGTCGAGGGCATTATGAAGCGGGAGGTGAACGGTTTGCATGCTCAATACGAAAGGGCTGAATCACGGTCCCGAGAGACCAACTCTCCCACGCCATCTCTGGTTCCACGTCCCTCCGATCCACCTGCTTTACAATACCTGCGCTATAGACTCGGCTGGAGGCTATTTTTATTTCAGAATGGCCTTTGTGGATTTGTCGACATGTGTATGTGTGTGTGTGTGTGTGTGTGTGTGTGTGTGTGTGAGAGAGAGAGAGAGAGAGAGAGATATGAAAACGACAGAGGAAGAGAATTACCTGGAACCTGCGCATGTCTCGTGGGTTGCCCGCATTCTTCAGGCAGTTCTGATTGCACTTGAGGAAGAATTTCAGAAAGAATCTGCACAGAAGAGAAAAGAAATACGCGTTAGACGATCAATCCGAACCCCCGAACGCACTCGGCAAGAAATAAAAAAAAAAAAAACCTCAGACGGGGACGGATCGATGCTACGGAAAATAGATACGGACTTCCCAGCATAGGCCAAAAACTCCACAAGTTGTAAACGCGGCGGTTTATAAAGCCCAAAACATTTAGCACACAAACACACACACACACACACACACACACATGCACCAAGCATGCTCAACAGTAATGATCAGGAGTGTTTTGTTCAGAAAGTCTCCCAGCGGACGTCTCACAGAAAACTGTCTGTCTGTCCGTCTGATGCATACAA
>JACRUU010000015.1:23629728-23632228 GCA_030449085.1 Kryptopterus vitreolus
TTACCTCAGACTCTCCCATAGGCTCAATCTATGATGGTTTTCAATTGATATGGCGCTAAATTTGTCACTTTGTAACTTTAAATTGTGTGACCAGACGGAGTGTTATCATGTATCAATATTCATTTTAGATTTGAAAATTGGAAAATGTGTACTTTTGATTTTTAAACAGCACTGTTTCCTCATGTGGTAATAAATTTAGTATGTGAGCTGTGTTGCATCAAATGCGTATATGTGTGGATATATAGCTGTGTGTATTTATGTGTGTGTGAGTGTGTGTGTGTGTGTGTGTGAGAGCAATCCCTGCCACCCTGAGGCAGAATATGCCTTTACCTGAACAACTCTGGAATATACAACTATAGCCATTCCTTCCACTCCTCCTCCTACTCTTTCTCTCTCTCTCTCTCTCTCTCTCTCTCTCTCGGTTTCCCTTCCCTCATTCCTTTTCCTCTCGTCCCTCGCTCCTAATGTGGAACATGCCTTTGACATCATTCCCCAAGCGCATCACTGGCCCTGTCAATCAGCAGCCATTTTGTCTTCGACTGTGGCCTCATTAAATCTCTCTCCATCTACCCCTCCTCCATGCTCTCAGCTCTCATCCCTCTCTCCCTCTCTCTCTCTCTCTCTCTCTCTCTCTCTCTCTCCCCTCTCTCTCCCTCCTCCCCCTCTCTCCCTCTCTCTCCCATCTTCTCTCCCCCCTCCTTCGCTCCACACCTCCTCTTTGTGTTTACCTGAGAGCTGATCACAGTGTGTATGCTCCATCACAGAAGTCATGGGGAGATCTCTCCAGCTGACTTATTGCCTACACTCTGGGGGGTCACACGCTCCCTCGTTTCCCCTCCCCTCCCTTCCTTTTCTGCCTTGTTCATAAGGCAGTTTAACACGGGGTGGCGGTGGTGGTGGAGGTGTCGGGGGGCTTTTATGAAGAGTCATTGTTGTAAATCCGTGCATGCCCTCCTCCTGCCCCTCCACCCCCACTGTTTTGCCCTCTTCGCCCGCTCCGAGTCCACTGACAGTGCTTTGATGTGGGCCACAGCGGCTCGAGTTTCCCTAAGACGAGATGGAGCGGCTGCGTCCTGATCCGCCAAGCCGCACATGGCCAGAGGTGCTTGTATGTATAGCTGACGTGGCAAATTATGTCTAAATATATTGCACATGGACACACACACACACATTTTTTCCAACACATCCACACTTCCCTATTTCAGCCTCACCTTGTCATCATCCCTCTTGCTCCCTCTCTCCCTCTCTCTTCTCTTTTTTTTGCTCTTTCCTCTCCTCTTCCATCCCATCCAACATTCATATGCTCAGATTTCTTTTTTTTTTTTTTTTTTTCAAGATGGCCCTAATTAGGAACTGTCATCTTTGCAGATTTTAATTATTAATTAAAGACAGGAAGGAGAGGGAAGGGAAAAATACATTTCAAATCAGGCCAAGGCTATGCACACACGTACGTGTGCACACACTCTCTCACACACACACACAGTTCCTCACACACACAAACATGCTAATGTGTGACCTGCCTGAAGTCTGGGCCGTGTGGTCTGGGAGATGCTGATTAAAAACATATTAAAACATTATAAATGATTAATGCAGGTCCAGTTCAGGGTGGCAATTATTGGTTTTAGCACACGTTATCCAGCCTAATGACTAGAGCATCGCCTCGGTGTCACAACTCCCACACATCAAGCGGAGCGTGAGAGCGACAGTCAGCACGAGTTTAAACACTTCCATGGAGGCTATACGTAAATAACGGAGCTAAGGTCTCAATGCACTCGGCTGTAGGAAAGAGAACAGTGTGCACTAATGGATTTTCGATTAGGAATGAATAGAAGTACAAGCTCGCGTGAATACCAGTTTACACTGCTGTGTTTAAAAACAAATCGGGAGTTGTTTTTTTTTATCTCATTCTATCATCCACAATCTGGAAAACGATGCAAAAGTGGAGGGATTTTAGAGTCGGCACACCTCTCTTGTAGCTTGAAACTTCTACAAACATTTGTATAAACAAATTGATATAGAAATTGCTTGCTTGTTACTAATAATAAAGTTATTTCCATTGGATAATTTATACAGCAATCACAAATAACAAGACAAAGAAAGAAACGAGTCTTTGAACGCATTTTTAAAGTCTAAAATTGAGATAGAGAGAGAGAGCAAGAGCACGAGATGTTGATGAGGATGACAAAAGGGGTCTTTTACAAGCAAAATACAACACAGAGCGAGAGAGAGAGAGAAAGAGAGAAGGAGGGAGCAAGAGGCCATGGCCGAGACGGGCGAGAAGAGAACGAGGGCGAGAAATGGCAAATGAAGAGAAGCTGGATTAGGAGCGGCGGCGTCCGGAGATGACGTGAGTGCCATATTTTGTGCAACAATAATGCGACTGGCAGCAGAGATCCTTGTTTCTGATTCATCTAGTGCCGTATGGCAGAGCTTTGTCAGTCTGTGCGCGATATAAATTATTCAGCCTGAGAGATGGCAATTACAGAGCCCTGCACAACCA
>JACRUU010000015.1:23634728-23637228 GCA_030449085.1 Kryptopterus vitreolus
CGTTCATCAGGATCACAAAAGATGAGTTGGACCGATCGGGCCGAGAGATCAGAGTGCACGAGAGAAGGGCGGGGAGAAAAATCCAAACCCGTGTTACCTATGTACAATGGTAATGTTCCACCGCGAGCGGGTCTGCGTGTCCCCGGAGGGCGAGACCTCATTAATTGCTCCTGTAAGTGGGGAATCCGGCATGGGGCCGAGATTCAATACAGGAGCATTTATCCCTCCTCTCGCGCTCATTGCTGGGTCGTCATATCCCAACCCATAAGGTGGCAGGCGCAGAGCGGCTCGGATAATGAAAATTTCTTCAAGTATAAAATCCTTAATCAAAATGCTGCCGGTGTCATCTTGCACTGGCGGAGAATCGCGACTTAAATTAATATACAACAGAACCTTTGGCTAAATTAACATGCCCTCATTTGCCATGCGAATCCCCAGGCCGGGCCTCGGATGGAGGGATGAGACGGGAAAAGGGGAGGGGGGAGAGAAAAGAAAAAAAAACAGTGCAGAGGGATAGAGAGGAACAAGATGTCGCTTCACCCCTAGCTATGAGCTCTCCAACTTCCTCAGAGCGATATGTTGATGAAGGGAGAAAAAAAAAGGGTATTAATAAATAAAAAACACTAACAAGCCAGGGGAAAAAATAAACCTTGTAATTGAGTGTCTTTCTAATGATTCACATTGAGATGACAAAAAAAGCCAATTATTTGGGCCATTTTTTTTTCCGGCCCCGCGTTTAGACGCCGGATTTGTTGATGCGCAGGCTCTTGCGTTCGTCCCCAGTGGGTATTAGTGAACTCTGAGAAACGACGGTTTCAGCAAAAATAGAAAAAAAAAACAAAAAAAACATCACAGCTGAATGCAGATATTCTCCAGATATTCTCCAGATATACTCGCTTAATGACCTCGGGGACCCGACGTATGATATAGCTTTATATTTCACCCTAATGCACACACTAGCGCACCTCCCTGACGAACGCTGACAAACTCGCGCCAGGTAGACGCGAGTCGGCCTGCGAGAAACGCGAGGCGACTTGTGAATGGAATAACGCGCGGCCCGGGATGCTTGGAAACGCCGTGATCTGACACCTTTGGGAGCGATGGAGTCTCCATCCTACTTGCACATAACAATCCGTTCTGTACCGCTGAGCAGGCCTATCAGAACACATTCGCCAGTATTTAGCAGACGGGGCGGTTATCTAATAGTAAATATAAATTGTTGCATATTTCCCCCCCCTCCTCCAGTGACGCTCCTCTGTGTTTTGACAAAGCTCCGGTGAGGTTACAGCATTGGCCTTGACAGGCGAGGCGTCAGCTTTTTTCCCTAACCACATGAGAACTCTCAATTTACTACGACACGTCTCCCTCTCTCTCTCTCTCTCTCTCTCTCTCTCCCCCTCTTGGTGTGTTTCTCTCTTTGCCGAAGCCCCATCTGCATGCACTCAGATTAAACATTCAATTTGCTACCTGATAGGCCACAAGGTCCGCCACTTACCATACAAATGAAAAAAGTGTCACTGTCAACCCCCCCCCCCCCCCCCCCCCAACACCCCCACCACCTTCCCCCCATATTCGCCCTGACCCTGCACCGTACTCGCCTAATAATCCTGTAATATTTACTTCAGGGAAATTATGACGCGTGGCATATTTATCTTCATGAAAAACGTGCATGTAAAATTGAAATAGCCTTTTGAATGAGGCGACGATACAGTCAGACACTAATATGCTTCATGAACTATAAAATTTAGTCACAGGGTAAGACTGCATTACTGCTAAGGCGCACACACACACACACACACACAAAAAGATGGAGAGAGAGAGAGAGAGAGAGAGAGAGAGGCGAATTTCCACCCATGTTAAGCTGGTGTGAGCTCTGGCAGCCGATTCAGCGTGATAGTCATTACGCTTACATGATGGTACAAGTCAGCCCTGTCGGATTTCCTGCGCCCCCTCTCCGGCTCCCTTGCATTAATCTCCTTCCCAATAAGCTATTTGCACTTGCTCGCTCGCGCAGCCAAATTGAAATAAGGTGTAAATTTGCGGGCCTTAAATCCGAACAAGTACAGACAGATATTTTTCACCTGCCTCCGCTCATTTTCTCACAAGTAAACACGACGTGCCGAACTCTTTCATGCTTTTCCGCTTTCCAAAAACGACCCCCCCATCACCCCCCCCCCCCACCACCACCACCATCCCGCACACGTTCCCTATTTGTTTGTCTTGTATTTATTTATTTTGTTTGTTTGTTCGTTTGCCTTTTATTTATTTTTTTTGGTTCCTAAGCATTACCTTTCAGTAAAAAAAAACATATTTGAATAATACAGTCTCCTAGACAGCTGTTGGCTCAATCCATGAACGCTCACATAGCTCTTTGGAAAACATTGTTTCACATCGAAAAAAAAGGGGAAAAAAAGAAAAAAAACGTCACTGATTGGAATTTGCATGGCAATTATGCTTACAAAATAGGTAAAGCAACATAGCATGAAGCGCTTCTTAAGCA
>JACRUU010000015.1:23642228-23654728 GCA_030449085.1 Kryptopterus vitreolus
AGGTGCGAGGGCAAGAGAGAGAGAGGGAGAGAGAGAGGGGGTGAGAGGAGATCTTTGTGATGTGGCTGAATCTCCATCTAAATGAAGGAGAAATTAGGGCAGATTTTGTGTGTGTGTGTGTGTGTGTGTGTGTATGTGTGTTACTGCCAAAAGCCTGGGTGTAGCAGCCTGCTGGATGTCAGGTGGCTGTGTGTTACCCCCAAGCTCAGCTGCTCAGTAGCACTCACTTATTCTCCCCTACTGCACAATAACACGCATCCATATAGTCCAGCCAAGTCTACACACACAGATCTCACACACACACACACACACACACACACACTGATCTCACACACAGGAGGACACTGAAGGAGTCAAATTAATTTTTTTTATTTTATATATATATATATATATATATATATATATATATATATATATTTTTTTTTTTTTTTTTTTTTTTTTTTTAATAATTGTGACTATCCTATTTGCTCTTGTGAGAAAGAAATGATTGACAGGGAGGCAACAGCACGGAAAGGTGAGAACAATTAGGCTCCGGTCCATCGTTTCAACGCCATCTTCCTTTTTCTCCCTTTTGCCCTCTATTCCCATCCAGAACTCCACTCCAAACTGGACCAAATCCACAAATCCCTTTCTCTCTTTTCTATCTATCTATCACTCTTTTTTTCTCTCTCTCTCCTCTCTGATGCTTCTCTTTGCTTCACCCAACATCCACCCCAACCCCCCCCCCATCACCATGCGCACACTTTGGCCTCACAGCATGTTGCTGGCACGATCCGCTCCGACCATTATGCGAGTAGAACCCGCTTGAACCTGCCCTCTGTCCTTCACATCCCCATCCATCCCTCCTGTCCTTCATGCCCATGGAAAGAGGGACGAGAAGGATGAGAGAGGGGACAAGGGAAGGGAAGGGAGGAGGGAGGGATGTGGGTGTGTGGGTTAGGGGAGAGGGTTTTGCCGAGCCAAGTTGTGACACTGCCACATATGGCCTCCTCCATCACTCTGGCTAATCAAGCAGCAAGCAGAAGTGAGGGCGCTCTAATTGCCAGGCACCTCGAGAACGCCGGCGTTTGTCGAGGAACGATCTGGACCCAGACAAAAGAGGAGCGTTTTTGTTTTTTTTTCACAGGTGAATGTAAATACATCATAAAAAAACGCTGTATAGCAAGTGCTCTAAGAAGCGGGGTTTTAAAAAACAAAAAAATCCTAAAATGGAAGAGAAAGCGATGGTTTTTCCTTCAGGGTTCAGTCTGAATGGACACAGACAGACTGATAGACAGACAGAGTGGGAGGGAAATTTCCAAAACGGATAGAAAAAAAAAAGAAAGAGAGAGAGAGATCTTTCCCAGAAACACGAGGTTCCTTCAGGGGGACTCACAGAGAGCTTCCTGTTTTCCTGACCAAACCCAGTGGGATTTCATCTGGGATCCACACACACACACACACACACACACACACACAAATCTGAGAGGAAAAGAGGGAGATTATTCACTCGCTCCACTTCACTACTCCTTTATTTCCTTCCCTCTTTGCGAATAAACAATCCGTTGCAACTGTGGGATCGCTTTTGTTCATTCCACTGTTGTGTGTGAGTGTGTGTGTGTGTTTTATCAAAACAGTAATATATCTATATATATATATATATATATATATATATATATATATATATATATATATATATTTATTTTTTTTTTTTTTTTTTTTTTTTTTTTTCCTTTCTTCGTCTGGCCTCCGTCCTTGTTTTCCCTAAAAGGCTCTGACTGACTGCTGACATTCTGCTGATTTGCTGTTGCGGGGTATTCTGCTTGTTTGCTGTTTATTATTGAGTGGCCCATCGATGCTATCTGACCATGCAGAAATCTAAGGAAAGGGAAAAAAAAAAAACACGCAGTCCAAATGTCAAAGCCTGAATATTTCCGAACGTTTTATATAAAGAGAGCACTGGTTTTTTTTTATTTTTTTTTTATTGTAAGCCCCGCTCGACGTGTGGCCGCCGGGCGATATGCATGCAAGGGCACAGACAAGGGCCAAACTCTGTTGTTTTGGAGATGGATGGAAAAAAAAGACAAAAGGGAAAAGAAGAAAAAAAAAAAAGCATGCCGCACCCTGGCTTTTCAAAGGAGGGGGCATTCGGAGGAAAGGAGATAGAAGGAAATCAAATGAGAAGCCAAGATGTTGTGCGCTAAACTTGGAGCGGATTCAGAGGGAGAGAGAGAGAGAGAGAGAGAGAGAGAGAGAGATAGAGAGTAGAGAGAGAGAGAGAGAGGAGGAGAGAGAGAGAGAGAGAGAGAGAGAGAGAGAGAGAGAAGAGAATTTGAGATAGAGTCCAGAGAAGACTGGAGATCCCTGATTTTCAAAGAGATGATTTTCATGAGACATGAATGATGCCGAGAACTTAACATATTTCACCTATGATCAGGAAAAGTCTTTTGCAGCAGAACTCTCAAAGACAGCAGCCTTAACATATCTTCAGGAAAAGGGCAGCTCTCAAAGGTTTGGCCCGAGCTCCAGAGACTCAGGTCTTCTCTATTTCTCTGGTGCACCAGAGGGACAGATGCACTCGCACATTGCACCACACACACACACACACACACACACGAGTGCGCTCACACACGCGCAGTGTCCATAATTAAACGACCATGTTTCAATGTCCTGACAGCAGCACAGAGAACAGGAGGGACAATGCGATAATTTCATTAAGGCCTGCAAGGCGAAACTCTTAATGAGCTGTCTTTCAGAGGTAGAGGGAGAGAGAGATAGAGAGAGACCGAGAGAGGAAAGAGATGGGGGGGGGTGTTCGAGACGTAACGCCACACTATCACAGAGACACCTTGTACCCAGTTAGCATTCCCATGAAATAAAGAGCTGGGACACAGGGGCTAAAAAAGACACGTGGCACCATTACGGAGCTGAAATACGGGGCTGGTAAAGCAAGAGCCCATCACTTCTTCAAAGTGTGTGTGTGTGTGTGTGTGTGGGGGGGGGGGGGGGGTGCACAGGAAAAGGATTTTCAAGCGAAAGGAAAAGTCAATGGAGACTTTGTAACAGATATACTTTGAACTCGTTCTCTCGTTTCTCTCTCCTGCTGTTTTCTATCTACCTTGATCGCTCGCCGCGAGTCTAAAATTCGACCAGCGGATCACTGGGAACAACAGCTGCTGTTTCTAGCGCTTGAATTGTGAACTCTTTGGTAGACTTTTGGAATGTCGATCGGCGTCTTCCTTTTGGGAATCACCGACAAAAAACAACCTCCAGGTAGAAAATGTGCACAAAGGAGAAAAAAAATAAATGAACAGATCGCCCTAATTGTGCCAAAATGGACTTTGGTATGACAAAATGACGAAGGAAAGCGACTCAACGGTTATTTTGTACACCGTTTCAGGCAAACGAGTGCAGCCCTGCCGCCGGAGGACACACAGAAGTCCAAGATTAATGTAATACGATGTGCTGCCAAAAGTATTGGAACGTATATACTTTTGCCGCATTCCGTTCTACACTTAGCGCTCGTTACATGTTTACACTGCACAATATACTTATCTAGTCAAGATCTTATTTCTAGTCCAATCAAAATCTTATTGGACTCGTTTTAAGAATGAAATATTACGCAAGAGCAGATCGGATACGTTAGGATCTTCCCGTCTCGAACGGCACGGATTTTCGGATTATTGTCTCCATTAACTTGTTCTTGGGCATTGTGTTTCCGTATTTGCTGTTTGTTTGTTTGTTTGTTTGTTTATTAAAGTTTTACGTGCCCCCCCCCCCCTTGTTCTCTAACAGGCTAAGATTATTGTAATTATATTAAGATTATTTATCTTTTTTTTCTTTCTAAGGAAGTAAAGCTTAAAGTTGTTTTACCTCCAAATTGACCATTACACTGCATAAAGTGAAATCTAAGAAATTAAATAAAAGCTTATTTCTAGAGAATACGTCTTGTTTTTTGTTGCCATGAAATAAAAAACGTCTTAAAATCCCATCGCACATTACACTATACATTATATCACTATTACACTATTTCTTAATGCAAGAAAACTGTACTTGTTCATAATCCAGGAAAGTAAATATTAACTCATGTTAACAAGTGACGGATATAAAATGTGTATTCAAAATGAGTGTTGTGTTAATTTTAAGACTAATACTATTTTTTTTTTTTAATCTTATATCAGGAATTTTAAAGGTTCTATTTTGTCGTCAATACGCTGCAAAAGAAGTAAATGTTATCGCCTTTTAGGCAAAGTTTCACTAGAAACACATGATCGATAATATGTGTATGTTGAAATAGAATGCTGTGCTCATTTTAAGACTAATACCGCCGCGAAAAAAAATTCTTTTATAAAGAATCTTAAGAAAGGTGGCTAAAGTATTGTCCTCATGACCAGAAAGTTACAGGTTCAAATCCAAGCACTACCAAGCTGCCCCTAGTAGGCACATGACCAAGACCCTTAACCCTCAACTGCTTAATAGTAAGTTGGTCTGGATAAAAGCGTCTGCTAAAATACCATAAATGTAAACATCAGTACTTGAACGTAGGTTAAAAAAAACCTTTTTTTTGTCTAGTTAAAGGATCTAGTCGGATTTTTTATCGACTAAATATCAATGCTTGTTTTTTGCTTGATTTTAATACACTTTAAGTGAATCTAGCTTGAATTCAAGAATTGTTTGCCGTGCACGTATTTGTGTCTGTCAGCGAAATAGCCTCTCACTGGTTAAAGCATTGAACTCGGAAGGTCGCAGGTTCAATTCCCGGCACCACCAAGCTTGAGCAAGACCCTTAACCCTCAGTGGTAAGTTGCTCTGGATAAGAGCGTCTGCCAAATGCTGCAAATGTCAGTACTTGTGTACAGTATAAAACGTTAAAAAGAAGTTAAAGGATGTAGTTTCTCATCTTGCTTGTTTCGAGAAGGCCTTTTTTTCCCCACAGTGATATAAATACCGTCACTCTTCTTGGAGGATGTTCCACTAGATATAAGCCTGTGTTTGTGGAGATCTGTGGAGGTACTGATGTAGGATGAGGAGTGCAGACACCCCAAAGGTGAAAAACAGGGTAGAGGTCGGAGCTTAGAAGCCCCTGAAGATCTTTTACTCCTGCCGATTAAAATCATCTTCATGTAGCTCATGATACTTTTTTAAATATATATATTTAATGTATATCCGGCAACAAGTACACTCCACTGAATGCAGTGTTACTGCTTGTTCTTTTTATACTTATTTACTTTTCTTTCAAAAACTCATTAATGTAAAAGCGTAATGCTTCTTTCGGTTCATCCCTCGCTCGTTCTTTTCCTCACTGGGGGAATTTGCATACTTAATTGATCAATATGCTCCCTGCTCCTTTTGCACATCTGCCAGAGTGGTCCCAACCGCTTCCACCTCTCATCGCTCAAAGTGACAGCTCTCTCAGGCTCACAAATGCTTTCTCGCTCACTCCCTCTCGCTTTCCTTTCGGGGCTCATCCTCGTGCCAGACTTTCTCCAAAAACTCTTCTGTCCCTTGGCCGGATTTGGGACGAGGAGCCTCCAAGCAGGCCTTCGTTCTCTACCATTCGTTCTCAAGCTTGAGTCATTCGCCTTATCATAAAACGTAGCCAGATAGAGAGAATAAGTCTGGTCAGAGTGTGGAGAGAAGCCGGGAGCAGGACTATGGTGTCTGTGGTGTCTGTGGTGGTGGTGGTGGAGTAGGGCGGGGGGCTTGAGGGGAGTGGGGGGTGTGCGGTGTGATTTTCCGCATGGCTGCCCGCTCCAGTGTCACTCTGCAACATGTGCATCATTGTCTCCCATTCAGCATCTGTCATTGTGACCGCGTCTGGACAGCAGAGCTTGCAGTCTGAGCTCTTATCAGTCCAGTGTGACACACACACACTCATACACTGACACACACACACACACACACACACTTTCTCACTCCCTTTCCGTTCCACCATACTCCCACTGCTGGCTCGTCCTCCTCTCCCATAATTCTCTCTATCTCTCTCTCTCTCGTTTTTTTTTTGTTTGTTTGTTTGTTTTTGTTGTTTTTTTCCCCGCTGCTGTCTTTCTAAACGGTCAGTCAGGTGTTGAAACACAAAACAATTCCAAAAATGTCTTGGAATGTCGAAAAGTTCCGCGACTCGGGAGCAGCGACGATGAATTTAAGCTTTTTTAGGGAATTAATGGAGTCTGATACGTTAAATCCACAACTGCAATTTGTTCTGCATATAACACTCCGTGACTGAACAGAACAGATCAGCAATGATAAAACTATAACGAATGACAGTTGTGCTCTTTTTTTTCCCATTGAGTCTGGTTCCTCTCACAATTTCTTCCTTATACCATTTAACGAGAGATTTTTTCTTTGCCACGGTTTCCTTGCTCATTAGGGATAAACGTATAGGCACTAAATTCATATTTTATAAGTATTCATATTTTATCTTTATCTCTGTAAAGCTGCTTTGGGATGATCCTCACTGTTAATCCTGCTATTTCAATCAAATGTAATTGATCTGAACATATAGAAAATCCTGATCCTAAACCTAAAACAAAGATTCAGCAATGTAGACTTTGCAATTTGCAGCTTTAACATTATACTACGCTTTACTACATATAGCGTACATTATCATATCTAGCGCTTTCTTATTCTCACTATAACTAGTCAAAGACATTCCAGAACATTCCATTAGAAGGCTTCACTGCTCCGTGTTTTTGCAAACGCGTTTAAAACGATCACACAAAGGAAATGACGGAAATATGAAAATCCGATGCTTATTCTCAACCTAATGCGCATTTCCCATAGCTTTCCGTACATGTGAGAGTCTCACAAACCCACATTTTCGTCTCTTCCAATAGAGAAACTATACAGCGTTTTGTTAATAAAAGTTTGTGTGTGTGTGTGTGTGGGGGGGGGGATCTCATCAGTTATCCCTGGCAAACTTTGTCACGTTTTTTCACTTTTTGATTGATGCTTGAGCCGAGACTATCATTACTTCAATTAATTTCCTCCCAAAGACAAGAGCAAGAAGCCCTTATGAGGCGTCTAAAAATAGGGGGCCGCGATTTCAGTGCGCGAAACACAGACGCGCTACCCTTTTCTCATCTCCATGAAGGAAAACTTTAATTTCATCAGAATTCCTCAAGAGGAGTGTTAAATTAATTTGAACAGGGCTAGAAGGGGGGGGGGGGGGGGGAGGGGAGGGGAGGAGGGGAGGGGGAGGAGGAGGAGGGTGGGGGGGGGGGGGGGGGGGGGTATGTGGATGTGTGTGGGGTGTTGGATGCACAGTGACTTTGAGAAAAGAGAAATAAAATAAGATTATATGAAAAGGGAACGAGTGCTGACTGCACACTTCCTGCCGGAGCTGGGAACCTCTAAACAGCTCTTTCATACTCCGAGTGGAGCTAAATAAATGCCAATATTCACCTTGAGATTATGATCATGAAGGAGGCCTCTGGAGACCTAGAAGATAGAGTCCTCTCATCTGCGTGCACAATGTCAGGGGCGGCAGACGGAGAGAGAGAGAGAGAGAGAGAGAGAGAGAGAGAGAGAGAGAAAGGATCGGAGAGAGAAAGGGGAAGGTGGTTGGACGGAGAAATATGGCTTTGCTGAATGACTCTCTCGTTCTGAGTGAGCAGTCTTTCTGTGAGGTGTCAAGGATAAAAACCACACGCTGCAAATAACAGAGAAATGACTTCAGCTGAGCGAACAAGCAAGAGAAGAGAGAGAGAGAGAGAGAGAAGGAGATGCACTTGGCTGGTTTTAATTTGAGTTGGAAAAATACAACCTGTTTCCCCCTGTCCTCTGAATCATCCCCGCATCGATCCACAGCAAATCTGACAGGAGCACCGTTTCTAAACACTCGTAAAGCGTGCCGTGGCGAGATACAGCTCGTTATGAGACGGGTGACCTACACACATCAGATCGCTCTTTTTCCCGAGCAAACTTAGGATGCAACCTGTATCCCTGATCCCTTTTCTTTTCTTCTTCTTCTTCTCTCCATTTTTTTTGTTATTTATTTATTTATTTATTTTATTTGTACTCCGCCTGCACAGACGTGTCAGGCTGAGAGATGAATTTCAGATCAGGATATAATTGTACAGTGCGGATGGCGTGCTGCGCGAGCCTTTGTGTCGGAGGCATCACAGTGATCTATCCTCATTATTGTGTAAATAGGTTTTGGCAGGGCTCAGTAAATAAAACAGAGACTGATGGCAGGAGGAGGGGGAAGATTTGCCTTCCTCCCAATTAGACTAGCCTTAGGCTGTGCTTTTAACAGCAAATAAATCCCACAAATTGCTAAAGTGATTCTGTCATAGGTTCAAAATATGGAGAAAATTATATATATATATATATATATATATATATATATATATATATATATATATATATATATATATAATAAAAAGCATGAATGGTGGGAAAAAAGGAGAGAGGAGGAAAAAAGAGGAGTGTTTTTGAGGCTGTTTTAATGACTCAGGGTGGGTTTCAACACAGCTGGGGTCTGTTGATTGACAGGTCAGATCAGATTCCTCAGTCAGTGGGGCCAGATGGAAAAAGCAGGAATCTGTTTAATATGCAGCTTCCCCCCCCCCATATGCTTCACTTCCGTACTCCTGCCCCGGTATGAACAAAATTCCTCACCTTCTACCTGTAAAAAACGATTTTTCATAACAAATACAACTCCTGGTTCGACAGGAACTTTTCCCCTCCTTCAGAGAGGCTAAACATTCCATGATCGTTTTTTTTTTTACCAAAAGCCAAAATAGCTGTACGAAGATGAGCCGTAACTGCGCTGTAAGACCACGATGGTGCAAACACGCTCCATCCAAGAAGCATAATCCAGGAAGTGAGCGGTGGAAATGAGCTGTCCACAAGTCATCTGGGAAAGTGGATTTGAAACTTTTTTTTTTTTTCGTCGAGGGACGGAATAGTCAAAAGCTTAGATTCCAGCTGTACCGACTGTATATTTTAGCTTTAAACATTTGTGTTTAAGGCAGAGGGAATCACTGTTTGGCTTGTTTTGTCCTACAATGCTTACTTCCTGTTCTCCACTGTACCCACTTCCTGTTCTGTGTGTGTGGCGGATAATGTTTTCACAGCCAGCGTTGTTTGCTTGTTTTAGCATTGATCTCATCCTTCCCTGATGAGTGCATGTGTGAGTAGGGGTGTGTGTGTGTGTGTGTGTGTGTGTGTGTGTGTGAGAGAGAGAGCAAAAGCCCTGAAAGCAAAAATCAGATCAAAAGCACATCAGCATCTTTAGTCACAAAAACACCATGTTTATTATTAATAGTGTGTTTTGTTTTTTGGTTTTTTTTTTTGACACCAGATATATTATTGGCATGTGCAGTGTATGTGTAATATTTATATAAGGAATAAAAAACTATATCTATATATATCTATATATTATATATATATATATATATATATATATATATATATATATATATATATATATATATATATATATATATATATATATATAAATCATATCGCATTAAACAGCAGGTTACAGATCCCTGTCTTTATATATGTATATGTGTATATATATATATATATATATATATATTATATATATATATATATATATATATATATATATATATATATATATATATATATATATATATATCAAAAGACAGGGTTCTGTAACCTGCTGTTTAATGCGATATGATTTACAGTTATGCTGATGATTTTCCAATAGCAGCACGTGTTTGGTTGAACTTTTACCACAGAGATTCTACTTATTCCCCCCAAAAAATGCATTAGGAAATACTTCTTTTTTTGTGGCGTCTATGTGCTGCAGAATGTTGGGAAACATTAGACAAAAACAAGACAAAAGACTCAGTATGTCCCTGTTGTGTCTGAAAGCTGGAGACGAATCCACAAAATGTCCAACAAACATCCTGTTACAGAAAGCGTGTCAATTCCTACAAGCAAGTGCGTTTGAATCCATAAGTCTGCCGAAAGATCCGGCGAGTCTCTGTGCGTCACAGAATCGGTCTCAATCACCAATCAAACCTACAGCGGTCCGGCGTTCGGTATTAATAATACAGCGAACGTCCCTTTCATCCGCCCAAATGAGTGATATGTGGCAAGGAAGAGCGTTTTAATGCGGACAAAGTGTAGCGGGCTTAGTATCCCACAATCCTGCACTCCACGGAGCGTCCTGCCTTTATGAATCATCCTCCTCTTTCAGATCTGAATTAATGCAAATCCCTGGCACAAATCAAACTGCTAAATAATGTAGCCAAGACAATAAATTTGCCCTTATAATGCTTAAAGACGGATCCCACTGGGAGCTGCTGAGTGGAGGAACAGAGGAAGACAGAGAGAGGCCGAGTCGGATCGTTCTTTATCGTGACAGATCGCGTTTGCACACTAATTTTCTTGTTAAAGAAGAAGGAATCGAGGTAAATGTGCGAGAAAAAAAAAGTGGCGATTCTCTATCCGTTCCTCGTCTTCACCCCCCCTCCCTCCTGTTTTATGCCTGTCAGCTGAAAGGTGTGGAGCGTTTCTCCCCCGCACAGCCGCATTAACCCGGCGAACGGCTACATTAGTGCAGATTAGCATCTAACTGGGTCACTGCTCACGGTTGCTCGCTAACACATCCCCAACACATCCACCATACATCACTGCACACACCCCGCCGATCGGATCGCCGAGAGTCCGCACCGGCGCCGCACCGGATTTGCACTAATTATCGCGACTGGCCGCGAACGCAAAAACCCGAGACACGTGAAGGTCAGCTTGTTTAGCACGATGATTTCCCATCATTGATTTCCTTGTCGTATTCATATATGTGCATTTTTTTCTCCCTCATGGCCCACGTGAGATGACCGGCTTGTTTACTGGTACTTTTTATTTCCTGTCCGAGGGTTAAAAAAAAACGAAAACCTCTTAAATACGCATTTTATTCGCGATTCTTATCGCACATGAATCAAATCTATCAAGCGAAACTATCATTACCCTCCTTTAAGATGTCAACGCCAACGTTTTTTTTCTCCTTCTCTTGAATCTATTGCACACGGATATAATTCAAGAGGGAAATAATTGAGCTCGGACGCATCCTACTTGTCAGCGCTATAAAGGGAGAAAGAAATAGATAGAGAGAGAGAGAGAAAAGAATGGGGGGAAGAAAGAAAAAAAAAACATAAAGCGAACGACTGCATCGCAATCCACCCTCTTGACAGATGTGCTTCGAAGGAGGGGTTAGTGTGAGGGCAGTAAAGTAAAAAAGACAGAACGAGAGACGACGGCATGACCGTCCAGCCTGTTAATAGATCGGAAAGAAGGAAGGGAAGGGGAAAGGAAAAAAAAAAAAAAAAAAAAAGTCGACCCCGCTCATTTTCTTTTTCCGGCACAGAGCAGAGGCGCGCTCAGCGGGGAAGCTGGCCGAGAAAACGGCAGCGCAGCGGACACTCCATGCCAAGATGATGAAAGTTGTCAGAGTTCAAATTTACCCATACTCCTCACTTATGACATGATTGATTTTCCTTCAGTTCTCAAACACATGATTGTCTTTCCCTCCCTGCGCCCACTAGCACATGGCCAAGTTAATGTACACCTCTCTCTCTCTCCCTCCTTACTTCACTTCAGAGTCCGGAGGGGTTTCCAATGTGGACGAACATAGCAGGATGATTGGGGGGGGGGGGGGGGGGGTGGAGGGGGGTGAATTTGAAAGCACAATTTTCTCTCTGTCAATCACCAGTGGCTAAAAGGAACAACTTAAGCACCAATCAGAAAGGCCCGTAGCGGGGTCATGGCAGAACGAGCGCTTGGCTTTGTCAGGGAGAAAGATTGAATGGAATCCGAGAGGAAGGGCGCCGATTCATCAATGAAATCGGCGCAAAACTCGAAGCGCTGCGTATTTAAGCCGGGTCTTTTTATATCCTCCTCGCCGAGAGATGTATCAGGGTGACAACCTGCACATGCTTTCCTGCTCTAATGAGTGGAAGATGGCATTAATAAATAATAAGATTTCATTTCTTAATGCGAGATTCACTCTATCACGGGCCTCGCTTCAGAATGCGAGCGATTAGCATTTATTAAATTATTAATGAAGAATAAATAAGAGGGAGAGAGAGAGAAAAAAAAGCATGTTAAAAATCTTTCGGTTCCAGTCAAACACTCTGAAACATTAATGGAGGAGGCCAGAGTGCTATAAAAACAGATAGGCAGCCACAGTGAATTATAAATTGCTATTGATTTTTTTTTTTTTTCCTCTCCCTCTTCCTTGGTGATGAGGCTCTCAGGTAATCGCATGTTGCCACATGTAAAGTGCACTTTCCTGGCAGAGGCAAATACCAGCCATCAAATATATATGAGACGGCTGAATGTATGACCAATCTCATTTTGCAAACAAGGAAGAAGAGGACAGGGACTCGGGTGGAGTGTGTGTGTGGGTGTGTGTGTTGGGGGTGGGGGGTCAGACACACACGCGCACACAGTCAATTTTGGTGTGTGCGTATGCGGACTCCTCGGGAGTTTATAGAGGTATAGTGGGGGACCCTGCCGAGCTGCGGTTTGATATGTTGCCTTGT
>JACRUU010000015.1:23657228-23942228 GCA_030449085.1 Kryptopterus vitreolus
GCGCGAAAGCAGTAAACAAAAGCGAATGATGGAAACATGTTTGTCTGCCCTGTGTCAGCTATATGATATCAGGCTATAATGTTGTATACTGCACATAGAGGTATGTGAAGATTCAAAATCTAATCTCACATCCACCCACACACACACACACACACACACACACGCACACACACACACACACACAATGTTAGCACAGCAGGGCAGGTTATTGTGCTCAGCCTGTCATTGAGACACGGACATATGTCAATGGTATCAACTAGCAAACCCTCATATTCTCTTCCGCCTACCTCTTTAAGACCCAGATCTATTACACACACACACACACACACACACACAGCACAACCAGTTATTTCCACCCAACCAGCCTCACAGTGACACACACACACACATAAACCCCCTACACAGATTTCCAACCCTTGCACCACTGCCCACCCCCAAGATCCAAACTCTCCCGTTTCTCTGCAATGACCTCTGCGCTCTGGAAACAATTACTCCTGGAAAGCCTGTCAATATCATTATTTTTACAAGAAATCAATACACTTCACAAAGTTAATGGAGGATTCAGTGCAGAGGCGTTTACCCTCTCTCTCTCTCTCTCTCTCTCTCTCTCTCTCTCTCTCTCTCTCTCTCTGTTTCTCGGTGTCAGGGTCCAGCAGGGGAGGAAGGGCAGCCGGGCACAGATGACAGATTCTGCTGGACGTGTAGCAGACAGTCCGAGGCGAGCTGAGGAAAGCAAGAACGAGGGATGGAGAGATAGAGTGTGGATGGGGGGTGGGGGGGAGGTGGTGAAGGAGGATAGAGACAGAAGAGAAAGAGGAGGAGGAGGAAAGGAAAAGGGCTGAAGGCAGACGTGGAAAACGTCAAACACGGCAGGCAGGCCAGCTCTAACGAGCCAAAGATGTCAGCCGCTACCAGTGTTCATTCGCCAATGAACATCTCGCCGGGAGTGAGCAAGAGAGATCGAGAGATTGAGAGAGAGAGAGAGAGATCGAGGGAAAGAGAGAGACAGAGAGAGACAGAGAGAGAGAGAGAGGATGCCTAGGAAACAGGACAAGAGAAGCTGCCAGTGCAATGCGCTCCAACAGTTTATTTCTCTCTCCCTCGCTCTCACTCTCTCTCTCTCTCTTTCTGTGTCATCTCTCTCGATGGTCATGAGATGGCCACAATAAGAAAATGGACACTGTTCTTGGCTGCAAACAGGAGCAACATACAGGGGGAAAAAAAGTATCCTAAAATAATGAGGTGCACAACAGCCGGATGTTGGGAAAACCATGTTGTTGTTATTGCTGTAGTTGTTGTTGTTGTTGTTGTTGTTGTGACCTAGGATGCAATCAGGGACCAGTTGTGGAGCAAAATCTCAATTTTAAACAAATGTTCTGTATGGAGTTTATAGCAAATGAACAAAAGAGCACCTTTGGAAAAGTCACTTGTTGAATGCACAAACGTCAAGTCAAGTGCTTTGTCATGTCCATAGTAATAACGCAAACACCATAGATTATGTCGAAATGCTAAGACAGGGGTCAGCTGGCAGAGCACAATCCAGATGTGGAGGTTTTCAGCATATACATAATGTCTGTTTGAGAAATTCTATGTCACAACTGATGGAGGGGGAAAAAAAATGAAAGCAGGCCAATCATAATGTATGGAAATAATTTGATCTAAGGCAGATCGAAAAATGGACGCCTTCCCATAGATGTTAGTTTTCTTATAATCATGATAACGGCTTGTTCATCGGATCCATGAAATATAATAATAACAATCTTGTTTGTTGTTTGAAAGTTGTTGTTTTTTGTCTTTGTTTTTTTTTTGTGCCGGACCTTGAAAATTCCCACCGAATACAGAGTCCTAGATTGGTGTAATTACCCGATTTATTTCGCCGGGCCCGAGTACACGGAACGTCCCCGATTCCCCCGCACCGCACGCCAGCTACCTCTTTAAGCGCACTGATTCACTGCTGTGAAATAGTAGCAGCACTTTTCTATCAGCGCTCCCCAGATGGCTTGCAAGCTGTGCCAAAAATGCCTCTTGTCAACAGCCTTCGTGAACTACGAGATCATATGGTGACAAGAGATATGTCTTTATATCAATTTTGTATTAGGGTCTCGCCATTGTTCGACTGTCCAATTCATCACAGGCGAATATTGGTGCGAGGGCCGACTCGGGAGGAAATAGCTCTCGCGTCTTGGAGAGGAAGATGTGCGCGTTGGCAGGTCCTCGGAACGCTTGGACGGATGTAAAGCGCCGCTCCATAAATCACGTCGCAAAAGTTTTTTTCTTTTTTTTTTTCGTGCATGTATAGATATTTCCTTTTTTTTTTCCTTCGGAAGTAAAATGTTTTACATTATAAGAGAGTCCCGAACTTTCCGCGCGCTCTAAAGACGGAAGAAAGTTTTGTGTTGTACACGCTCACGGGTTTTTCACACGCATACTGACACTCGCATTCTCAGAACTATGCAGCGCTCCGTGCCAAGTGAGCTGAGCTTTTTACCGGATGTGGAGTGATTTATTTTGCTGGCATTTCCTTTTCCTGATATATGTGTGTGAGTGAGCATATGTGTGTGTGTGTGTGTGTGTGTGTGTGTGTGGACAGGGTGGGATGAGCTGAAATCTTGGCCGGGGCCAGTACGTCATAAAGAGCACAACGGGTCAGACCAGTGCACTATAGTTTCTGAAATGTCAGAATTTAAGACATACAGTGTGTGGGAGACAATGTGTGTGTGTGTGTGTGTTGGGGCTGCTAATGTAAGCCACATGTAGATGTTGATGGCTCTAGATTATAAAGCAGCTGCGCTCTCATTGGCCACAGCAAGATGGGAAACGGGAAGTCTAGGGAGGGCAAAAAAATAAAAAAACATCTTCACGTCAACGAAGCTGAAAGCCCTTGGCCCAAACTCCCAACGCTTCCACATGCATCAGAGAGCACAGTACAGACAGGCAGATCTTCAACAGGCAAAATACAGAACCCGGGGTGGGTGGGTGGGTAAATAAATAAATAAATAAATAAATAAAGGTGAAAAGAGCACGGGGAATAAAAACGACAGGCCCAAATTGAACATTTGCCTGACATGATGGAGAGGTGCGAGCGATTTTTTTTCTTCTTCTTCTTCTCGTGTTGTATTACCCCTGTTCTGCATCGACAATAACACATTTTCCCCCACTGAGCTCCCAGCTGATTCGCCAGCACTGAACTGCACTTATGAATTATCTGACACTTTTCCCTGCCTTTCTCCTCTGACAACCGAGCTCTGTGGAAATTCCAAGGCGCCTCTGCTGACAAGCAGAAATATCAATATTTGAATAAATTGCACATTTTCAAACTCTCTCTCTCTCTCTCTCACTTTCTTTCCGAATCTCTCTCATCCTGTCGGAAAAAAAAGGGGGGGGGGGATAGGCGTTGAAGTTGTTTTCTTTTTTTTTTAAGGACTTATCCCCAGGAGCCCTAAAGGAAGAATTCAGAGCGAAACCGTTTCATCATGAGAGAGCTGCGCTGAGTGACATCTGAAGGAGGCGTCAGAGTCGACCTGATGAAGTTTACTTCCTTCCAACTACAAACACACATGCTCCAGCTTTTTACCCCTCCACCACACACACACACACACACACACACACACACACACACACACACACACACGGTCCTCTGTCTTACTGCTCAAAGAGCGAAAAACAGCGCAACATGGCTTTAAAGGCGCGTTCGCAAATTGACAGGCCAGCATTCTTCTTAAAGATTCATCAGAAAGGTGTGTGTGTGTGTGTGTGTGTGTGTGTGTGTGTGTGTGTGTGGTTGGAAGGTTAGTTTTGACAGAGACGGATCCCGAGGCTGATTAAAAGCAACTTGTTAGCACTAAGTCTTCTAAGCCGGCGATACTTGCCGCTAACAAGAAACAATATAGAGACAACAGAGCGCTGTCATTAACATTTATGAGTGGCGCACGTGTCACTCAAGACGTGCCGTTACAAATAAAGCCGTTTAACGTGGATCTACGAGCGAGAAGTGCGTGTGTGTGTGTGTGTTTCATTTGCATGCCTGTTTATACGCCGCTCTTAATGGGGACGTCAGAGCGCCGTGTCGGCGAACGCTCCTGAGCCGAGCCGAGACAAATGTCAGCGTACTTTATAAGAGCGATCATGTTTAATAAAATGCATCGTTAGAGATGAGATCAATATGAAAGAGCCCGGGCCGTTCAAGCAAAACAAACATGATGAGCTGAACACCCTCGCTCTACCCCACCCGGATCCAAAACACACACACACACACACTCTCTCTCTATCACGCAAAATCCCGAATATTTTTTCACATACTTCTGGTGTTTAAACTGGAAAAGACAGTGTGTTAATACACAGATGCTTTCTAATTTAGCTTAACAACACGATTCACTTTTTTCCCCACCCGTACATGTTTGACAGACGTGTCCCCTGTATTGTATTTCTTGCAAAAAATAAAAAAAGACCGGCTATCAAAACACGAAGGCGAAGATCCGTGGCAACGATTTAGCGCCCAAAGACAACACTACAGCACACGGACACACTCAATCTGAGCGGGTGTGTGTACACTGGCTAACACGAGGCAGTGTGTGGAACAGGATTAGCGTTAGCAGCTCTGTGATCTGCGCGTGTGTCTATCGGGCGGGGGTTTGTGTGTGTGTGTGTGTGTGTGTGTGTGTGTGGGGGGGGGGGGTGTTGTGGTTGTGTGTGATGGGAGCATGATGTGGGTGGGGGGGGGGGGGGGGGGTTTATGGGGGGAAGGATTCGCTGCGCATTCAGCTTCTCGTCCCCCCTTTTTTCAATTTCGCCCCATGTCCCGGTAAACTAACACTGCACTGATGCCTTTCACCCTTCACTGGCCACAGGCTCAGCGCTAATCAGGATTACTCCACTCCGTCAACACTGATTTTAATAAAAAGAAAGAGTGTGTGAGAGGGAAAAGACAAAAAAAAATAAATTATCATAAATATAGAGGGAGGTCTGGCCTTGCTGGCTGCATGTTGTGGTGATAGCAGAAGGTGATTAAAATCTCATTCAATGGGAATCCAACTGATTCAGGGTGGTCAGACAGAGGAGCACACATGCTCTCCCACACACACACACACACACACATTTCCTGGTATGATGAGCAGGCAGCGTGATTATTATTGGTCGTGCTCCCGAGTCACTTCTGATTGCATATGCACGCGCAAATTGGCACAAAGCAGATTCATGAACAACAAATGATGGAAGAGGAAGCCTGACCTCTTCTCACCCGGATGCTGTTACGTTCAGGCATTCGGCGTTCCGTATTAATTTGCTGTCTCTGACAGGGGAAAAAAAAATGCCACCAGTTAAGCAGTGATGAGACACTTTGCTTTGCTTCCTCGTCTCTGTCATGCTAACACGCTATGACACTTACCTTTTTAAACGAGTGTTGCTTGTGACCAGCACGGGGTCGACAGGGTTAAAAAAAAAAAAAAAAACACTACCTGAGCGAAACGAATCAGCGAGTCCGGCCTAATTATTTCATTTTATTTTTGGTTTGTTGTGGTTAAAAGGGACGAATAGTTAGCGGTGTTAACGGTTGCTTGTAAGCAATCGGGGTTGTGTGCATGCGTGCGCGAGAGTCTGCGGTTTAATTACCATGTTGACACGTGTATCTGATGCAACACTGCTGCTAGTCAGTGAAACCGCTGTACAAACAAGTAGCAAGGAAAAAAAAAACATTCCATGGAAGGTTGTAAGAAAATCGGAGAAACACCAAGCTAGTGGAAACGAATATCGACTCAAGGAACAAGGGCTAACAGGATTTCCTAGCGGTGTCGCTAATAACGCTTCCTAGCGCAATTACGAATGGGGAAAACTACTAGAAGGAGCAAAACAGCAGATTCAAGCGTATACACAACAGACACAAATTGCTTCCAGCGGTGGTTCATTTCACTCAAATCCAAATTCGGGGACTTACTTGAGACGTAAGTGTGAATGATTTCTTAATGAAAAGGTCTGAGAGAAAACGACTTAGCGCTTGCTTTTCTTCGCTAAATGCTAAACGTTTTTCATACTAGGTGTCTAATAACACATATTTCTCAATGCTATTTGTCTAAAAGGGGAAAAAAGCCATGTATATAACATTACTGCTAGGTTCCCTTGGCTCTCTTTAATGCAAAAGAAACTAGCTGGCTAGCTAACATTACAGCTTCCTGTATCGCAAAATGTACCCTGTGATGTACCACAGGATCCTATTACTGGCTGTTTTTTTTTTGTTGTTATTTTGTTTTGTTTTTGCTCTCCTAACATTACGTTCTCTCCATGACACCCCTGAATTGTGTCTCGGTCCAGGCAAAGAAAGCGGTCGAGTCGAATATCCGGCGTTGCTGCTAGTTTACCTCGGCGCATTTCGCTTGTAATCCGGGAGGCGAGCGGAAGCGTGTGACTGAAAGTGTTCATTGTCTCGGCCGTTAAACGAGAGGTGGCACTCCGAGGTGTCGGGGATCGGAGCCACTCCAAGAGGTCCGGCTTGTTTTTCGGGAGCAGTTTAACACGACGGAATCGATGGAAGCGGAGAAAGTGCATCGCCATTAAGCCGAGTTAATGGCTTGTAAAACAAACCTGTTGAAAGGTGCGAACGGGAGGAGGAAGGAGTGTGCGCATACGAGCGGTTTATATACTGAACGCCAGATTTATTGTGTTGCCTCATTCGATGTGTATCTGGAGTTTATTGTGGGTGTGTGTATGTGTGTGTGTGTGGGTGTGTGTGGGTGTACATAGTAGCTAAAGACTTGTCTGGCTTCTGTCAGGTTGACAAGCCTGAACGTTTAAACAGAAGGAAGTAAGGGAGTGACCCCAGACGCTTCGAGGAGATAATGTCCAAATTTCTCTGTCTCCCCCCCTCTCTTTCTGAAATCACCCAGGCCAATTAAAGCTGCTCCACTCAGAGGGGAAAAAAAAGTCAGGACTTCCTCTCCCTCCTCCTCTTTCCCACTCCGCTCTGTCTCTCTGCTTAGCAACTCCTCATCCACACACACACACACACACACACACACACACATGGACCCACTCGCAGCTGTTGCATTCCTCTCCTGCTATCCAACATACCTGTCTCTCATCTCTCTCCTCCTTTATCGTGTCATTAAAGCACAGCACCGTCGGCTCGGGCGCGGCAGTGTCGTCTCGCTCCCGCCGCGCATGAGGTGGCAGCTGCTGCCGGCTTTTGGCACAGACGCCTCGCATTGTTGCAGTCCGACCAGCCTGGCATTCTGCACCGAGCTGCGTGTATAATTTTTCTGTGTGCCTGGCAGTGAGACAGGACTCGCCTTGAGTTGATCCTCCACAGCTGGGAACCTTGTCAGAGGAACAGCACTGAGCTCGACTTGGAAACGAGCTTGAACTCTGAACGTCTTTTTGCGATTCGAGATTTCTGTGTGTATAGATATATTATACCTATATCTGGTCCCTCGTCAGGCTAAAGAATTTTGTAGTAAAAAAAAGAGAAGAAAAAAGAAAAAAAAAAGGTACGGACATGAGACGTGGCAGGATTTTGCCGCGGTGTAACGACTATCCATGCTACGTACCCGCTCCTTAACCTTTATAGTAAAGGTTATAGGTTTAGACAAGACCAATTCATCAGTATACATTTACATTTCGGAAAACACCCCGTATCCAGAGCGCCTTACAGTCATCTGAGCAATCGAGGGTTAAATACGGTTTTTTTTAAGGCCCACCAGATCGGATTTGCATTCGTAACCTTCCAGATCCTTCCTCACCTCTTTCAACTTGATATCAGAGGTCAGAATATCAATGAAATTTAGGATGCATTAATATTATTACCTCTAATGAAGAATCCCACATTATCCTCACGAGGAATAAAACCATAGCATTTCCCGCGTTTAAGTGCAAGCAATCTGAATAGGAATCGCTATTTACGGTCCACGTCTGATCCATCCCTTCTTCCCCTCCGCGTTCTTCCCTGCGTTCTGTTTGCCAGAGTGAAAGATTTTGCACTATTTATACAAACGGTTTCACGTCATTTTCCCCAATTAAATCCACAACTTTCCGTGTAAAGCGGAACAGACTCGGCCGCTCCGGCTTTAGCTCGGACAGATGGGCTTCTGGCTAAGAAAACAACGTTCGAGGAGCACGGCGGAGCCGAGAGACGAGACGAGATGTGAGACACTGATGGCGTGTTGGCCATACCATCAAGCTTAGAGGTAAATAATCAACAAACAGCCGGAGAAGGACGAGCTCTTTCAGTCACCGCCACCTTAATCAACACTTAAGGAATCAAATTGGATTTGGCCTCGGCACTAATAGACTCCAGATTGTTTGTGTGTGTGCACAGGAGGAGTGTAGAGGGAAGAGAGTGTATGTGTGTGTGTGTGTGTGTTTGCGTATTTGTTTTGTAGGAGGCCTGTGTGTAGGTGCATATCTGCATAAATTCTGCTCAGTAGGCAAACTAGCCTTAGAGGTAAGGTTTGCATGTGTGTGTGCGTGTGTGTTTTTTTTTTCCTGCATGTTTTCCTGTAGGTCTAGAAAAAGGATGCCGTTTTTAAAAGAAATATAAACTCAGTGTTAAATTCAGTGCCCCTCAAGGATTTGTGGTTTTTCCTGCGTTGTTATATAACTGTAAACTCCTGCATGGATGAGATCAGGTAATGCTTTGCAGATGCGGGTGGCTCCTCTGGCCCCGAGGCTTGTGAGATTTGAGAACGCGTTGCTTCCAGTGAGAAACTTAATGTGCTATGGGCTTTACGTCCTATGAGTCAGGGTGGACGAGCTCTCGCAGTGAGGTCACTCCATGGCTTGGGGGATCTGGAGCCAAACTTGCTGCGCGTATGCATGTGCAGGTTTGTACTACTTAACACACACTTAGCTGGAAACTACCCACTAAAAAAAAACCACAGCACATACTTCAGCTGTTCTGTCATTAGAGTTGCGAATAAAAAGTCATGCCCTTTGCTCATGACACATTCCGAACACTTGGGATGCTTTATATTCTTTTTTTTCCGGAAACCCCTCTCGTATTTTTATTCCTGTCCTGTCAAATGTTGAAATAAAGGAGGGGGGGAGTAAATACATTTAGTAAAATGCAGCCGAGGCCGTCCCTGCTGTTATTTTTCCTTCGCCGCCGTTTCCTTGGCGCTCAATGAAGGGCAGTGGCACGATACTTTTTCATTCAGCATATTGAACAGCCTCCCGGACAAGCCGCCGAGTGTTTTTATTGTTAATCGATGCCAATCCATTCCGAGCCTTGATGTTAAATAGGGATCAATACGGCCAAGCTGTGGCGAGATCTGATTTCAGTCGGCCCGGTCGAGTGGTGGGTTTTAATCGGAAGGTAAATCAAAGCCGGCCGAACATAAGTCAGGTGAATTAAAACAGACTGCTGGGGACCTTTCTCGCCACCGGACCAGCGCCAGGAAATACCTGTCATATTTTATTATTGCCTCCATATCTGGGTTTATTCGCTGCCTCTTTCCTTTTTAGACCTTTTCTGCTTCCACAGAGCATAGGGATGGAGGTCGCTAAATAGCTGATGAGGGAAGGGGAGGTGGGGGGGGGCACATCTAAGTCCTTTAGCTGCTCGGCATCCAGTTAGAAGTGAGCGTTAGAATGTTCTCTCTTCTGTACACGTCTCGTCTTTTAATGATCGAATCCGGGAGGGAGATGGGGGGTGGGGGGTGTAGCGAGGGGCGAAATCGATGGTGGCCCCTTACCTTCAGCAAAGCTACATTTCATCTGGAAAAGATCATAAGGATCGGCCTGATTTGTGAATTACAGTAGTTCTTGGGGATCTGCAGGATCAGGATCTTCCCTTTCACACTACAGAGGCATCACACTTATGATAAAAAAAAAGGAGAGTCAGCACTTAAACCCATTTTTTTTTTCCTCCAACCTTTGAGCTTTAAAACCCACAGGCATTCATAATGTGTGCCTCTTGTCTTAAATTTGGCCACTTCACTTTAAAAAAAAAAGATAGAAAGGAAAATCAAGCCGTCTTTTATCTTTTATCAGTCTTTTCAATGTGTCTTTGGAGGGGCTGTTGAAGCAGGAGGCTCTCAAGCGTACGCGATGAGGGTCGAAGGGGCCCTCAGTGTTTTCCTGTAGATAAGCATCATAAGAGGGCATCGTTAGCCTGGGAAGCCCGTCCACCACACTGGAGTCCACATAACTCACAAGGGTCGGGCAGATTTAATGAAATATGGCTGCCGCCATAGCAGTGATTGATCGGGCGGACGGCCACGGGCCTCTCCGTGGCCCTCTCCTCCCACGGTCCATCTATGATGATAAATTAGCGTTAGATGGAGCCTAATGAGTTTACTAAACATTTGGGATTTGCGCTAATAAACTGGCAGGCTAGGAAGCTAGCAGCGAGAGCGAGCAATCCCTGAGCTCCCCCTTATCGGGGGGACATGACAGTTAAACCACGCTTCCAATCTGCCATCGATTCATCATCCTGGCGCCATTGTGCATGCTCCACAAGAGGATAATTATGCAGCTACCGCATCACAAGAACTCATATTTCCCTGCGAGAGAGCAAGTGGCCGCACCAACACCAAGAACGTGATATAGACGTTACTTTGCTGATATGATTTTATTAGGCAGTAGTAGTAATAGTAGTAGTATTTCTGCATTGAGAGTCATTTGTTCTTCAATAGATGGCAGAAGTAATAATGCAGTCTAATATACAAACAGGCGATGCAAATGAAACATCTTAATGTTTATGGTCGACTCAATCTAACCCCCCCAGCCCCCCTCACCACCCCGCTTCCCGCCAATTCTCTCATCTAGATGCCGCTGATAAACCAGCGATCTATGATTTATCGCGCAATAATGTAATATAAAATCATTCCGCTAATTGTCTTTGTGTTGTGAGACCAAACAGCTCTTGACTGTCGGCCAAATATTTGCCGTCTCTAATGATGCCTTATCAACAGCACCTGACCTCCTGCAACACCCATAAATCAGCGTCACACGTATTTAAAGGCATGGAAATCAGACCCTGCTTTTAGTCTAATAAACAGCAAGCAAGGCCTGCTGGACTGCACCGGGGTCCTGGACAGCATAATTGCTGGGAATAATTCTAATGAGGTCTTGGGAAACATGAGTAGCCGTTCTCTTATAATGACAAATCGCCGTGAGCCAGAGCAGGGCTCTCCAACCGGCGCTCTCTTAACCCTGAACTGCTCGCTCGCTCGCTTGCTCGCTACCGCTTCTCCATGGTCAAAACGCGCTCGTTTGTTTGTTTTTTTGTTGTTTTGACTTGGGGGTGTTTGTGCGTTGCATCATCTTTACATGCGCCGCATGTAAATACACAGCCTGGCCGTTACAATAAAAAGAATATCTATGAACTAAAAAAAGGCCTTTATTCTTCCTGCGTAATCGTTGTAATCTGAATGTTGATTACTTTGAGCTTTTGTTATCAACAGGACGATGGTAATGTGTGAAGGCTTGGTTTGTTGGGTGGACGGGGTGGACGGGGGGGGGGGTGTATTTAGAGATAACTTGTCAGATTTAATAAATGATGCTTATTTGTGGCAGTTTTTTAAGGTTTGAAAGAAAAAAAAAGGACGATGGATCCAGCACAGGGGGACCCCAGGGACCGCAATGGCCAAGGCCCAGTGCTTCTCACCAGGGGGAAACTGATAGTTTGTGCCCTGTGTCCAGATCGCTGGCCTGTGACCTCGCAGTCCAATACAATCCGCACACAGTTTCCTAACCTAATCTCAGCCGTGTCACACAACAAATTGCCACATTCGGAAAAATGGGAATGGATGGTGAAGCGGGGAGGAAGGAGAAGCTGTAGGTAAAGAGAGAATAGAGAATAAGGTCGGGATGCTGGCCGGCGTGCGTGCGAGAGAGAGCGCAGGACGGATTGAAGGTTGGATGGATAGATAGATAGATGGATAGGAGTAGAGCGAGATATCTCCAGCTGAGAGTGGAGAGGCAGAGCGGTCCCGGCAGCACCGAGGTCTGATTTACAAACCTCTCCTAATGCGAAACAAATGCCATGGATGTGAATCTACACTTATTCGTACAGCGGGAGAAAGAAAGAGAGAGAGAGAGAAAGAGAGAGAGAGAGAGAGAGAGAGAGAGAGAAAAATCGGAGAATCCCTGCCTCCAGTGTGTGTCGGCTGCATTTTACAGCCAGCCTTATTGCTGAACTTTCCGCAAACACACCACTGGCAGAGTAACACAAGCCAAACTGATAAAAATGTGTGTGCAGCAAGTGTTCACATCACGTAGAGGCCGTTTAGAATTCCTGATTGTACTCGTTTCTTGCCGTTCGTTTCTGTAAGCACATGGTACACTGTATACAACAACAACAAAAAAGTTATTTTTTTAAAAAAAGACCAATTTCAATAGAACTTGCCAGAATTATCAGTAAACACATTTGAAACAATGTGATATATAAATCATTTACGTAGTGTGTCATTTGTCGATTCACTGCCAGAGAAAGTGCATTTCTGGATAATTATTTGTAATCTTTTTGTTCAATATGCTCAAATGTGACCAATTTAATGAAATAACAATTTAAATGCATATTTAATCATTAATTGTCAATGTGTTGACACA
The DNA here is from genome assembly GCA_030449085.1 of Kryptopterus vitreolus. NCBI lineage: Eukaryota > Metazoa > Chordata > Actinopteri > Siluriformes > Siluridae > Kryptopterus > Kryptopterus vitreolus. Next base: position 23,669,766 of record JACRUU010000015.1, read on the forward strand.
GTGAAGCAGCCTACAGCCGTTTCCATGGTAGGGTGTACTGTTTTTTTGGTGTAACATCCAAGACGCTTTTTTTTCCGCCAGAGGTGGTTGCCTTTATCTATCTATCTATCTATCTATCTATCTATCTATCTATCTATCTATCTATCTATCTATCTATCTATCTATCTATCTATCTATCTATCTATCTATCTATACTGTTATATACATATATATGGCTATATATGATATGTATATATGTATTTTTTTTTATTTTGCTCACACTGCAAAAAAAGATGGTGTCAAATCGTTTGCACATTTTTAAAAATATCTTAGCTTGTGCGTATCCCGCTAAACTTGTGGCTTCCTCCGCCGCCTGAATGAAAACGTGCTCGTTTCAGGAGTTCGTTTCTAATCTTTCATAAAAACAAATTGCACAAAGTACAACGCCGGCCATTAAAGTTAATGAAGAGCAGAAGGAGGCTGGGAGACGACCTCAGCTGTACGTTGGAAACGGGAACATGCTGCCTGCATTCACGAACCCTGGCCTTGCATTCCTTACAGTCCTCTCCTAACCAAAACTGATCCAATTTGCCTGGTTGTTATTCAAAAGGCACATGCACCCACGCCTGCCTATTGAGCAACAACAGACCCTCTCCAACCGTCTGCTCTCTGTGTGTCTGTGTGTCTGTGTGTGTGTGTGTCTGTGTGTGTGTGAAACAACATTCAAATATTTGGTTCTGATAATAGTCCTGTTTATACTGGTGAAAATTTCTAATGGGTGGTTTTACGTCTTTGTATGTTAAGATTGAAGTGTGGAGGTTTGACGTTGATTGTGTTTATTTTTGTAAAGTAAGCGCGCTAGCGTGTGTGTGTGTGTGTGTGTGTATGTGTGTGGGTTCCGTGTGCAGTTGTACTTGCACCATGCTATGATGACAGGCTCAGCAGGAGCATTCACGCTGCCCGACAAAAGGGGAGTGTTGCTTCTTTGTGCTTCCAATCAAATAAAAGGCCTTTTTAGAGCACATATGTCCCTCTCCTCACAGTTCCGTCAGATTAGACTCTCAATACCCCCACCAGACACACACGCACACGCGCGCACATACACGCAGAACTCGAGTGGGTTTATTGTTTAAGCCTCTTCTCCAGCATTTTGCGTTCCATGTCTGCTTAGTCTCTGGCCTTTCCATGTCCACTAGTCTTTCTTTCTCACCGGTATGCATGTGTTGTGTTGCATTCGTGTGTGTGCGTGTGTGTGTGTGTGTGTTTGTGTGTGTGTCTCCGCTGAGAGACTCAGTGGAGCCGCTTTCTTCCGTTCTCTGTGCCCATGCAACATGTCTTACGACAGCAACGCTCGGATCCCCCTCCTCACCACACATGGTAAAGCCATTTCCCCACATAGACACACACACGCAAGCATTCACACCCAGAAACACACACACATGCACTCATGCACACACACACACACACCATGGTGGAGGCACACACCAGAGTTATTGTCATTACCAAGAACAAAACAACTCCTTGTGTGCATTGGGTGTAAATGTCTCGTGAAGAAATTGAATCAAATTGGACTGAGCTGAATCACCCGAATCACTTCAAGGGACAGAATTATCATTCATCCGATGCAACGTTCATAGAACTGAAACGAATCGAATCGAATCAAACGATTCCTACATCCGAACGTAAAGCAGGAAATCTTCCATACACCTTTCTGAATCAGACCCAAAGTTCAACCCGTATTTAAGGTTGCCTGTGTTATGAATAAACAAATAAAACACGTTTCTCGTGGTCACGTATGCACCGTTCCCTGAAACGCAATCCGCCTTATCCATAATTCTGCGAAAAAATTTCGCCTAGGAAATAGTTTCGAGGTGCCGTGTAAAAAAAAAAAAAAGTGTGTAATAGAGTACATCTGTTTCGACTGCTAGCCGAGTGCACACCCAGGTTAGCGGCCGCAAGGGTTTGGCTTCTCGTCCATTCTGTTCGGTTTATTTTCTGTGTGAGTGTGAACAGATTGTTGCCTGCCAAACACAGGTTAAGCTCTCTGTCTTCTTTTTCTTTCTTTTCCCCACTCTTTCCACTCCTGTAGATCTCTTATTGCTAGCTCTCTCCATCTCTCTCTCTCTCTTCTCTCCAAAAGATCTGGCAACCCTTCACTTCCTGGCATAAAAGGTGACAATCTTCATTAAAACCTCTTACAGACAACTGTCAGTTATCCTCAGTTCAAGGAAGCCAGCTGTTCCCTCTCTCCATCTCCCCCCCCCTCTCTCTCTCTCTCTATTTTTCGGAGTCTCTCCAGTGAGACGGCGTTCATGGTTTACAAGCTGTGTGTGTTCTGAAGAGTTTCAAGGTGAGAGTGTCATCTGCTCAGCTCATGAAGGTATTTCTGATTATCATTATTTTTTTTTATTTTTTTTTTTTTTTTTTTTTTTTTTGGGCACAAAGATGAAAGATCAATTAGCAAACTGTTTCAAAGGAGTGCCATAATACGAGTCGCGCGGCTACGGCACAGACGCCTCGGTAATAGCTAAATAGGTACATTTACATATATTTAAATAAAAACCCGCAGACAATTGCTTGCGCGGATGAGGAGATTGTGATGCGATACGACAAGAAATGAAAACAAATATATCATATATTACACATTCCTTCCAAACAGCTTTCCCAACTCTGTTGCTCGGCTGTGGCATGTTCCGCTTTTGAAATAGTGTCGTTAAATGAATCAATTCTATTGTTTTGCATGATATTACAACATTATCTAGATACATAGAAGTCCAACTATAGATATACTATATATATATATATATATATATATATATATATATATATATATATATATATATATATATATATATATATATATATATATATATATAGTCAAACCTCAAATAGAGAGTCTACATAGAAGCAAAAGAACCCAATTTGTATTTTCCATCCGTCATAATTTATTACCATACCCCAAGCTAAATAAGCGAAAGGGATGTACTTCTTATCTTAATGATGTTAAATGGCTGTTTACTTTTGTCCTAGCCCCCTGATAAGCGAGTGTGGAAGAATGCACAGAGTATTGTAGAGTATTGTGCCTTTTCCTATCAGTTCACTCCCTTAAAGAGGTTCCTGACATATCTGACTGCCTCCTTTTCCTCCCTGTATCTCAGTCGCAGCTCTACTACTCCTCCACACACACACACACACATACACATACACATACACACAGTCGATCCTTTACACAAGCATCTCCCATAGAAGGTTCCCATGCCACAGGCGGAATCAGACAGTCCTGACAGGAGCAAGCAGCTACGGCTCGGTGTGTGACTGAAGCTTCAAAAGAGCCGGGGCCAAACACCTGCACCAAAAAAAGACGGCAGCCGCTTAGCATGGCCAGCTCCGTGTAGGCACGCATTAATGGCCTCTTAGAATAACGCAAATACCCCCCACTAACTTGCTGGGCCAGACACACACACACATATATATAGACACAGTGAGAGAGAGAGAGAGAGAGAGAGCAAGAGGAAGAAAAAAAACACAAAACAAAAAAAACACACACTGAAGCCAAGCAAGGAGCTACGGAGCATTTTTACTGCTGCGTCGGCTAATTTGGTAGTGGTCAGTAGAATTTGTAACATGGCCCGAGCCATCACCTTACTTATTCACTAGGCAAGCTGGCTGAAGGGGAAAGAGGAGCAATGTGTGCTTTATTTTCTGTGTGTGTGTGTGTGTGTGTGTGTGTGTGTATAGCATGAGCAACAGAAAGCTTGCTGACTGCCTCATAAATAAGAGCAGCCGAACACACCTGTGCCGGTGCTGTAGTGCGTCTGTGAGGCTGTTACCTGGCCAGAGATATATCTGCTGTCTGCTTGGCCATTAATCAGAACTAATGAAGCTCTCTCTCTCTCTCTCTCTCTCTCTCTCTCTCTCTCTCTCTCTCTCTCTCTCGATACCAGTGTCCCCCCCCCCAAACCCTGTCTTACACACAAACACAACAATCTACACGTATAAAAAGCTGCTCTTGCGTACTCACAAACACGCTTAGTGACACAACCATGTCCACACACATCTGAATGTCACCTGAGCATGGAGTGGGGGAAAAAAAAAGACCTGAAATGGCTGGAGGCTACAGTAACAGCTGAGCAACCCTCTGCTGCTTCCTACAGGAGAGACAGACGGCAAAAGAGAGAGAGAGAGAGAGAGAGAGAGAGAGAGAGAGAGGGAGCAAAAGAGCACCATTCCTCCTCTTAACACTCTTTTAATTACCCTCCAAACAGGTCTGTGAAAACCTGTCATTCAGGAGCATTTCAAAAAGCGAACCGTCTCTCTCTCCCTCTCTCTCTCTCTCTCTCTCTTTCTGTCTTTCTCTGTATCTCTTTCTCCAGGTCCATCACAACCTGCTCTCCTGCTCTCCTGCTCCGACGCTGATATGTAATTATAGACGTCTTCAAAAAAAGAAAAAAAAATCTTCCTCTTCCTCGACAGCCCGGGACGCAGCCAAAAATGTAAATGACGTTAACAATGAATTGAATTTTCTTTTTTCTTTTTTTTTTTTTTTTTTTTTTTTTTAAATGTCCCGTGTTTGTTTATTTGATTTGATTTTTTTTTTTGCCTCGGCTCATTTCCATAGCGCTCCTTCTTTTTCTTTTTTTTTTTCTCCCCGCACCAACAAAAGCTCTGACCTTCTAAATGCTGGCATTTGTTCAGCTGAGCTCGGAGCGAGCCGCAATCGAGCATCTGCACACCGAAGAGAGGGAGGAGAGCTAATCACCAAGACCTAGGCCTTTTTTTCTTTTTTTTCACGTGCCATCGAGGCGAACAAAAAGACAACAAAAATCGGAAAAATGGGGGAAAAAAGAGGATGTATCAAAGATGGTGGTGCGTGTTTATTTTTGGAAGAATGGTGTCTTTAGATGAGATTCTCCGGGCACGTGAATGGGGCGGCTAATAATCGTCCGTAATCCGCTTCATATGGAAATATAATGAATGTTAAATGAAATCAGCAACAGGCCCAAATGAAGCCGGAGCTCAGTAGAGAACAGGTGCAAGCGGCTGTGTGGAATAAGCTATAGGACGCAAACCGGCCAGCACACAACTGTGAGCGCAAAAAAAAGTCAATCTCATGCATTATTCAGTTGCACGGGTTGGGATGTTGGGATTGGGGGAGGGGGGGAGTGTGTGTGTGTGTGTGGGGGGGGGGATCTCTCTCTCTCTCCAGGGGTCAGGCTGTCCTGACCTCTGTGACAGGAAGTGAAAGGGAGATCGGTGGCTAGGAAAGCCCCGATCAGTGGCGAGTATTATTAGTCTCCGAACCGCAGGATAAAGCCGCAATCCTCTCCTGACGCGCTCTCGCATGATCGCTAACCTGTCTCGCGAAGCTCGCCGAGCATCCATCACTTACGGACCTCTGCCGTTACATCTTCACTCGTCCTCTCGCTTCATTTTTCACCTTCTTTACACATCCCCTTAGATGAATAATCTATGCCAGAGCGGTGGGAGGTGAAATATTTAAAGATCCGCCGAGATCGATTCTGCAATTCGGCAACAGCTGTTAAATGCGACCAACTTTTCCTTCTTTTGCTGTTATTTTTCTCCCCCCCCTGCTTTTTTTTCCCAAGCTGTGCTAAAGTCCAAGAGAAAATAGGATAAACAGATGTCTGGCTTGCCTACAGGAAAATAGGACACATTTGGAATGATAAGTCTCTTAAACTCCATTGAAAATGCCAGCAGCGTGATGGTGCCAGTTACTGCCCGCGCCCGTGCCAGCGAGCGACGCGCTTGCCCTGAGTGCCATCTGGGAAAAATGGTGCTGAGAATGTTATCGATAATGGATCACAAGTTCCTCCGGTCAGCGTGGACCTGCGCTGCATAAGACCCTCTCTCTTTCTCTCTCTCTCTCTCTCTCACTCTCTCTTCTCCCTTTCCTTTCCTTTCTTTCTCCTTTTCTCCGCTCCCCTCTGTTCCCTTCTCGTTCTCTCGTTCGCCCAGTTAAATGTTTTGATTGTAACATAATCGGCCCTCCCTTGTCTGCCTAAACAATCCCCCCATTCATTTTCTAGATTCATTCCCCTCCGCGTCCACGCAAACCATTATTTCCGAGCGCTTGTTGAACATGAGCACACGTAGGCCTTGCCTGTTCCTGACACCAATCATTTCATATCTACATAGCCCTCTGTCACAATTTTGGCCTGGGAAAAAAAAGAAAAAAAGATGAGTGCAGGAAAAAAAAGAAAGAAAATTCTGAGGAATTGGCCCCGGTCGTACCACCCGGACTCACACTTCACATTCCAGGTTAAAGTTTCATGTTCATGTTCAGTTTTTTTTTATTCTTTGGGGGGGGGGTACGGATAAAAATCATCTGCTCATAGTGGCAATACATGGACAATGCAGTGAGCTAATGAAGCACGTCTGCCTTTGTGATGGCGCTGGATGGATGAAAACGATACTCGCAGCCTTTTCAGCGGGCCCACAATGACAATGCGAGCTTTTCTATCCACTGTTTGAACTCACGACAATATCTCCTCCTTTCGCCGCAGCCTCCTTTTTTTTCTTTTTTTTCTCCCTGAGACTCAATCCCTCCTCCACTGTTCCTCTTTTCCTATTTTACTAGTGTTACACGCATTGTTCGCCAGATTGAAGCACAAAAGCGCCGACACCCGATCCTTCCAACTCTATTTAGGCGCGATACAAAGCCGAGCAATTTATGGGAAGAGCCAGTGCGTTAAATATCAATGACGCCCTGTTGTACAGTGTTCAGCATGTGTCTCTTTGAAGGTAAATATATACTGTAAAGCTCGGCCCGGGCGAATAGAGCCCGCCGGATTGCAGACATCCCAGGAACTAGTGAGAGGAAGTGAGATGTCGGTTTGTCTTTTCACTTGAAAAAAAAAAACCTCTCTATAATCCTTCCCTCCGCTCTTTTCTTCTCCCTCTCCTCTCCGCTACAGGGCAGTGTAACATAATTCGCAGGCTTCTATTAAAACATCCTGCTACTAATTACCGCTCACACGCCGTAGCATGCGCATCAGTGGCTCTGTTCAAATACTACAGTCAGTGATGTGGAAGGATGTAGGGCGTCAGCCAATGTCATGCCAAGTCAGCCAGTGGTTTTTGTCCGGAACAAGACAACAAATAATAACAATAATAATTATTATTATTATGTTTTTGTTAAAAATTTCAACTTTACAGGTCATTAAATGAGCTTATAGGATCTTAGATATATGTTATATATATAGATATATATCTATATATATATATATATATATATATATATATCTATATATATATATATATATATGTTTTTTGTATATGTATTTGTGTGTATAGGTATGTGGTGGTATGTGTGTGTGTATGTATATATATATATATATATATATATATATATATATATATATATATATATATATATATATATATATATATATATATATATATATATATATATAATTTGTGCTTGAACTTATCCCAATAATAAAGTCCCCTTTGCTGTTCATATATCACTCTTTGGCAATGCATGTAAAAACTGATTATCATGCAGAGCAGCATTTCCAACCCATAACCAGATGACGTGTGATGGGAGGAAATTCATAGTGCTCAAAGCATGTGAGCACAGCCATAAATTCGGCACTGAGGCAGTGAGTCCTTTTTTCCAACACTTTTTTTCCACACTTGACACACACACACACTCCGGCACACACACACACACACACACACACACACACACACACACACACACACACACACACACACACACACACACACACACACACACACACACACACACACACATAAACACACACACACACACACACACATATATATACACACACCTTGTGCTGAGTGGCAGTAGCAACTGGCAGTCCCTATTTGATTACTAATAAGAGAGATGTTCCCTCTGTCAGATACCAAACATTCTCCACTAAGCAAACAGCTATTTCAGCTAGTCAAACATTAGCATTGCTGTCCAGCGCTGGTGGCGTATTTTGCCTCGGCTCGCGACTCGTTTCTCCTCCCAATCTAATTTCTCGCTCGGTGGACGGCAAAGTTCACGATGGAGAGATAAGTTTAAGAGAGGAGCGGGGAGTAAAGGCGAGACCGAGCCGAGGGAGTGAGAGAATGAGAGACAGTTTGTGTGAGACAAAAAGGGGGTGAGAAAAAAAAAAAAAGGCTCTGCTCTCTGGCACAGAGCGCCAGTTGTTTCGAGTTGCCTTTATGGAGCATGGTGGGCTTGTTCTACCTCACTAATCACCAAGAGGCCCAGGCAGTGCTCTGGCACATCGCTACTCCTCAGATCTGCCCTCATCTCCTCCACGCTTGTGCACTCTGCCAAGATAATTGGTGATAAGGAAGCACTCCGATGCGTTGCTGAATGTTTCTAAGCAACATAAAGTCGTGGCGAAAATCAAACAGAACTCGAAGGGGGGGGGAGAAGAGCGGAAAAGCATCAATCACCGATCCGTGCAGGATGCGACGTATTTAAACCGGGTAATGTTATCAACACGTGAGCAGCAACAACCAGCTGAGAAACATCTCTCATTACCCTGGAGTAGCAGTATGGGAGCTCACACACAAGCGCACATACACACATATGAGAAACAAGGACAGTGGGAAGCTGTGAGCATCACATCTAGAGCCTACAGAGAAGATAACAGGGGAAGACGGAGATGGAGGCGAATGATGCACTTGTTAACAAATTAGGATGAAGGAGGGAGAGCTGGGAAACTGAAGCCAGCCGCTCTCTAGGAATAAATGACTCGTTGCTGGGAGAGGAAGGGCTAAAGCAACTGCCTCCCCTGGCACCTCAAGCAATTACACACTCCCTGAAGACACCCGAGGTTTCCAAGTCAACCCACCTGTGCGAAGACCAAAATAAAAATCCCACACACACACACACACACACACACAGGGCCACAGCACACATCACACAAAGAAGACGACACACCCTGAGACAACCGGAAACGGGGAGACAGAGAGGGGCCCTTACCTGTCGATGATCACGGGGTCTGAAGGGGTTTCGTTTCTGTTGCCGCAACTTTTCTTGTCACAACACCGGCTGTGGAGGAGAAAAGACAAGCAAACAACGGCAGCGCAGTGAGATTTGGTCTCAGTTCAGGAAGCGAGTGTTTTGTCTTGCTAGAGCCCGAATCCAAATCCGTCATTTGCTCGTTCTCTTTATAGTGTGAGGTGGAGGCGGCTGCCTTGCTGGCTGGCTGGCTGGCTGGCTGGCCGTCCCCAATTCGGGCGCCGCTGTGCCGAAACGGGGAACAACATGTTGCGGTGTTTGCATTGGTGCTGAACAGAGAACTGGGAAAGGCGGGAAGGAGGGGGGGGGGGATGCCAAGAGGCAGGAGGATCACTTTCACAGCTTCGCCTTTTGTTTACCTCTAATTGTCAAGCTGTTATATCTGGAGAGGATGCAAGATGCCACCTTCAACCAGTGCTTTTGTGGGGCACTTATTAATTACAGGCTCAAAAGCCTGCATCAATCTTTCACAATGTGCCAATGCCTCCATTTTGACGCTGCTACGCTACGCTCCCATTATGAGTGCTTTAATTAATGCTGAAATGATACAAGGGGGGGGGGATCTTATGCCTTCTGCATTTAAAGAAGCACACTTGTATAACAGTTACATGTCCAAATTCTCACCATATGGCAGCGTAAAATATGGAAAGCTCCTTTAAGCTGACAGCTAAAGTGATTAAAGTAGAAAAAAAACACCCTGGACTTGACGAAAACACACGTGTGAAAGTTGCATGTAGTCTCTCAGCACAAGCCACAAGAATGGTCAATAACAATGTGTGTCTTATCTCCGGACTACGGCGGCGCACGGGAAGAGGACTATTTTGTATGTTAATACCTCAGAGCTCAGTGGTGTGAATGCAGCACATCAATGGGGACTAATGGCACTAAAGCACAAGCTGGCAATGCAGCATGACCTTTGAGCCTGTAACTGATGCTTGATGTTAGTGCTTAAAATTGGATTGGTTGTACTCCTTTATTTCTGTCACAATTTTTCTCGCCACTTCTGCTTGACGTTTGACTTCCTAATTCATCCTGGCTTTGGGGTTTCAGAAGATGTGGCTACTGGTAAGCACCACCTTAAGCACATTAATAATAATAAAAATAATAATAATAATAACAATAATAATAATAATAATAATTAATAATAATTATAAATAATAATTATTATACAATAATAATAATAATAACAAGTATTATTATTGTTGTTATTATTCCTGTATTATTATTATTAGTAGTAGTAGTAGTAGTAGTAGTAGTAATAGTATTAGTAGTAGTATTGTAATAATGATTATTATTTATTCATTATATTTATTACATTAATAAGGATTTATTATCATATCTAATGGCACTATACAAAATCTAAATAGTGGACTGTAGATCTTCGGAAACAATTCATGGTCTATGTGCACTCGAACGTGCCGCAGTCCGAAAAAAAGAAAGAAAAAAAAATCAGTGACCTGCTTCTGTTTTCCTCTTTGTGCAATAGTAGCACTCCGTGCAATCACAAATCAAAAACCCTCTCAAAATCCGGCGCACTTTATCCGGGCCATTTGTGCCAAGCGCATTGTGTATAACGCGTCTAATAATAATAATAATAATAATAATAATAATAATAATAATAATAATATAATAATAATAATAATTATTATTATTATTATTATTATTATTATTATTATTATTGTTATTATTATTATTATTATTATTATTATTATTATTATTATGCACCGTGCAATAAAATTGGCATTTATTGTATTTATATCATAAGGAAAATCTAAATAATGCACCAAAACACATGATGTACTTTTTAATGTATAATTGATGTATACTCTTACCTGCACATAATTTCGTGTGTGAGGAGAACTCGGCACATTTCTGGATTTTTATCTTGGCCTTCATATATAATCGCCTTGAAAAAAAAAAAAAACAACAAAAAACAACAACAACAAAATACGAGAGAGAGAGTGAGAGAAGAAAGATTAGTATACAAACTGCCAATATATATATATATATATATATATATATATATATATATATATATATATATATATATATATATATATATATATATATAAAACGGTGTTGAGCTTAAAAATAAAGTATAAAATAAATAACAATAACAGCAGAAAAGCCAAATTGCGTCGAAATTGTGGTGAAATGAGGAAGGTGCAGCTTCTGGTTTTGTGTTTTTTTTTAAGCAATAGATCAATAAATTATATCAATCGAACTATAAGTCACATCAGATTAAAGAAATGATATAAATTACGATTCAAATTGATTTCGAAAAACCACAAAAATAAATGGCAAATTATTCTAAATACGAATTAGTGCGTGTAAAAGCAAGTAGGTGTAAAAGAAAGCGGCGTTGTGATTTCATCCTTTATCAATAAAGCGTCCCATACGGCATGACCTTTGTTATGTCCATAAATAAGTTATGATGGAGAAGCATATTCTATTTGAAACGCATATCCGCGCCCGCCGCTTCGCTGTGATGATAAATAATGTGACATTAATAGCACTTTATAAATGAAGAGGCGCATATGCTAACCGTTTAGCTCGTCGCTGCATTTTATTTGAGAAGATGAGAGGGGAAATGCGGGCGCGTTCGAGGCGCTCGGGGTGCAGATGGGCGCGGGGAGCGCACACATCACCGCGCCTATCATCGCCACACATTGGAGGGGGAAAAGTGCTAATGGCCAATCTGCTGTTTATTTTTGAGCCGCTAACAATGATTTTTTTCCTCGTTGCTTTAGATAAAATCACGGTGTCGGGGGGTACGGTTGAGTAATTTTTGAGCATTGGCTTTAACAGATGGCGCAGAGCTGGAGGTGCGCTCTCCTTCTCTTTCTCCCTCTCTCCCTCTCTCTCTCTCTCTCTCTCTCTCTCTTCTCTCTCTCCTGTATATTCTCTCTTGCTCTCTCACCCGCTCTATCCTCCGCTACCAAATGAAAGCCGTAATACACGAAAAAAAAGGGGGCTGATAGATCTTCGACATGCCTTGTATAAATCTCGCATTACAAGCAGGCAAAATTCAGTGCTTAGAAAATTCGAACGCACCGGCACCTCGTGTTGAATAACAACTTTACAAATTGATTTTGCATATTTACTACATAAAGTCGAGTCATAAACAATTAACGGAATAGAGAACAGGTTATATCTCGAATGGCACTTTGTTATCTATCCTTACAGCCATGATTTAACCCCCCCCCCTTTTTTTTCCCTCCCCACACACACACACACACACACACACACACACACACACACACTGACGCACACGCGCGCTCACGCTGTAAATACGGGAAATCCATAAAGTGTCTGTTCAGCGCCATTGACTCCTTGATCATTTTCACACCAATTAGGACACTGCCTATATTTATAATTTCTATCGCACGTGCAAAGCAAGATCCCCCCCCAACCCCTCCAGACCCCCCCCCACCCAACCCACCACCACCAACTCCCACCCCTGTCCAAACGAAGGCATAACCAAAATCAGGCCGTTCGACTTGTCTAGCTCTTAAACGTGGCCATGATGGAAGGAAATGAGACGGTTAAAATGCGACATCATGACGAGGAGACCGTACAACATCAACTCAAGTGGCCTTTCTCAAGATTTATTCCTCTTCCAGAGAGCAAGGAGTCCCGACCCTCGGGCTGTACATCATAGCATTTTATAGTCGGGGATAATAAAATACAGGAGCAATTAAATAAACCTGTCGCTCATCAGCCGAAACAAATAATACAAATAAAATAAAAGATTTGTATTTATATTTTATTTGTTAGAAAATATGTAATAAATATATACACGCATTGTATGCATTGTGCACGGGATAAAATATTTAGTATTTGATTTGTAACGTGCAACAAAAAAAAGCTCAAACTTTTTTTATAATGCACAAGTTTTATTCTAGCCAATGCGTTTTTTTTTTTTTTTTGCATGAGTAATTCGATGCAAACTCCAAGCGCATGATTTTGCGCCGTGATTGACTTAACGCGGGCCCGTATCTAAATACATCAGACTGTCTTCGAGGCATTAAATCATAAAGAAATATGAACGGCACGGCGAGCTTAAATACGAGCTGCATAATAACGAGGGAAGGACGAGAGCTCATTTTTATCCCTCGCGTTTAGTGTGCAGCCTTTTCATGAACCCTGCATCTCAACCTCTCTTATTTAAAGCGCCTGCTCAGTCCTGACCCCCGTCTATATTTAGTGCGCTGTTAATAATTAATACTAAATTATCCTGCAACCACAAGAAAGCAAATGGCGAAAAAAGAGACGAAAATACATATTTTAAAAAACAAACAAAAAACATCCTAAGTTTATCAGACATAAACAAGCAACAGCGAACGAAAATGTAAAAGTAAAACGTATTAAAAAGTAGAAGAAAATGTAATATAATAATAATAATAATAATAATAATAATAATAATAATAATAATAATAATAATAATAATAATAATAAACAATAATAATAATAATAAATAGTTCTTACCTGTTTTGTCATGGAATCGATTAACCGTACATAAAGATCCTGTTCTGTTCTGACGCCTGTGGGAAATGTTTTTATTCAGTAAGCGCTATGGAGCCAAACAATTTCCATTTCTAAAAAATTGTATTAATGTTATTTTAGCATCACATAAAATCTCAAAGTCATTCCAAATAAGAAATACAACTATAGATTTGTTCTTTTAAACCATACCATATATATATATATATATATAGATATATATATATATATATATATATATATATATATATATATATATATATATATATATCTTTTTTCATTATTTAAAACATCCGACCTGTTATTAATGTATAATATTAGCAATCTTGTCAGTAGTATTGTTTTGTTTATTAAGGAATAACAATATGATTATTATTTATCCCTTGCTCATATTTGTATCAGTATGGAGAAGTTGGACTTACCGTTGCTGTATAAAAGCTGTAGTTTGTAATGTATCCCATTGTTAGTTTTTTCGCTGTTTGGTTCCTGAAAATAAGCACGGTTCGCAATCAGACGTTTTCTCAAATGTTTTTTTTTTTTCAGTTTTGCATGAGCTCAAATTATCTGCATGGTCTTGTTTTCCTTTGTAAATCTGCTTGGGCACAATACGTCCAGCAACTTTATCTTATGAAAATAGTAAAATAACTATAACTGTATTGAGATCGCGTTAAATACGCATTCATAATTTTAAGGCTAATATGCGTTCAAACATTTTGCCCTGCACTAGACTGTCGGTTATAATAACGGCGCTGAGGTTTTACACTCTAATCCACATGATAAATTACGACATCATTAAATATTGACATATATTTATTTTCTATATAGTAGAAGGTGTGCGATCAAATTTCAGTGGTCCTCGGTTCAAATCAGAACTCTTTTGGTGCGTTTCTCTAAGTTCTGAGAACTCGAAAGAGGGGAATGACACAAAAAAAGGAAAAAGGAAAAAAAAGAAAAAAAAAGAAAGATCATCTTGCGCGGCGTTTCCAAAAACATAAGCGGCGCTTACTTTCTCCTTCTCCACAAAGTCCACAAAAGCTGTCCTTTCGATCTCGACGGGCTGACCCTGTCTGTCGTACAGAGCCAAAACGAAGTGGAAAAAATTGGACTTCCTCAGATTGGACGGCGGCTGTTTCTCGTAATGCGCCCGCGCCAGACCCACTCCGCTGCGGGGGGAAAAGAGATGACAAACCGGGGTCGGTTAAACAGTAGGGACAGAGGGAACAAGGGAGCAAAAGGGAGGGAGGTAGCTTGGATGGATGGAGACACAAGGAATGGTTATAGTGTTAAGGGAAAAAAAACATCTAAGCTTGTGGAAAAGTGACCGGGTGAGTATTGTTGAATTGTCACTTAAACTGTAGTAATATGATGTAATGAGCGGCGGAGAGGTGCACGGGGAGACCGTAATTGATACATGGCATAAGTGGGGATTTAGGGTTGGTCTGAGAAATGCATGAAAAAAAAGAAAAAAAAATCGGGATGATTTGGCAGACGTACCTTTGGGCGGCTGTGTTAGCATCCACCACCCCGGCCGTGTGCATCCATGATCGGACGGGGTTCATGCCGCTGCCCAGCGGCTCCTCTTTCATAGTCGTCCCCCCTCTCGGTATATTCTCCTGAATCCCAAACATTAAAGCGGCGTGCGTGCAAACCAGCTCCAGCCGAAGAGGTCAAAGCGAAAATCGGGAAAGAAAAAAAGGGACGCGTTGTTTCTCCAACGAGGCGCACTCGGATCTCTTCGCGAGAGTTTTGGTCGTGATTTGTTGAAGGGGTGTAAAAAAAAAGAAAGAAAGAAAAGAAAGGAAAAAGAAAGAAACAAGCCCAGTTCACACCAAGTCTCGGCTCCTTCCTTCTTCAGCGCGTCCTGTGTTGGCACGACATGGACGATTTTAGCGAGTGGAGGATTCTCAGCCGAGATCTCTCTCTCTCTCAGCGGCTTGGTTTGGATCGAGATCCCGTTGGAGGAGTCGTCGAAATACCTGGATGTTGGTGGGGTTTTTTTTTCTTCGTCGTCGTCTTTTTTTTCTTCTTCTTCTTCTTTTCTTTCTTTAGAAAAAAAAAATCAGTTCAACATGTCTGGTAACTTTGCGCCGTGATGATGCTCTCAGGCTCGTGTCATCATCCCTACAGGAAAAAAAAAGCTTCAGGACACTGCTGAATCGACCACTTTCTGGCAAGGCGCTCCAGCTCCAAAAGACAAATAAACGGGAAAAAAACTATGATTTAGCGCGGAGGTGTTCCCGGACGCGGGAGAGAGCTTGATGAGGGGGGCCTTTAGCGTCTCTCGGAATGGATGGAAGCGTACAAAACTCAGCCCTCTATCCCCTAGGACTGAAGCCTTTCCCGGGAGCCAAAACTCTAGACCCGCGGGATCCGCACTGTCAGAGCGATGACGCGCTGTGGGCGGGGTTTTGCCCATATATGGAGGAGAAGGGGTCTGACATTTCCGGTCGCTGGCGTTGCCCAAGTACCGCGTGAGTACACACACATACACACTCACACACACTTACACACACACACACACACACACTACAAGCAGACAGCGAGATGTACTTTTCTATTCACCTTTTTCAAGACACGAACAAGCCCGAGCTAATCAGGGGAGGGGAAAATTATCATCCGAAAACATGCACAGCTTTTGCATGCAGCATTTATTTATTTTTTTGCATGTTCATCTGCAGTTTTAAGCTTCTATTTAGAAAATAAAGGAGCAAAAGAATGCAGTTTAATAAATGTATATATATTGCAATAAAAGGAAAATACTCTTAAAAATGGGTTTATTGTATTTTATTTATTATCTCGATAAGCGTGGATAAAGAGGGTAGTTAGGGTTATGTACATCCATGCATGCTGTGGTTTCACGTTGCAGAATAAAATCATTTCTTGGCTCTTGTCATCCGCTCAATCACCGTGTCGTGCAAATGACAGTGACGGATCTCTCAGATGCCTAATTGGCCCCAGTGTCGCAATGAAAGGCGAGCGGAGCTGGAGGATCAGATACCACGCACTCTGATCAATAACACGACTGAATTATATTTCAGAATCACGCTGCAGAATCATCTGTAGGTGCTGCTTTTTTTCTTTTTTTTTTTTTAATAAGTCGATTCTTCCTTATATTGGGTGTGTAGATCCTCCGCACAGGAGCGCGACGCGCAGCTGAAGTTCGAAGAAGAATAAACGCGCACAATGATCTAAAACGTAGTTAGGCTGAGAAGTATGCACAAAAAAAACACACACACACTCTCACTCACATCCACACACACATATACGCACGTGTACAAATGCTCTGAAAAGCGCGATGCCCTTTTTTTTTTTTTTGCAAATCGCGCTAAAATCGCATCTGAAAACTGTGGATGGACTCGAGGGATCCACTGCGTCCACCCTCTCGCTCTATGAGCCCTTTTTTATACAATAAATAGAGCGTTTTAAGGACAATAATGCGCCCAGTGGTTATTTAGTTTTGTGATATGGGAGTGTAAGGTGTTTCCTTTTCTCTTTTTATGTGTTTGTGTTTTGCCACTTGGCAGGGTGTGTATTGATGTTAATATTTTAATGAACGGTTGAAAATCGAGACTCCGGTGTGGGTTATCTGGGGAGCCCGAGCGCAGCGCACTGGAGGGAGGGATGCGGGGACGGAGAAGAGAAGAGAAAGAGAGAAAGAGGAGAGATGTGTGCGTTTTAGAGAGTGAGAGAGCAATCTGTTTGTGCTGGTGTTGGGGGGTTAATGACTATTCCTAAAGATAAGTGAATTATCAAAGCTGTTGCGCGCCTGAAAAGTCCATTACTTGCCTGCTCGTCCGGTTAAATACGTAAGTAATAAAATCAAATTATGACAAGTTACATTATTATTATTATTATTATTATTATTATTATTATTATTATTATTATTATTATTATTATTATTATTATCAGCTGCAGTTAAAGTAGTTATTAATTCAGTGTAACAAAAAATGATTAATGCGTTTATATTGGCCTATTAAAATGTATTATATACCGTGTGTTTATTAAATCAGTGTTGTATCCTGTGTCTTTATATGTCAGTGTTTATTGCGATTTATTTGTTTATTATTATTATATTATTATTATTATTATTATTATTATTATTATATTTTGCTATACATTTCTTTTTTATTTGCAAAGGAATTGTGCTGAAATAATACTCGGCAAACGACACGTCACCTAATTAGCAATAAATGTTATAAGGAAATGCAAAGCTGATTTCAAAGCATGTTTATTTATCTTTAATCTTCATGTTATATGTGCCTACGTTTTCTTGCCAGTTGCTCTCTGCTTGGCTAAGAGCAATCTACAGTTTCTTTAATACAGATTACACACCAAAGCGATTTCAATCTGATTATCAAATTAGGGTTTTATCCTAAATCCTTTTAAATCTGATACTGTTGACTAGAGAGGGGAGGGGAGGAGGGGAGAAAAGTTCAACAATCCCATCGCGAAGGTAACGATCCCCCTCCTAAAAAAAGGGAGTTTTAAACCTTATTTGACAACAAATGCAGCTGCCCCTCTATTTTGGAAGATATTAAGGCGAAAATGAATGCAAATCTGTGTTCAGGAGCCATCTGGCCAGAGAGAATCAGCTGCTCCGCCTGCATCTATCTCGGCTCATTTTCCAGCCTCATCTGGAGCCGAAAGCGCGTGCACCATCACAATAATCCGCCAAGTTTCTCCTGCACTCCGACATGCTGCGAGCACGCGCTGGAGTTCCTTGGCTTTAGCTTATCTACTTTTTTTTTACATTTTTTAATTTTGTATTTCTTTTATTTTGTAACCATTTATTTGTTGTTGTTGCTGTTAAAAAAACACGTATTATTTGGGATTTAATTATTATTACTCAGGAGACACCTGCTAATATATATAGAAAAAAATATTTGTAATTTTATGCATTAATTTATGTTGACTCTTTTACTCTTTTCCGTGCTTCGTATAAATGGTGTCATAAAGGATATCATCATCATCATCATCATCATCATCATCATCAATAATAATAATAATAATAATAATTATAATAGCATAGTAGTAGTAATATTATTAATAATAATATAAATCATAATAATCATAATCATAATAATAATTATAATATAAGTGTGTGTGTGTGTGTGTGTGTGTGTGTGTGTGTGTGTTTGTGTGGGTGGATTTAGTTGTCCTGTGTTAGATCTTTTGCGAAAAGTGTAGCTAACAACCGACAGAGCCCAAAAAAAAAGGAAAAAAGGAAAAAAAAGAAAGTTGCTCATGCAGTTCTGAATAAGATTTTCCTCGGTATGTTCGCTTATAGTAAGGATAAGAAGGAAAAGCAACGAGCCTCCTCCCTCCTTTATTGTGCACACGAAATGCTCCTTTTGTGCGCATTTACGGGCCGGAGGCTTCGACGATCTCCGACCGACCTCCAAAAAAAAAAAAAAAAAAAATTAGCATTTAAATAGCGACATCAACCGATTCGCGCGTGCCGCGCGCCAGTAGGTTTCCCAGATGTCGCGGAGTGGTCGCTCACATGGCCGCTCGCCCAGCTGTCCTCTCTGCTCCGTCATACCGGCGCCCCCCACCACCTCCGCGCGTGCCCGAGCCACCAAATCCCCTCAAAGTGTCGGCCGCGTCCCAAACTCCCCCTCACACCACCGTACTAAATAGTACACCGCATTCATAAAAAAAAAACCGGCCTGCATGGCTTGCTCCCAAATTTGCATCCCGCCTCACCAAACAGTTCACCAATTACGCAGTCAGTGCGCCCGCACCCGCATACCACCGAACCAGATCTGCGTCCGCACAGTCCACTGGCATCTTGTAACCTGTGGTTACACACACACACACAAAGATCCGGGGTTCCGTGTAAGAGCATGTAAAATGGGTTTTAATTATGGGATCAGAGATTTGATCCTATCGTGGTGTCCAGAACTGCTTTGAAATCTCATGCGGCCTTGGGGCCCACATGCTTTTCCCTCGAAAGAATAAGCCGAAACGCCTCGCCGAGTGAAAATTCGCGTTAGACTTTGGTACCGATATCTGCATGAAATACTCAACAATTTTAATTGAGACGAAATTTGAGTAAGAACAGCTCGATTATTGATCTAGTGTAAAAAAGTCTCAGGGTGATGGGATGTGATCGATGGCCCTGCTATCTGCCACCATCACGGGGTAATGCAGAGAGGAGACTAGTCATCAACTGATCATCACACGGCTGCATGAAATGCCACAACAGCACATCATTCCTCGTTTCACTTATACAGGGTGCATGGGAAGAACAGAAAACAGAACATATGCAACGAAAGAAAAAGAAAAGAAAAAGACAGAAAAAGAAAGAAAGAAAGACAGAAAGAAAGAGGTCAAAGGTTGATAACCAGAACGCGTTTTGTAAACTGCTTATGTATGTGTGTGTTCGTGAGCGTGTGTGTGTGTGTGTGTGTGTGTGTGTGTGTGTGTGTGTGTGTGTGTGTGTGTGTGTGTGTGAGCGCGGAGTGAATCAATCATTCAGCGCTGTGATGCTGAAACTGTTGCGCTCTCGTCACAGCTCGAGCTGATCATCACTCTAATGGCTCCTTTAATGGATAAAGTGGTGTAAAAAAAAAAAAACAAGACCCGTTCCCCCAAATAACTGTAGTTATTGGAATAAGTAAGTAAATAAACAAATAAATGAATAACAAGAATCAATGTAAAAGAAAATACGGAAAGTTTCTCATTATTAATTTTAGAAAAAACAATGGAGATATAAATAGAAATATCTACGCATTGTTTTTTATTATAATTTTATATTAATCGTACGCAAACGTTCATTCAAGAATTTTTTAAGGCAAACAGTTTTCTCGTCTATTCGAAATAGAAAGAAAGAAAGACAGAAAGAATGAAAGAACATAACAGTTTTATCCAACCCGGCTAAACCAGGCGTTGTAACAGACGTGTTAATGATCTCTGAAGCATGTGGAAAGGAACTGTGAGAGGAAAGAGGTGGAAAGTGAAGATTATTTTTCCAAGGCGAAGATTTACATGATTTTTTTTCAGGTGCCCGAGCAGATATTTACTTGAAATTTGATAAAGAGCGCCTCCTGTTGTTCAAATTGTATAATGCAGGTTTAAAACCCAAGAGTTAACTGTTTAACTTAAACCTGAGTAGCCCCTAACACCCAGGTTACATTATATATATATATATATATATATATATATATATATATATATATATATATATATATATATATGGATGGAGGATTTTTATTCCGCAAATTTGGGGGTGGGCGGTTTAGCTATTTATTAAAATGCGGCGGAAATGAAATAAAATAAAACATGAACATGAATAATGACAAATTATTTTACGCTTAGAATGTCTATCTATCTATCTATCTATCTATCTATCTATCTATCTATCTATCTATCTATCTATCTATCTATCTATCTATCTATTTACAGTTTAAACTGGCATAACTATGTGGCAATAATAATAAAAAACAACAACAATAAGACTATCATAATAATAATAATAAATAATAACAATAATAATAATAATAATAATAATAATAATAATAATAATAATAACAATAATAATGGCCAAAATTTCCGCGACGTTTCAGTCATCGCTGATTTCTTTTATTTACAGTAGGTTATTGTGAGATGAACAGCAGGGATTGGGGGCACCTTCACTGTATTAAAAAACAGGTTTCGATTAGGTAATTTTAGATATTGTAATTGGCTTTAATTAAACATGCATCGCGCTAATTAACTCAGATGATTTTTTTCCGGCAGCCACTGGGACGCGCTTTGCCGGCTTTGATACACTCAGTCCAGATGTCCCAGTACAATTCAGGCGGCAATTAGAAGTTCGGCTGCACACTCACTGGAAATGAAGTTAGAACCTTTGATAAGGCATAGCATGCTCGAACAGATGCTGCATTTAATATGAAATCATATACTGTCAAAGGGTGTGCGTAAAAACCTACAGGCTGTTGTAATGAGAACAGAGAAGATGTATACGCAACATCTGTATGCACGACACCCACACCACACACACAGAGACACACACACACCACACAGACACACGCATGCAAACAGCTGGCGCTCAAGTCAGAAACTTGTATTATTATTATTATTATTATTATTATTATTATTATTATTATTATTATTATAATCAATATAATTTTAATTCGAACGAATATGAACTGTGAGAAACACTTTCTCATTTGGAGTGAACTGAAATGAATATGGTGAGTTTGTGTGCGTGCGTGTGTGTGTGTGTGTGTGTGTGTGTGTGTGTGTGTGTGTGTGTCGGGCTCGGCCGCCGTGTAATTAGCATTTCCATTCTGCAGTTGAAATGAAGAGGGGAGCCTGCGGCGCGGCCTCGGGCTACACCCACATGAAGAGAGGGAAGAGGCAAGGAGAGAAAAGGGGCAAGCGGAGAAAATATGAATAAAGAAAGCAAGAGCCATTCGAGATAATTAACATGTAAAATATCCAGTGGAAATGGGGACGGAAAAGAGAGCCCCACCTCACTCCGACTTTCCAGATCCTTGTGCGTAAACTCCGTGATTAAAAAAAGTTTACCGCAGTAATTAAAGGTCTGGGGGCACGCACTGCACCTGCGCGCACACTAGGCCGTGTGTGTGTGTGTGTGTGTGTGTGTGTGCGCGCGCACGCGTGTGTGTGTGTGTGTGTGTGCATATGCGCGTGTTTGTGTGTGTGTGTGTGTGTGTGTGTGTGTGTGTGTGTGTGTGTGTGTGTACAATTTTTAAACAGCTCACAAGCTCCATATCCAAGGAACTCCGTGTCCTTGATGAGTCGCATTGACCTACTTTTCAAATTGTACAAAATCTCCGAGTGGTTTGAAACAGGAAACAATTGAAACTCGGATGATCCGGAAATCTGAACCGCACCGACACTTTCTGCAGGTTGACTTCAGTGAACGTTGAAGTGAAGAAGGGATAATTGTGTGGTGACAGGGCGCCCCCTACAGCCAGAGTGGATGATCTAACGAAACGTTATATCAGGGGCTCTAGAAAGGCGCAAAAGCAAAGTCAATAATAATAATAATCATTTATTCGCCTAACCTAACATCAAATGAGGGAGTTCTGCTATACTATGTTGAGAATATATATATATATATATATATATATATATATATATATATATATATATATACATTCCTACATGTTCATACATTCGTTTATCCAACAACAACATGATGATGATATGGAGGGAAGAAAGCTGTTTATTAAATGCATGCCTTCATGCCCATCCATTTGCTTTTAATGCTTTATTGCATTTTCCACAACAAAATATAATTAGTTTAGCTCAGGGATGCTGATTAACCAGTATTACTGTATATAATGTCAATAATGTCTTGGAGCATAAAACAAGAGTGCTTGTAAAGAAGCAGGTTCTTTATGGCAAAATGTACTTTTCTGCAATAATCAATCCTTTCAATGAAGCTTTAAAACATGTTTGGACATTTGGCACCAGTCCCACATTCTCACAAACGTAGGATAAAAAGAATTGGCAGCACAATATAATACATCCAAAGTCTGTTGTAAATCTTGCAGATATTTCTTTAAATGATTTCTTTTTAGATGTGAAACTGATTATGCACGTACATTTTGAATAGGCATCTATTTAAAAAGAAATCTAATCACACGTTTGTTAACACATATCAACTCAGACAAATGACAACAAATAGTGATGACAAACAGTATAAGAATGATATAATATTTGATGGGATCCAGTAAAAGAATCATTTACATATTTCCTAAACTATTATACATACATGTTTATTGCAAACATTTTGTCATTGTGTTATTCACATAACCTTTTCAAACTATCGATTAAAAAAGAAACATTTAAAATGAATAGAATATACCTTTATAAAAATAGATATATAAAACCATTCAGTGTGCCTTCTGTCAATTTGGTTCAAAAGTTGGTAAGGTGTACCTCGTACACCTACACGTGCAAAAAGATACACCGGAAAGGTGCGAAAACTACAGTTTAGTGGATATTTTTCCTAAGAGTATATTTTCCCTCCATCAAGACCCAGAGCAGCTGCTTTCAGTCATGTGTGAGGGTCGGTGGATTATGTCGAGTTTATCACATTCATAGCTCGCTGATATTTGGCTATAGTCGGATGTGTTGAAGCTCAGCCAACGCAGATGATAGCAACAGACATGTGTTACCTAATGTTCTTTATCTAACTTGGCAAGCAAAGCTAAAGAATTTATGTCAATAATAATACATCCACATAGCACATATGACCCAATAAAGCATTCTAGCTAATGTTGGCAAATACAAACACCACACATTTGCCATGCTGATATGCAATGCTGATATACTATGTCTGTATTTCTATTTTACAGGTGTGGTATAATGTAGCATGTACACATCCACAAATGTCCTTAATCGGTCTTAGTGAATGGAATTGGGTTGTCGCTATGTGTACTGTCATGTATTTGTCTATTTGTAAATAACACAATTACATTTTTTGGAGAATATCATTTTATTATTCAGTACCTTCATATGGTTGTATTTTGGCAAATTATTTTAAAATGGAATTTTAATAAAAGTGCAGTTCATTTTTGAATTTTTTATTCATTTATACTTTTATTACATTTAATACATTATTCAGAATTAAATTTTGAGAAGGGTATATATGTATATGTATTTCCTAATGCAAAACCTATACATATATATATATATATATATATATATATATATATATATATATATATATATATATATATATATATATATATATATATATATATATATATAAATAATCTCTTATGTCTGGGTCTATTGAATGTGCTTCATCTAATGACTTTATCTCTTTAGAGCACAGTGATGACGAGAAAGGAAAGCTGTAGAGAGACACGGTTAGTGTGAGGAATTGTAAATGTGACTAGTGGGATTAATAGTGACTGTTCTGCTGCATCTAAATGTAATTGTCCATCTGCTCTACTGGAATGTGTGTGTGTGTGTGTGCGTGTGGATGGGGGGTGGATATAACGCTGTGAATCTATGGGGTGTGTAGGGTGTGTATGGGTGAAAGTTCACCCATTCCCCTATTGCAATATCACGTTGTAGTTCATATCCCACTGGTTTTGACACGGGAGTGAGCCGGTCAAATGATTTAAGGAACCCGTGTTATTACGTGACCATTATAGCAGGTCAGCTTGTTGTCCCTTGTACTGTTGGTCAATGAGCAAATATTAAAAAAGAAATCCATCGCGTACGCATAACCTCTGGTAATTACAATGTGCATCAATTATTTATGGATATTATTTAACACATTATTTGCACATCATGCCTCGTTTGCTTCTGCACCGGTGCTCTAATTGCTCTCTATCCTCCCCCAGATGAAGGTTTTTCTTTTCTTTTCGTTTTTTAATTCCACAAATGAGTTACAGCAGGGGTCTTTTTTTTCTTTTTCTTTCAGAAGTGTAAAGGAAACTGAAATGGCTGGTTTTGTGTGGAAGACGCTTGGCTCGATTGCCAAGTCCCTTAGTGGTAGTAAAGAGGAGGTAGTCTCGTAAAGGTGAGAGTTCCTATTACGCCATACGTGTGCTCTTGCAAGAGGAAAGAGCTGCCTTCTTCCCCAATAAAGACTTCAGCAGGATGACAGCAACGATTCATTCAATAATGTGTGTTGTTTTTTCTTCTTCTCCTTGTTCCATTTAAACCTTCCATTTATTCATTTTGATGATTAATCTATGAATGACTCCATTTTTACAATTCATTTAATAATGCGATTGGAATGCCAATGAATCCAAGCTACTGTGGGTCTGTGGATTCGCTTTAGTTTTCATATTGCCGCGGATTCGATTTTTACACTCCCGGCATGTTTTCTGAACGCGCCATGAGCTATTTATCTTGCAGAACATGTCCGGGATGATTGCGTGACTCGTTCCTGGAAGATTCGGCGCGCTGCGTTCTCCCCGCTAAAGAAGCTAGCAGTCTGAGGCGGCTCAACCTTTCACTGGAGTATTTGAACAATACAAAACTAATTCGGATGTGTGAATCCTACATTATTAACACGGAGAAAGAGGATGAGAGTTTGCTGTGAAAAAAAAGAAAAGAGGGAAAAAAAAAGCCAAGCAAAAGCTAAAAATAATCACTGGCAGCTTTGCACAGCGGTGCAGCGAGTGGCTAGGGACCTCCAAGGTGGCAAAGCGGCGAAGAAGGAGCATAAAAAAAAACCTGGCACAATGTTTAAATTAAACAGTGAAATTCAACATCTGCGTTCCAAAGCCTTTACCCTCAATTTCGCATCTCGGGGTGTCTGCGAAAGGGTGCGTTTGCGCGCACGCCGGCTTGTGAGCGCATGTGATTGAGAGATTTTAGGCACTCATTCGCACTAATCTCCATTTACGCCGATTTCTCCCGCTCGGCGATGAACTATGGCACGAACGGTGGCGTCGAAAATACGCGTCGCTCACATGGAGCGTTGTCCCACTTTTCCGACTCGGAGGGAGGCAGTTTGTCGGGAGGGAGAGAAAAAAAAGCATATGGACCGCATATTCATTAGTGAACTGCTGATAAATAGATTAATTGGCTAGATTAGGCAGCCAAAGCTTTGATCACAGGGAGCGAGCCAAGAGTGTGTTTGTTGTTTAGTGTAATTTTGTTCATTGCGAGAGAACGCGGTGAAGGGAGAGAAAGAAAAAAAAACCTTGCTACACAGGCGTTTATGGGATTTATTTTCCAGTTAGTGTTAAGAGGAGACCGCAAACATGTAAACAACAGAAGAGCAAGGAAGTCTAATGAGTGCGTGGGTGGGGACGCATGTAAAAGGAAATGGAACGCAAGGAGGCTAATTAGTGCTCCGAACAATTCAATCATATAGGACGGGAGCGCGAGCGTGTTTCGTCATGTCAGAGTGGCGTGAAAACACCAAATCAGCTAAACAACCCAAATCCAAATAAACAATGAATTGTACAAATCAGCACAACTGGGGTTTTTCCTTTCGAATCGTTCACAGTTGATTTTTAACCACTTTTAATTGTTCGATTCGAAATCTAATGCATTTTATTGATTGATTTAGTGAATTAAATGACTATATATATATATATATATATATATATATATATAGATATATATATATATATATATATATATCTATATATGTATAAGTATGGAAAAGACGAGTAGTTATATATATATGGAGTATATATATGGGAGTAGTTGGCGATTAACTAGTTACATGTAACGGCATTACATAATTTAATTACAAAGTAAAGGTAACAGTAATTCATAACAGTTACTGAGAAAAATATGTGTTACTTATGAAAATGTTACAGATCACAAATAGGGTTACATCTGAACAACATTTCACGAGAAATCAGGGTTAGACTAAGACATGTTTTTCAACTGGATTTTCATTTAAATGTAACCTTTTTGACCTACGATGTTAACTTAAAGTGCCACCTAGTGGACAAATGAAAGTAATGAAAAAATGTCATGCTTCAGAAAGTAATTGAAAAGTTACTTTTTCACCACACTACATTTTGAATAGGGTCGTAATCTGTAACCTATTACATTTCTAAAGTAACCTTCACAACACTGGATATTATCCTGGAGTCTCTGAATGAGCTTTAAAACTAATTTATGCACTGCAATATCGTATTGTGAGGTAATAAATATCAGCACTTCAAAGGAACCGCAGTGTCGAAATCCATTACCATTTATTTTAAGTGACTGCTCGTTTGTTTTTTCCTCTGCCCGTTTGTTGTTATTTATTTGTTTCGTTTGGATTGGTGCATACTTATAAAAGCTCCACAGTGACACTCCTGACCTGTCCCGAATTCCTCTGCGATTCTGAATGAAGATGTGAGGAACAAAAAAAACAACAACAAAAAACAAAAACGAACGGGTCGGTCTGAAGTTTTCGGTGCATCACAAGAGCCCGTGTTTATTCTCTTTGCTCTTTCTTCCTCCCAGCGGAGTCGCTATGTAGCTTCACCCCTGTTAACTCAGATTTGATTTAACCTTTAAAGCAAAGGTGCGTGCCTCCTCCTTCGGTAAACACCTCCCAAACGCGTTTGCGCCGGAACGGTTCTCAGATACAGACATGACGCGAGGCTTTGAGAACGCCACCGGCATTATTAATTCATAATATGCTTACAGCTCTTTATCGAGTGCGCGCGAGAAGATGAAAGGCCTCGTTCGGTGACGGCCGTCCTCCTGCGTTGGCTCTTTTCAAACCGTCTGACACGCAACCCGGTGTTCGACAGCTCATGGATGGGCCTTTGTACGCGTCTGCGTGTGTGTTTGTGTGTGTGTGTGGTGTGTGTGTGTGTGTGTGTTTGTGCTTTAACACTTTCAACAGCTCATCCATTAGAGCAGGCCCGTCGCTGACTGACAGCAGCGTTCTGCACCCTTTCATGGCTCCGTGTACATTGCGTAAGTCTGTGGGGGATTGCTTTGAGCGCCGGGAGAGCTCTGAGCACTGTCAAGGCTCACTGAAAGCCACAGAGGTGATCCAGCTAAGTAAATAACCTCAAAAAAAACAAAAAAAAAACACATGCGTGCGTCAGTCCTGTCATTGTTTTCTAGCAAGGAAATAAACATCCCTGGAGGAAACAATTGTCCTGAATAATGAGAAAATTGCATTTCATATATATATATATATATATATATATCTATATATATATATATATATATTATATATATATATATATATATATATTTTTTTTTTTTTTTTTTACATGATGTCTGTATAATTTTAAATGAACATTAGAAAATTCGGGATGCTGGCACTGAAGAAATCGATGGCAAATCAAAGTGTCAATGAAATACCAAGCAAGTCTGAGGAGCAATAAATGAATGCAGGAGGAGGTTGTTCTACAACAGGGATTTTCTTATGCAAAACCAAATGCCGTTATTATTTATTATTATTATTATTATTATTATTATTATTATTATTATTATTATTATTATTATTAATGCCGAATGTAAATCTATTTATTTATGACATTTTACACCTGCATATGAAGCAGCAGTTATTTTACGGCTATTATATCAATTAATACCGAGACGTTTCTAGTATATATATATATATATATATATATATATATATATATATTTTATATATATATATATATATATATAATATATATATTCCAAAAACATGCAGTACAATAAGTATCTACTTAATAAAATGACTAATCCTGCAAAATATGCTCTCTACACTGTAATTTGAATTATCCATGTAGGTGCATTTAGCAATAATAATAAAGACACTATTTACACATTTTTGATTGAAGACTTAATTGTACTCCACTGTTTTTACAAAAGCATTATTTGTAGAAGGCAACATGTGATTTTATTATACAGAGAATCGAAGCAGGAATATTTTGCCTTTTGAAGTTTACAATCACTGTATTTAAGAGTGGCAAACCAGGTCCAGCATGACAAGGCCGCTGTGCACAAAGCGAGGTCGAAGAAGCTTTATATAGGTTCGAGTGGAGGAGTTGATACAGAACGCGGATCTCAACCCTAATAAACAACTTCGGGACTCTGATTACGCCCCGCTCCTCCCTCCTCGACTCAGGGGAGGGGGGAGGGGTGTAGCTCTGGTAAAGGGCTGTGGTAGAGCTGGGCGAAATGTCGTATAAATTGAATCTCCAATTATTTTTTTTTAGACAAAATTCTTTTTCAATGAGTACAGTGGGGAAAATGTGTCCGCTATTTTTACCCATTTTTAGTTTTGGAGTTTGCCGCAATCATGTTTATCCCGCAGCGCCACGCGTCAACACTGAAGTTCTGTTTGAGGTGAGGGAATTAGCCGTGAAGCTTCCTTTAATTGCTACATACTTAAGACAAATTTTACAGCGGGGCTTTGGCATGTTGAACGTCTGAAGTTGCAAACCCGAAGCATTTCCAGACGACTGACGAAACCGCGCCCCTGTTGGAAACGCCGCCATTCAAAAAATGCGGAACGGCAGACGGAGAACTACGGAAGCCCGCTGTTCCAAACTGAGGTGAAATCGTGAAATGGATTTTTCGTATTTTCATCGTCGTCATAAACAATAAACTCGAACTAATCCATAATGAAGATTAATCTCCAGGCTCCAAGATGCAACTCTTGGGGCCTTGAGCATGACACTTATCCCTCTGTGCTCCAGAGGCGTAGTATCATGGCTGACCCTGTGCTCTGACCCCAGTTTTTAAGAAAAAACAAAAACAAACAAGCTGGGATATGTGAAGAAGGAATTTCACAGTGATGTAATGTATATGTGATAAATAAAGGCTCTTCTATCTCAGTACCCGACTTTATTAATTGCTGAACAAAAATACGTCCCAAAATGTAGTGCAGCATCCCCACAGAAGAACGGCACAAAGAATTGGGGAGTAAATGTGTAATGGGACGTTCGGGAAAAAAAAAAAAGCAAATACGACTGTTACTGTATGTTCAGGTCCCCGCAAACCTTTGTGCATATAGTGTATCTTTCTATGTACCTTCAAGTGAGCACTGAGGCGGTGCCTGCAAAGCCGAGCAAATTTGACTCATTAAAAGGAGCATAAAATTGTGTCTTTGTGCGTGACCTTTTGTTCAGCATCTTTGGAGAATTCTGTTACTAAAAGAGGTGAGTTTTTCTTTTTTTTGTGCACAGAGAGGGGAAGGCTCCACGGGTATTGGGTTCCTATAGGGAACAATGCCGATAGGTTCACCTTGCAGTGCATGGGTGTAACTTAGCCTGGAATATTGTGGATCAAAGACTAATAAACAAAGTAGGTGGAAATGCTGTAAGAGTATATGTGATCTGGCAAAGGATACAGCCATGAAAAGAGCAGGCTGACTTTAGGAGGAACAAATGCATTGAGCAAAAACTGATTTTTTTTCCCTTCTTTTTTTTTTTTTTTTAATGTTTCCTTGACTTTTATGAGAGCTGTACACTCTTTTTCCGCGGCTCGCTGTGCATTCGAGACTCGGAACGGAGAAGCACGGTGGAGGACAATGCCTTTTATGGTCGCCGTCTTCATCTCCGTGTTGATGACAGGAAAAATAAGAGAACGGAAATGTTCCTTTTGTGCGTGTACGGCAGCGTGCTGCATGACCTGCTGATCTCCACAATAAAGCCATAATGGCTGTGCATCTCCCCGAGGAACGCACCGGCAACCTGGCCCTCTTATGGAAGCGGCGGAAACAGGTCACGCCGAGCATGCAACAGAGGGAAAAAAACAATGCTTTTATGAAGCCCCCTCCCCAAAAAAAAAAAAAAAAAAAAAAAAACGCCTGACATCAATGTAAACAGATGTACACCTGTCATAAAGCCTCAGAGGGGATCGACGTAGAGCCCCTCATTCATATCCAACGTGTCAAACGGCAATTGCAGAGCTTGACCGGCTTCGGCTTCGGCTCGGGCTCCGGCCCCTGCGCAACAACTCATCACACTTGATCTCCAAATATGAGTTTTCCAGAGATGAGCTCCCCCACACACACACTCGCTGGCTACTTTATTAGTGGCTAAGCTCTTTACACTTGTAGCATATTGCAGCAGGTTAGGGGCCTAAGCCTTATTGTCCCACATTATTGAAAATCTAGGCTGTGAGAGCCGGCCCCTGGAGGTCAAGCTTTGTCTGAGTGCGCTCACTCTCTCATTTCTCAGGCAACAAGAGGCAACACTGGGGGAGGACGGACAGGATTGAGCTGGTAATACACTTAAATCCATCTTGGTTGACTTACCACAAACTTCCAGCTCTCCCCGCGGCTCGTCGTGAGCCGAAATAATTCCTTTATAACTTACAAGTGCAGAAACTATGACTTATGAATTCATCGCAACACAGGCAGCATTATAAGTCTGTGGAATGGGAGGGCTATTTTATGAGGGAGTCATAAAAAAAAAAAAAACATAGACCAAGCACCAGACCGAGCTGGCTAAATTGGATGAAAGACGCTTATGTCAAATTGAGAAGCACATCATCCTCTGAGAATATGGATAAAAAAAAAAGCTTTGCATTTCATAAGAGCCACTATAAAGTCAAATGTACATCTCCTGTTTGAAGACTAAATCGTAGTTTATGAGATGTAAATGCAATTTATTAGAAAGGGGAAAAAAAAGGCATCGAGCGCGTGAAAGTAAGGCAGGTCGCCTTGTAATGAATTCGATGGAACACGCGAGGTATCTTTAGTTCCGAATACATTCGCGAATGCGTTTCGGGTCTGATCGATGCGGCGATTAATTAAATGTGGACGTCAATGTGTAGGAGCTGAATGCAGGTAACGGGTGCGGTTCCGAAGGTTGTGGCACCACCTGGTGTTTCATACGGAAAGTACATGTTTTGGGGAAAAAATAATCACTTATAACCTCTTAGGGAATTTAATAGATCTCTACAAAACTTTACAAGTTCTAAAAGCCGTCATAAAGCACACACTAGAAAGCTTTTTCAATGCGGCTTCTGTGCATGGATTTATGAAAACAGGAAAAATGAACATACATTGCATAAACAGCAAATGTTTATGGAAAGCAAGGCATTAATATTTTGTATTTGGACTACACGAAATAAAATAAAAAAAGAGACAAAAAATAGAATCATAGTTTTTTTCAAATCCATATTGAATACCCTGCAAACTACACTGTAGTGGTATCGGAATTAGAATCCGTATTGCATGTGATAAACTAAAATAACCAGCTGTGCATGGATGTCTGGAAAAATGAACATATATTGTATAAACAGCAATTTTTATGGAAAGTATTCCATAATTACAATGTGTTAAAAATTGTTACAAGGACAAAAAAAAATTTCAATATCAGGGAAAAATGACATCCGTACACGGATATTGATATTAAAATTTACAGATAAAATAAACAGTTTCAAATTACTGGCTGGATTTCAGTGCAATTCTAGACAATGTGTCTGTTTTTACAAGGAATCATCTGTAGATAGGAACACAACAATCCTTATACACTTTATAATAAATTTTTTTTTAAAGGTAAAAAGAAAAAAGCAGAACAAAAAAAAAACAGATGCAGTTTTACATAAAAACATTCCCTTTGAATTCCCTTAAGTCACATATAAAATGCATTAATGGATTCTGTTGTGTAAAAAGCAAGCCATTAATATTTTGAAATGCATTTGGACTACC
The DNA here is from genome assembly GCA_030449085.1 of Kryptopterus vitreolus. Taxonomy (NCBI): domain Eukaryota; kingdom Metazoa; phylum Chordata; class Actinopteri; order Siluriformes; family Siluridae; genus Kryptopterus; species Kryptopterus vitreolus. The sequence goes on from JACRUU010000015.1 coordinate 23,702,324, forward strand.
TACACTACCCCCCCCCCCCCCCCCCCCCCCTACCCCCCCCACCCCCCCCCCCCCCCAAAAAAAAAAAAAAAAAAAAACAAAGCATAGTTTTCTTCAAATCAATATGGAATACCCTGCAAACTACACTGTAGTGGTATCAAAAATATTATTTGTATTATTGCATGTGGTAAACTAGTAATTACCTGTGGCCAAGCCCTTATATTAAAAAAACAGTAGTCAGCAGTCAGTGCTGAATTAAAAACATATATATATATATATATATATAATATATATATATATATATATATATATATATATATATATATATATATATATATATGTATATATCTCAAAATAAGGAACAAAAACAAAAAAGGTTATATTAGAACAGCGAAGTCAAGTACGTGTGGTTATAAATAAGGCACAAAACGTGCAGTGATATGAACTGGCCAAAGTGCAGGCTGCTGCTCCACTCCCAGCGATCTGTGCAGTCTGCTTCCTTATTCATCCTCTCCAGGACCTGTCTGACCCCGTGATCAATACCCCTGCATGATATGATTTATATGGCCCTGAGAGAGAGACACAGAGCAAACATTGATGTGACACAGGTCACCTTTGTGCATGTTATGTTCATTAACCCTTGGCGATTGATATTCATATATGCCGGCTACGGCTAAGAACGGATCAAAAGAGCGCGGCGGAGAGATCACACGCTAGCAGCTCAGGCCTGCAGGTAAAGTCTTACCAGTGTGCATTTCTTTATTGTCGTGAACTTGCATCGATTTTCCAGAAAGTGAGAAATTCCCAAAGTCATTGGCTTCCGGGCGATAAAAATAAATAAATAAATACATAGGGCTGTATCAAAATGTTAGTTTGCTATGATTTTCAACCGAATAACTGACAAATGCTAATTAACGGACAGATCAAACCCATTAATTCATTCCTTAAAATTCATGTACGGAATAGGATATTTCATAGAATTATTTTGATGTTTGTCTGAATCAGCACATGTGAATTTTGGATTCATGTAAGGCTCAGATTCAACATTCAGTTAAGTATACACAACTTACACAAGGTAGAAAGTTGGGGCTTGAGGGTTGTCTGAAGTATATACAAAAATGTATGTGGATACTTGACCATCACCTTCATATGTGCTTTTGGAACAACATTTCATCCCCTCTTTAATACAATTCAACTCATTCATATTTGTATGGCAATTTATACAACTGTCTCAAAGCACCTTTACACACATAATGCAGCAAGAATGAAAGATTGTTCTTTATAGTTATAGTTAAGTTTAACCCTAATGAGTGAGCCAGTGCCAACTCTGGCAAGGAAAACCTCCCAGAGATGGAAAGGAGGAAACCTTGAGAGGAACCACACTCTAAAGCGAACCCACAATCATCTGAGTGACTCCGAAAGTCAAAAAAAATGTTGTTTGCAATAATGGTGATTGAATGCAATGCAAACTATAGTCCTGAGTCTGTGTAACAGTGTTGACATTAAATACAGTCCCGGTCCATCCTCAGAGCGCTTGTGTGGTTTGCGGGAATTTCACAGAAACATCCCCAGTTGCACAGCCAATCGAAGAGAACACCATTTTTAACTAACATTCTTCGGAAAAAGATCTCCTCTAGAAGTGTGGCTCTGGGGATCTGTGTTCATTCAGCCACAAAAGCATTACCGAGATCCGCTATGATGTTGGATAAGTAGGTCCTGGAGTACAACTGATGTTCCAGTTTGTCCCTGAGGTGTTCAGTAGGGTTGAGGTCATGGTTTCCTGCAGGACAAGTCCTTTCCCCACCAGTGGTGCCACATAATGTCAGATAATGTCAGCATGGAGCTCAGTTTGTGCTGCACAGCTGGAACATGTTCTGTGATGGTCAGGTGGCCACATAGTATGTGTATGTGTGTGTGTGTGTTTGGGTTTTGTTGTGTGTGTGTGTGTATGTATATATATATATATATATATATATATATATATATATATATATATATATATATATATAATATATATACATTAATAAGAAAACAATAATTAAAGAAATTGTATTTAATTAAAGGGAGAAATGTTGAGTGAAATGTTGATCTGTTACAATTAGTAGGAGTATTAAAAACATGAAAAGTAACCATGAGTTAACTCACGGGTCGTTATTTTGTGTTTGTGTACTTGTCATGCACCTTCTCATGTTTTTGTTTTGCGCTGTTTGCAGCAGGTTGCACACCATGCACTTTATATGGCTAGGACAAACTTAGTCTATTCCTCAATTGTGTATTTTGTATCTTGATGTTGTGATGTGTTATATGTTGTTATATGTAGTTTATATGTAGGTTCTGGAGAAACATTCTCATCTCAATTCACTGTGTCCTGCATTAGCTATATACAGTTGAAATGATAATAAAAACCTCTTGACTAATCATGATGAAATCATGATGAGTCTATTGACAGCACATACACACACACACCACACACACACACACACCACACATATATATATATATATATATATATATATATATATATATATATATATATATACATATACACACACCATGTTTGTTTTAAATGTAGTTATCTAATATTAGAAGATATGTAAAGGCATATCAGCTTTATCACCAAGGTATATCACCTGTATTGTGTGCAAACATCCTGTGCTTTTGAATATGAAACTGAAAATTTGCTACAAATTTTACTTTCTGTTTAATAATCAGCTTTAATAAACCCAGCGTTTCTACTCTAAACCTGACGTTCACTGACTAAAAAGCTGTATTTCAATGCTCTATGATGAACGGAAAAACAGGCCACTGTTGTGCAAACAAAAACTACACACAGCTCTTCTGTCACTTTCCTGACATGCTTGCCTTAGTTAACAGGTACAGCCTGGTGACTGCATTTCAATAAATTGATTGGCAGTTAAAATGGCAGTAAAAATAGCCTAACCATAAGCAAAACGCGTGAAACACGTAAAAAAAACTTGAAATCTCCAATGTGGCAAAACACAAGGTCAGAATAGCAGCAGGAACCACCAATAGTATCGCAACTTTTTGATACCGCCTCGTACATATAAACTGAAGATTGAATACAATGTTTAGATGAATCATAAATTACACAGAATGAGATCATACTCATGGTAACTAAGTGATTAAGGTGTTGGACCTCAAATGGAAATCTCAGAACCACCAAGCCACCAACATCATGCAGATTTACATTTACATTTGCGGTATTTAGCAGACGCCCTTATCCAGGGCGACGTACACGAAGTGCTTTAGGTCTCGCTCTAAGGATAAGATTTAGTCAAGAAGGGTAAATACAAACGTAAGTACACGTGGATAGACAGTTGCCCTTTTTTTCCGGACAGAGGGAGATAAAAGAGAATAAAAGGAATGTTAGGATAGGTGTTGTTGGATTTGAGATTTGAGATAAATATATCAACAGTATATGTATAAGAATGTAATAGTTGCTAGTTACCAGCAAACTACTAATGGTACATAAGTATTAGGCTTGCCACGATATTCTCGGTTTATATATATATATATATATATATATATATATATATATATATATATATATATATATATATATATATATATATATATATATATATATATATATATATGGGGGCATGGTGGCTTAGTGGCCTCAGGGTTTTTTTTTCGGTTTCCTCCCGGTCCAAAAACATGCACGGTAGGTTGATTGGCACCTTGAAAAATTGTCCCTAGTGTATGAATGTGTGAGTGTGTGTGCCCTGTAGTGGGTTGGCATTCCATCCAGGGTGTATCCTGCCTTAATGCCCATAGACGCCTGAGATAGGCACAGGCTCCCCGTGACCCGAGGAAAGATCGGATACAGCGGTAGAAGATGAATGAATGAATGAATATATATAGAACAAACACTACAATGAAAATGCCAAATGCATACAGCGAATGTTAAAAATGTGGCAGCATCCGGAGGAAACGCAAGTCCTATTTTATTTCCTTATTCGTTTTAAAAAGGCTACGTGATAAACGTTCTATTTTTTACTTTGTTCCACACCACAGCTGATTTTCCTTTTTTTTCTTTCAGCCTATATAGAATGGTGTATTTGTATAAGTTATATTAATAAAAGTTCGTTGTTTCATTCAAGTGTCATGAGTTCCAATTTTCTCCTCGGCATTAATGTTGCTTATTCAAGCTTTGACACCAAATTGGCAATTGCCGCTAACTCAAAAGTGAAAGTGAAATGCGCACAGATGTAGACTATTGAAAAGTGAAGGAAAAGAGGACAACTCCAAACACATCCCAGTGATATCGGTATTAGCGGCGTTGTCACATGTCCGTAAACCGGTGTGAAAATTTCCTTCCAGTCACAACCCTAATAAGTATCTTTTCTTATCTAAAAACATTTAAGAACGTGAAAAAATATAAAGAAACTCACCGGTTCTCCTGCTATGCATCTTGGACAGGGTTGCTGAGCTGTGCCAAAACCCTGTGGGGAAAAAAAAACAAATACACACACGTGTATAATCTAATAATATAACACATTTATAGGGTGTAGCTCAACGGCAAGGGCTACTGATTGGAAGGTCGGGGTTTTAGCCCCAGTATCGCCATGTTGCCACTCTTGGGTTCATGAGCAAGGCCCTTAACCCTCTGTACTCCAGGGGGTGCTGTATCGTGGCTGACCTTACACTCTGACACCAGCTTCCAAACAAGCTGGGATAAACAATTTCACTGTAAGGAGGTGGTGGCTCAGTGGTTATGGCATTAGCCTCTGAACCGGAGGATCGCAGGTTCAAATCTCACCACCACCAAGCTGCCACTAGTGGGCCCTTGAGCAGGGCCCTTAACCCTGGTCGCTCTGGATAAGGGCGTCTGCCAAATTCTGTAAATGTCAAAATAAAGGCTATCTATTCTAATATTGATTTTCACAGAGCATGTAAAAACAATGACACAAACACTATTCTTCATGTTGTTTATTCCTTGAAATGGGCATTTAGGATCTGAATACGAGTGCCCATGAACACCAATTAGCATCTGAAAGAGAGAGAGAGAGAGAGAGAGCATAGAGCCAGTACGTTGCTATGGATGTGACAAGATTGCAGAAAAATACTTCTCCATGCTTGAAAGTCTGGCACTTCTTGGAATTCCAAGGTGTGTTTCTAGGTTTGCTTTTACAGCTTCTCGGCAGAACACGAACTCGAATTGGTTTATGTTTAAATGTGCTGCACTTTAGCAATAGCAAATACACAAAAGGTGCACACTATTGCCATTACAAGGTCGTTCAAGCTGCCTAGTTTTTCTCCACTTCATTGGGTTTCTATTCTGGGAATAAAAAAAAGAACTTCACCTGAATATGTAACAGAATTGCCTGAATTCCAGATGTGTATAGCTTTCAAGACATAAAATGTATAGTTGAAGGTCTGGTCACATTATAGACAGAAGAAGGAATAATACAATATTACACTGAAACATATTTACATTTACATTCATAGCATTTGAGGGGCACGGTGGCTTAGTGGTTAGCACGTTCGCCTCACACCTCCAGGGTCCGGGTTCGATTCCTGTCTCAGCCATGTGTGTGTGGAGTTTGCATGTTCTCCCTGTGCCTCAGGGGGCTTTTCTCCGGGTTCCTCCCAGTCCAAAAACATGCACGGTAGGTTGATTGGCACCTTGCGAAATTGTCCATAGTGTATGAATGTGTGTGTGAATGTGGGTGTGTGTGCCTTGTGATGGGTTGGCATTCCATCAAAGGTGTATCGTGCCTTAATGCCCATAGACGCCTGAGATAGGCACAGGCTCCCCGTGACCCGAGGGAAGATCGGATAAAGCGGTAGAAGATGAATGAATGCATTTGGCAGATGCCCTTATACAGAGTGACTTACAACTGAGCAAATAAGGGTTAAAGGCCTTGCTCAGGAGCCCACTAATGGAAGCTTGGTGGTTGTGGGATTTGAATCAGTGATCTTCCAGTGTGCAGCACAATGCCTTAAAGACTGAGCTACCACGTCCCTATATTCTGAGATATATGAAAAGTCTTCATATTTGAGTAAATATTTGTATTTGTCACAAAAATATCTTATAATATTATATAATAATATTTATGGACATATTGCCCAGCCCCAATCCGCAATACTATATGCTTAACCTTGGATGTGTCATTGTTTTGTACTTGCTTTATTAATAAACACTAACGAAAAACCTTAAAGCATGTACGATTTAAAAGATTAGATACATTGACCATACCCTCTAGTGTTACTTAACTCTTGAAACATTGCATGTTTCTATTCTTAGCCATTTTTATGATTAAGCTCCAGGTACTTTGGACTGGTGACTCAAAGATTCCCGAGTGTGTTCACTGCAAAACAGCCAGGAGAGCAACGAGCCAAGGTCAACATTCTTACCATACTGACGAGATGGTCATTTGCATTGGCACCGTTTTGACGCATGTCCCATGAGTCTATTGAGCTGTCCATCACAACATCACATCTGACCTCAATGCAGCTTCTCAATCCAGTGCACGGTTTTTTCTTGCATGTTTAAAAAAAAAAAAAGAGAAAAACAAAAAGAAAACACACGTCATTCAGCAACAAGCATCAACAAGTGAAAGGCATTCTGCAAGCCTACAGCAGCATAGTATTCTCTCAGTTATAATTTATATCTGCTAATAATAGTACTCAATAGAAGGTCAGTCATTCCACTGAGGTCAGTACAGGAGAGTCGAAAATAAATGGCCAGCTAGATACTGTGTTTCTTAGATACTGGGGGAAAAAACATAAGGATGTTCTCAGATAATGGTGAAATCTTCTAGGTAGGGAATATTTTTTAGAGTATAATTTTAAAGGAAGTGAAGTGTGATAAAAGAAAAAGGTGATAAAAGAAACCATTAGTAACGAAACAAAAAAGTAACGAAAAGAAACAAATAGTGCTCTACACACCATACATTTTTTTTTTTTTGCTTTTTAATGTGGTTTTGTAATGCTCCATTTTAATTACGTGTTTTTTTTTTTAATAATGGTGATTGTTTACATGGTCACTATAAGTTTTGTATGGGCAAATAATAATCAACAAAGTAGAGAAGTAGAGATATTGAAGAAAAAAATATATATGTTCCTGTTTAAATGATGAATTAGTAAAAAAAAAAAAAAAAAAAAGTTTTGATAATGTAAAGATAAGCCATAGTAAAAGAAAATAAGAATGTGGCAAGAGAGGTGGAGAGACAAGTATAGGGAAAGGCAAAGAGACAGGTAGATGTGTGTGTGTGTGTGTGTGTGTGTGTGTGTGGTGTATATATATATATATATATATATATATATATATATATATATATATATATATATATATAGAGAGACTATAGAGAGAGAGAGAGAGAGAGAGAAGAGAGAGCCTAGAGAGAGAGAGACGAGAGAGAGAGAGAGAGAGAGAGAGAGAGAGAGAGAGAGAGAGAGAGAGAGAGAGAGAGACAGATAGGAGCACAGAGAGAGAGACTTCTCTCTCGCTAGAGACACCACACAGGTCATATTTACCGCCGACTGACTGTCCCCCTGGCAGGGCTCCTCCTCCCGCTGTCTCTTATTCTGCACCAGGGGACTCAAACAATCCATAGACATGATCAGGTCTTTCCTCCAACCACCAGTAGATCACTAGATCAGATCTCCGTTATGTATTCCACACCACAGCTGGAGACTCTAAACAATCCAATCCAACCCAACCAATGAGAACGAATCATCAAGTCATCATGCACTTACAAAGCAAGCACCCACTGCATTTCAAACCCCAATAATAATTATTCCTTAATAAGCGTACAAATACATACCGTGGCTCCTCATAAACATCCAGCAATGAATACTGTAGATCCAGATACAGAGATAATCCACACTCCGCATTGAGCTGATGCACAATCCTCAACTTCTTCCGTCTGTTCAATTCTTTTCCTGCTCCTCCCACGTTTCATTACGGGCTTACTCTGACCAATCATGTAAGAGCTTGTGGAAAAAAGGGCGGGATGATTTCAAACGGGAGCTTTTGATTGGTTCGAGAGCCAGCAATGGATTTAAAGTGGACTGTAGAACTATTTTTGTAAATATAAACATAAGTATTTAAATAGTGCATTATTATTATTATTATTTTTTATTATTATTATTTGTAGTAGTAATAGTAGTAGTAGTATAAGTAGTAATTCGTTAGTTATACCTTAAAAACGTTTACATCTCTTGGAAATCATCGATAATCCTCATTAAATACTCTGGTTATACTACTATCAAGTTATAAATATGAATTTATTATTTTAACCTTAACCATAGCCGCATTTTTGACCAGATTATGTCTGATGAAGAGGTTTTCATAACACAATATAATATAATATAATATATTTATTCGTAATTTATTGACACTTGTGATCATTGAATCACTGTCTATAACCGAATTTCAATCGATTAGTAACGCCTAGGTAGCAAGAAAACGGTCACTCGGTGATCGTCTACATTAGCCTGAAAACATGGCGAACTTCACGGAGGCGAGTACGCCGGAGCAGTTTGAGGACTTGCTAAAAAAGGCCGGCGGGTTTGTAAAAATTCAGCCGTATGAATGAGCTACATGCATTCTTTTATAAAGCGATTGTTTTGAATAGTTTTGTCAATAACTTATTGCCTTAAGAAACAATAATAAAATCTAGTTAGCCAGTATGCTATAACCACATTCATAGCTAGCTGGGGTTAAGTCCCTAATTGACTAGGACTACATAGATAAGTGCACTATTTAGGGAATGTGACGAATGGATGTTGTATTGAGTGTAGTGTGCCATGTCGGATAGAAAGGGTGGATTGGAAACCGAGCCCAACTTAGCTTTCACTTTCGTAGCAGAATGTGAAGGTTTTTGAAGTTTAAGTAAATAATTATTTATGTAGGTTATTTTGGATGTAACTAGCAAGCCGTGGAGATGTTAGAATGATGTTAGATAAATGCTTGGTTGCTATGCTTTTGTCTTTTGTAGCTTATGGTTCGTTCTGAGGTTGATGTATCCCATACAAGTACAGAAAGAGTAGTTAATGTCACATTTCTGCTTATTTTGTTACATGAAGCACATGGATCTTAAAAACAAAGGGATCTCAAAATCCTTCTATCTCTCTTGTACGAGGAGGTCTCATTAGGTTTGCTACTGATACTTCTACAGAATGTGTAAATGTGGGTTGTGGTTTACAGAAAAAAAAACAAATGAAATGAAATCACGGAAACCCTTTGCTTCATAAATCTTACATTGAGAACTATTGCATTATCACATTGTGTTTTTCAAAAGTCCTGTCGAAAAGAATTCGTAGTGAGCAGGTCAAATTGTCTATCTTATAATTGTTTTGGACTCACTGACAACACAGACCAATTTTTATTTGTATTTTTTGGCTTTATGTATTTTTATCTTTGCCAAATCTCAAATTTCATGAAAGCACAATGCGATGGATCAATATCGGATCAATATCACTTGAATACAGCCATCTTTTCCTCTCTATCCTTGCCAGGTCCCTCACAGTGGTTCATTTCCATGCACCATGGGCTCCTCAGTGCTCTCAGATGAACGATGTGATGGAGGAGTTAGCCAAGGAGCACAAACACACCATGTTTGTCAAGGTAAACTCAGAGGCACATGCATTTTAGCTTAGTACATTTCATTTACTAGGAAAATGCAATCTCCCCCAGCATCCATGTGAAGTCAGGTATCCCAATACTTTTGTCCATATAGCTTAGTAAATAAATGCCTCTTGATCTCACACACACAAACACACTCATTAATGAAGTGCATAACTGATGCAAGGCAGGCAAGTTGTATGCACACTATTGAATAAAGTATAGATATATTATTTTCTATAATTTGTTATATATCTATTAATCAGGAAGACACTTCCTGGTGAGATATTGAGCACATAAGATTCTCCCAAGGGCAGAAAGAGTACTGCATTCAATGATTGCTTCAGGACTTTAGCGATTCCTCGTGTAATTCGATTATCAAAAAAATCATGGAGGCCATTTAACTAAACACGGAGCGCTGCGTCTCCCACGGTCCATTATGGAGTATTTTTTTGAATCAGCAAAAAAAGGGGAGGAGACAAATGCTCTTTATAAGAAGAAAAGTTTTGGGTAAGGAACGTCTCCCATACAGTTATGAATAATGCGCGAGACATGTTTAAAGTCTTTCTGCTCTTCCGCTAGCCGCTGTTTTTGACTAATTAATACTTTTATGTGATCACATGCCCGCATGACTGAGATATGAAATGACTAAAAAAAGCAATATCCGCTGGAAAATGAGCACTCATTAAATATTATATATTTTAAAAAATATTAATTGCGGGTCATATGCACCCCGAACCGTTACACCGCTGTATACATCTATATACAGTGCATTCAAAGTGGAGTGTAGGGCAGGAAGTGGGGCATGTTTTTTAAACTGGTGATAAATGCACAGATTTTGTTTGTTTTGTTTGTTTGTATTTTTATGTAATAAGGGAAACTTTTCAGCGGTATACTTGTATGCAATTTCAGCAATAATATGCAGATTCTTCTAAAAAGAAAAACCATTCAATTCAATTCAATTTTATTTATAAAGCGCTTTTTACAATGTGTCATCGTCCCAAAGCAGCTTTACAAAATACTAATGTGTGAATAGTGAAAATCAGTTTAGCACTAATTGTTTCTTGTTTCTTGTTGAGCAAGCCGAAGCAACGGTGGCAAGGAAAAACTCCCTGGGAACAGGAAGAAACCTTGAGAGGAACCAGACTCAACAGAGAACCCCATCCTCATTTGGGTTGTTAGTGTAGTGTGTGGTTGAGGATGTTTATTGTGTAGTGTGGAGTGTATTCATGAATTTGAAGCATCATCAACCGGGGGCGGAGTCACCATGAGGTTCTGACAGGAACAGAGTGCAGAGGGGGTCTGGATCACTGACAGCTCAGCAGTGGGACATGTAGCTCAATGGAGAGAGAGAGAGAGAGAGAGAGAGAGAGAGAGAGAGAGAGAGAGAAGAAAGAAAGAGAGGGAGACAGAAAGAAGGAGAGAAATGAAATGAGTGGTTAGTAAAGGTCATGGTTGCAGTATGGGAGTGTGTATATGAGTGTCGAGTGCAGACGTGGACTCTGGCAGGATGAACTATAACAGCATAATTAAAAGGAGAATCAGGGGGAAACACAGACATGAGATCTTCCTGATGTGTAAACAAACAGTCACTCTCACCACCACAAACCTGAGTGATTAATGAAAGTGAGGCAGACAGCAACTAAACACACCAGATCGCTATAATACTCAACATTCATGTGTCCCCCAGATCTACTCCTTTATCTAAGGTAGGACTAAACAAATTGCTTGCTTATTATAAGAGCCCTACCTTATTTTCTCTCTTATATAATTACTCGATTAATCGATGGAATAATCGTTAGAATACTCAATTGCTAAAATAATCTTTAGCAACAGCCCTAAATTGCTTGTTTTTGTTCTTTTTATAAAAAAACAAATACTGCACAGTTGTAGAATTAGTACATACCCAAAAATTTCAGTTTGTAGATAACAGTGGCGAATCGGCGGCAGACTACTGGGCGGGAAAGGATCATCGATGGTGCTTAACCATTGCTAAAGAATTAATTCTGTTAATGTTCAATTGGTCAGGACTGTTGTAGGAGCAACACAATATTATGCAGGTGGGCATACTATTATGCCTGATCAGTTTATAATATAGGTTTGTATGTTTATTACCACTTTATTAACTCATTTTAAAAGAATTTTTAAATGGCACTAGACATTATGCATTATTCACAGTAGTGTGAATGTACAGTGAAGTAGGTGGTATTAAAAATAGTCTATTTAACAGTTAGACTTTATTTCCCATTTAAACCTTGTGAGATGAGGTAGTAAACGTACTTCAAACCCCATTTATTGCATTTGGTAGATATAAAATGTATTATATTTTGAAAAACACCACTTGTAGTTGGAGAACGCTAAAGAGTTTGGATTATACCGGAGGTTGTTTATAAGCTTGACTGCTTTGCGTCACATAAGGCCACCAGAGGGCGATCTTTCATCCTTCTGAGGTCAATTATCACCTGTCACTCTTTGTATAAGAATAATGTCGTTCAATGTGTTTTCACTGTCTCTGCTTGATTGACATGGAAGTCTATTATAGTATTACACAATGATCAAATTACAACAAATTAGATATATTCAAGATTTTATTATTTATTGGTCACAAACATGGTTATAGAAAATCTGATTGGTGTGCAGAAATTATGCAGTAAGTAAGGTAAATGTAAAAATCTAAAAAAAAAAAAAAAAAGTAAGAGATGATATGAGAAAATAAATAGTGGAGGTATAAGAGAAGAAAAACAATGATCATGACAATGCAGGGCGCATTGTGCACATGTACATTAAAGACCGAGATATGTGGTTGGTAGTTTTATCTTTGGAATACACACACACATTTTTCACACAGAATGATTTCAGAAATATAAATAAGGATTGTTTATTTTTGTCAATTTACAAAATGCAATGTGTGCGAGCAAACAAAAGAAAAAATGAAATCAAATCAATATTTGGTCAAGATCTGTGTTTACTTCTCCAAGATGGAACAACCTACCAGCCGAGTTCCCTCATAAACTGTGTGCAAGTGTACCTACTGCTGTTTTGAAGGCAAAGGGTGTTTTTGAAAGAATTCTTTGTTTAAAGCATTTTTTCACACCTGCCTAAAACGCGCACACACACACACACACACACACACACACACACACACACACACACACACACACACACATATATATATATGTATATATATATATTATTATTATTATTTTTTTTTTTTTATAATTTCATCTGTAATGTAAATTGCTTTGGGTATTTATTTTACTCTCTGTGCTCCAATACCTTAAGTCGTCTATCCACAAATTGTCACCGTATATATATCAAAATCAGCACATATGTAATGTTCCTTTTGCAGCCCAGTTTTGTCACTCCTAAATATATTCAGTATTGGCCAGGAAAATTAAATTGAAGAAAAATAGACTTTATATGTTGTATATAAATTACAGCAGAGTGAAGTTATTTCTTCGCACATGCCAGTAGCAGGACCCAAGAGTGGCAGCTTGGCGATACTGGGATTCTAAGCCCCCAGCACCTTATCCGCTGTGTTACCCCCACATGGGTTTCAGTGTGTACACATTTCAGTGTGTATTCAGTATGTAGTTGTTAAATATTACTGATTGAGTAGGTCAGCAGTGGGTTATAATTTCCTTCTTCTGCGCTCTTTCTCTTGATCTCTTTCCTCCCCATTCTGGAGTCATATAATGGAAAAGCAGCGTGGATAATGTGTAAAAAGTGCAGTGGTGTGGAAGGGAAATTACAAGGTTTTCACTTCTTTTATTTTGCCCCAGGTGGAGGCTGAAGCGCTGCCCGGCGTGTCCGAGAAGTATGAGATCACCTCCGTTCCCACTTTCGTCTTTTTCAAGGTACGAGTTCACTTTTATGGAGGAACACGGAGTTCTCTGAGCTTTATAAAGTGTGCCTGAGCTATAAGGATACAGCAAGTCGTCGCTTTCAGGACGACCCAGAAATGAAGGATTTGGAGTCGCCCTAAAGATTCATATAAAGAGATTTATAATTTTATGATATTTAACTACAGAATACAAGTTTTCTAGTCAAGTTGGTGTATTTAGTTACTACTAATTCTATTTAAAAGTGCAAAGGAAGAAGAAGAGATTAAAAGACAATGGAATATTCATTACTATATATATATATATATATATATATATATATATATATATATATATATATATATATATATATATATATATATATATATATAGCAGGAAGTAAAAGTTGACCCGTACAATGTTTAGTTTAATGCAAGCGATTTGAAACACGCCCTGTGCCTGTGATAACTTTCCGACCACCTTATATTGCAAAGGATTTTGTAATCTGGAAAATTCTGAACTTGTACAAGAAAAGGGCATTTTTAAAGAGATTTTACAATTCAAAAGACACATAAAATATGAAAATTAGTTGATCATTAAGGCAATATATCTGTAAAATGTAGGGTGTTTTTTTTTTTTTTTTTAAAGGAGAAGTTATTAAACAGATATGCGCTCTTACTTTTGCTCTCATCCTGTAAAAGTGTTTATAGGAAAGAAATCAAGAGCGATAAAGTTCTTGGCAGTAATGTAAAAGTAATGAGCAGAACAGTTTTATTAGTGCAATAAGCACGACTTGCTTTGTTTAGAGCTTAGATGCACCGAGGGAGCTTACTTTATTAATCTCGAGATCTTCAGGCAGGATTTAAGACTACAAAGTAGCAGCTAAGTGCATGAAAGTGCACACTAATTAATCAGTATCTAGCCTAACGTGGATGCATGTTCATATGAGCGTGCGCAAACATTTCCTTCAGCACAATTCATTTTACGAGGAGTGTTTCTTCTGAAACGCCTGCTTTCGACGCCGTTTCTGGTGTTGTAGAGGAAGAAAAAAAACTCTTACTGCAGTAAGTATATGGTGTAAGAAACCATTTTATCAGGTCGGTGCTGTTTAGTACGTTTATAGTAAACAAATAAAGCTGTTTTCATGTCACATGTTGGTGTAGGAGCCATCATGGAAATGCAGTGATGTAGTGCCTCATGATCGGATGAATCATCTAAAAATCAGAGATTAACCCGCTCACATTTCACTACTTAAGTTGGACACTCGCACAGAAGGAATCAGCAATCTTCTCTTCTTTTTCTCTCTCTTTCTCTCTCTCTTCACCCAATCTAAACTAACAGGCTAACACTGAAAAATTAATGATGTGTTCGTCCCCATGTGTGGTGTGCTACAGTGTGTTTATTTATTCATTTTGGGTGGGCCTCAGGGTGGCAAGAAGATTGACAGGCTGGACGGTGCACATGCCCCTGAGCTGACCAATAAGGTGCAGAAGCTGGCGTCCAGCGGGGGCGGGCCTGCAGGGCCAGCAGACGCCCCTAAGGAGGAGCTTAACGAGAGACTCAAGAAACTAATCAACGCTGCACCCTGCATGCTCTTCATGAAGGGAACTCCCCAGGAACCTCGCTGCGGTAAAGGCCTACATACACACACACACACACACACACACACACACACACACACACACACACACATACAGTGTTCAGGTGTACAGGGCATAGAGAGCACAGGTTTAAAAAAAAATAGAAAGAAAAAGAGAGAACGTGTGTATGTAGGATTTTTTTTTAGTTATTATTATTTTTTCATCCAACTTCATTTAAGTTTATTTCTCCAGGCTCTGGTACATTTTGCTCTGAGTTCAGAATGTTTCTATTGTCTACTAAGACCAGGAACAGACAATACACTTAAAAGATTCATAAAGAATGTTCCCTTTCTTTCGGACATTAAAAAAAGAGAAATTCTGAACCAGAATTGACCAAATATTTTCATTTCTTATTTTCTAAACAGTAATCTACTGGGTGTTATTCATATCATTTAAAAAAAATCACATGCACACCCACTTAGCACATTCACCAAATCCTAATCTGAGAATTTTGCCTTTTGGAATATTTGAAGAATAACATTGTAATTAAATTACAATGAATTTCTGTTCTTTGTCTGATCAGAAACATCAGGCATGAGTCTAATAATGAACTCTTCTTAATTTCAAAAACAATTGTTTTAGGCTTCTTTTATGCGTCTGGAAATATATTCTCTGTATTACATAATTATAGGTACTAAATCACCCGGGCAAGTTCATGGCATATCATCTTTTTTGAAAAGATTTTAAGAATTTGCTTTCTCTAGCTGGGGCGAGGGGGGGGGGTCATTAATAATTCTGTATACTGCAAGGAGTATTTTTAATAAAAGTCTCTGATCACAGTAAAAGTTTATCCAGTGTGATTAAGTGGTTATGTTTTCAGTCCTCGGGGAGAGTTTTATTTTAATGTGTTTGCCTCATTGGGACAACATTCATTGTTAAAAGCCCTATGCAAATAAGATGAGTTCTTAAGAAGTATTGAATACATTGTTAACGTTAATTTTTGATTATGGGTTTGAAAATATCCCTGAAGTTTTACTCGCTTTACATTTTTGGAAAGATTTCGAAACATGTTTTTCAACACGAACAATCACCTGCAATTGTACATGGTCTGAAAAAGGAAGAGGAACAAAAGTGTGTGTGTGTGTGTGTGTGTGTGTGTGTGTGTGTGTGTGTGTGTGTGTGTGTGTGTGTGTGTGTGTGTGTGTGTGTGTGTGTGGGTGTGTGTGTGTGTGTGTGTGTGTGTGTGTGTGTGTGTGTGGTGTGTCGTGTATATATATATATATATATATATATATATATATATATATATATATATATATATATATATATATAAATATAAATAATGTATATTTGTATATAAAATTTATTGTAATATTTGTAGATGTTATACATACAATAAATTAAAAATATATAATATAATACAAAACGTATGTAATATAATATTAAACCATTAAATAAATATTTGACAGGATTTTTGTTTTTATTATTTTAAATAAACACACAGCTGTGGACATTACCTGAACAAATAAGTTGGAGTGTGTTGGAAATTGCAGTATTCTCATTCTATTTAAGTAAAATATAATAGCCGATTGTAGATAGTTTAGTTCTTTTGTATTATTATTTTTTTAATACATAATTTTGATATATTACCAAATAATACAATTGATCCGAAACACATTTGGTATGATATAAAAGAAAAATGATTATTAAGGTGTCTGTTTATAAATCAGTCATTGCTTTCAGGCCTGGCAAAAGGCTTGTGGACACCTTAAA
This sequence comes from Kryptopterus vitreolus, assembly GCA_030449085.1. Lineage (NCBI taxonomy): Eukaryota > Metazoa > Chordata > Actinopteri > Siluriformes > Siluridae > Kryptopterus > Kryptopterus vitreolus. The sequence goes on from JACRUU010000015.1 coordinate 23,719,072, forward strand.
CATGTGCATTAAATCTGTGTGGCTACATTGCGAATGAACAGGAAAAATGATTTGATTCTGAGGAGACTGAATCGTTTTGATATAGAATACTGTGTGTATATATATATACCGTACATGTCACTTTATGGTTTCGGTTGCTAATATCTAGGAAATGCAGGCATTATCGCTGTATGTATGCAGATTGTGTGTGTGTTATTTACAGAGTTCAAAGTTTTAACACGAGTCTGTGTTGTGTTGTTTTTATCTCTATACCCCTTTTATCTAGTCCAATTCAAAAATACATATTTCATAATGGACTGAGGCACTTCTGAAGAATTACCATGTGAGATGTGGAAACAGTCGAGTGCAGAAAGTACAGGTCTGCTGTACTCCTTCTTTCGGAGACAATCTAAGAACCATTTAGCTCGTTGGCACTGAAGCAGCAGATTCTTTTTTTCTTCTCTGTCTCTCTTCAATCTTTAATCTTCTGCCAGCTCCTCCAGCGCCGCTTTATATGAAAAGCATCTGCTGCGTTTGTTTGTGTGCGACATCCAAAGCGGAACCTGTTGCTCAGCACGGCCGTGTTATTTAAAGCCGGTCCAGGTGTCAAAAGTTGGGTCAGAAAGAGAGGAATTTATAATGCTGCTGAGTGATTGAAGTTCTCATTCGCTTGGCCGTTATCCAGAAGTGGGAAGGTTTCGTGGCGAAGCGTGACGCCTTTTGAGCCCGAATTGTAGCGCTTTAAACTCGAGTGCGTTTTCTAAGCGCACGTTCAATCACACACGCAAAGAGCTAACCATCAAAGATCCGAACGAGCGCTCTTGGAAAAAAAACCTCGTCCCACTTTGAATTATAAGGTTACCTGCTTCAGTGTCGGGCTCGTCTTTATAAATACCCTTCTCCTTGTGTTTGCATACCAACATGGCTGCGCTTGTAGGCAGAAAAGAGTCTTTTATTGTTGCTCTGTTCCCAGAGCAGAGTCGAGCCTAGCGAGCGTTTCTCCTACCCTACAGGGATGAACGAGGGTGGGGAAAGGACCTGGGCAATCAATCCAGCGTGTCTGCTCGAGCTAGCCTAGAGCCACAGAAGGCAGCTGGACCGCGTGTTTGCCTGCTCTAATAGAAACAATTAATATAGTGCCAACTGCATGAGCGTTAGTGAGCCGCCTGCAGCTGGTTTATAATGAATTCCCACGTGAGCGCGGAGAAATCCGAATAGGTATTTCACTGCAGGGCTTTACACGGACCTCGCACATCACCTTACATGCACCACTCTCTCATGTTTTCTCTTTTTTTTTTAACTCTTTTCTTCCCTCCTTTTATTCTTTACTTATGTTTGTTTCTTCATCTTTGTCTTTATATGCCTCATAAATCCTTCACTCTGATTTATTAGACGCCGATAATTCGTCAAGGTCAATCAGACCCGAGCAACTGAACGGGTTTAATTTTTGTGCGGCCGTATATGGAGATGTTGCTACTCTCTACGCATCATGTGCTTTGAGCGAAAGGTTAAATCAGATTCTGGTGAAAAAACAAATAATTTTTTTTTTTTTTTTTTTTTTTTTTTTTTTTTTTTTTTTCTTGGAATTTTGATGCCTCATAAATACTTCTGTGTTGGGACTGAATTAGTGGATAAATAACGTAGACGAGAAACTTGTTGAGAATGTCATGCATGCCGTTAGTGCGTTAATAAATCCTTTCGAGACGAGATGACGTGATGCAAGTGTATTAGGCCAGCATGCAGACTAGACATGCATCAAGCCTGGATATCTATCTCTACAGAATTTGTGATATTTAGCTATGTGAAGGTCAAATATGTTGAATCCCAATCTGTGTTAATTTATACATTGGGTGTGAAATTGTGCAGGCTTCAGCAGGCAGATCGTGCAGATTTTAAAGGATCACAGCATCCAGTACAGCAGCTTCGACATCCTGTCTGATGAGGCGGTCCGGCAGGGGCTGAAGGCCTACTCTAACTGGCCCACTTACCCTCAGGTGTATGTTAAAGGGGAGCTGATCGGAGGGCTCGACATCGTCAAGGTGAGACATGCTGGCTAGCAAGTATTCTGCGTTAATAATGTGTTAATAATGAACCAGTAATAGACGTCCGTCCCTTCCTCCTTCTAAAATCGATTGTTATGAGCAGAAAATACAGGGTAGACAGGGTACAAATTTGATGATCCTATATAGTTATATAATATAATAATTAATTTTATTTAATTGCACATTTCTTCTCAGTAACTGTAACAAACTTACTTGTTACATTTTATTTTGTAATTAAATTATTTAACGTTGTTACATGTAACTAGTAACTGTCTTCATGCATATGTATTTGTGTCTGTGTGTAAGTATACTATATATAGACTTATGTATTTTATATATATGTGTGTGTGTGTGTGTGTGTATGTATGTGATATATATATATATATATATATATATATATATATATATATATATATATATATAGACAATTATATATATATACACACTCATTGACCATTTGCTGCTGCTCAGCTCAGCTCAGTGCTCAGTTTGTTCGCCTTTGTGTATCACTGTCTGTATTATCCCTATGCTTTAGTGTGACCTGCTGAAAGAGCGCAGTGGATTAGTACATACAGCTGTTTACACACTGTTCCTCTTTTGACATTTACTTGCACTCTTTGAGAACTCTTTAGTAAAACTTCCTCATTAAAGAGTTACTTAACCTCTTAAACCACTAAAACACTGTGGGGTTCCATTAAAATGTTTGCTCAAGTGTGTGTATGTGTGTAGATCTGTGTCAGTGTTTAAAATGTAATTATGTGCCTAATGTAGGAGCTGGCTGAATCAGGCGAGCTTGAAAATACCTGTCCCAAAGCTGTCTCACTGGAACAGAGGTAACACACACACACACACACACACACACACACACACACCCAACACACACACACACACACAACACACACACACACACACACACACACACACACACACACACACACACACACACACACACACACACACACACACACACCTCCTGTGTCACTGTCTGAATATTGAAAGATTTTTAATCTCCTGCAAGGTTGAAGACTCTCATCAACAGATGTCCTGTCATGCTGTTTATGAAGGGAAACAAAGAGGTGAGGAACATAAACCCGCTTATGTCCATTTTAAAACCATTTTTGTGTAGTATAGTAATAAACACATTTAGTATTAGTTGTTGTGATTTCTTGTTTATATCTAATTTTGAATGAGAGGTAAATATCCTGCATTAGTAATTAGATTGTCCCAAATTCACAGTATAGAGGGGAAACTCTTTCGCATCTCTGACACACGTTGCTCAAATGTCAGATTGAACATCTCAAAACTCAAAGTAAATATTAATATAATCTTAATAAAATTGAACACAACAATCAGATTTTTTTATGACGGTAGCTAGCAAATTAGGAGGAAATAACGCTTATCATTTTTGACTAATTTTGCATGCGAGCTGTGGAGAGATCGAAAGAGCGGGAATTGCCCGGAAGAATTATTGGCACCCCTAAGGAATATTTTAAACGAATAAAACCAAATTGTCATTATTTTTCATTCGATGTGACTCCAAGCAGGCAGATGCAGCCAGTGTAAAACTCCGCTGGTGGATCAGTAATGCTTTAGGGCTCTTTTCGCAGCAGATGGATCAGGGGCTCTTGTGATGATTGATGACATTCCCGTATTCTGCTAAGTAGCACAATATTTCAACCCCAAATCTCGTGGATTGTAGCAGAAGGTGTAGACTTGGCTATAAAGCTCTTAACAAAGCATAATATGGGAAAAAAATAACAAATTCAGCTGCAAAATGTGTCAATGAAACGCGAAATCGGTGCATCCGCCGTCTCCGGACGTAAACCTGGATGGTTTTACCCACCAAAATGAGAGCAGCTAGCAAACCTTGTCGTGAAATATGGATGACCTCAAGAGCCAGCGCAGTGGGCAATAGATTCTGCCACAGCACGTATCGCTTTCTCCTGATATTCACGTAGCGTGAAGACGGTTAAGAAGTTATTAACATACATTTAGTGAGTTTGTTTGAAAAGCCCGAGCAGTGCTGGAAATCAATAGCGGGTGCGAGCTGAATTTCCCCATCTCTAATAGGGGGGGGATATCTCCAAAAGCACTTCACGTCTCGCTTCATATCGCTAATGATTTCTGCAACTCCCACATGAATGCAGTTCTTTCAAGGAGTTTTAAACTCGCTCTCCCGAGACCACGCGTTCACTCTCGGCCTGTCTGTCTCTCGCAGTCATCCCTCTATCCTTCTTCTTTTAGTTGAGTATTAGCAATCTCTAGTGGTGGAATTAAAGATTTGATTTAAAGATTTTTTTTAAATAAAGATTTTTTTTCACATATATTCGCCATATTTTATAAATTCCCTTATATATAGTTTTTACTTTCTTTTTTTTTAATAACATGCAGTGGAGTGTCTCTTTAGGAGGAAAAGGCTGCAGATTAAATACCTGCTTTCTTAAATTGCTCTAATCTGTGCGTGTATGTGTTTGCTGTCTTTTCTTAATACGCTTTCATGAATATTTAGGGTGCCAAATGTGGATTCAGCCGTCAGACACTTGAAATAATGAACGGCGTCGGGTAAGACCTTTCCCAACTTTGTGTTGACGTTTTTACGGCTTTATAAATGGATATGTTGTTAGTGCATTAACAAAACAACACAAATGCTGCGTGTTGTACTCTGTATGTACTGTATATGTATGTGACAAATCAATTTGAATTCAATTTGTCATTGATTTTGCGTGATATTTATTTATTTATTTTTAAACAGGGTTGAATTTGACACCTTTGATATTCTTCAAGATGAAGAGGTAGAGCAATTTAGTTTGTCCTCAAAATTTTCCAAAGTATTTCATATAATGCTGCGTTTATGTACGGAAATGTTGTTTGAATGCAAATGTTTGCTGGGGGGAGGGGGGGGGGTGTCTTTTAGACAATGAATTTTGAAGACTGATTTATAATGTAAATGTTAATAACAGTGTGTAGAGCAGGGGTCACCAACGTGGTGCCCGTGGGCACCAGGTAGCCCCCAAGGAGCACATGAGTAGCTCTCAGGCTTGCTATAAAAAGTGCACAACTCATCAGTGAGATGCGTCTATAATGTAAAATGTAGTTAATTCGTTGTTGATAGTCACTGTCAAGTGTATTTACATAGATAAATGAGTATCATTAATAATAATAATAATAATAATAATATATAACTAAAGGTAAATTTGTTATTTCAGAGGAGTATTTCAAACTGGTAGCCCTTTATATGACTCGGTGTCCATAGTAGCTCTCAGCTCTCAGTTACAAAAAGGTTGGTGATCCCTGGTGTAGAGTATGTGACGTACAGACGTGGACAAAATTGTTGGTACCCTTTGGTCAATGAAAGAAAAAGTCACAATGGTCACAGAAATAACTTTAATCTGACAAAAGTAATAATAAATAAAAATTCTATAAATGTTAACCAATGAAAGTCAGACATTGTTTTTCAACCATGCTTCAACAGAATTATAAAAAAATGTAAAAAAATAAACTCAAAATAAACTCATGAAACAGGCATGGACAAAAATGATGGTACCCCTAACTTAATATTTTGTGTGCTGCAACTTTTGAGGCAACCTTTTGACTGGCAATCACTGCAATCAAACGCTTTCCTGTAACTGTCAATGAGACATCTGCACCTCTCAGCAGGTATTTTGGCCCACTCCTCATGAGCAAACTGCTCCAGTTGTGTCCGGTTTGAAGGGTGCCTTTTCCAGACTGCATGTTTCAGCTCCTAGGATCCAAAGATGCTCAATAGGATTGAGGTCAGGGCTCATAGACGGCCACTTTAGAATAGTCCAATTTTTTCCTCTTAGACGGCCACTTCTTGGGTGTTTTTTCCTCTTAGCCATTCTTGGGTGTTTTTAGCTTTTGGGTCATTTGTCCTGTTGCAAGACCCATGACCCATGACCTGCGACTGAGCACCAAGCTTTCTGACACCCATGGACTGAGTACATTTCTCTCTGACACTGGCTAGTACATTGAGATTCTCTCTATAGAATTCCTTGAGATTTCATGAGATGTACCCTGCATTGTACCCTGATTCAAGACCCACAGATTCAAGACACCCTGTGCCAGACGCAGACGCAGCAAAGCAGCCCCAGAACATAACAGAGCCTCCTCCATGTTTCACAGTAGGGACAGTGTTCTTTTCTTGATATGCTTCATTTTTTCGTCTGTGAACATACAGCTGATGTGCCTTGGCAAAAACTTCGATTTTTGTCTCATCTGTGTCCACAGGACATTTGGAAATCTCCCAGAAGCTTTGTGGCTTGTCAACATGTAGTTTGGCATATTCCCAGTCTTGCTTTTTTATGATTCGTTTTCAACAATGGTGTCCTCCTTGGTCGTCTCCCATGTAGTCCACTTTGGCTCAAACAACGACGGATGGTGCGATCTGACACTGATGTTCCTTGAGCATGAAGTTCACCTTCACCTTGAATCTCTTTAGAAGTCTTTCTAGGCTCTTTTGTTACCATTCGGATTATCCGTCGTCTCTTAGATTTGTCATCAATTATTCCTCCTGCGGCCACGTCATCAGGGAGGTTGGCTACAGTCCTCCTGGATCTTACGTCCAGGGAGGTTTACAGTCCCATGAATAATATGTGGATCTTAACTGTACTGTCTGAATAATATGTGCAACTGGAACATCTAATAATTTGCTTGGAGATGGTCTTAATAGCCTTTACCTTTAACATGCTTGTCTATAATTTTCTTTCTGATCTCTTGAGACAGCTCTTTCCTTTGCTTCCTCTGGTCCATGTCGAGTGTGGTACACACCATATCACCAAACAACACAGTGATTACCTGGAGCCTGTGATATATATAGGCCCAATGGCTGATTACAAGGTTGTAGACACCTGTGATGTGGACTAATTAGTGAACACACCTTCAATTAACATGATTTTGGTCACATTATTTTCTGTGTTTTCTAGGGGTACCATCATTTTTGTCCACACTGTTTCATGAGTTTATTTTTTTACATAATTCTGTTGAAGCATGGTTGAAAACAATGTCATTTATAGTTTCATTGTTTATTTATAGTTTTTATTTATTATTACTTGGACAAACCTTTTGTGACACCTTCAATTGAAAAGGGTACATGTCCCTTTGGTGGATGGACACATTTTTTATAGTATTATTACTTTTGTAGTGTAACTTATTAGGGGTACCATTGTGACTTTTTGTCATTTTTGTCCATGCCTGTTTCACCAAAGTCTGACTTTTTTTTCAACATAATTCTGTTGAAGCATTGAATTTTTATTTATTATTACAATGTCTGACTTTCATTAACATTTTAGAATTTTTATTGTTTTTTACTTTTTCAACAATGTTTTTATTTATTAGTACTTTTGTCAACAATTTTGTCCATTGTGTTATGTATGTGGAGGGACTTTTTCTTTCATTGTTTTTTCCACGTACCGAAAGTTTTAATTACTTGTTTTAGTGTACCTGTTTACAATTGTTTTTGTTTGTTTGTTTTTTTATGTGTTTTAGTCAAATGCAGAAAATGCAGAGAATTTGAATCTGTTTTGTAAAGTAACTTTTTGCCGTTGTGTTTCCACACAGGTCAGACAGGGCCTAAAGACATATTCCAACTGGCCCACGTACCCACAGCTCTACGTCAAAGGAGAACTCATCGGAGGCCTGGATATCATCAAGGTGAGGTATATCACAGAGGATTCTGCTAACCATCAAGGTGAATATATCACAGAAATTCTGCTAACCATTAATAGAAATTATGATGGTTACAGTTATTTGTAAAAAGCCTAAAAACACTCTGCTTATTGATCAGAGGTTTGTACAAGACGTCCGTGTCAGACCATTGAACAAGAACCGTGTTGACCCCATGACAGATCCGCAATATATGTATGATATCTTACCTTATTTGAAACTAATATGGATTTTCCACGTGCTGAAAAGGTAACTGCAATATCACGTGTTGTCCATAAGAGGGCAGAGAAATCGCACATATGAAAAGACACTAAGGCTTTAAAGCATTTAATCGAGGGCCGGACTAATGTTAATTGAAATCAAAATTTGCTACTGAAAACCTAACAAATATATTACGGATAAATAAAGAATATTTTCTTATGGGATTTTTAATTTTCAACAGTGGCACAAAAGACAAATATACAAAAACACCTCATAACATGCATTAAATGATTGATATTATTCGCATCTCTCATTTAGATGCATAGTCAAAGATATATTAAATTTTCTGCCACACACATGAATATATTATATATATATATATATATATATATATATTGCATCTAAAATAAAGATGGGATTTCTTTAAGGAAAAGTCATATGTGCATTCAAATATTATTTAACTTTTAAATGTAGCCTTATTACTCGTTTTTGTCTGCGTGTTTTGTTTCACTCACTGCTATTTTACACAGAAGGCACACGGTTTACTTCTTTATTTTGTTTGAAACCCCCGTTTTTCCAATTTGATTGTTGATGAGTAGGCTTTTTGCACTTTAATAAATAAGGAAAGGAAGCCGCCTCTCGCTCGGTGCGTCACCGTTGCATTATAGTTTTGGTGCGTATGCACTGGTTTGCAGAGGCGGGCCGGAAAATAAATTAATATCATCACGCGGGCCAAATAAAACCCACTCGCGGGCCTGATGCCCGCGGGCCTTGGCTTTGAATCTGTGCTTTAAAGCATTTAATCTACGCTGGAGAGGGATGTGTATATGCATTCGCATCTCGATGCATAGTCAAAGATTTTAAACACACATGAAGCATCTGATGGGATACCATTCACCCTTATTACACTCACTGCTATTTTATTTACTTCTTTATTTATTTTTCCAATTTGATTCCATTTAGTAATTATAATGCAAGAGGAAAATGTGATGCTATATTTAATATGGTACAGATATTCTTTTATATATATATATATATATATATATATATATACTATATATATATATATATATAATATATATATAAGATATATATAGATAGATAGATAGATAGATAGATTGATTATATAGATATCTTTAATTTCTTTGGTTCAGACAGTCATCAGTGTAAGTGCCTTCTGACATGGCCCTTTCATAAACAGGTCTTTTTGGTGCAAAAAAGAAAGCGCTTAAATAAAAAAAATAAATAATAATAAAAATGAAGAAGCAGCTCTACCTCTGCCATGTTAACTTGTATGTGACTTTCATGACACACATTGGTATACATTGTGTTGTGATACATATTGCAGCAGTGGTGGGCGAGCAATACGTTTACTGAGGAGAAATCGGTCTACATGTAAAATATTAGTTACAATTTTTTGGGGTCGGTTTCTAAATAGTAGACGTAAGTTTTAGCATTCTTACCATCTCTTGTAACATACCCAAAAAATTTTAATATCCCCTGTTTTTCTTATTCTTGTCATTGTTGTTATTTACATATTACTTATTTATACTGACTTATTTTCCATATCACTGTATATAATGTTTAGGCGTTGGCTTGACAGTATTTCAAAAGGTGTGTTCTCAGCAAATAGCATTTTAAAATCACACTTAGCGTACACTTCTTCATGTTTGTATTTATAGCTGTTTATAAATTGAATTTGCACATTGTAAGGCCAGACATCATGGGGTTGGGGGGCGGGGGGGGGGGGGAGGGTGGGTGGGTTGGGAGGGGCTTATGGGGGCGCACAAAAACGAATCACGCCGTAAAGCCGGCTCGCTGCGGGAACAGGTTGTAATTCCGTCAACAGGAACCCAAACGGAGAGCGGAAAGTGTTTTAATAAATCTGATGTACGATGTGTTTTGCCAGGAGCTGAAAGAGAACGGCGAGCTGGAGTCGGCGCTGCGAGGGGAGAATTAAGGAGGCGACGGGAACAAGTTACACTGAAGTCTTCGCTGCTGTCGATGGAGGCCCGTGTTCTTAAAAAAAAAGGTCACAGGAAGCAGAACAGCAATATTCCAGCCTAAAATCCTGTCTTTTATCGGACCTCGTTGATTTTTCGCATACATGTATCAATGCATAAAAACCTGTTGGTGAATCCAATAAAGCTGTCCTCTCTATTACAGTACAGAATTGTTTCATCACATGTTTTGTACCCGAAAATCACGCTCTAGGTATTTCTACAGTTTAATACTTTATAAACGCCAAAACCTCGTCAGTATTCACACGGCGTGATGAAACGTGACTGCACCTTTTCTCACCTGTTCGGATTGCAGGCAGCTTATGAATAAACAAATCATAAATATTTATTAGCACGCAACCGGGAGGCTGAATCTCACCTCGTCTGGCTGTGAGCCGCTAGCACAGAGCAGCCGTTAAAACTCTTGCTCTTACACACACACACACACACACACACACTCGCACCTGTGGCACAGTCAGTAATTACTGCACTCACGCTGATGCCCCAGGTGAGCTGAGGAGGAAACTGAACACTGTAGTTCGATGCACTCGACACGTACTCCAATACCTGAATGCTTAGAAGCACTTCATTTTCAACCCACTTCTTATCTGATTAAATAACCTCAACCAGATTATATATATATATATATATATATATATATATATATATATATATATCGATATATATATATATATATTTTTATATATGGGCATTACTGTAGATGGTTCATACACCATCATTTTGACGTTATAACATTATGACCGCTGGGTAAATAACACACTTCATCATGGCACCTGTTAGTGTGTGGGGGATGTTATTTAACATGTAAACATTTTGTCCTTTAAAGTGATAGAAGCTGTTGACGCTCGAAGGGTCAGGATTGTTTTGGCAGCAAAAGGAGGAGCAACACGATATTAGACAGGTGGCGATGATGTTAATAATGCCTGGTTGGTGTAATAATAAGTAGTTTGCTTATCGTCAGTAATCATGGATTGCACCGGATATCTGTTTCCAGCAGATTCATGGGACAGGAAAGCTCTTGCATTGTGTGCTTGACCAGTTATGTTTTGATTGACTTAGATTGATAAATAGCACTTTGGCATTGCATAGTACACAGCGACGAAATCTACCAGAAGTGCAAATAATGTACAATAAAGTATATGTACAGTCAGTGTGATAAAATATGTAGCATATGTACAGCATGCAGAATAAATATGCAAATCTATATATTGATAGTAAAAAGTACCCAAGACTAGGAAGGACTTATTTCAGTAAAAGAAAAGTACTTTATTTGTCTTTGGAACGTATTGAATTAGTCTCCTGCATTAAATTACATTGATGCAAAAAAAAAAAATCGATTTAAGTAAAGTAACAAATTACATTTACTTTCCCCCATTGTGCATGTAAATTGGTACCTTTCAAGGTTCTTCATACAATCTCATGGATTTTTTTAATTTTTATTCTTACCACAGTCACAGTAAATATCATGTTTATCTTTGTAAAGCTGGTTTTGGAGAGCTTTTCCCACAGTTAAATGCATTAAGCAAATAAAAGTGAATTGTATAGAAGTAAAATGAATTTTTTTGCAGGATTCTCTCTCTCTCTCACACACACACACACACACGCTCACACTCATTTGTTCTTTTTACTGGCTTGTCAAGGTAAAGTAGTGCAGAGCAGTGCTCCGGATTTCATAATAATAATAAAAAAAAAAAAAAAAAAACTAGTTTTGTGTTAAAATAAGATTCTCCCGTATTTAATCCAGTAATAAAACGCTATAAAATAAAATGATACATTTTAATACAGGGTTCTTTCACCGACTGAATAACGACAGTCTCCTGTTTTCAGATATTAATACAAAGAGAAAATGATTGATTGCATCTTATATTTTAGAGATGGATACCATTCATTGTTTTTATCCTTATTTTTAGTGTAAATGAACTGTTTTTGCTGTTTTTCAAAATGAGATATATATCTTGCATCCTGAAAATCATTGCAATGTGGATTTGTTCTCCTATCTATGAACACATTGAGGAAAAAAAAAACCCTGTAATCCCAGCATTCGGCTTTAATCTTCCATTTGTGTGCAATGAGTAGAAACTTCTCTGAGCGTTTGTGGTGCTGTGCAGAGATAAAAATTGATGTTCTACTCCATTTTTTTTTCTTTTCTAGATCCAGTATTGATTCTTGGTCAGGCAGTGTAACTCGAACAAGTGCCCGAGCAGATAAACAGATGTTTTGTCTGTTGTTGCTAAATACCAGTGTCTTTTAATGAATTGTCAATATTTCACCATGTGCATAAATTTGCAAGCAGCTTTCCTTCTTATCGAGTCATCAATACAAGATAAAGACTGTAATTACATGGGAGCCAGCGCATTCCCTTATTTATTTATTTATTCATTCATTCATTCATTCATTCATTCATCTTCTACCGCTTTATCCGATCTTCCCTCGGGTCACGGGGAGCCTGTGCCTATCTCAGGCATCTATGGGCATTAAGGCAGGATACACCCTGGATGGAATGCCAACCCATCGCAGGGCACACACACACACACATTCACACAATAGGGACAATTTTCCAAGGTGCCAATCAACCTACCGTGCATGTTTTTGGACTGGGAGGAAATCAGAGAACCCGGAGCAAAACCTCCTTGAGGCACGGGAAGAACATGCAAACTCCACACACACATGGCCGAGACGGGAATCGAACCCAGGCCCTGGCGGTGTGAGGCGAACATGCTAACCACTAAGCCACCGTGCCCCTCTTATTTATTTATTTATTTACTTATTTAACTTGTTTTCCCACTTCCATCCCTATTTTATTTCTTCTTTTCAATTACACCCCGTTGCCCACCTTTGCTAATGAGAGTCAAGAAGCCAACTCAACTTGTTTGTTTTTGATTGTGTTTATGTCCACCCTCTTTTTTTTTCTTTCTCTCTCAAGTGAAAGCTTTCTACTTGATATGCATCACCTCCCTGATGTTAAAAGGTGAGGGTCAATGTATTCCTCTCCCTTGTAGTATTATTTTGTTGTTGTTGTTTTTTTTTTTTTTTAATCAGCATTGTTGCAAACAACTTATTTCCAGTGTTGAGACGTTTACTTTGGAAACGTAATGGATTACATAATGACCCTATTCAAAATGTAATAAGTGGTATAACTTTTTAATTACTTTCTAAAAGTAAAGTAACTGATGATTACTTTCATTTGTCCACTAGGTGGCACTTTAAGTTAACGTTGTAAGGAAATAAGTTTCAAAAGCTTGTAAAAAAAAATAGGTTCTATTTGTTGATGGAAGGCTTGTGGTACGTTCGTTACACTTCGCCGTATTTTTCATTATGTTACTCCAAGACTGAGCGCGCCACTGCTACCCACTGTAGTGGATGTGCATTCATTCATTCATCTTCTACCGCTATATCCAATCTTCTCTTGGGTCACGGGGAGCCGGTGCCTATCTCAGGCGTCTAAGACAGGACACACCCTGGATGGAATGCCAACCCATCGCAGGGCTCACACACACTCACACACACACATTCATACACTAGGGACAATTTTCCAAGGTGCCAATCTACCTATAAACTCCACACACACATGGCTGAGATAGGAATCGAACCCAGACCCTGGCGGTGTGAAGCGAACATGCTAACCACTAAGATACCGTGCAACTATGTGCTACGTGGATGTGCAATTATACTTTATTCTAGTACGGCAAAAAAGCATATTCCCCGGGGTTTTTTTTTCTCAGTAACTGTAACAAATTACTGTTACATTTATTTTGTAATTAAACGCTGTAGCATTCTTTGCATTCCCTCACACTATTTACTCAATGTCAGATTGATTGCTTGGATGCATTGCAAATGATCATAGCACAAAATGTTTGAAGTAAGAGCCCCTGGGCCGCCCGGGCCGGATCTGGAGGACGGAAAAGGTTGCTTATGGGAGCGACAGGAGAAAGGCGAGGGTGCAGTAACCTTGCTCCGCCATTGATCCGAGTGCCTTCGCGGGGCCTCGTTAAAGCGGATGCGAGATGAAATGTGGTTTAATATTCTTCTGTCAGCGAAGCAATAAGCAGCCAGTCGATAGGAACGTAGAGATGGAAAGCTTCAGCGCGAGCTCGTGCATTCCTATGTTCCAGAACATATTTCTTTTCCTCCAGCTCGTTTTTCTTCCACCCTCTGTGGAATTTTTTGACCTTGATCCACCATATGTATATGAACTGGGGGGGAAAAAAGGCGACGGAGGACGAAATGAGCCGCGACAGCCTGACAGGAGGGATCAATACACGCTTCCTTCTCATCTGGAAGAAAATAGAAGGCGCCTCTGCAATCCTTTTCGCCTTCTCAACAGCTTTTGCTACACCTCCCTTTCATTTTCCTAACGATAGAGCGAGAGCTCGTTCATACTCCACCCACTGTATTATAATTACATCAGGGGAACGGTGAGAATTTTCCACTGTGCGGAGCTTGGAAACGTGAGCTTTGGTGGTGAATGTATAAAAAAAAACGTGTTTTGGAAATGTAATAGATTACAGATTACAATTGACCCTATTAAAAATGTAATAAGTGGTGTAACGTTTCAATTACTTTATGATTACTTTCATTAGTCCACTAGGTGGCACTTTAAGTTAACATTCGAAGAAAGACCCTCGAAATGAAACTGCAGCAGATTGTTATCATTCAAATCAAAATCAGGTTTCAGTTGAAAATCATGCCGTCGTCTGAAGCGCTATATTTACATGAAATCGTTCAGATGTAATCTTTAAAATTTTCATAAGTAACCGTCCATTAATTACACATGTTTTTCTCGCTAACTCTAATGAATGACATTTATTCATTCATTCATCTTCTACCGCTTTATCCAATCTTCCCTCGGGTCACGGGGAACCTGTGCCTATCTCAGGCGTCTATGGGCACCAAGGCAGGACACACCCTGGATGGAATGCCAACCCATCGCAGGACACACACACACACACACACTCACACACACATTCACATTCATACACTAGGGACAATTTTTCCAAGGTGCCAATCAACCTACCGTGCATGTTTTTGGACCGGGAGGAAACCGGAGAACCCGGAGAAAAACCTCCTGAGGCACGGGGAGAACATGCAAACTCCACACACACATGGCCGAGACGGGAATCGAACCCGGACCCTGGCGGTGTGAGGCGAACGTGCTAACCACTAAGCCACCGTGCCCCTGAATAACATGTATTTTGTAGTTAAATTACATAACGTCGTTACATGTAACTAGTTACTCCCTAACACTGACGATCAGGCATTTGCCTTGACAGCATTGCAGGACATGTAATGAGAAGTCATTAAGTAAAACAGTAGCTTTGATATTAGGAGAAGCCCGAAAGGCAAAAGAATTCCATCGGTACGATGGAGCGCTTCTTGCTTGGTAATGATAGCCGTCTCCCTCAGGCCCTTTTTATCTATATTTGGAGCAAAGAGCCAACAACTGCGGCACTTTTGTTTTTTAATTTGTCAGCAAAAAGTGTGTGTGTGTGTGTGTGTGTGTGTGTGTGTGTGTGTGTGTGTGTGTGTGTGTACTGTAATTGTAAGTCACTGGACTATTCCTTTATGTAACTATGCAAAGATTTAAAAATATTTTTCAACCTGGACTCATTCCAGGATATGAATTGTTGGATGAATGATCTGCAGTGGTAAACATTTCTTAATTTAGTTCACTTGTCGGTGTGATTCCTGCATAATCAATATGATCCAACACCCCCCCTTCCTCCCCCTCCCTTTTTCCTTTCTAAATCCAAAGGGGAAAACACGTGATCAGTATGAAAAAAAAAAGCAGCATGGTTTTGACTGGTAACTCATGCGTATTCTGTGTTACCGAAGCGTACCATTTCTATTAAATAACATTTTGCTAATCCTTTCTGATACGTCACGGCTGAACAGGAAGCTTTAACACACTTTAACGCACTAGCCTCTCCATGTCTCCTCCAACACTTGGTATGCTGAGCCCGGTTTCTGCCGTAAAACCACCGAATTGAAATCTCTGTCTGTTAAACCTTCTTGAGGATGTCAGAATTGCCTTGCAAATGGGGGTCGAAATGGATTGTGAATCCTATTTCTTAACACTTGTTTTGCAGTAATGAAACCGGCAACGTGCGAATAAAGAGGCTTTAAGACTGAGCCGTGCCCGTTTCCTTTCTTCTTCCATTAAACACCATTGGCCCGGAGCGCATAATCCATTTTATTTGGGAAAAAAAAGATGTTCAGCTCCACAGTGTGGCACCAGAGACTGATGGAAATGATTTGCCTGTACTACCACATTCAACCGCATGGGGCAGTAAAGGCAAATATGTCCTTCAGGAAAGACCCCAGTATTGGAGAGTTCATCCACAAGCAACTTTTCTATGAGTTCTTGGTAATAGCTGATTAGTGCTAATATTTAAGTATAGTTTTAGTATTCACTGTTTATGTCGAAACATTATTGCATGTGGCAGACGCCCTTATCCAACTATAGGGTTAAGGGCCTTGCTCTGGCTCCCTGGAGTGGCAACATGGTGTGGCTTGGATTTGACCCCGTGTCCTTCAGAGCCCAAGTCCAAACCACTAGACTACCACCTTCATGGAAACCCTTTGTTTGGTCAATATTTTCAATATTGATTCCTCAGTCTCAACTCCTTTGTGTGTACATTCCTACAATTGTTGTTCTGACTATGGCACATCACTGACCTGTTAAAAATGTACAAAAATGCATTCTAATAAGGTTTATTTCCCAATGCTATATATAGCATGTTGTTCTTGTTTAGACTTCATTCATTTATTGTCTCACTCAGTAAACACCGATCTGTGTCATGAAACCTCCCTTGAGCAATATTTTTTGCCAATCCTTTCAAGTATTATTTGTGTAATGGGTGTGTTTCGTTTCCAAAATACACCGGACCCATGCTTTACCATGCCCCCCCCCAATGTGATTTATTTTGATATTTCCCGTCTCATACTCACCGTATTCATTCATTCATTCATTCATCTTCTACCACTATATCCGATCTTCCCTTGGGTCACGGGGAGCCTGTGCCTATCTCAGGCGTCTAAGGGCATTAAGGCAGGATACACCCTGGATGGAATGCCAACCCATTACAGGCATTCACCGTATTGTTTCAGGTTATTCAGTCAACAAAATTAGCAATATCGAGTATCTTTCTAAGAGAGGCACGGTGGCGTAGTGGTTAGCACATTCGCCTCACACCGCCAGGATCCGGGTTCGATTCCCGTCTCGGTCATGTGTGTGTGGAGTTTGCATGTTCTCCCCGTGCCTCAAGGAGGTTTTTCCCCGGGTTCTCCGGTTTCCTCCCGGTCCAAAAAACTGTCCAAAAATTGGAAAATTGTCCCTAGTGTATGTTTGTGTGAATGTGTGTGTGTGCCCTGCGATGGGTTCCATCCAGGGTGTATCCTGCCTTCTGCTCATAGACACCTGAGATAGGCACAGGCTCCCCGTGACCCGAGTGAAGATCGGATAAAGCGGTAGAAAATGAATGAATGAGTATCTTTCTAGTAAGGAAACACCAATATGTGTTGTTGGACTAAAAAAAAAACCCACCACAATAAAAATTGTGGGTCTGGTGGTACAGAGAAATAATGAAGTTTTTATATCACCAGCTTGTTCAAATGTGTTGTACACAATGTCCTTCATCAAAAAGAAGGCGGAAGGAGCAGAAAGACATGATTAAAGAGCTCTTTTGTGTGGAGGCACTAGCATCAAAATAGAGAAAAATGAGTGCTCATTTAAGCCACAATAGCCAAGTCAATACTATCAAATGAGGATTATATAATATGATGGGTTTTTTTTTTGTATTAGAGCATTAGGCTTCAATTTTATCCAGAAAGAACTGGTGCAGGCTTTCATTTCTGTCAAGCACGAGCCACACCTGATTTCACTTGTTTAATCAGTCCTCCTAAGTATCCAATCAGCTATTGAGTGTGGCTCTAATTTGGTTGTAACAACAGCTTGCAGTCACACTGGCTCAGACTCTGGATAAGCCCGAAGACCTGTGCGACTAAAGCGACAGTTTATATAAGACTTGGGTGCCAAAAACATTAGCTATCAGTAGCGCAAATGTGTGATGATTTGGATTAAAGGAATTTTCCATTTCTAACACCTTGCACTGCCTTCTAGACCAGTCATCCACAACCAACCCAGTGTTAGACTGGAACATTATAATAAGGCAGATTTCCATCCTCGAGCCAAACGCTTGGGTTTGAAAGTATAGCTGAAAAGCAGATGTTGCAACCGAGCTTAAATACAACCCTTAAACATTATGAGATCGGGCCTATATGTGATACTGATTGGAAAATAGTGCATGCTAAATATTTATATCTTTTGCACTCAATTCTGCTTTGCAAACAGTATGATTAAGTGGAAAAGCAAACCGTGAATCAGTTTAGTAAATTGAGGGTTGATGTCTGCAATATCTATTTACTTAGAGAAAAGTTGTACATGTATAGTCTTTTTTTCATATATACAGTATTTATATATACTTTACAGTTGGGGAGAGAGAGAAAGAGAGTAGAGAGTAGTTAGTATGTGGATTAGTATAACTATTTTCTGCAAAATTCAATGAATCGTGCAAGCCCAACTAAATAGGCAAATGGAATGACTTGACGAATGCAAAACTGAGAAACTCTGTCCTCCTGAAATGCGTGCATTAAATGCATATTTAATGCATATTAACAGATATTGTGAAGGTTATATATCTGTAATGTTTGAATAGCCATTAAACAATGGACTTACTTGTTTCTGAAGTTTCTTCCAACCTGATGATGCAATTACTGAGAAATGGCTTATTTTCACATATTCGATGTGGGTCACTGGGTTTATTAGCATACTTGCATAGTTATTTGGACTGATTTATATTAGTGTCCAAAGGACGTCCACGACACTCCAAATGCCTGCACCCCAATATTAAGTGCACAGATTGGACCTTCTGACAACCATTCCATGCATTTCAGACATTTCACTTAAAGCAAAACAATGTATTTTGCCCTCTGTAGTTTCTCATGGATAGAGAGGTTATCAGCCGGACAAAAGCAGTGTGCAGCTGAACGCTAAAGGAAAGACCTTTTGTTTCGAATAATCCACGGTAACACCTCGTACTTAGTTATGTCTGCCTATGCACTGAACTTTATAGCTTTCTTTAGAATTCCACAGATTTACATGAAGCTCTTATAGCACTGGCTTATTGAAGGAACTCGTATGTGCACCTGCTACGAGTTTTACAAAGCATCTTGTACATTCATAAAAAAACAAAACAAGTGCTTATACGGAAAATGAACTCATTTGTGTTGTGATCTTCTCTAATCCAAGATCATTATGTAAAGTGCACTCATGAAAAGAAACACCTTTTTTTTCCATTTCGCCGCACAGTAAAATAATAATACCAAAAGATCTTTCCTGCCATTACTGAGAATAGTGTACACTTCTTTGAATGATGCTTCTGGCCAAGGGGGGTGCGGTTGTGTGTGTGTGTGTAGGGGGGGGGGGGGGGGGGGGGGGGGGGGGGGGGGGGGTGGGGGGGGGGGGGGGGGGGGGGGGGGGAGTGGGTTGCAGTTTTACTCCATTTGTTACAATGAATGCACAATTTTTAAATGGGATAAAGGTATTGTTCTGTATGGAAAGCAAAAAAAAAAATTTCATAAATTATAGCGAGAACTACTTATCATTGTGCAAACAAAGGTCTTATATGTTTCTTACAAAAAGAAATAAAACACTACAATCCAAAAAAATCTTCTACCCCCCCTTCACACACTCAAGGGACTTTAACCGTTTACTCTTTCCCTGGGGAATAAATAAGAGGTTGCACAGATGTAAAATCCCTTTGCCATCTATTCCAAAGGGGAAAAATACAAAACAGTTGCTGTTGCACAAATCATGTGTATATACAGTATATTTCTAAGACATTACAAAGGGCCAACAGTTAACAGCAGAACATTCACGGGTCTGAACATTGTACAGTTAAGTTGGTTCTTCTGGTTGTCAAGCTACAAAATGACTGTCTGAATCCTACTCTTACAACAACAACAAAGCTATTCTTGAAACATTTGTCGTCCACATAATCTCGTGTACAGAAATACAGAAGGCATCATATGTTTTGGTGTGATGAAACCAATCATGTTGGTTATGAATGGAAATGAACGTGGGCTGCAGCCAATTAAAAGCATCTGATTGTGCATGGGTGCTTTGAGATTGTTTAGTTGAGATTGTGAAGATATTTCAGACCGAGAATCTGGCTGCGTTTGGTGGAAGCTGAAAATGTGTCAGATATAACGAGATTTCAACAAGTGAATGAACCGAAAATAATTCAAACACAACGTCTAAATGGATACATAAAGATAGTATCACTGGATTGTAATGGAGCCATTTTAGACGGACTCAATAAATTTGTATTCTTTAGTAAATATTCAGTAAAATAACCTCTTACATTACAGAGGAGAGCTACTGCTATTCTCCCAATGATGTTTAGGAAAATATGAATTACGCCGGTATCAAAAGCTTACTAGAGCCAGTTGGTGTTGTGAGGCACGGCCTCCATGGATCAGACTTGTTTGTCCGGTTCATCTCACAGATTCTCAATCCGGCTGAGAAGGATGGTAACTAGGGCTGGGATATATAATGAATATTAGCCATAATATCGCAACGACTGGTGTAAAATTCATGCATACTTTCCCAGAAGAACTCGCTTAACGTTGAATATTATGCTCCCGTACATAATTCCGTGCAAGGTGATGTGTGGGAGGGTCTGAGTATGAAGCGGAAAAAAAAACGGAGTACTTAGTTATTCCTGCGTGGACCAGTGAATCTGAGAAACTTCACCATGGAGGGGGCGTGACCCGAGTGGGCCAATCCTCTCCAGGGAAGTCCGGGAGGGGTGTACCTAGGGACAGGCAGCTTCTCGCCCTCTGTTCCACCGTCTTGCAGTTTGGGAAGTCCTCTGATTTCCGCCTGCGCCCTCCCCCCACGCTCCCAACGCATACTCTCACATATATTTCCTCATGCCCTTTCACCCGAGTGCCACCCCTCGCTGACCGGTATGTCCGGTATTTCCCGGCTCCCGCTGTGCTTGTCTTCTTTTGGCGACCTTTCTCTTTCGCTTTCCGATCAGTGGCTCTCTACCCAAGGCTGTTGTCTCTCACCTCTTTATTGACTGAAACAGAGCACACTGATTATACTCCTCAAGTGCAGATACCCCTTACTGCTCATTCCGTCTCTCCAAGGAGGGGGTAGGCAGGGAGGGAGTAGGTTAGTTGTCAAGGTGCTGTGCTACTGACCGGAAGGATGGGGGTTTGAACCCCTGGTATCGCCAAGCTGCCACTCCTTGGGTCGTTGAGTTAGCCCCTTAACCCTCTGTACTCCAATGGCGCCATATCATGGCTGACTCTGCACTCTGACCCCAGCTTCTGACAAGTTGGGCTATGAAGAAACGATTTCACTGTGCTGTAATGTAGATGTGACAAATAAAAGGCTATTCTATCCACTTGCGACCTGCAGGCACATCCACGATTGAAGGAAGAGAAAAGCTGATGATCTTTTCAGCTGTCCTCATTATCTGCTTGCAGTGATGCAGCTGCTCAGTATGTTCTTGATGATCCCTTTGTAGAATGTTAAATCTGAAGAATGTTTAAAGAGGGCACTGACATGAGGAAATACCATTGACGGGGTGTAACTTGTCTGCGACATTATTTAAGCATGCAGTTTCCTAGCTGAACATTGCCCAGGGTATCACTTCCATACTGGTTCATCCTGTTGCCATCTGCTCTTCAGATCACATGCTGCAAAATAAATCAGGATCTATCAGGAGCGTCTCCTACCGTTGCTCCTGGCCCAGTTCTGATGATCACCTTTTTATTGAATGTGTTTTATTTTGTTGGTGGACAGGGGTCAGCCAAGACACGCTGACAACTCTACAGCTAAAGACCCAGACTAGCTTTCCTTAAGCATCAGGGGTCTGTGACCCTAATACTGGTTTGCTGTTTGTCCTTTCATGGAGCACTTTTTCTGGGCATTGACCAGTTCATTTGCCTTATTGTCAAAGTCACACACATAAATACGTTTGAACATTTGTCCTGTTTACACCACATCCAAGTGTTTTCTCGCTCCTCGTCTTATACATCTTAACACTCCTCGTCTTATACATCACCTATACAGTGGCTTAGTGGTTAGCACGTTCACCTCACACCTCCAGGGTCATGGTTCGATTTTCGTCATGGCCATGTGTGTGTGTGGAGTTTGCATGTTCTCAGAGAGTTTTTCTCCCCTTTCCCCCCAGTCCAAAAAAAAACATGCACTGAAGGTTGATTGGAACCTTGGAAAATTGTCCCTAGTGTGTTAATATGAGTGTGTGTGTCCTGCGATGGGTTGGCATTCCATCCAGGGTGTATCCTGTCTTAATGCCCATAGACGCCTGATATAGGCACAGACTCCCCGTGACCCGAGGGAAGATCAGATAAAGCGATAGAAGATGAATGAATATACATTGCCTCTCAGTGGTTTTAATGTTCGGGCTGATCAAGTATAAAAAAGTACATCATTATGGAAAATAGAAAGAAAAAAAACAGAAGAAACAAAAAAACCTAATGGAAAGCGGAGAGTTGAACATGAAACGGTGCGCAAAACTAAAACGGATTGACTTTAATATGCTGTGACTCTGCATACCATTAACAAAATGAAAGAGTAAAAAAAAGCCTGGAAAAGGTTGCCTTTGTATTTGTGTGATCATTTAATTGTGTTAAAAGACCATTAAGCCCATTTTTTTTATTTTATTTTAAAATACCACAAAATGACTAAGGGCCAGGATGAAGCATGAGGCAAGAAAGAAAAATGGACCAAATTTAGTAATGAAATTCTCCTCAGTGTCTGAACGTGTGGCTCATTTTGATCGAACTTTTAAGAAGTCTAGTGACTGGAGGAGCAGAGTGCCTCGGGCTCTTCTGCCTGTAGCCTTGGGGTGTATTGAGATTCATTACATTTGTATGTGGGTGGTAGATCTGGTTGAAGAGCTAATGGCATTGAAATTACATATTATCTGAGTTTTAGGGGGGGAGGGGGGGGGGCAATTCTGGATTATTTTGATGAATCATTTGGATGACTCAATTTGTAAAGCAAACAAAACTCCAACCGGTCCTGAAGTCAAGACCCAACATTTACTAGTGTTTTTATTATTTTTTTAACTAAATGGACAAAGAATGCAAAATGAGCATGTATTTCCCTTATTTATTTGGATACAAATCATTCTTGCATACCAAAAGCAAAGCTGTCTTGCAGGTAAGAATTTACACTAAATTACACTTCTGTAATGTTTGTTCAAAAGGAAATCAAGGTAATGTAATTCAATCAATGAAATCCTTCCATCTAAGGCAGTTTGTCCTTGGCAGCAGAGATAAATATACATTTTTATTAAACGTTTTTGGTCTAAAATCATTTTTTTAAGCTCCGAGACAATGTCCATTGTGAAAAATCGCAATAGAAATGGATTTTTTTCATGTTCATTTTATGAATCTGCAAATTAGGGATATTGTCGCTTAAATGTAATCGGATTATTCAGCAGAAAATATATATTAAGTTGCACAACCATAGATCATTCTTCAATTACTCATTAAAATGAAGCTATATAGGAGTCCTTTTTTTTCTCCTCACTCCATCCTCTTTTGGCCGCAAGTTTCACTGCTACATGCACAAAGTTGCTGAGGAGACGCAGGAGGTGTGGGGGGGGGGGATGTAGGTGTTGATTGGTTGATTAGTGGCGCTCATTAGCCATGCCCTTTTCCCTGGTCTTGCACATTGTATCTTGTACTCCATCTTCAGCCTAGCGAAGGCCGACGCCGGCTCCAAAATAACCTCGGCACGCGCTCAGATGATTGCATGAAGAATGGAGATACATGGTGGGTAAATGCAGGACTGTTAATCATTACTACTGGAAATCGGATAGATATTAGAGATGCCTATAAAGACTTAAATAAATCATAAAATGTGACCTGCTTATAAATATGAAAGGAAATGAATGTTCTGAGATAAATTTTTTTTTCTCAAAATTACTATCGATTAATGTCTGCGATTCGGAAATGCCGAGGATTAAATCTGCGCTGTGCCGGAGTGCGATAAGATTCAGCTTCAATTGAATTGTGTGCAATTAAAAACGTACAATATGGCAAGGTGTTATGGCACATCTTGGAGTCTTTGTGACATTTATTAATTATACTTTGCACTCTCTAACTCTCATCGTTTTACGTGATAAAACATCCGGGAGACAGGTGAGTCCCTGTCATAGTTTGTTATAACAGCTATAAATAGCAATTGCCTCACCAGTCACTGTGAATTATAGGAAAAAAAAAACAGTGTATTATTAGGAGCTCACTTTATTATTACTTATTATGTATTCATTTAGTGTACATTTTTTGTCTTCAGCTTCATTTCGCCTTTTAAATTCAACATTCTTATTAACTTCCAGATTAACTGACTTTAATTGCCTTTATTCGTGTTCAGAGGGAAGCAGGAATGAAATGGTTAACTCTCTCGAGGCAGACTCTGCGGTATTACTCCTGCTGCCTCATATGCTTGTTTAATTTGCTGGCCTTGTTATCAGTTCCTTCATTTCTGGGTAGAAGATTTGGTGGTGTGAGCTTTAATACTCTGTACATGTCTTTTCACATTAAAGGGAGTTGACGTTCCGAAACACTGCATTGGACATAGGGTTATGTATTTGTAAATATGTCAGAATAATGTTTTTTTTTTTAAGTAAATCCAAGAGTGCATCTGGTTTCTGCTTCACGGCTAGTGCTGTTGCGTTTCAGTTGACGTGAAAACAATGTGACGATGTTAAAGTCATGCTTTCGGATTTTCTTTCTTTTTTTATTTAATACTTACTTTTTACTGTTCACTGTTTTTTTTGTTTTTTTTTGTTTGTTTTTGTTTTTTTTGAATGCAGAGTCATTTAGGCCACTCAGGCAACAATGTTATCCAGGACAACAGGAGGCTAAAATGGTTTACTCTTGTGTAAGCTGGATTGTCTTTTCTAGGATGGATGAGCTGCTTTTTTGTCTCCTTTGTTGTTTAGTCTTTGAGGGGGCTGAAAGAAATCTCAGACAAATTTAAAGCGTCAAACAAACAACAACAACAACAAAACAAAATGCATTTGTATGAAGCTTTGGACATTGTGTCCTTTTACAGAGCCATCCTTTGAAACAAATTCTGTTTATCATATCGTATCTTTTGACAAAGATGTGCTGTTTGTATTTTTGTTAGACACTATGTTCATATACTCGACCAGATTCATAAAACACCAGCAGATGTAATTATTGTGTTTGTCAATAAGAAAAACAAACAATATTGACTATAATTATATGTTGACCAAATGAAATAATGAACTAACAACTGAGAAGTTCATTCATTCATTCATTCATCTTCTACCGATCTTCCCTCGGGTCACGGGGAGCCTGTGCCTATCTCAGGCGTCTATGCGCATTAAGGCAGGATACACCCTGGATGGAGTGCCAACCCATCGCAGGGCACACACACTCAAACACAATCACAATCACACACACATTCATACACTAGGGACAATTTTCCAAGGTGCCAATCAACCTACCGTGCACCTGCATGTTTTTGGACCGGGGGGGGGGGGGGGGGGGGGGGGGTGGGGGGGGACAGAGAACACGGAGAAAAACCCCCCTGAGGCACGGGGAGAACATGCAAACTCCACACACACATGGCCCAGACAGGAATTGAACCCGGACCCTGGCGGTGTGAGGCAAACATGCTAACCACTAAGCCACCGTGACCCTATAGCTAAATTAATTGAAGCTAAATTTTAAATATACTTTTATACTGAGTGATTGTAGTAACCTGTATATGGGAAGTGGTAGCCCAGTGGTTAAAGCGTTGGCCTTTGGACCAGAAGATCATGGGTTCAAACCGCACCACCACCAAGCTACAGCTAGTGCACCCTTGAGCGAGGCCCTTAACTCTCAGTCGCTCTGGATAAGGGCATCTGCTAAATACTTTATATGGCTGCAAGATTGACATTTTCATAGAATCAGTTTAGTTACACATAATAATTATTAGTTATTATATTTAGTATAGAATTGGCTCAGCATTAGAAGGACAAAATAGCTCATGCAACACTAGTGATAACACTTTTGCTTGATTTGGCAGACAGCTCAATGAAAGTATTTTAAGAGAGCGTGCAGTTTTGATTGCTGAGAAATAATGACCGGGTGAAATGGGGGAGACCATCAGTGTCACTATCGGGAATTATATCTGACAGAGAGGTTTTGTTAATTATCCTGCTGATGCATTGATTGCAGATGGATAAGCGTAATGAGAGCAGACTTACTCCGGTTTGTTTAAGATTTTATTGAAGCAACCTATAGGGGGCACCGTGGCTTAGTTGGTTAGCATGTTCGCCTCACACCTCCAGGGTTGGGGGCTCGATTCTCGCCCCCGCCATGTGTGTGTGGAGTTTTCCTCAGGGTTTTTTTTCTCCGGTTTCCCCCTGGTCCAAACACATACACAGTAGGTTGATTGTCATCTTGGAAAATTGTCCCTAGTGTGTGAATGTGTGTGTAATTGTGAGTGTGTGTGCCCTGTGATGGGTTGACATTCCATCCAGGGTGTATCCTGCCTTAATGCCCATAGCCACGTTAGATAGGCACAGGCTCCCCGTGACCCGAGGGAAGAACGGATGAATATAAAGCGGTAGGTAGAATAGATGGTAAGCGGTAGAAGCGGTTAGAAGACGTAGTAGAAGATGAATGAATGAACGCTCAAGTCGCTTCATGGTGAACCCTTTAACTTCTGTGGACCGTCCGAATGCAACTTCCTGACCTGATTTGTCCCCATATGGACCAGATGACATTCCAGTAGCAGCGTGGAGATTTTTAGGAGAGATAGAAGTGGAGTTTTTAACTAGATTATTTAACAGGAGTTTTGGAAGGTGAAAGGGTGCCTGAGGAAAGGAGTGTGCTGGCACCCGATTTTTAAGAATAAGGGAGAAGTAACTACAGGGGAATGAAGATGTGTAACTGATCTAGAGAAAGCGTAGGACAGGGCTCCAAGAGAGGAGATGTGGGATTGTATGAGGAAGTCAGGTGTAGCTGAGAAGTGGTGCAGCACATGTATGAGGACGGTGTGACAGCAGTGTAGTGTGCAGTACGAAGGACAGGCCGGTTCAAAGTGGAGGTTGGATTTCATCAAGGATCGGCTGTGAGCCCTTGCCTGTTTGTAGTGGTGATGGACGGGTTGACAGATGAATCAGACAGGCGTCTCCATGGACTGTGATGTTCGCGGATGATATTGTGATTTGTGGTGAGAGTAGGGAGCAGGTTGAGAAGAGTGTGGAGAGGTGGAGGTAGGCGCTGGAGAGAAGGGGAATGAAAGTCAGAAGGAATAAGACAGAGTGTGTGAATGAGAGGGAAGGCAGTGGAGTGGTGCGGTTGTAGGGCGAAGAGGTGGTGAAGGTGGATGAGTTTAAGTAGCTGGGGTCAACATTGCAAAGTAAAGGAGAGACTGTTAGGGAAGTGAAGAAAAGAGTGAAGGCAGGGTGGAGTGGGTGGAGACGAGTGTCAGGAGTGATTTGTGATAGAAGGGTATCTGCGGGAGTGAAAGGGAAAGTTGTGGTGAGACCTGCAATGCTGTACGGTTTAGAGACAGTGGGTGGTGCTGTCTAAAAGACAGGAGGTGGAGGAGATGAAGATGTTGAGAAGTTTATTGGGAGTGATGAGGATGGACAGGATTAGAAATGAGTTGATTAGAGGGACATGTAGGATGTTTGGGAAATGAGGTGAGGGAGATGGTTTGGACATGTGCAGAGGAGGGAAATGGGGTACAAGGGGAGAAGAATGCTGAGGTGGTAGTTTATGGATGTGATGAAGAAAGACATGCAGGTCGTTTGGGTGAAAGAGGCGGATATAGAGGACAGGGTAGCGTAGAGAAAGATAATGTGGTGCGACTTACTGGGAGTCAGTGTACACAATGTGGTAAAAGGTTCAAAAACATGGATGTTTTTCAATATTCCTTTCCAGATGTGGTATCCTTTTTTTTGCTGCTGTAATAAGATCCACACTTCTATGAAGGATTTGTACTTCATCATTCATTCATTCATTCATTCATTCATTTTCTACCGGTATATCTGATCTTTCCTCGGGTCACGGGGAGCCTGTGCCTATCTCAGACATCTATGGGCATTAAGGCAGGATACACCCTGTATGGAGTGCCAACCCATAGCAGGGCACACACACACTCACATTCACACACATTCATACACTAGGGACAATTTTCCAAGGTGCCAATCACCCTATCGTACATGTTTTTGGACCGAGTGAAACCGGAGAACCCAGAGAAAAAACCCCTGAGGCACGGGGAGAACATGCAAACTCCACACACACATGGCCGAGACGGGAATCGAACCCGGACCCTGGCGGTGTGAGGCGAATGTGCTAACCATGCCTGACGGTTCAATTCATCCCAAATCTGTTCACTTCATGCACTTTTTTTTGGGTATCCTCATAGAGCTCAATATTTTGTGGCTTTTCTTTTGCGTGCAAGAGAATGTTTATACAACGCTGTCTGTTTGCATTTTAATGGCTAGTGGCTTCCATAATTACCGGCAACGCAGCGTAGTGCGGAAAGCAATGGAGCGACTCTTTACACTGTCCTGCTCTCTCACCTCCTAGCCTGAAACACTCTGCATTTTCAGTTCAGCTTGAACTTTCATGCAAATCCCGCCATTGAGCCCATCATCTCATAGACTAGAGGAGACGTCTCTGTCAGCTGCACTGCGTTAGCAACTATGTCTACCATGTCTGCTCGCTTCACAACCCCATTGAAGTGAATTGCTCATTAATGTTCGATTGTAAATCACTAAAACATGGTTCCTAAGAAAAGAAGCTCTTTTTTGTGTGTGTTGAAGTGCAACAACAAAGGTGATATCCTTTCTGCATCATATTATTTGATATGTTCTCTTATAAAACATTACGGTAGAAACAGAGCTAGTTGTCAGAGTGGAAGAATATAAACATACAGTATTTAACACCGAGTTCTCTTTTTTAGACTATTATCCATCCATCCAACCATATTTTGTAAAACTATAAAATATTTATATTCTGTATATCAGATATGCTAGTTATTGTAGAATACTGTGGAACTCATATTGTCCTGCTGCATGCATATATATACCTGCTGCATATATATATATATATATATATATATATATATATATATATATATATATATATATATATATATATATATATATATACACACATATATATATATATATATATATATATATATATATATATAGCAAAATCAAACCTCTTTCATGTAAAACTTTTTCTTTATTTTTATCATCAGCCATGACTCATTCGAATTACTCCAATTCTTCTTCATAGAACATCTTAGAAATTAAATGTCTGGGGGTCATCTAGACGCATTTGAATACAATGTTAAAAGACAGTTATTCAGTAATAATGTCAAATAAATCACTCCGGGATGCTGAATTAATATTTCACACTGTTTCCAACAATTTATTTAACATTTGATGTAAATTCTTTATCTTGTACTTTATTAATATGTTGTTTAGGTTATTAGGTTGCATAACATTAGAGAGATGGTTATTGGGGGACTTAACGGTCATATAAGGTGCCCAAACCTGATTGACGGTCATGGGCCAAAAAATAAATGTTGCATTATACCAAATATTAAACGGTTATTTAAGTTGTTATGATTTCATAATATTTATAAATAGAAATAACTTAAATTATGCAGTTTTATATTCAAAGTTCAAGTTATGGTACAATGCAGTTTAATGTATGGTATAGCTATTTAATGATCTCTTATGAGAGATATGAAGCTGGTCCTTACATTACCCCTTTTCAAGTTCATGTGTTTTTCTATGGGACTTTTCAACATGGACATAGTCTCAAAGAAACTTTACAGAATAACTGTAGAACAAAATTGTAATATAAATCTGCGTGTTTCTCTCTCAGAAACACAGTAAGCCTGGGAATGAGGAAGGTGTAACGAGGAAACCTTGAGAAGAATTGGACTCAAAAGGGAACCCATCCTTATTTGGGATATTTTATACTTGCTATACATAGGCAGAATTGTATATCATCTATATATAACAATCTTACAATTGTATAACACAATATATATATATATATATATATATATATATATATATATATATATATATATATATATATATATATATATATATATATATATATATATATATATATATAATAACTATATAACTGAGCCCTATCCTATATTTCTGCCGTAAATTTTATTCCTGTCCCCCTTTTTAACTGTGTGCATTTGATATGGCTAATCATTTAATAATTTGCTTTTTGCTCGAATAGAGAAAGTGTCATTTACATTGAGAGCATCGCCAACCAAACCTAAAAGCAATTACAGATATAATGCAGCGAAGACAAAACAACATGAAAAATAGTTTGTCAAAACATCCCATGTGATTATGCATATCCAGGAGAAATGCAATTATATTAAACTGCCATGTGTTCAACATAAACTATCAAATTTGTCATCCGGTGGTGTGGGTTTGAGTTAAAAATAATCATACTGTGTGGTCAGGCAGTGAGAACCTGCTTTGATAATGAGCTACAATTTGAGCAGAGCAAGGAAACAGAAAACTCGTACAAATAAAATAAGAAGGGAAAAATGATTTAATGAATGATGTAAAAATGATGTAAAAATGATGTAACCTAAATTAATCTGTGATAATAAACCATATGATGTTTATATTCATTCACATATAATAAACGTAATGTTAAATTCCCTGTATATGATTTCATGACGTAGAAATTGCATTAAGATCTTCATGAATGATGTTACACATAAGTTTCTGTATTTACTCATGTGGTTTTAGATTTATTTATGTAAGCACGATTGCCAGGAATTAACTCATGATAAGTCACACATTTTTCTGTTCTGTACCACAAATGAAGACGTTTCATGTATTCATGTATTTATATAACATCTGTCACAATTAGAGACATAATTCTAATCATGTCTCGAATTGTGACAAATGTTATATATATTTCTTTCTCCTCTTTTACGCCATGTGACCTCCTAAAGTATTCGTTTTCTGCTATTTATACTACTTTGAATTTTTGGAGACGTTAGTTTATTGGTTAAGGCATCTGGCATTAAGGAATTAACGGATCTGAAGGTCATAAGAACAAATCCTGGCCAGCTCCTGGGTCCCTGAGCAAGGACATTAAGCCCACAGCTGCCCAGTTGTATAAAGGAGATCAATTTAAGTTGCTCTTGATAAGAACGTGTGCCATATGCTATAAACACATTTTACTTAATAGTATATTTAAAGTACATTTGCTTTTGATTAGTGGAAAGTAAAAAGTAAAGTAAATATATAGTACATAGCATTTTATATACACTATGATAAAATATCAACTAAGAGATATTTCAAACTTCTATGCCAGTCGGATTGAAGTTAGAAAACTATATAAAAAAAGAAAGAAGCCATTTTGGTACCATTTATTCATTCTATGCTGTTAATAATATAATTAACAAACAAGTAAAAATCCGCCTTTTGACAATGCCTGTACATGTGTGATGAGCTTTAAGTGAAGCTTAAGGGAGGTGGTGGCTTAGTGGTAAGGTGTCGGCCTCTGGACCAGAAGATCGCAGGTTCAAACCCCACAACCACCGAGCTACCACTAGTGGGCCCTTGAGCAAGGCCCTTAACCCTCAATTGCTCAGTTGTAAGTCGCTCTGGATAAGGGCGTCTGCTAAATACTGCAAATGTAAATGTAAATGAAGCTATAAGTAAATATGTAATATTAATATTCTCCTATAATTTTTCATCTTGCCACATGATTGCCATAGTTGAGCCAGACACAGAAAGAGAGAGAGAGAGAGAGAGAGAGAGAGGGAAAAAGAGATAGATGGACACCATCCATAATCGTTGTCGACACACATCCCCAAAACTATTATAGCAAAACGAATCATTGTGAAATGGGTGGATCACTTTAAACACTTTCTAAGCCAAGCAACGGCGCTCATCATGCTGTGGAGATTTCGGGGGAAACGATGAGTTTCACAGGATGATTCAATCGTGATGGATGTGCTGCTACATCAGCAGGAAATGCAAAGCTGCTACACTTGTAAAACCAACGTCAGGGCAGGTATTTGGGAGAAAAAAAGAGCTGAAGTCAAGCCAGGTCAGGTGGGTTTTTATGTCATTTCATTTCTAGTAACAGCAACAAGACCAAAATTCAACTGAAAATAACATAATATATAAGCAGACCTACAGTATATACAGCTCTACATAATGAAGTACATTATGAAGAAATATATACCGTACAATACAATCAATTACAATAAGAACATTGTGACGGTGGAGACCCAGACCAGCTAACGTGGATGTAGGATAAAAACCTCATTGCCCATCTTATAATAAATACTTTACATGTAAACATTTAGCAGCAATATTTTAGTGCAAAGTTGAAATGAATTATTAATAATAATCAGCAATTGTTATTATGTAATCATTCTTATTTCTCCTTCCGCAATATATACTGTATAAGCGGTCAGTAAAAAAGACATCCCTTATCTCTCAAGCAAAAAGTGTATAGATGTAAACTATAGAAACTGTAGTAAAATAGAAGTAATGCATTGATTTGAACCCATTATTTGCTTAGCAGCTGTATACCATTCTGTAATGAATGAGCAAAATGAATCCGTTCCATATAAACAATACAAATTGAGAATTCAGCCATGCTATGGTATACAATATGATGCTGTCCAGGGCATTTCTCCTTCTTACGTTTAGTGTTTACTGAATTGTCTCTGGAACCATGAATCCATGACCGTGAGAAAGCAGTTATGGGAGATCACAGATCCATAAAGCCAATATATGCGTTTTATATATATATATATATATATATATATATATATATATATATATAATACGTATATTATAATATATATAAATATATATATAAAAGCTCCTGCCAGCTCCCAAAATCAGACCAGAAGAATCTGACTGAATTAATGAATTATAAAATTTGTATTATAATGTTGTTCATTTTAACCAACATACAGTTATACATACATGTAGGTCTACTTAGATTATGGATAATTCTGTCGTTTACCACATATTACTGTGTTGCTTTATATAAAATCTTTGCTGCGTCTGGCAAAAAACGAGACTCTCCACTATTGTACCAAAATGCTGTTAAAAAATGCCTATGAATGCACTTCGCCATGGCACGTTCATTCCATCATTCAATCATTCATTCATCTTCTCTACTGTTTAATGAATGCTTTATCTTATCTTCCCTCATTTCATGGGGAACCTGTGCCTATCTCAGGTGTCTTTGGGCATCAAGGCAGGATACACCACACCATTCATTCCATCATTTCCAATCATTCGTGTATGTTGAATGCCAAATGCCCATCACATTTTCCCCACAACACACACACTAGGGATCATTTTGTGCTGTACAATACTGTTTATGTTTTTGGACTGGGGGAAACCCAAGAAGGGGCAGAAAAAAAAATAAAATAAAAAAATATAAAATATATATATATATATATATAAATATATATAATATATAATATATAAAATATATATATATATATATATATATACATCACTATAAAATCAAAATATCTTTGTTTTAACCTTACTATTAAAATAAATTGATATTGAAATGAACAAATAAGGTTTATTTATTTAATTGCGGGCAACATTGAAAAAGTCGCATCATTTAATATATCATCATAATGACCTTAAAATACAAAAGTTTTAAGCTCCTGAGAGGACGAAGGTCATCATATTGTTTAGTGCCTTTCATACAAATGCTCTCATTATAAAATAGAGCTTATAAAATACAAAATTAAAAAAACCCTGGAAAAAACAAAATCCCACAAAAGACAGTGCATCCTGCTGTGAGACTGAAAAATGCTCAAACAGATCCTTTTGGTGACTGGCATAGTGAATTTCTTGTGTTAAATAATTCTAGGGGTGTACAGACACTTGAATACTTGCACATATTTTTACCCGAGGGATTCTTTGAATTATTTTTGTTTGCAATATAGAAAGTTGAAGGGAAAAAATAAATCGGATTTTAATAAAGTCATCCTGTCCAGACTCTCTGAGGTGTTTTATATTTGTTGTTGATATATACATATAAGCTTAATTAGGGATAAGGACAGAAGTACAATGGATTTGATCATCTTTGCCTTCATACTGGGACTCCTGATTTTCCCAGCTGTATATGGTTCTGCCCTAAAATGCAGAGGTACACAGCTGTGTAAAACGTCTTTGGATGTGGTCTCATTAAATTTGATCTATCATTTTAACTGGGAGACCAAAAAACACAGACCTGTTCCAGGCAAGCGCAATGAAGATATGGTTTACAAGGGTTTGGAGTGGAAGATCTCGAGTGGCCCTGCTATAGAGCTCTGGCCTTAACCTTACTGAAGACCTTTACGATGTGTTGGACCACTGACTTCTCCCCTCCAGGGCCTTCTCCCTCTACTTCAGTGCCTGACTTTCCCAACACCATTGTACCTGAATAATCAAACACTGCCTCAAGCGAACACTAAAATCTAGAGGAAAGTCTTTCCAGCAAACAGGGGCTAAATGTGTAAGTATCCACAATCCATAGAGTTTCTCAGCTAATTACAATATCATGGTCTAGGGTTGTGATAATCATTAATGGTTTTCTCACCATGTGAACTTTTACACGTAAGATTTACTATTAATGAGAAAGAATTCTTGTTCCAGCCGAGCCGACCGTTCAGTTATTTTCCAACTGTACTCTATATATTCTTGCTCTTACATTCCTGTAGAAAGGTGAGAGACCAGTGGTTACAGTGTTGGCCTGAGGACCATAAGGTCACAGGTTCAAACCACACCACTGCTACTAGTGGGCCCTTGAGCAAGGCCCTTAACCCTCAGTTGCTCAGATGTAAGTCGCTCTGGATAAGGGCGTCTGCCAAATGCTGTAAACGTAATTTTGAGGGAGGTGGTAGCACAGTGGTTAAACCGTTGGCCTCTGAACCAAAAGATCACAGGTTCAAATCCCACCATTAAGCTGTCACTAGTGGGGCCTTCAGCAAGGCGCTTCACCCTCAATTGCTCAGTCGTATGTCACTCTGGATAAGGGCATCTGCCAAATGCTGTATAGGTGATTTCTCTTTACTACAGAAAACACCACAAGCTAATTCCTATTATTTGTTTACATTACAACACTAATTTATAAAGGCAGTGCAGAGCCCAACAGAAAGTATATTTTCCCTTCTTTTTTTTTCAGTCCTTTGAACCGAAAAGTATAGTTAAGTATAGAGTGTGCATATATGTTTGAAGAAAACATTGTGCATCAGTGGATTGTACAAAATTTCACTCTCAAATTATGGGGCAGAAATCATTAATTTTTTTCTTATTATTGAAAGTCCAGGTGTGAATTTTTCTTTAATATAAAATGCAGGCTAAGAGAGAGAGAGAGAGAGAGAGAGAGAGAGAGAGAGAGAGAGAGAGAGAGAGAGAGAGAGAGAGAGAGATGTCCACAAAAGTCGATTTGCCAAAACACTTCTGTTTGCTGCTTTGGATAAGAACATCTGCTAAACTCTGCAAAATGAAGCAAATACAATTTGATAGCATATTCCATTTACTACATATAAGTGCAGACATCTATACAAATTATGGGATTTCAAATTGATCTAGCTGATGTTTATATTAGTTAGTCTTCTTTAACATATATTTACACACCCCCAGGGGCAAAAATAGAATTGAGTAGAATATGAGAATACTCATATATGAATGATTTATGAATAAATCCATTCGCATCCAGCTTGAAAAATGAGGTTCGTTCTGTGTAACAAAGTGAACCACCAGTGAAATGAAAAGCATTTGTTGAAATCTGATTAGGAAATGTATTTAATATTGCACCAAATATAAGTAATAGAAATGTCTTTTGATCAACAATACAGTGACAGGTTGATGATATCCAGTCAAACCCTTTATGCCTTACAAAGCATGATGGATCTATATTGCAATTTTCCCCATAAGTGTACCATGAGAAAAGATGCAATAAATAGTATTAAATACTTCAAACAAGAAGAGAATAAGATTCTGTCGAATCGCAGCACCTTTATGAAGCTCATTCATTTATTCATTCATCTTCTACTGCTGTATCCGATCTTCCCTCGGGTCACAGGGAGCCTGTGCCTATCTCAGGTGTCTATGGGCATTAACACAGGATACACCCTGGATGGAATGCCAACCCATTGCAGGGCACACACACACACAATCACACACACACACATATTCATACACTAGGGACAATTTTCCAAGGTGCCAATCAACCTACTGTGCACATTTTAGGACCGGGGGGAAACCGAAGTACCCGGAGAAAAACCCCCTGAGGCACAGGGAGAACATGCAAACTCCACACACACATGGCCCAGACAGGAATTGAACCCGGACCCTGGCGGTGTGAGGCAAACATGCTAACCACTAAGCCACCGTGACCCTATAGCTAAATTAATTGAAGCTAAATTTTAAATATACTTTTATACTGAGTGATAGTAGTAACCTATATATGGGAAGTGGTAGCCCAGTGGTTAAAGCGTTGGCCTTTGGACCAGAAGATCATGGGTTCAAACCGCACCACCACCAAGCTACAGCTAGTGCACCCTTGAGCGAGGCCCTTAACTCTCAGTCGCTCTGGATAAGGGCATCTGCCAAATACTTTATATGGCTGCAAGATTGACATTTTCATAGAATGAGTTTAGTTACACATAATAATTATTAGTTATTATATTTAGTATAGAATTGGCTCAGCATTAGAAGGACAAAATAGCTCATGCAACACTAGTGATAACACTTTTGCTTGATTTGGCAGACAGCTCAATGAAAGTATTTTAAGAGAGCGTGCAGTTTTGATTGCTGAGAAATAATGACCGGGTGAAAGGGGGAAACTCCACACACATGGCTGAGACGGGAATCGAACCTGGACCCTGGCAGTTTGAGGCGAACATGCTAACCACTAAGCCACCATGCCCCTAGTATACATTTATAAAAAATAAAAATAACTCACCGTTTTATCATATACAGCTTACATACATATTACTACAAAGAAGTCCATGTGTTGTTACACATTCACATGTGAAGGAAAACACCACAGAGATCATGCTTACCAAATATTATGTGGATGTTGGAGAAACAGCCTATCAATAGTCGTGATGAATGGAAAACAATTAACACAAACTGTGCCGGGGAAACAAATTACCACGCCACAATGAACGAACGGTCCACCGCTACAAATTATATGTAGTCAGCTGTGCTCCTACGGTGGTCCCTTTCTATTGTTAGAAAAAAAATGTGTGGGCCGATAATTGTACACGTGCAAGCAAAAGCAAGTAATAAGTGTAGATTATCCAAAGTAAGCAAAAGAAAGTTCTGGTTTCTAATGTATTTCATTTTTATGTGTTTTAATTTTTTTTTTAAACATGTTTTGTTGGGACATCTGCTTGGTCCTCAGAAAGACTTGTCTTTCTACGGACCTTAGCAGATGTCCCCACAAAGTCAATATTTCCAATATAGGCCTCTAGCCTTCAGAAATAAAAAGAAAAACAACAAAAAATGACAGTATTAATTATTTTAATGTATTATTGATCATTACGGTGGTCCTTTTCTTTTGTTAGAAAAAAAACGTGTACACATGCAAGCAAAAGCATAAGTAATAAGTGAAGATTACCCAAAGTAAGCAAAAGAAAATATAATGTCTTTTTTTTTAATGTCTTCTAAATATATATATTTTTTAAAAACGTGTTTTGTGGGGACATCGGCTTGGTCCTCAGAAAGACTTGTCTTTCTAAGAACCTTAGTAGATGTCCCCACAAAGTCAATATTTCCAAAATAGGCGTCTATCCTTCCAAAATAAAAAAAACAACAACAAAAATGACAGTATTAATTCTTAATGTAATATTGATTATTGATTTTATTAGCTTAATTTCTATTTTAAAGAAGCACACAGAAAGAAGTGCCTTTATTTCTAAGAGATTGTGTGTTTTTTTTTTCCCTCACTCCGTAACTGAGCTGAAATGATAGTTCAGACTGACAGTGAGTATTGTGTGATCACATTTCTCCGCTTGATTTCCAGGTGCGTGTCTGTAAAGGTTTCATGGTTATAAGCCTTTGATGGTAGCGACTCAATCCCGCTCAGAAACGCAGCCGCTCTAATGCTGGAGAAATTGTGAAACTGCAAACATCACTTATTTATCTAAATCCTTCCTGAAGTGAGAAGTCAAATCTCTGACAACACGTACAATCAATGTTTTCAGCCAAAAATCGCTGCTGCATGAGATTGCTCCAGGTGTCATTCAGACTCTTGGCTTGCGGCTCGGCGAGAGCCCAGCGAGTTGCTCCTGTCCGATTTGATCCATTCGTGGCATTTCAATTCATAGCCTGAAAGAAATCTGACCTACATATGTGAATGCTCAAGTTGCTGTGTTTCTGCTGTAAAAGACAAGAAAGCAAGTCGAGCAAGAATGCGCTCGGCTCGGGCTTGTTCAATTTCCGTACAATTCCCGTTTGAGTTCTCTCTTTTTTTTTTTTTTTTACAGCGAATACACTTCATTCCTTGTAACAACTGTTCCGTGTGAGGTAAGGCAGCTTTAGGGTTTTGTTTTTTCCCCAGAATAAAAAAAAGTATTAAAATATAGTATTGATTTTATATTAGTATTAAAAAATGGCCTGTACCTTGAATTTAAAAGATCCCTTAATGCTGTCAGATACGAAAACATGCAACAATATCTGTGTGAAAAAATTAAATGATTTATCTGTGTGCTTTTTTTAAATAGAGAAAACTATACATAGGAACCGGCGGCACGTTAGCATGTTCGCCTCACACCTACAGGGTCGGGGTTCAATTCCCGTCTCGGTCATGTTTGTGTGGAGTTTGCATGTTCTCCACGTTCCTCAGGGGGTTCTTCTCTGGGTTCTCCGGATTCCCCACAGCCCAAAATCATGCACGGTAGGTTGTTTGTCACCTTGGAAAATTGTCCCTAGTGTGTGAATGTGTCTATGAATGTGAGTGTGCCCTGCAATGGGTTGGCATTCCATCCAGGGTGTATCCTGCCTAAATGCCCATAGATAGCCTGAGATAGGCACAGTATCCCCGTGACCCAAGCAAAGATTAGATAAAGCGGTAGAAGATGAATGAATGAATGAATTAACGTACATCGTAACCTGCATGTAGAGTTCTTGGGTTTTACGTAGCCATTTATTAGATTTAACATTACATACTGTTTGAATAGGTAATGTGTGAATAACTACATATATTGTTTGAAATTCTTCACACGTACACAAATTGTGGACCACTAATTATTTTTCAAATATTGCATCATTTTTCATACTTTGTTTGATTTTCTCACCAATCGTAGTGATGGTAGTGTCTATTTAGTTTGGATAAAGTTGGAGCA
Source organism: Kryptopterus vitreolus (assembly GCA_030449085.1). NCBI lineage: Eukaryota > Metazoa > Chordata > Actinopteri > Siluriformes > Siluridae > Kryptopterus > Kryptopterus vitreolus. Next base: position 23,758,470 of record JACRUU010000015.1, read on the forward strand.
AATTATAGCTTCCATATCCCCCATAGTGGCCTTTAAAAAGATGCCTCCTTTTTCAAACTATATTCCAGCCTCTACTCTGGATGTAAAGTCAAATAAAGTAGTGACTCTCAACAGTGTATTATAGGATTATTGGATTATCCCAAAAAGTCTGTATTGTAATTTATAGTAATGTATTGTAATTTATTTCAAATCAAGTATGACAATCTCCATGACTTATTTTGCTTAAGGTTATGTCATGTCAAGTAGGCTTTTGTTGTTTTTCCAACCATACACGGTGCAGTACACATCAAGGTGCTACAACAGACATCATAAATCAATGAAACATTTTCACAGAGCTACACAAAACTGACAGCATAAAACCTTTATATGGAATATTTAGTGTAAAAAAAAGGACAATATAAAACAAGAAGACAGTAAACAGTACATGTACCGAAAAGTACAATACAAGTGATTTGTGTCTGTATGGATACCTTACATTTAAACATGTTCTAGCAGCAGAAAAATGTATAAAAAGCAATTTGTAGAAGCATTATATGTGTATGTGTGTGTTTTGTGTGTATGGTGTGTGTCAGTCCAGTGCCTTCATGTTGAGTCTGATTGCTTGTGGAAAGAAACTGTTACACAGTCTCAACATGACGGCCCGAATGCTTCAGGACCTTTTTCTAGACGGCAGGAGAGTAAAGAGTTTGTGTGTGTGTGTGTGTGCATGTGAGGAGTGTATTGTGGACAATGCTTGGGGCTTTACCGATGCAGCATGCGGTGTAGATGTCCATGAACGAGGAAAGATAGATCCCGGTGATCTTTTCAGCCGTCCTCTCTGTCCGCTGTAGGGTCTTGCAGTTCCCACACCAGGCAATGGTGCAGCTGCTCAGGATGTTCTCAATGGTTCCTCTGTAAAATGTACCAAGGATGTCATTTATAATATTTTCCTAACTCGACAAACATCTATGCAAATATAGCAGTAATAATTTAAAAGCTCTGCATTACCGATTGATGATCATAAATTCCAATGCCAGCGCTTGGACCCTTGAGCTGTTAATCACTGCTCTTTAACACTGAATTTTTCTTTCCTGTAATATATGGTATATGTATGTAATAAGTAGTATACATATATATATATATATATATATATATATATATATATATATATATATATATATATATATATATATATATATATATATATATATATATATATATTCTGCTGTTCATGGGCTACTTGTGCTCCTGGGGTAAGTTTTCTATAAAGCTTTCACTTTCCATAAAAGAGCCCCAAAACGAAGTTAAAACAACAAGCATGCTCCAAGTAAAATATTGCCTTTTTTACTTTAAATACACCTAAACTCTTTATATCTAGAAAATGATATAGGAAGCAACTGGGAATTGGTGCATGCATGAATAATCAGTACATCAGGTTTCTGGCAGGGTAAATGAACTGAAACAGTACAGTATATTCAGCCGTCAAACAGAGATTTGTGTGGAAATGATGGATATACGTATCAAGATACAGCATGACACGGTGCATTTCCAGTGAACGGCTCAAGGCCTGTAGGAAATGGGATAGACTTTATTTGTCACATGAACTGCACAGTGAAATTCTTTTCTTCACATATTCCAACTCGTTTGGAAACCTAGAGTCAACATCGAGCAAGGGCGTGGGCCACGTCAGCATCATGGTTGCCCTCGAAGGGCCAGTTGTTACTATAAGACAGTATATAGAGTTTGATGAGCGACGCCGCCTCATAACACAAAACACATAGTGGTTTTTCGACTTGAAGCACAAACATGAACGAACACGGAAGCGCCTTCCATCTGCATACATTTTTCTCTTGACTTGAAGCACAAACATGAACGAACACGGAAGCGCCTTCCATCTGCATACATTTTTCTCTTCCTGGACATTTTGGGATAGAAATTTCTCAATTCCGCTTGTTGGAAAAATCCGCCTCGGTGGGATACACTGACCTCTATTGGCGGGATTCCGTCATTTGACGGGTAACACAATCGCATGCATTACGAGAGATGTAGTTTCTTGTCAATGAACACTTTAAAGCAGCATAGCCTTATTAACAGAATATGCCTTAAGACAATCATACATCTTTTAAGCTCTTGCAGGCCACGTAAAATGACATAACAGGCCACATTTGGCCTGCTGGCCTTGAGTTTGTCACGTGTGGCAAAGAGGGCTTTGCTCAAGTGTCCAAGAGTGGCAATTTGGCAAGAACCCCGACCTTCCAATCAGTAACTCGGCACCTTGGCCTTTTTAAGCGCTCAACAACATCCGATCTTACATCATTCGATTAAATCTAGAATGTAATTTGAGATGACTTGACCAGCGAGTATGGGATTCATCATGTTATGCTAATGAGACATTTCCTCAGGTAGTATGTAATTAATAAATTCTTGTAGACATCATCTGGCAAGTCAACGCCATACCAGAGTGCTCTTTAGTGGCTGAGAGGAAAGTGTTAATTAAACTGCTGAAAAACTGCTGAATTTAGACGACTATGAAATTGCAAACAGAAATTTCTGTTTTAAAAATTGGGCTGCATTTTTCCATACTCTACCCCCTATTAGCAGATTAATGTTGTCAGCGATGTAGACTACCGTGTTAAAAGAAATTAGTCATGCCGTTGCAAAATATCTCAGTGTGTGTTCTTCACCATCCAGCCATAAGAACACAAAATGATAATTAACACCAGGGCTGCACCAAAATTGTCTAGGACATATTAAATATGCTTTTCTTTGGCCAAGCAAGACAATATTAAAAATGCACACAGATGCACTCGCTGCTAAAACATGTTCTGTTGTGTTTAACATTTAAATACCACAATCTTAAAAGTTATGCAGCACACTATTAATCTGTAAAGCTGTAGTTGTAAAATACTGTTTCTCTATAAATCAGGAGTAATGGAAATATTTAACTGGTATTAATACAGTTATTAATTCATTGGTATTAATACTTCCCTTTATTTTTTAGGATAATTTTTTCCTTTGACTATATACTTCTTACATTTTCAAACTGGTCTTGTTTCTTCAGCTTTGATTGATTTGGTGACAAAATCAATTTCTTTTCATCGGTTCTCATCTTTCTTGTCATTGTGCTGCTTTTTCACACGACCACTGGTTTATATTATTTCCTGGCTTCAAAGTTTTAAAGACATTGTAGGTGATTGCTATGCTAACCATGCTAACAACGAGCAAGTGAGATGCTAGCATGAAGTCTTGCTAACATGGTTGAGGCAGAAGGAGTCAGTGATGTAAACTAGTGAGAACTAAACTAAAATACGTAGAACAGAGACATCATCATCATCATCATCATCATCAGCAGCAGCAGCAGCAGCATCATCTTGAGCCTGGATACATTAATTAGGTGGAAATATTTTAAAATTCTTTTTGTATTAATATATTAATATTACTTGTTTCAAAGCATCTTTACGGAATGTCAGAATTATGGAACAAAATTTTAATATAAAGATTTAAAGATGGATGTGTGTTCAGAAAAAACTCACACACACACACACACACACACACACACACACACACACACACACACACACACACACACACACACACACACACACACATAAAAGGGACTCAAACCCGTCCTTATTTGGGCGATATCAAGTGTGTATTATAAATGTGATGTGATTCTAAATTATTTCTATAAAATACCACAGTGAGAAAACTACCATGAACATTGGAGTGTGTGAATGTGAATGAGCCAAATTAGACCAATGACAAAAACAGAAGTGTGGTACCAAGATGGTTCTGGAAGCTGGTACAAGATGTTTTTTATGTTTGCAGGGTTATGTTTGCTCGTTTCTCTGCTCTGTGAACGTCAGGAAGCCTCTGGAATGAGAGATAAACAGTGGAGATGAATTAGCCTAGCTGCTGTTCATAATATTAGCAAGGTCACATATACTGGAGTACAAGGTTATGATGTGTGTTATGAGTAGTCTATGATAAAAAGATAAGTATTTAATCTATACTTTAACTGAGAGAGTGTGTCTGAGCCCCGGACATTGTCAGGAAGGCGAGTCCGAAGTTTAAGAAATAAATGTGAGAATTATAAGATAGTCATCCTAGTGAATTTACCCTTTACATTCCCTTCTCAAAAACAGTTGTGTCCCAACATCTAACATTAATTATAATATTCAATAACCTCAGTAATGTCTGTGTGCTTTAGTGTTACAGGGGAGTTTTTTCACCAGGTTCTCCGGTTTCCCCCCGGTCCATAAGTACACTAGCTTTTATGAAGACATCTATTATAAGGTTTGTTATAAAATGGAAATGAATGAATGTGGTGCAATAATACACCTAGTGAATTTACTAAAAACAGTTGTGTCCCAACATCTAACATTAATTATAATATTCAATAACCTCAGTAATGTCTGTGTGCTTTAGTGCAGCACTAGTTTTATGCATCTATTATAAGGTTTGTTATAAAATGCAATAATACACCTCTATAGTCAGTGCAGCGTCAGCCTTCATTCAGAAGAGAACTTCCATTTGTACACTGTAGGGATAAAACTTGGATTTAATCCTACTGCAATCTGCTAAGAGGACAAAAAAGCAACTAGATTGTTCAGTTCATATATTTGCATTTGTTGAACAAAAAAAATCTCCAATGTAAATATGTAAACAGAGCAAAGTCTTAACACACAGACTATTTCAGTCGTTCCAACATTGGTGGCACAAACTATTATATAAATTATAAACTACGCAGGCATTCGACTGGTTTCACACCCACCTACCTGATCTCATGAATAACGCAGACTATTTCAGCCTTGCTAACAAGATTGCATTAGGTAGGGAAACTAAGGAACACTCTTCCTGACCTTAATCTTCATAAACAAATTAGGCGAATTGTTTCCGAATGTGAAAGCCATGGTTTTTCCAATTACCTTTCGTAATTAAAACATCATATTATCCTGATTCCGAAAAGGCTTCTAATCATATTAAATTAACAGCCATGCTAAGTTCCACACATTGACTGAATCCTTCTGAAATAATAAGATGATTAATTGGCCCTACGTATGGAATTAATGTTTAAGGGTTGTTTTACTGAAGCATGCCTTGCAAATTTATAATGAGATGTGAAACTCAAAAAAAAAAAAGATCTTCACATCTGTTGACTCTGTGTGCAATCAGGCGCAATGATGAGACTGCACCGCTATGCATGTTGGAGCCTGCAATAAGGTCCCGGTTATTGATACGCTTGAAAATCACACGGCCATTTGACTCAAACTGTCTGTGTAATCAATACACAATACAACCGACTGATGGAAAGCAAAAATCACAATCCTTCTTTGGCCTAGTATTCATACTCATCTTCAAACATAGAAGCATGCTCAGTGTATACACACACACACACACACACACACACAGAAAATCTGTGCACCAGCTCTTAAGTAATTCATGTATTCAGCTTGTGGAGACTTTAACAGATCTGTCAACCTTTATGCACTTTATGAAAAAGCGCCGCATTTTAATAAAACACTTTATGCATTATCGCGCAAAATATGGCAAAAATGCACTTGTCCTCCCCAATAACAAGCAACCCATATGTCCAGAAGCTCCTCCTTTCCCTGGTGTTTGTGTCTTTTCTGAACTTCCTTCTTGAATAATAGATCGACTCTGCACCATCAAGGTAGGAAAATAGAGGATGTTTTTCAGGTTATTAATATACAATAACGTCTATAAAAGGTTTTGACTTTATTACAGATGTGTTTTCATATAATATCAGCGGGGGAAAAAAAAGAAGACCATCTTTGCCTTTGTGACATCCAACATATTTCATGCTCCTGAAAGCCATTTGCTAAGCTTCAGCGGGAATAACGCCGCTAATGTAATGATTCCATCATAATTCAAATAGAGTTTTTATGACGCGGCGCCTCGCGTTTTGTCCCTCAAACTATTAATATTAAGCCTGTCCGAAACCTTTATGGTGATCTATTAGAAGAGCGCCCATAAAATTTTCCGTAGATATATATGAGCTCTCAACATGTGTAAAGCTAATGCCTTCAGTTTAATTGTGCTTGGCCTTCATATTGCTGTCTTGGGCTGTGTTTAATTATACTGCTCAGTGAATTGCATTGTGAAGCCCCAGTGTTAATTTCATAATGATCCTTATGAGTAAATTAAGAGAAATATCATGCAAGACAAACAAAAAAAACCAAACAAACAAACAAAAAAAAACCTAAAACACTATGAATATGAATATGAATATCGTCCCATGGCTCCCATACATGAATTTTCACCAAATAACAAGTTCAACCAAAAATAGTTAGGTCTCTTTTTTTTCCTTCAAGTTGTCAGATGTCTAATAGATCCTGTTACTTCAAGTACGTCATTAATCACATCCTGATTGCACTATTACAAATTATACATTACAAATAGCTGCTCGTTGCATTAAATATTAATCAGCTGTAATGCAGTCTTGGAGAAAGTGTGTCTGGGGTGTAATTGTTTTCCGGCTTGGTGAGTGATTCCTCATGTCCCAGTCACACATCATTGCATTACTACCGGGTTCCGTGTACCTGTCAGATGACCAACGTGACTTGGATATAGATTAGGGCTGTCAATAGATTCAAATATTTAATCGCGTTAATCATGAGTTAACTCGTGATTCATTGCACATTGATTGCATGTTTTCAATGTACCATAAATGAATACTTCTCATGTTTCGATACTCTAATTGTAACAGATGTTATAAATATATACATTTCACTAAATATCTCTCCCTATATTTAATTTATTCTGGAAATTATTCTTTTAATTTCTTGTTAATAAATTAATTTCTAGGGGCACGGTGGTTTAGTGGTTAGCACGTTCGCCTCACACCTCCAGGGTTGAGGATTCGATTCCCGTCTCTGTCATGTTTGTGTGGGGTTTGCATGTTCTCCCCGTGCCTCGGGGGGTTTTTCTCCGGGTTCTCTGGTTTCCTCCCCGGTTCAAAAAATGCACGGTAGGTTGATTGGCACCTTGGATAATTGTCCCTAGAGTGTGAATGTGTGTGTCCCCTGTGATGGGTTGGCATTCCATCCAGGGTGTATCCTTCCTTAATGTCCATAGACGCCTGGGATAGGCACAGACTCCCCGTGACCCGAGGGAAGATCTGATATAGCTGTAGAAGATGAATGAATGAATTCATTTCTTTTTCATTTCAATGTACATTTTTAGTTGTTGTAATTGTTAAATATGGTACGTGGCTCCTTTAAGAATTCTCTTCCAGCTTAATAAACTGATGATAAGTTTTTGGTTATATACGGTAACATATACGGTAATATAGTGAGTAACTTATACCTGTTGTGACATGCGCAGCTACTAGAGGCAATTCAGGGAAATTTAGATCACTCATTAATTGCGCATTAATAAAATTAGTGCTGTTAAAGTGAATTTGTGTTGACATGTTATTAACCAAATATGATTTTGATTTTCTTAACATGTAATAGCAAATATTAAACTATTGCTATTACTATTAATAACTAAGGAAAATGTATTTTAAGAATAGAATAGCCTTCATTTGTCACATATACATATAGAGTACAGTTAAATTCTTTTCTTTGCATATCCCAGCTTGTTGTTGGTAGCTGGGGTCAGAGCAGGGGTCAGCCATGTTACGGCACCCCTGGGGTACAGAGTGTTGAGGGTCTTGCTCAAGGTCCCAATGGCGGCAGTTTTGTGATACCGGGGCTCGAACCCGGATCTTCCAATCAGTAACCCAGCGCCTTAGACCACTGAGATACACCCTACCAAGACAACCTTCATTATCAAATACTATAACATTGTTCAGAGGTCTGCATTTGGCCCCTGAGCTGCAGTTTGTGGAGCCCTGTTCAAGGTGAAAGGAATACAGAACCAACATGGATCCCATTCTATGCTTCAACACCAACAATTCCACCTGGACGGCAGCTAATTAGAACTGTTGAACATGACCCGAAGCCCACGTCCAAGTTTTGTGAGCATTGTTTAGAGACAAAACATCAGCTGGAGGATTTCTACTGTATGCTGAAATGACCTGCCCAGTCACCGTACCTTCTGTACTACTGTGAGATGAACAGGATCACCAGGTCAGAAAAAAAGCAGGCACTGAAAAAATAAAGAGCTTCTACTTTACAAGAGCAGGAAATGATACTAGTTCATTTAAAGCATTGCACTGATTCAGATAATCTACTGCACAGTGTGCACAAAGCCCTTAATTATTGAAATAATTCAAAACTAAATAGGAATACATTTAAATTGCTTAAACTTTTGAAAAAGTTTTGAGAGTTGTGCACCAATAAAAACCTGCCAAATGCAGACGAATATTCATAATCTTCTCTGTTTATATTAATTACAGTCCAAATTCTGAGGATGGATTGAGACTGTAATTAATATAAACAGTCTGCTACAATGCTTAGGGCTACAGTTTGTATGAAAAGTTATGTATTTCAGGCCTGTCACAGAACAGTACACATCAACAACAATGAACTATAATGATTGGACATTCTGTGCCACCCATATGATGATGGGTTCGCTTTTGGGTTTCGCTGTGTTCTACTGGATCACTTACAGAATTACACAGACATTCAGGGATCAGCTATTGGTTGCTTTACATATTTCCTGTCTGATTGTTAACACTTATATTTGATACATTTGGAGAAGTATCCAGGTTAAAGCAAGTAAATTATGGAGTGCCACAAGGTTCAGTTCTAGGATCCCTGCTCTTCATATCAACATTCATATCATATTCATATTCATATCAACAAAACAAGATGAAAATTTTACAAATGGAACAGGCCTGGTAACATACTTCCCCTCAAACAATCAGTTGCACGCTTTCCAAAGAAAATATATGTTTCAAATATTTTATATGAATATGCAAAATTTCTCATTTTATAACCTATGCAATTACCCTTTTAAAACCAGTTATTCTGTCTGTCTTTCAGTAATTTCAGTAATAAACAAGAGTCCTATGCTTTACTGCTTTCAGTGGATTAACAGACAGACTGTATGTTCACTCTTCTACTGACTACTGATTATTATATCTAGTATTTATAGCTTTCTTTTTTATTTCTTAAAATCAAATGTATTTGTGCAGATATTTTAATAACAGAAACTGTAAACAAGCAGAAATATATGATATGATAATAGAATATATATGTGTAGAAATATATTCCTAATCCATATATATATATATATATATCCTATATATATATATATATAGTATATATATATATATATATATATATATATATATATATATATGAAATACATTTATTCTTGAATTTTGCAAGAAAGACTTTCTCAAACAAGGAAACCAGACCCCAAAATGGTACCATTTTTCAACTGGAGCGTACTGAATAGTGCAATCATAAATAAATCCTCACTATAATTGCGTACTACATGGTCAAAACTGGCAACCAAGAAATTCATTATAGTTTTCGAATGAAGTTATGTTTTTCAGAAGTCCGTTTACTGATGGAAGTGCAAAACTGTTGCTGGTAATTGCAGTCCCAAAGCTGTCATAGCAATTGTAGTCCTGAGCCACCGTAACAAAGCTGTTCATATCAATTCGAAGCGATTTTCATGCTTTCTGGGTGATGCTATCCCCAGTAATCTCTTGTATCTTTAGGCCGGCTATATGGAGCCATCCTCAGCAGCTGCAAGTAGTTGTGAACTCAAACAAGAAGTAAGGATCAACGCAGGTTGTGAATGTAGAAGGATTCAGGATCAATGTTATCTCCGGCATCTTGTTTCCTTCCTTGCCTACATTGTCTTCAAACCAATTTAACTTCTTCTTGCTCTGTTTTGTCATTGCACGCACCAGGCCAGTTCCATCATTTGTACTTCTAGATCCTTATTTCCACATCGCAGAACTTTCAGTGCAAAACATTTATATTATACGCAATTTTAAACAATAGGAGTAGTAGTAAACCTATTAGACTTTTCCTTTTATGCTAATTGCTGTCCTTTAAATGATTACCGACTCATCAGTGCTCGGTTCATTCTAAATGAAAGATTTTACAGTGTATTATAGATGCTGTAAATATGAGCACGGAATTAAAAGCAGTCATTTTTTTATGTATTATTTAATTATATATTCTTTATACACAATATGGGCCCAGAGAACAAGTGCTACAGAGCTAATTATTTAACGCATGATACTGCTACGATATGATATGTTTCATTCATTAAAAAAAGAGAAAAAAAAAGCACGAATTAGATGTTAAAGACCCCAGATATTATTTTCCTTAATTAACGTTAGTAAAAATGTTTGTGACGGAGAAAAAAGAAATAAGAAAAGTAGAGAGAATATTATTTATATTAATTTGAATTCTTCGTTGTTTGAAGCTGCATTTAATAAGAAATGCAATAGTGTAATAAGAAATAGTAGTTATTTATTGACTTAATGAAGCGCTGGAAATGGCAAGTGTAGAAATGTATTACTAAAGTGCAAAACAAAACAAAAACATTCGGGAACGTTGGGGGGCTTTCCTGGGTTGCCTGAGCAAATATTCCCTGCCTCGATGCAGATCTGGCCATTGCTATCTCCGTAGGAGATGCTCCAACTGGCACAGTATCCTCCGTGAAGCCAGTGAGCAGTTAGGAACAAGAGCATTGGACTCCAGCCCACACAAAGTTTGCAGGGTGAAAAATGCTTACCACAAAAGCACATGGGAGAAAATCATTGTCACCCTAGGTAACAATGGTGGTGCAACACCTGTACCTGAGCTGAGCAAAGCCCCAGCCGGGCACAGCATCAGTGTGATTTCCAATAGGAACCCCTACCCCATACATCTCCTTAATTGGTCTCTCTCATTCTGCCCAGGATATAATGACCCGGGAAGCAGGAGTGGATATAAGCACATAACGGTATTAAAAAAGTGCAAACAGGCACGAAGCATGAAACTAGACATTAAAAAAATAAACATTAACATACAAAACATAAGCAAAACAAAAAAGAGACAACAGATGAGCTGAATGGTGCAATTAAATAACAGTGCTAATTAGCATATCATTTAATGTGAATCAGATGCACAAACACAATACGGCGTGTAGCTGTTCAATGAGAAAGTGCTTCTATGTTAGTCTCCATACTATTCAAATTTCAAATTCAAATTTTATTTGTCACATACGTATGCATACATAGTACGGCATGCAGTGAAATACTTTATACGACCGTTCAGCATGTAAACATAACGGAAAGAAAAAGAAAAAAGTGCAGACATTAGAAATAAATGTAAATAAAAAGGATAAAGTAGAATGAAAATAAAAATAGAATAGAACATCTTTATAAAAATATAGAAATAGTGTATAAAGTGTAAAGTGTAAAGTGATAGCATCAAGGCACTGGCTTAAGGCAACACAAACAGCTAAACTTGGAATCATTGTGGATTTTTAAGATCGTTAGGGCAATACAGTAGTTTCTTATCATCAGTAGCTTATTTAGTAATTTCAAGTCAGTATATAGCCAGTTTATTAGAAGCACATGTAGAAAGGTTAGAGGAAAATGACCAGATGAAAGATATAATTAATAATATATTCTCTCTAAGTATAGTGAACGAAAAGCAACTCCAAAATCAAAAAATCCTGTGGTGTGTGGACAACAACAAGCAAAAGACCAAATTAAGCTCCACACTTGTGATGCTCTCTGGGGTCGCAACCTTTTCAAAAGTTGCACTCGACTTCCTGTCAGCTCAGACCAGCTCGGTACCATCTGGTACCCACCACCAAGGCATTGTCCAAGTGACTGTGATCACATTTTCCCCTCACAGGTACAGCTGAGAGTGTTACAGATGATTAACAGCTTACAATGCCCTTCGATGTGCAGCGTGGCCCCTGGGACAAGGAGAAGAATGGTCAGGATGGGGTCAGAGAAGTTTCAAATGAGACGCAGGTCCAGGATGTCAGCAACCATTGCCTTTTCCTCAGGACCGAATACCATAACTGAGGTAAAATCGTTCAGAAGGAAATAAATCTGTAACAAATGTCTACAGACATTGAATTATGAGAGCTACAACTATTGAACATGCACAAAAGAGTATGTAAGGGTTTTTCCTATGGCTCAAGCACTACATGATTGAACATACTGTGCGACTACCCTTGACTCCAGTAGTATTCCTCTTTTATTTGTGTAGTGTTTGCCTATAACAGCAGCCTGCCATGTAAAGGTATACTTCCCTTGAGGTGACTTAATGGGTGCTGGATCCTCCTCATGTCAGATCATCTTGTTGAACTTAATTAAGTTGGGAGCCACAATGCAGACTTCCAACCAGACTGTGTCAGTCTCTTGTTGCATGACGTGAGATTGTGAAATTCAATCTAGAAATTTAAAGCCCTGTCACTGAGTCTCTTACTGGCCCAGAAATGATTCAAGATTATGGTGATCTGTCAGAAGGAGAAAAAAAAGGATGCCAAATCCCCTCTAGCCGTTGTGTCTAACTTTGTGCTTACTTCCTAAATGGTAAAACCTCTCATTTGCATACATTCTTTGTAAAATGAAAAGAAGGTGGGTTTACCTTGGTTATTAGAGTATTGCTCCAAACCCTTCCTTTATTGTGTTGACAGATGGGAATGAAGGATTTAGTTACTTTAATAACGATTCACTAATGTGGTTCTTCCATTCAAACATTAAACATGCTATGGAAGCTACAGCAGTCCATCTTAGGTCCATCTTAGTTGGCATTGACCAGACAATCGTCAGGCATCAGCAAGTATTCGATTTCAATGTTGGCTGGATAATGGAAATCATTAAAAAACATATAACCTCAGGGTATAATGTTAATGAATAATAAAAATAGATATAAATAGATAATAAAATAGATATAAAAATACACTATGAATTTATCCTTAATGAGCAAGTCAGGTGTGATGTTGGGAAGAAAAAAAAAACTCGGTGAGAAAAGAAAACATGCATAATTCCATGATTGGGAGCTAGATGAACAAATGTGTTGATTGGAAATGGAAGTTTTAACACAAAGTTTTTGTTCATCGATAGAGACTTGCTAATGACAAGTACTAGTCATACAAGGTAGAACTTTCATGTATGTATAGCTCATCTCAGAGAAAGAGAGAGAGAGAGAGATTGTTAGGTAAGCTTGTCACATAATGGCAAGGGACTATGCACATTCCGTGCAGAGTGCAAAGCAGAAAATTCAGGAAGACTTGCTATGACAGAAGTAGCAGAAATGCATTTTCCCTTTATGCTCCGCTCTTATTTGCATCTGGTTATAGTCGCTTCTTAGATCTAGCTTGCTGAAAGTCTCAGAGCTGCTATACTGCTGAAGGAAGTAACAATATTTGACTCTAGTCGCTAGTCGCATTGAAACAAAGGAACTACATTGCTCTTTATATATATCTATATATATATATATATATATATATATATATATATATATATATATATATATATATATATATATATATATATATATATATAACATGCATAGCTTTTTCCCTGCATCTGTTTTTTTTACTGAACTCTGCTTCCAGCTGATCACACACACACATTGATGACACACTATCAGTGTATATAACTTCTTTCTTTGTGTGTATAATCATTCTGTGTACAGTTTACATATGTGTATTGTTTACATATGCAAATAATTCTATCACTTAACACGGTTACAATATTTTTTTTTTCCTCACTCACTCGCTCATGTGCAATTATCAATATACTATATATACCGTGTATATACTTATCGTTGCTCATTTACTCACTATATTACCTCCCCCTATATATACCGTTATACTGTTTACATATGAAAAATTATCATATATGATATATGATATAATGATATAATGATATATATATATATATATATATATATATATATATATATATATATATAATATAATATATAATAATATATCTATATATATATCATATATTAGTTTTGCATACAGACACATTCCATTACTTACTGTCAAGCCCACCAAAAATAAACTGAATAGCTGTTTACTGCAAAAGTCCAATTCAGAGGGCATCTAGTTGCAAGCTTCTTCACACATAGTCGGGAATTTAAAGTATAGCCCTGGACTTTATCAGCTAATATATGCACATAGTATTTGGAAATCAAACTATTTTATTATACATGTGCTATCTCCTACTAAACATCACTAAAAGCCATGTGCAGTATAGGAAAGGATTAGAATTCAGTACGCAACATACTGTAGGAATGTTAATAATCTGGGATGGATTCAAGCATCCTCAGCATGATTTATTTCATTCATAAATTGTTGTTCAATAATGCAATTTTCTGCAATAGATTTCATTTGTGCTTCACTCTGTGGTAGCCGTAGTGAAGCACAGCTTGGTGATATTAATAAAAAGAACACACACGGTGTTAATTAAATCACAGCACAGTTTAAATAAATTCTCTTTCTATTTTTTTTTTACAGACAGGGACTTGAAACAATTGCCGAATGTGTATCCTGTAATGTCAGGAGAACATCTCTGATTAAATAAATTCAATTTAACTCACTTGTGGTGAATTAGCAAGGTTTTAGCAAGGTTTTCTTCTCTGTATTGCTCACATGTCTTAATCTATGTTATTGTGTTGGGTTAAAATAAAAAGCTAGAGAAAATAGGGAATAGAAAAAGTACTATATCGAAATGTAATGATTAGTTTTTTTGTCTCTTTGACCTTGTTTTGTATTTTATACAAATCCCAGCCTCTGTTAAAGCATGATGTTTCTGATCACACAGTTCCTAGCTAAAGGACACAATTCTTTTTTGCTCTATTCTATTGGTTTATACAGTTTCTCTCCCAGGCAATATAAGCCCATTCCTTTTGCCAACAGCAAAAGAATCAAGAGGTACTACTTAGCGGAGATTGGTTTTGATAAAAACAGTCCTGCTTCAGTTTATTCTCCTCATGTTTCCACCTTTGAACAGGGAAATATTGTTCTATCCTCATTGTTTAGATTGATATTGCAGTTCGAAAAACACAACGCTGAAGTGATTGCTTGATCAGAGAATGTCCTAAACACGTTAATACTTGTCAAAGGCGAGAGTTGATGAGATCTTGAATGACACAATGGTTAGCAAAACCATTTTTCACTGTAATTTCAACGTCCACATGCTTTCCAGCACAGTCCAAAGGCACCGGCACTGCACAGTGAGATGGTGTGATCAGAATGAATCCTTAATTGAGATGGAAAAAAAATCTATATTCGTAATTAAACTCAAATGGCTGGAAAATCATTTATTCCCCATTTCTGAGTTTGTTCATGGTATATATTTAACAGTATATTTCCACTAATATATGCCCCAGTGGTGTGTACCTGGTTGTATATTTACTAGCACAGGATCAATACAAGAGCATCAGTTCAAGAGAGACAAAAGTCCACCTTAGAAAAAGGAAACATATCTGCTGATGAGGTTTTTAAAGGTTAGTGGGCTTTGGACCAATACATTCAGTCTCCGTGACCTTAACATGTAAAAGCAACACGCGCTAATTTTAATCCAGTGATAGGTTTTCTACTTAGCCTGGGGCGAATAAAATACACAGTGGGGAAGATATTTGAAGTAAGGGAATCTAAAACAGAAATTAATTTAATGTTACTTGGATAGCCTTCAGGGGGCTAGCACGTTCAGGGGGCTTAGTGGTTAGCACGTTCGCCTCACACGCCAGGGTCCGGGTTCGATTCCCGTCTCGGCCATGTGTGTGTGTGTAGTTTGCATGTTCTCCCCGTGCCTCAGGGTTTGATCTCCGGTTTCCCCTTGGTCCAAAAACATGCATGGTAGGTTGATTTTGGCACCTATCCTGCTTTAATACCCATAGACGCCTGAGATAGGCACAGATCTTCTGTGGATGTAGACACATCCTTCTGTCTCTTCATGGAATCTCACATGGAATTACACTCGATGACACTGTGTCTATGCATATTGTGTACCTTAAGTTAGTATCAACCCTACCTGAATGAATTTATGCTTAGATGGAGACCTAAAGCACTATTTAGTTCGCCCTGGATAAGGGCGTCTGCTAAATACTGTAAGTGTAAATGTAAATGTTGTGATCAGGGCTCTGTGGGGGTCGTGCCATCACTTCCACTACTTCTAGTTCTTCAAAATATAGTAACACCAAATATTTATTTGATTGCAATATTTTCTTTTGTTCGCACACTTTACATTTTGTAAATTGACAAAAAAATCATTATGTATATTTCTGAAAGGATTCTCTCTTTACAGCACTTTTTCACACCTGCCTAAAACTTTTGCCCTGTACTGTATAGGCACTAAATATGTCTCTTTATGTATCTCCACTTTAGAGTGGAGTGTAAATATTTGATATTAATTTGAATTATTAACCTGTGAAAGAAGTGGATCTTGATTTGGGTTGTTATGTAACTGTTCTTTTGAAACACAAGGTCAGACAGCCCTGTTTGGTTTCAATAATTCAGAATACTGAGAGACATTACAATCATTTGGCCAAGGCCTTCTCTTCTTTTTTGCTCGTCTGTCAGTGTTAGAATTCGTGTGATGCATTCTCCGGCATTAGCATTCTCCTAATATTGCTAATCTAATCCAGAACACATCACTCTGTCATGGCTGCTAATGGGCCGAGGAAAAACTCTCTGCACTGATTTAGTGAGGAGGATTGTGACAGTCCCATCAGTTGATCAGTTGATCTTCACATGCTAATGCACAAATAAGCCAGTATGAACAATGGTGCTGCATTGCATTAGTTATTTAAGGCGAACTAGGAGAGCGAAAATGAGACATGATCAATCTCTCCGTGAGACGATCGGAGAATAAAACATGAGGCTCGGGCCAGAGAGACCTTTGTTCCCTTCATCCACTCTGCCTAGATCAATTGTCTGCTGCAGACGGGTACACCAGAGGTGCAAATGACCAAGGCGGAGTATTAAAATAGACAAGCATGTGATTGCAGAGATTATCAAATAATTTGCCCTAAATGGGTGACATTTGCTCAGAGACTGCAGACGCACTAAATGTACATATTGAACTGATAAAGGACTCGGCCGACATTTTGTTCCAGCCAATCTGTAACACCTAATTCATCTAATTACCGCTCGGATTTGCCTCTATAGTAGATATGTAGTTTAGTTTTTATTGGGTCCATAGCGAATGGACTTAATAAATATAAAATCTAGAAGATTCTTTATTTGTCACATATGCAGCGAAATTCTTTCTTCGCATATCCCAGCTTGTTTGAAAGTTTGGTCAGCCATAATATGGCGCTCCCTGGAGCACAGAGGGTTAAGAGCCTTGCTCAAGGACCCAAAAAGAGCAGCTTGGTGATACCGGGGCTCTAAACCCCTGACCTTAAGCACTGAGCTACACCCTCCCAAGATATACTTCATTGATCCTGTGAATTATTTTCTTCGCATATCATGGCTGACCCTGCACTCTAACCCCAGCTTTCAAACAAGCTGGGGTTAGAGTGCAGGGTCAGCCATGATACAGTGATCCTGGAGGGGCTTGCAGAAAATTCAAGGGCCTTGCTAAAGGACCCAAGAGTGGCAGCTTGGAGATACCAAGGCTCAAACCCCTGACCTTCCGATCAGTAGCCCAGCAACTTAAACCACTGAGCTACAACCCTCAACCACTGTGGAAACAAAAGCGAGTGTAAAATAATGGGCTCATCTGAATATTGTGAATTTCTATTAGTAGATAGTGTGTGTAGTAAACAAAGAGATAGATAGATACTTCTGCCCTCTTATAAAATAGACAGTATAGGAATTGGTTTGTGTTTCCTCTTTAATAGTCTTGTTGTGCACATAGACCTACCACTGTGCATTTAGAAAGCTCTGACTATTTCTCTATTTACCATTCTGTAATTCGTGTGCTTTAGTAGCTAGCTGTTCTCAACCAACTGTACAATACAACTACACAGACATGCTTCATGCTTCAGGAGATCTCTGGCTCAACATTACAGCGGACAAAAGTGCATAAGCATTTTACAGGCATCGCACAATGCAGCTGTTTCTTTTTTTTCTTTTTTTTTTTCTTTTTTTTTTTGCATCCCATCCAACCATGTCAAGGATCATGGCTTTGTTAGTGAGTGTGTGTTTGTCTGGGTGTGTGTGTGGAATCAGTAATTTCACTAAGAAACTGATGTCAGTTTAAAATGCCTTGTGTCATTTAGTGGATGAAAAGGAAAGCGCATAGGGATTTTCCTCTGTGCGGAAAAAAAAAGAAGTGAAAACCAGGATTTAAAGATTTTTCGCAGACTTTTGATTAGGATCAACGGGGAATGGGCTCACGGTTTTAAAAGCCTTCAAAAACCCATTGGCCATTGCCTGAGGGACTGGATCAGATTAATAAACATGTCAGAGTATCTACAATTTGCAGTAGAGACGAAGCTACACACTCCGGTTTCTCAGCGTCATGCCTGCTACTGTATCATGTCAACATGTTATCAAATAAGGTTTACTATGAATTGGCGCATCAAATTTAATTTGTGTCTGTTCGTATTTTCACTGTTTTTTTAACTTATCCAAGACATAGTAAAGATACACTCTTATGTTCTGTTTAGATTCTATGGGAAAAAATACATATTTTTTTATTAATACAACAAACTTTTAATGTACTATGAATGTTGCATTTTGTCAGATGCAATAAAGAACCCATTTGAAAAGCAATGTAGGAGGCAGTGAAAATGTCTGTCTCATTGGGTCAGTTATTATAATTTTTCCATATGTTGACATGCATGATCATATCCTGGATATGTGAATTACACATCTAATTCCAATGGTTAGCGTTAGGGGAGTAACTAGTCACACGTAACGATGGTACGTAATTTAATGAAATAAATGTAACAGTAATTTGTTACATTCACTGAGAAAAAACGTGTAATTAAATCACAGTTGCTCATGAAAATGTTAAAGATTACAAATAATGTTCCATATGAACAAATTCATGTAAAATCAGCGATTTAGACGACGGCATGATTTTCAAAGAAACGTGATTTTGATTTGACATCTGCTGCAGTTTCATTTCACAAAATTTCACCTATTTTTTTTTGAGAGGGTTTGAAGAAATGTCTCTTAGAACGTTAACTTAAAGTGCCACCTAGTGGACAAACGAAAGTAGTCAAATGTAATCAGTTACATTTATAAAGTAATAAAAAAGTTAGACTACTTATTATTTTGACTAGGGCATTTGTTATCTGTAATCTATTACATTTCCAAAGTAGCCTTCCCAACACTGGGCACGATTTAGACGAGACTAAACGTGATGTGGTGTTTGATGTTCGCTAGCAATTTAATGCTGTATAAATAAAATATATGCTGGTATAGCCTGGATAATGTGCAAGAGGCAGCATTGTTAGATATTTCCTATGTAGCTAGAAAGCAAGAAACATGATGACATATTGTGCAATATTGTGGTTTTGATACACACGCATGTCCACCTACATTTGTCGCAGAAATGAGAATCCCTGAACTCCCTAAGAAAAGCCACATAATAGCATGTCTCAGAGCCACAGTGCTACCGAAGCTATTTGCTTCCATATGAAAGCCACCATATGAACCAGCTATAATGACTTCACTCATTCACTAAAATTTCATTTGTTTCTCGTAAATCGGCAGGATTTTCCATTAGGTCCAATGACCCGCAATATGGTGCCAATTAAATTGTTACTTTGTGATGTGTTAACGGGCCCGAAAGCCATAGCGTGCGCATTAAAACCCACGAAATAATTACTCGCATATATTATTACTGCATTAAGATGTGTAAATCGCAGTTAGGTGGAATATCGACATGTAACGATAATTTCTGCAGCTGGAACCTCGTCTTCCGCTTATCACAAGGATGCAACGGTATAATTTGAACATTTTCACCAGGCATCTGTTTGCTCCCGCCCCAGCTGCATCTGCACAAAAGAATGCATTAAGCTTTCCTACCTCATTTAGTCTGTCAAGGGTATTGTTAAATGGTTTGTTATAGTTTCATGAGTAATTTCACTCAATTTAAGATGCTTTGAAATGTTGAAGCAATTACTGAATCTAAATCACGGGCAGACGCCATTGTTCTTAGGAAAATGTGAATTTTTTCCGTAATGACTCATGAAACGGCCGAACGGTTTCTTATGTATGAAACATCCGTAAAAGTCTGATATATTTAAGGACGTACCTGTAAATGAAGTCCAGTGTTAAAACGTCTTGATGTAAAACCTGGAGTTTAGATTAAAATTGCAAATAATTTCAATTCCTTTGCCATATGATTGATCTTTACTTGTGTAGTCTGTATAAATGCAGGCAATTCGCATTCCTTTAATTACTATACGCGCACCAGTGGTGCATTTTATCAGCCACATGTTCTCTTTTCTGATGTCGCTTCCGAAGTAAGCACTATGTACATCATACAATTCACACCCCATTTTGTTAATCAGATACAGCACTTCCTACCTAATTATTCCTGATCAAGGCCAGTAGCTAAAAGAATTTCTCCTCATTGGGATTTTGTTCGTCTACCTGAGTTACTTACAGTTTGACATTTTGCCAGAGTAAGTCAGGCAGTTGATCCAGACCACAGATCTATAGCATGCATGTTAGCATACACGAATTGCAGCAAATGGGTGGCAATTTTAGTGAACAAGTTGTTCGTTATTTGTATATATATATATATATATATATATATATATATATATATATATATATATATATATATATATATATATATATATATATATATACACACACACACACACAATAAAAAAAATACTTCAATATTCCGGACTTCATAATGCTTAATTACCACATTTTAGAATGATGGATTTGGCAAAATAATGCTTTTTATGAGTCAGTAATATTAATAAGTGTAAAAGAATAAAAGCACACAATTGAATTGAGACTGATCATCGAACGTGTGTAATGTAGATATGAATAAGGAGCACACATGAACGATAAACAATATAATGGAGAATGAAACCGAGTAGAGATATAAAATAAAGATAAAATAATGTCATCTATCTTTTGCTTCTTTTTTTTTTGCTACGAATGGTCATACAGTGTTCCTGGAGGGCATGCCTAAGCCTGGTGCCTGATGCAATACATAATGTATATTTTCCCAGCAACATTTCATGCTGCTTTGTCTTATAGTTCTCTCCAAAAAAATAAATGCAATGGTAAAAAGCATGTTTCTTGGTGTTTTCCTGCTGCTTACAAAAATTCAGCATCAAATCATGAAACGCCGAAACTAAACAAAATACGTGACACAAACACACTGCTGGATCATGTATCTTACTTGAAAAAAGTGCCCTGGGCTGATATAGTGGGGAAGGAGGCCATGCTCCCCTCTAACTTTTATTATATTGTCTAATTCTTATCATGGCAAACAGGATACACATTCATAGCTTTACCACTGGCCTTAAAAAAGTCACTTGTCTAATCATGATCCTGTTTAATCAATCTTTTATATATATATATATATATATATATATATATATATATATATATATATATATATATATATATATACATTTATAAGAAAAAAGGCTTTTGTTTGGTGGTGCTGAACTCAGATGAATATCTCCAACATGAACAAGAAGATAAATAATGTATAATTTTTGACCTGCAAACTCCAAACAGAGAGTCCGGAGAATACACAAAATGATGCGCAGAGTTGAATGTTGTGTCCAGTGCCTTCATAAGTCGTAATCTGGAAGCTGACTTTTGAAATAAGATATTGCATCCTGCATAGATCATCCTTTTAGAAAAATTCAATAAATACATGATCTCGGTACATGTCGAGTTTTGTGCCGAGAGCCTTGTGCTGAGAAGCGTAATTCTAAGGCTTTAGTACACCTCTGATGTTCAGATCGAATGGTCTCTGATAATGAACCATCCTTCCCTATTAATCTAGTGCTTTTATCACATCTGCAGTATTTGAACATGATGCTGCCAAGGGCAAACAGCTATATGAATTCTGTAGCTGTACACATACCTGTCTGTAATGCTGTATTCATGCTTTAAAAAAAAAAAAAAGAAAACTAGGATGTGAGGTTACAGCGAGTGTCCTGTTTAATGAACCGCATTTTGCTTTTATGACACTTTTATTTAAATGAGTTGGAGAGAAATGCAAATACCTCATGTAATAAAAGGAACATACATTAAAGGTTGGACAAAATACATGGGTTTGTCCGGATCCTTTATTAATTATTACCCAAGCAGATGTTTGTTTAAATCTTTGTCTTCTGATTCCATACTGCTTCATTTACCTATTACATTTATTTACTAATGCACTGTCTTTTAGGCTACGTCTCATTGTAGCTTTTAGCATAAGTGTAGTTAGCTTTATCAGACGTCCCAAATGTTTACTGCTGAATAAATCCAGCTTATACCATGACCACAAACCGGAGGCTATTAAACAAACAAAAAAAAAAACCTGCTGCAGCAAGAATTTTAATTAAGTGTTTGGAAGAAAACAACAAACATACTTTGATCCGTTTTTTTGCAGACTCTAAACACAGCGGCCGGTCAGTTTATACTCTTATAAAACAAAGGTGAAATCTAGATCACATAAGTACTACTTATTTGAGACCCTATAAAGAGTTTAGAGGTACAAATCTACCCTGAAACTTTTTTTCTTGCAATAATGCGTTTCCACAAGGATTTCTGCGTAGCTCTAGGCGCATTACCATTACAGATTTGCGCGAAACTTTTACAATATTTTCTAAATGTCGATACCGTTTCTATTAACCATATCATGTGACTTAAACTCGTCCTCGGGAGGCTTACTTATATCTCAGCCAACGCATTAGCCGCTTTTATTTGTAATCGGAGACGTAGGCGCGTTATACAAGCGTTAATGACAAGGCAATCCCTATGTACTTAGAGGGAGGTGGTAGTCCAGTGGACTCTTGACCAGAAGATCACGGGTTCAAACCCCACCACTACCAAGCTGCCACTAGTGGGCTCTTGAGCAAGGCCCTTAACCCTCACTTGCTCAGTTGTAAGTCGCCCTGGATAAGGGCGTCTGCCAAATTCTGCAAATGTATGTAAATGTTAATGTACTTGGAAGTGTCCACGTATGCGCTTGTTCTGGGAGGCAATAGTGTGCGATTTCACGGAGGACCTGTGGATTCAGAATTTCCGGATGAACGCGTTTTTTTAGCTGTGTAGTGCAATAAAGCCACTTGTAGCACCTACAGCATCATGCCCAAGGCAAGGCAAGGTGCATCATGTGACCTGGTATTGTGGAAAAAAACGTTTCCGTTACAGTTTTGTGAATTATTCCTTTTTCTCATCACCTAAGAAACCAACTCATGCAAGCGTAAAAACGCTTTTGCGATACATATGTGTTTTTGCGAATTTGACGCGCCTCCATTAGGCGTATTTGCAATTCGCTATTTAAATTTACACATTTTAAAGGGTAATGGAAACATGTTTGCAGGCCCTGCATTTTAGATATGGAAATAAATACGACTCCAGGCTGTCTTCTGCGTACTATTTCCTGTTGTGCTCTGATTCTCGAAAACTCCAATCCTACCCAAGAAAAGCTCATACTGTTACCATGAACTGCATCTATCATTTCTTGTGATTTCTTTACCCTGAAATTGTTTACGAACCGTGTACCAAGTCACACATTTTGTATTTACAAATGTCATTTTCTTATTAGATTCATATCAAAGCGCAAAAAAAAAAAAAAAAAAAAAAAAAATCATTCGAATGCAACACAAATGATTAAAATGTGAAATTCAAAAAATATCAAATATTTAAAAATATGACAAGATATTCTGAAATATCGTTTTTGTGGGCGTTGTGGAAGACATGCGGTGAGGAATAGCTTAAAGTGCAGTTTGATGAAAGTACATCGCAGCAGCAGCGCACAAGATCAACCCCAAGAGACGTTTTTTTAATAGCGTTACCCAGATGGTGCGATTTTTGAACACTTGTCGCCTTGTGAGTTTTAGGACCTTCCGATTGATATTTTGCCCCCCTCTAATTCATTTCCTCTTGTTGCACTGAGTTCAAAATGCTCTCATAAGTCTACGGCACAGGAATCTAATGTTCATGATAGCGTTTTTTTCAGGCACTTAATCAAAGATGAACGACTGGATGCTGCACGATACGTCAATAAAGACGGTTTGCCCTGCGAGCTTTATATCTGCGCTTGCGCGAAAATGCATCGTTAATGTCGCATGCTCTATAAGTTCGCAGTCCCTGTACACCCCTTTAAGTGGCATCTGATACCCTGTGTCCTCATGAGGCAAGGTTCCTATTTGTATTCATATTTTTTGAGAACACATTATCTTCCAGGCCAAATAATGTACTCAGCGACATCCCTAGAACATGCCTACACTCTAGCACATTATAATACACTCGAGGGAAGCTTTTATTACCAGCAGAGTAAGCAAACATTGTCGGCGCTGGCAGATTATTCAAACATTTTCGCCCCGCTCAATTTAATTTGCACTTTGTAAGACAGCTTCGTCGGTATCTGTGCATCGGCACGAGGATTAGCGAGACATAGTTCCGAGCCGTTAGAGAGATATGAGTTTATTATCACCTCGATGGAGTGATTTTCGCTGCCGGCTTTATGGCCACTGGCATATCTAGACGTTGGCCCAAATCAGATTAGAGTGAGTAACGGACGCACCGTGCTGGCCAGGGCTTTGCGGTTACAGCGTGTCCTCTCGGTTGCGGCGTCTTTGTGGAAACAGACGCACAATTGGACTCTAATCTGATGGATTGGATTTGAGAGCTTCTTCATGCAGCACAGCCCATTCAACTAGAAGTCAAGCTTCGCAAACACGGTGTGATAATCTTAACTGATATTTCAATTAAAGCACTAATTCAAAGCTAGCACGCTTGGCTGTTGTTTGGGGTCCGTGTGAAGAATGCTGATGCGCTTTGGAGTTTGCAAACAAGTAGGGATAAATATGAGACATAGATGCACTTATATGTAATTGAATTAGATGTAATTCAAAGAAATAAAAAGAATAGCCTGTATGTACTGAGGAAAATCGGCACAAAACTGGCCACGACATACGTGGAACGAGTCTTTCGAGGTGTTTTGAGTGGAGGAGAACATCACTGGAAGTTGACAGGAGATCAGGATGACTCTTTTGAATGAGATCCAACCCTGAAAAACATTTGGCAACTCGTGCATGATGATTGTCGGTGTACACAATGCACATAATCTTACTCCTGCACCCACCCTTCTCGCCAGTGGATTTTTTTTGCTGTGGATTTCACACGTCCTCCTGATAGACCTTTTGACCCCATTGTGGAGCTTCAGGGCGGATCGTAGGAGGTGCTTTGAAAAGTTGACATCCAGGACGTATTCCAGAAGTGGCAGGAATGCCGGGAGCGCTGTTTTGCTGTGCAAGGAGACTTTGAAGGTGAGAGATAAATAAAGGCGCTTTCTTGTAAACAGAGCTAGTTTGGAAACATCTTAATGCCACCTTGTACTGAAACAGAGTGGCTCAGGGTCTCAGCGACTTCTGCACATAATCCGATTAGTGGGAAGCCCTTTTTTCTTATTGAAAAAAAAAGGAATTAACGAAATCTACCAACTTCTTGGTTGATTTTTGCCTTGTGACCTTGATGGCATTTCCATGATGATTTTATTTCCTAACCTCAATGTGTTCTGTTATTAGAAAACATACACAGTAATCACGTGTCTACTTTGCACTTTCAAAGACCGTGGGTAATTTAATAAAGGGAATCCGATGGGGACTTCAAAAAATGATATCCTGATTAATCAAGTACCTCCTCTATTTATTGTATATTACTGGGTCAGAATGAGGCATTTGGGAATAATCGGTTATACTTGAATCTAATAGCCTTGTAAATATAAGGAGTTACTATAGATCACCTTCTGTGTTTGAGGTGAAGCATACTGTCAGTACAAAAAGCACGACGGATCCAAAACACTTGTCTTTCACGCGGCAATGAGCAAACCGAATATCAAAGGTCAAGACCAAATCGCAAATTGACTCCTGTAAGCCCAGAGGCATGTGATATAGATAATTATCAGGTTTGTGGGTAATTAGCAGCTTGAGGCAAACATGGCTGTGAAAAAAAACATTATTATACATTCACAGCAAAAATTCTGCAAAGGTGATTTGTT
The DNA here is from genome assembly GCA_030449085.1 of Kryptopterus vitreolus. NCBI lineage: Eukaryota > Metazoa > Chordata > Actinopteri > Siluriformes > Siluridae > Kryptopterus > Kryptopterus vitreolus. Next base: position 23,784,502 of record JACRUU010000015.1, read on the forward strand.
GTAAAAATTGCTTTCCCATCTGCTGATGTTTTTTTTTTTCCCCTTCCTGTTTTTGATTTGCTTTCACATGATTGACATTTGAATTTGCTTTTTTAAAATTGGAATACCTCAAAATAGGCTGGATTAAAACACTGATTTTATATATTACAGCGGAAAAATAGGTCTCAACATTCAGCAGATGCTCTGGTGAGAGCAGCCTCTCTTTCTCTTTCTCTCTCTCTCTCTCTCTCCCACCCACACACACACAGACACACTTAGTGTTTTTTTTACCTTGTCTTGTGTACTTATATCCTGTTGTTCATTTAATTATAAGCAGTGCAATACATAATTGTTTTCTAGTAATCAAACTGGAGAAAACTGATAGTCTTACACTGATATATAACAGGAAAGGAAGACCATCCTGCTGTTTTATCACTACAGTATGCAATTTTCCTTTCTCAAATATACAAATAATGCATATTTGCAAAGTTATATTGTATAATTTCCAAAATCAAAATACATGTAAGATGTTAATCTAGATCAGGATTGTCACACAACGCATTGTCACTGTGGGCCACATCAGTATTATGGTTGCCCTTGAAGGGCCAGTTGTAACTATAATACAGTATATATATATATATATATATATATATATATATATATATATATATATATATATATATATATATATATATATATATATATATATATATATATATATATATATCTATATATATATATATATATATATATATATATATATATATATATATGCTATATATATATATTATAAGATATATATATAAATATAAAAGTTTGATGAGCGACAACGCCTCATAACATCATAACACAAAATATATTTTCTCCTTGAACACAAACATGTTCCCATCTTTCTCTGAAGTGCCTTCTGATGTGGTATATGCCGCAATCTAGCGTCGAGATGCAGTAACTTGGTGGGTAATAAAGTCGCATGTGTTGTGGAAGATGTACTTTATTGTCAAAGCATTCTTTAAAGCAGTAAAACCTTATTTTAAGACAACCTTTTACGCTCTTACAGGCCACATAAAATGACATGTCGGGCCACATGTGATCTATAGCCTCGATCTAGGATCAGGACACCAACACCATTAACATAAACTAACCGAATGAATGTAAAAATCGCATTTTTATGACAGCTTCATTGCTCAACATCTATACTAGTTTTGAATGTCAGGAGATGGGAATGTGGAAACGTGCTTTTCGAAGATCCACCGTGTTGTTCTGTAGAAGCAGTTCAAGTCTTAACATGCAGCCTTATTTTTCTACAGAGGATAAAACAGGGAGAATTGTAGGGTAGAGAGGAAAACACATAGTTGTTTGACAATGCAGATTTTATCCCATTTTTTTTGCATGAATAAAGATAAAGGTAAAATTTGTATTTCTCGTCTGAGGGGTTGATCAATAGAAGAGTGCAACCTGAAATTCTTGCGGCAGTTCCACTAACGGGAACATTAGCATGTGATGCAAGTGTACAAATGCAGGTATAAAATATCGGCAATTCAAAAGCAAAATGGCTACAGGTGAAAAGTGAAGAATGCAGCGGGCTGTATAGAAGCTGTATTTTCTGAATAGGTTAAATGAAACATTTCAGCAGGTGGATGAAGTAGAAGAAGAAAATATCTTGAGCTGGCTGAACAGTGTCTTGGATGAGGTACCAAGCGCTGGCGACAGAACTGCAAGACAGGGTTAGCAATGCGGCCTCAGCTTCATTAGAGGTGCTATATGCAGGTCGGCTAGACAGCTGGATGGCAGCCCATGGAAAAAAAAAAAAAAAAAAAAAAACTCTAAAAAGAATCGGAGAGAAAATTCCATACTGACTCTGAGGTGAATAGAGGACCCAAATGCAGCATGCAAACAAGCAGGACGAGTTCAATTAATAAATCTTTTAATAATGGGAAACTGAGCAAAAGGGGCAAATACCAAAAAAAAACAGCCCAAAAATCAGGTATGGTAAACAGGGTATCATAGGCAAGCCAGAGCATATCCAAAATCAGATCAAGCTAAAGCAACAGGGAACACGGAGCAATCTAGGTGGAGACACAAGAAAGAACCAAAAACAGTCCAAATCCATATAATAGCACAGCTGGGGAGCAAATGGCAGACGAAAACACAAACCAGAAAACCGTTTAAAAAACACAAACCGTTTAAAAAAACCCATGAATTCACAGGTAGTGCCGAACAGGGATCCGAACAGGAAACCAGAGAACACGAGTAGGCAGGATAGCAAGAATAATCTCAGGAGCATGGGGTAGCCGGAGAGATAATCTAGACCCCAGTCATAGTCTGGGATGTCCCTTAAATATCACGCAGGAGAAATGGCAAGATGTCTTCCAACCGCGGATCCCGGACGACTTGTTTTTAGCTATAGTTAAAATACAAAAGCCTAATGTAAAAGCTCCAGACTCTGGACACAGATGATCAAACCACAATGTAACCAGTCACCCCTGGTCGAGCAATTCAATGACATTTAAATGCTGCATTTGTGCCAGGGATACGTTTTTTTATTATCACACCTTACAATCGGATTAACAATGAGCATTTTGACCCTACCCTTCTTGCTATAGACCACAGTGGGATATTGTATAGTTTAAAGAGCTTTGCTGCCACGGTTCCGACTAAATGTCACACTTGTCAAAATTTTCCTCTTTTTTCCTCCCTCTCTCTCTCTCTCTCTCTCTCTCTCTCTCTGTCTCAGACTTGAGTAGGTCACACAATTTCTGCTACATGTCAACGTCTGCTGTTTGAGTAGAAAAGGCCAATCAGGAGTAAGTCACCCACCTGTGCCAATCTCCTCTGTCTCAGCACGTAATTACTCATTGTTCTTCTCTTTATGCAATCAAATGGCTCGGTCTCAGTGCTGTTCGTCCAAACCTGAGCGGAGCAGCTGCTGTGCCATGGACAAATAGCATTAATCAACTGTGCACCATCAGTACTCTGGGGAGAACGAGAGCGAAGTTGAAAAATGACCCCCTGCCTCTGTCTTAATTTCGTATTTACATTTGGTATTTTTGACCCATATTAGATGGGATTGTGTATAGACGAGTTATAGTGTATGTTATAGTGCATTTTTAAACTGCGACAGGAATTGTGTTGTCAGTTTGTCCTGTGACATTTGAAATGAGAGGGAATGGCAGGTTAGTCATAATTTAGTACTTATGAATGAATAATCTAATGTACTCTCATGTCTCTCGTATTGTATGGAAGTAATACATTTCCACCTGCTTTATGAACATAGCAATGATTTATTTGCTATTTTTATATATTTAAGACTGTGGTAAGTGCATATTAAAGTGCCTGTTCTAATCAATGCACCCAGTATTTGGAATGAGGTAACTTTGAGCTTGGAAGGAATAGATAGTTTTAACCATGAAATGGTTTCCAGTGAACGGGATGCAAACATATCAACAGAAGGTATTCACCCATGCATTTCAAGATGTTAATTGCATGTCTTTGTCCCTGTACATGTTTTCTGGACAGTGACAATTAAGATGAATCGAATCTATATATGTGATTAAGAATTAGAATACAGTCCGTAAGAGGGAAAAAAACAACATTTTGTGTGTTTTATGGAGATTTCAGCCATAATTCATTCAATTCAAATAAATAAATGCTGATGTAGGATGAGGAGATCTGCCCTATTCATCAGAGATAACAGGGCTGAGGTCAGAGCTGTATAGCAGGCTTCAACATCGAGCTGGCTTTGTGTATATGGACAGTGTCATACTGGAACAAGTCTTGGGTCTGCTAGTTCATATAGGACATGTAAAGCTCCCACATCAGACACCATGTATGAAGAGAAAAATTGGTGTATCTAGGATGCCTGTCTCTCTATCTATCTATCTATCTATCTATCTATCTATCTATCTATCTATCTATCTATCTCTCTATCTATCTATCTCTCTCTATCTCTCTCTCTCTCTCTCTCGGGTCTCTAATCTATATATATATATCTATATATATATATATATATATATATATATATATATATATATATATATAGATATATATATATATATACATACATACATGACACAACACACACACACACACACACACACACACACACACACACACACACACAATTCACACCAATGTCCTGCCTCTGCCTGCCATATGTGTGTGTGTGTGTGTGTGTGTGTGTGGAGTTTGCATGTTCTCCCCGTGTTTTTTTCTTCGGCGTCTCCGGTTTCCCACCGGTCCAAAAACATGCACGATAGGTTGATTGGCACCTTGGAAAATTGTCCCGAGTGTGTCTCCATTCAAGGTGTGTCCTGCCACAGGTTCCCCCGGACCCGAGAGCTGAAAAAAGTGGTAGAAGATGAACGAATGCCCTCATAAAGAAGGTATAATAGGATCATATATTCTTTGCACTCCTGCACCATTCTCAGCGGTAAAATGGGAGGTAAAATAATCAACAGGTGGTTGTTTATCCAATCAAGTAGAGCAGCATTGGATTTAAATGTCCTTCCTATGTAGCAAACTAATGTTGTGCCAAAGTTGGCAGAGGAACATTTCAATCATGATACTATTAGCAAGGCGGATGTAAAAGTGCCCAGTGTCAGCCCAACAGAATGGCTGAATGACATCGGGCCAACCGATTTAATGTCAGTTTGCTGCCTGTGTGACTGCCTACTGTTAGGTTGGGAACAGTCCAGCCAACAGCACCCAGCAGTCAAAAAAAAAAGAAAAATATATTGCTGAAGAGTTGGAGGAAGTTTCAGAATTAGAAATTGCATTAATAGGATATAAACTATATGGTCAATAAGTGTTGATGTGTTACCCGCATTATAAACGTTACTGGGCCACTTTCACTGTCACTACAATATATGGACAATGCGTTATATTGTGTGTGTGTGTACGTGTGTGTGTGAAAGAGGGAGACAGAGACACAAAATGACTTCCTTGTTAAAGAAAGAATGTGCCATGTGTCAAATCTGACTGATATAGGACATCTCCATTAGCTGAGGAAATACAATAGGAGCATCCAAGTCTAAAATCAAACAGTACAGACGTTACATCTTTGCGTGAATCCCTTATATATTTTTTTGTTATGGATTAGCAAACAAACAGCTGACCTATATCTCATAATTCCCATACACCATTAGTGTGTGTGTATATTGCAGTAGGTGCCATATAGCTTTTTGGAGGCTGACTATGTGAAGGAGCTGCTTCTAAATCAGGTTTTTCCTAGCAGTAGTGGAGTGGCACTGCTTCACTGCTACCTGATTTAAATTCTCCACCTTCTCCAATATGGCTCCTTTTTGGAGCTATTTCCATATTTCCCCTGCAGGCTCTTGTATTAAAATCTGCCAAGCGTTTTTGGGAACAGCCTTGCTGAAAGGAACTTGATTTGCTGTAAATTTCAATCCAGGTTTTGCATTAGGCAGCCTGTGTGCATATTTTCATCTTATGTTTTTTTCGCCTTGTACCCTGTCGTATGTTTTGTTTTTGTTGTTTTTTATGCGTGAGTGTGTGTGTGTGTGTGTGTGTGTGTGTGTGTGTGCTTGTGTATGCATCACCATAGGCGGCCTAAACTAGGCAGCTGGTTTGCATGCTTTTATCATTGCAAAACTGCTTTTCTTTTTTTATTCATTTGCTATTTGTTTCAATAGAGCAATAGGCTTGCTAATTTGATCATACTCCCCCTTTCACCATGGTCGTATGCTAATACATTTTCTTTCCCTTCTTTCCATTCCAATAAGTTCTATAGTTATATTATTATAAGTTACCAACTTGCATAGTTTCAAGTCACCGTTTCCCCTTTTTGCACCCTGTCTCATGCTCATTCATTCATTCATTCATATACATTCCATTGTATGTTGGTCTGTTATATTACATATTTCCTGCCCAACCTGTTTACTTAGTTCCTAAATTTAGTCCCAATGTTGTACACTGCAAGTCCGATAATCCTCAGCCAGCATTTTAAACGCTTTAAATACCCCCTGACATAGAAACACACTTTTTTATTTCTTTATTAGTGTTTTCAAGTATCCTTGAATTAAAATAAATATATTATAGTTGGATGAACTGACCAGCAAGAAAGGTGAAAAGAAATAGCTTTCTATGACTAGTATGACTAGTATGACTATGATTAGTACTACTATGACAGATGTTATAAAATTAATTATTAATTATTTAAAGTTAATTCAAAATCTCTCTTCAAATTTACTATTTGTTTACTATTTATTTAACTCTGGAAATTATTATTTTTATATTATTATATATTAATTGTATTAATTAATATATGAATGAATTAATTTATTTTTCTTAGTGGTTATTTTTATTGTTAAATATGCTGTTAAATATCCAGTTTTGGTTGCTTTCCATATAAACGGGTGATGCGTTTAGGTTCCATGCTGTAATACTATACTGTAGTACTATAGTGAGGAGCTCATACCTGTTGTGAATGCGCCGCTAGTATATATATATATATATATATATATATATATATATATATATATATATATATATATATATATATATCTATATATATGCTGTATGAACAGTATAGTCAGTAAAGTAGATCTAATATATCCTAGTATTAGATAAGTAGATATCCTAATGATGATCACTCCTCATTGTTCATTTACGTTTACACAGACACCATTATCCATAACGGTTTACAACTGAGCAGTTGAAGGTTAAGTGCCTTATTTAAGGGCCCACTAGTAGCAGCGTGATGGAAGTGGCGGGATTCGAACCTGTGCTCTTTTGGTCCAGAGCCCAATGCCTTAACCACTGAGCTCCAACCTTCCTTTCCTGGGCAACGTTAACATATTGGACACTCTTGTTTTAGAAACGTCCCTGCACATCCACCTCAGTAAATACCATGTTCTATTAATTGCCCCCTTATGTGGCACATGAGTTAGTTTGTTGCCAGCGGTTAGACAACGAGTACAGAAAAGTGCCAAAAAATGGCTTAAAATCCGTTCCAGCTATCGGTTTATAGTCAGCATTGGTCTTGCTGTATTTCATACAGGATGCATAATATTTTCTCTGAACTCTATAAATATCTATGTTGTGTATATTATATATAAAATGGTTTTGGTCACTGCCCTCTTGTAAGCATCTTGCTTATTTCGCCTCATGACTGCGTAAGTGTGGTCTAGTTTGACAGGCAGCATCTGTGATTGTGACGCTGCCACAGCTGCTGTCTTGTGAAAAACAACTACAAGCCATGGGCTGAATTCCAAATAGGTCACTTTTTGTTGAATCACTCATAAATGTAGTGCATTTACAACCAGGGTAGTAGTCGAAAATAGCTGAGGTAATCAAGGGTACAGTAACTGAAGAAAAGTCCTACTCTTGAAATGAAAGTTCATCTAAAATGGTCATAGGTGTCGGTGAACTCGAACACTATTTAGGTTAAACAACGCTCTGGGTTTCAGTACTGTAGGTCTACAGTAAACAGTCTATAGGGGTTTACTAACTAGTAGGTATGGTAATGTTATATGCTGCCCCATGTTTGGTGTATAATCAAGTTTAACTCCTATTAACTAACTAAATATACAGCTGTTTCACGGTCCGAGCTACAACTGAGCTACAGAATACATAAACTATTTTTCGATTTGTTTATAAACCCTATGTTGTGTAAAAAAAAAAATATTTTAAATACTTGATTACGGAGCGTTTTTTGCATTCGGGTTTGCATTTTCAGGTGATGGTCCAGCCTGGTCCAACAAAATAACTTATCGTGAAAATGTTCATTCCGTTTCATTCATATTCCATGTAAGTAATTACTTTCCAACCGCTTGCTCAGCACTGAAGAAATCCACTTTACTTTCACATCAGCCATGAACAAGGCAAGCAATTTTCTAGATATGAAAGCATGTCGCTCATACGTGACACCATCAATCATAAAGAAGCTACATAAACAACCCAATCTAACCCTTATCATCCTTTTTCTAGTTTCATACAGGAAATCAGTAAATGAACGACAGTGATCTGTTTATATAAGAATAAGCACATTTCAACATACTGAACATTTCCTTTCTTTTAAATCTGTTTTAAATGAAATGACAATGGGGATATAACAATATCACCGTGCTACTTATGCAAGCACTTTCTGATTTATGTGAAAAACGAAAACATTCAATAAAACAAAACCTATGATAAAATGATGATAATGACATGAAAATAAATACAATTGCTCTTTATTGTCTGGAATAGTAAACAAAAAAAAAAAACGAAATGTTGCACGAGATTGAATTAGTTTTGGGCAAACTGATGAATAAATTCATGTTTCTGGTCCATGTGCTTACTGTAGCACACGGCACATGCAAAACGATGTCTCCGAGCTTGTGCTCCCGATTTCCCAGCACAACGTTCCAACAGGTTCCCAAATCTCATTAAAGTCTTTTTACCTGAACTCAAACTCCAGAACCTCCGCTTTATTCGTCTGTAATTATTAAACCAAATGTGTTAATTAACGCTAATCTGTTAGACACATCACATCCAGATCATAATTACAGCATTGTAATTAAAGTTCATTATCATTTGCATTAGCATTGTACAATACTGAAATATTACTGCAAGCTAAGGTTTGAATGATTTATACATAACACAGTGAGACTGCAGTTTTGAAGTCATTGTGTTTCATTTGTTTGTGTCGTGTGACAAACAAATGAAACACAATGACTTCAAAACTGCGAAACTCCCTCAACACACACACACACACACACTCTATCCCTATTGCAATGGGATCAAAGAGAATGATGGGAATGGAAGGAAGAATGAGACCGGCTTTGTCAATTGATTCCCGTATATATTTGTACAAGGCAAATAATGTCATGACACGGTTTCATCCGTGGAGGTATGAAAATTTCATGAGCACGACCACTTTAAGTGGAACCACTTCGCTTCGTTTTAGAATTCTTCCAGCAGACGTCCTCCGAGACTCGGCCATATCCGCACTTCCTTTTGAATTGAATGGAAGCTCAGCAATAAGCCCAGAGATATTGTAGAGGAAAAACCTAGTGGGGAATAAAGTCATAACTATTATTGTAGCACACATGCAACACGAGTGCTTTTACGTTGCAAGACATTTTGAATTGACTTGTGATATGAACTTTATATCAATGTCTGTATATGATATGTCTGTATATCAATATTGGGCTTATACATATTCCGTACTAGGCGCGTTTGATTAATCTTTTAAGTGCATTTTTTTCCACAGGTCTGGGCGCGAACCCTTAGAGCCTGGTCTGTTTAATATTTAACAGTGTTTGTAATGTTGACTTTGAAATAATAGCACGTTTAGGGTGAGACAAGTGATTAGGGCGGGGCCAGTGACTCACGTGACATCATCAAATATTCCAGCATCCGCAAGCCGCACCGAGTTTCAGATATGAGGCCGAAATAGATGGGCGATGACCGTGCCGACCCACAGAAGGGCGGAAGGTAGGAAAATGGAGAAAGGGGACGAAGGGCGAAACAGAAGGGTAACAGATATGAACAGGGGTCAGAGAACCACAGGGGGACTGACCTTGTGTCCGAGATCAGAATGTCACATGACCTTGTGTCCGAGATTCGCCGTTTGCGGCCACGTGATGCCAGTCATATGATCGCTACCTACTCCATCTCACCTATGGACTGATGTGTCAAATGTGCATTTTTGAACAGGGGCCGAATAGCGAAGTGCCAAATTTCTCCATTCATTCTCTATGGGACCAGAATGTCGCGGATTTCCCAAAATTCCAAACGTGTGTGGGTTTCGAGGATATATGCATGAAATTTTGCCCCCCATTCATTGTCTATGGGAAAAAAATCCCGCTTTTTGGCCCAGGTTTGGAATTCCACAGGGCGATTCCTTATAAAAGTAATAGCACACCTCATAGTGACACCATCGGGCCGCACCATATGAGGTATGATTCGTGATGATCGGACAAAAACTGCGTTACATGCTGAAAATTTGACCGAAGTGAGAGAGAGAGATTATAATAGTGATGCTTTTGCAAGCATGACTAACTAGAGTCAGTACAGTGTCACTGTGGCTACTCACGCCGTCACGACATAAATAAAGGCTAAAGAATAATTAGCGCAAGCTAGGATATGGATTCTTTAGCACAGTATATCCAGAGTCAAGAATTTCTCTTAAAAGGAGAAAATCCTGAAAAATGTGGCAATATTGAATAGTGAATGAAAAAGGATGTAATGAAGACATTTGTTAAAGTATGCTTAAATAAGCAGAACACCATAAGAAAACAAAATAATAATTGGAGAACACACACACACACACATAAATATTAATTTCAAGAGTTTCATTTGTGCCAATTTAACTGAATGTTGAATTTAATCAATCTAATAAAGGTGTACTGCATTCATTTGATTTATTCTGTTTTATTTATTTACACTGTTTTATGACGTATTGTTTCATATATTATTTACGCAAACAGGCATTTTATATAAAATTTAGTTTAAAAGTGTAAACTGATCAACTGTCGATGACAGAAATGTTACAGAGAATAAACTGTGCTTATAAAAACAGAAAGCAATTACATGTTTTGCATTTCTTCAGCCCCACGATCTGAAAACGTAAACAAGGTGAAAACGTGTGTGTGTGTGTGTGTGTGTATACATATATATATGTATATTATATATAATGTTATATATATATATATATATATATATATATATATATAGCTATATATATATAATATATATATATATATATATATATATATCTATATATGAAATATATACACAGACGTGGACAAAATTGTTGGTACCCTTTGGTCAATGAAAGAAAAAGTCACAATGGTCACAGAAATAACTTTAATCTGACAAAAGTAATAATAAATAAAAATTCTATAAATGTTAACCAATGAAAGTCAGACATTGTTTTTCAACCATGCTTCAACAGAATTATGTAAAAAAATAAACTCATGAAACAGGCATGGACAAAAATGATGGTACCCCTAACTTAATATTTTGTTGCGCAACCTTTTGAGGCAATCACTGCAATCAAACGCTTCCTGTAACTGTCAATGAGACATCTGCACCTCTCAGCAGGTATTTTGGCCCACTCCTCATGAGCAAACTGCTCCAGTTGTGTCCGGTTTGAAGGGTGCCTTTTCCAGACTGCATGTTTCAGCTCCTTCCAAAGATGCTCAATAGGATTGAGGTCAGGGCTCATAGACGGCCACTTTAGAATAGTCCAATTTTTTCCTCTTAGCCATTCTTGGGTGTTTTTAGCTGTGTGTTTTGGGTCATTGTCCTGTTGCAAGACCCATGACCTGCGACTGAGACCAAGCTTTCTGACACTGGCTAGTACATTTCTCTCTAGAATTCCTTGATAGTCTTGAGATTTCATTGTACCCTGCACAGATTCAAGACACCCTGTGCCAGACGCAGCAAAGCAGCCCCAGAACATAACAGAGCCTCCTCCATGTTTCACAGTAGGGTCAGTGTTCTTTTCTTGATATGCTTCATTTTTTCGTCTGTGAACATACAGCTGATGTGCCTTGGCAAAAACTTCGATTTTTGTCTCATCTGTCCACAGGACATTCTCCCAGAAGCTTTGTGGCTTGTCAACATGTAGTTTGGCATATTCCAGTCTTGCTTTTTTATGATTCGTTTTCAACAATGGTGTCCTCCTTGGTCGTCTCCCATGTAGTCCACTTTGGCTCAAACAACGACGGATGGTGCGATCTGACACTGATGTTCCTTGAGCATGAAGTTCACCTTGAATCTCTTTAGAAGTCTTTCTAGGCTCTTTTGTTACCATTCGGATTATCCGTCTCTTAGATTTGTCATCAATTTTCCTCCTGCGGCCACGTCCAGGGAGGTTGGCTACAGTCCCATGGATCTTAAACTTCTGAATAATATGTGCAACTGTACTCACAGGAACATCTAGTTGCTTGGAGATGGTCTTATAGCCTTTACCTTTAACATGCTTGTCTATAATTTTCTTTCTGATCTCTTGAGACAGCTCTTTCCTTTGCTTCCTCTGGTCCATGTCGAGTGTGGTACACACCATATCACCAAACAACACAGTGATTACCTGGAGCCATATATATAGGCCCAATGGCTGATTACAAGGTTGTAGACACCTGTGATGCTAATTAGTGGACACACCTTCAATTAACATGTCCCTTTGGTCACATTATTTTCTGTGTTTTCTAGGGGTACCATCATTTTTGTCCATGCCTGTTTCATGAGTTTATTTTTTTACATAATTCTGTTGAAGCATGGTTGAAAAACAATGTCTGACTTTCATTGGTTAACATTTATAGAATTTTTATTTATTATTTTTTTTATATTTATATAATAATATAATATATTATATTATATTTATATAATTTTTTATTATTACTTTTGTCAGATTAAAGTTATTTCTGTGACCATTGTGACTTTTTCTTTCATTGACCAAAGGGTACCAACAATTTTGTCCACGTCTGTATATATATATATATATATATATATCATATATGAGGGCAGAGAGAGAGAGAGAGAGAGAGAGAGAGAGAGAGAGAGAGAGAGAGTTGTGTGTGTGTGTGTGTGCTTGTTATATATATATATATATATATATCCTATTATATATATATATCTATCTATATAGTATATATATCTATATAGATATATACAGAGAGAGAGTGATAAAGTATGTGTGCATTTTATGTTGTTTGCCCACGTATGGCCTTTTTTTTGTCTTCTAATGGATCCCTTAAGGGCTCTCTGCATGGTCAGCTTTTCCTCTCTTATGTAAGTCACCTGAAAATGATCAATTGTGCAAGAGTCTGTGACCAATATTCCCCACATGCGCACACACACACACACACACACCACACACACACACACACACACACACACACACACACACACACACACACACAAACAAACAAGGGAAGCTGATTACTTTTCTTTTCTGTCTGTAAAACAGCCGGGATTTGATTAATTAACCATTCAAGGGGGCTCATCCGGAGACCACCTCAACATCGAGGTGCAACATAGAGGCCAAGAGCTAAATCAGCTGTAGACAAATGAGAAAAGCCAAGTCTGCTCTCTAATTGAGGGTCTTGTGAATAGTTCAGGAACTGGGAACCCATTTTCCACTGAGCCCGATTGGCCATTTAGGGCCTTGGCTGAGATCCTAAAGGTTTCCCACATATTTAAAAGTAAAATCAGCCTTCCCAGAAACATAGTTAGAGTCTAACACGTCGTCTTACAATTATTTATTTATGGTACGCTGACCGAGGAGAGGCTGATCTTCTTTTTCTGTGCTGAGGTGTATTCTGGGAGTTCTGTATCATACTCTAGAAACGCATGATTAGTGGCAGCACAAAGGCTGTTTTGCTCTATTTAACAATGATGTAACAATAATGTGTTATAAAGGTCAAGGAATTACAGAGTAAAATGAATAAATGATCTAATATGCTCAAGCATTTGGGCTGTAATTAATATCACCGGTCTATTACAGTTGCTTAGGACCACAGGAAAGAACAGTACTGTATTTAAACCTTTATTTCTACACACCACAACCATTGTAATGGACTGGACTTTCGGTGTTACCCAGATTCATCCCTAACCCTAACCCTAACCCTAGTGTCATCACATGGACATTTTTCTTGCCATTGTCGGAATTGTTCCTTTAATTATAAGGAACAAACTTATCGTCAATAAATTCCTTATAACAGACTTATTTGTAAAGCTGCTTTGAGACGATGTCCACTGTAAGACGTGATACACAATTAAAAATTAATTGAATACCCTAAAATACCATAAAATATACATATATAAATAATATATAAAATATATAAAAGAATACCATAAAAATGCAAAGTCATTAGGGAACAATATATAACCAAAAATTTTTTCAGATCGGATATAGCTGTAGAAGATGAATGAATGAATATATATATATATTCTCTATATGGAATCATGAAAATGCACTGAGAAACCGTTTTCTGAGCGAATATTTCTCGTACCCAGTCATTTGCTATCACACAGTCACAGGAAATGTTAATGACTTTTGGTATTTAGTTGTTCTGTGCTTGGTAGGGTTCATTACAAAGCAGAGCTCATGACCACAGATGTTGCCTGTGTGTGGCAAATTTACCATCTGGGCCGGAACAAAGCAGTGTGACAAGGCAAACATGAACATCAGGCAGCGGTCCATCAATATTTTGTGCTCCTCGTGTTCTTTCTGTACTCAGTTCAAGACTTAGTATCGAGCTGAGCACTTGAATACGAGATGATATTGCACGGGAAAAGCAAGAGCGCCGGAAAATATGCAAACGCACGAGGAATCATTAAGACTAACATGTGGGAAGGGTCATGTATGGGTCATGTCGAGAGGCCAACAACAAAAAGAGAGGGGAAATAAATGAGAATATCAGGATTTCAGCACCAAAACAATGGCGTATACAGTATAAGTGGACAAACTTGCCCGAGGTAACGTTTCCCAAGACTCCCAAACAGCATTAAATGTAATGTGTTCACTATTCAGTAATAAGCAGCTCTGTTTTTTATTTAAAGACCACAGTTTCTAAACTAAAGTTCATGTAGTTAAAGTTGCTAATTCCTGAAGTAAATATCTGTGTAACTGTGCTTATTTTCCTTCTTTGGCATGCACCACTAGGGGGAGTATAGATGGACTGTAAAAAATGTAGCAAAAGGTTGAAAAAAAAACCCAGTCTGGTTAAAAAGTGAAAGGGAAAGTTTATAGGAGTTTGGTGAGACCTGAGATATACGGTTTAGAATAAAGTAGCTTTTATTTGTCACATATACATTACATCACAGTGAAATTCTTTCTTTATATATCCCAACTTGTTTTGGAAGCTGGGGTCAGAGAGCCAGACATGATACAGGTCATGATACAGACATGATACAGGTCCCCTTGGAGCACAGAGGGTAAAGGGCCTTGCTCAAGGACCCAAGAGTGGAAGCTTGGCGATACCAGTGGTTTGAACCACTGACTCTTGGATGAGTAGTGGTTTGAACCACTGACTCTTGAACACGCTTAACACAACGATGAGTAGCCTCACCACCTTAGACCAGTAATTTCTGCCTTGCTCAAAACCAAGAGTAAAATAACTCTTTGACAGATAACCACTGACCTTGGATGATAGCCCACCACTATGACACTATATACACCCCTCCTTAGAGCAAATTTCAAGATACTGCAGGTGTTTGGTTACCAACACCTGCAGTTCAGAGTCATTCAGTTCAGTTTTAGAGACAGTGGTGGTGTCTAAAAGACAGGAGGTGGAGCTGGAGGTGGAGTTGTAGATGTGATGAGGATGGACGGGATTGGAAATGAGTTTATTAGAGGTATGTTTGTAAACGATGTGAGGGAGGTTAGATTGAGATAGTTCGGACGTATGGGGTTCATTTGAAAGAGGCAGAAGGATGAACTCTTGTGGTGACCCCTAACTAAAAAGAAGAAGAGTGACTCAGCATTGAGCCTGACAGCAGGGTGTTATTTAAAGTAGGTGTACACCATCAGAAGAATATTTCCAAAAGAAAGAAGGGGGGGGGGGGTTAAAATCAAGTGCAAGATGGCCGAAAGGCATTATTGTTGATGGACTGCACTCTGTGTGTAAAAATAAAAAAAATAAAAAAGCTTGTGCATGGCCAGTGATTTTGACACTGGTCTAAAAATGTTATGTCGAGTTGAACAGTCAGATTGGCAAACACAATGATCCAGTGCTGAGGTAGAAGCTGACTCGAGTTGCAACGTTCACCCGGGAGCATTTTATTCTGTACAAATCCCAACAGAATGTCACTGGTATATACATTTGACGATGCTGCTGGTGTTTGGTGACCGACCGAGTCATTCAGTTGCCCACTCAGGAATCAGAAGCTATTTCTATTTATAGTGGGTTTGTGGGCGTATGAGTGTCTGTTTTTGAGTGAGATTATTACGTTTTCAGTGTGTTTTATTAGCGCTTATCCAAAAATGATCATGAATCAGTGGTCAGTTGACAAGGATGCAGCAAGAAATAAATGCCATTCCATGAGTCACACATAAAATAACAAGAGCATTTATTAAAAGTGTTAGCACAGAGGCATCACGAGAAAGCGGAGGAGGAGTACGAGTTGTCCTTGTGGCGCCTGCTGATTCTATTCAATGCATATAAAGTTTGTGTAATCACACACAATACGACATAACAGGGATATTCACCTGCAACTTGGTAACCTCAATTCCGTGATATGATTTATATGGACTGAGTTATCTGATCTAGGTCAAGCCTTCAGTACACTCCTGCAGTATGATTTTTAAATGGCCGAACAATCTTCCCTAGTGTCCAGGCGTCCCCAAATAACCTCTCGTACTTTTTCCATGAATTATTTTTAGTGGACCTTTCTGAAAAATGTAAAGCCTACTGCTGAGTGAAATGCGCTGTCCACATACACACCCGCATTTTTCAAAAAATGAAGCACTTGTTTAATGGCGAAGTTAGGAATACTCGACTAAGCCTGTTCAAATGTCCAGAGGCAGATATCATTTCTCTCATTTTGGCAGCATGTAATATAAGGTCGAACTACTGAGTGAGTCTGTTAATGAGACGCCGTGCAAACAGAGAATTGTAGCTCACTCCTATAGACAGACAGATCATTATTGTCCAAGTCTGGTTAGTCATAAGTCAATGAGCCACATGCCCGAGTGCTAAAGCAGAATCCATTAAAGTCAGAGCGGATGATTTGCTGTTTGTTATACTCGCTGCCTTTGGTCCGTTTGACAGAAAGGCTAGTAGACTGTTGTAGATGGACTTGTATAAACCAAGGTTATTTGAATTATTCAACTAGTGTATTAGAAATTAGGAAGGCTTGTATTTCATAACCTAGTGCTATAGTTCATGAGACCGTGCTAATATTACAAACAGCAGCTATGCTAATTCCTTCTCTCTCTCTCTCTCTCTCTCTCTCATCCCGGGGCTTCCTGATGTTCCCCAAGCTCCAGTTGTGTCCCACCCTCATTCCAAGACTTCCTGAGGTTCCGCCAGCTTCAGTTGTTTCCCTCCCCAAGCTCCAGTTGTGTCTCACCGTCCTCCCGAGGCTTCCTGAGGTTCTCCCAGCTCCGGGTGTGTTCCACCCCATGTTACAGTTGTGCCCCACCCTCATCCCAAGGTTTCCTGAGGTTCTTCCAGCTCCAGTTGTGTCCCACCCTCATCCTGAGGCTTTCTGAGGTTCTGTCAGCACCACTGGCGTCCCACCCCATGCTCCAGTTGTGTCCCGCGCTCCTCCCGAGGCTTCCTGAGGTTCCACCAGCTCCAGTTGTGACACACCCCATGCTACAGTTATGTCCCACCCCCGTCCCGTGGTTTTCCTGAGCTTCCACCAGCTCCAGTTGTGTCCTGTCCTCATCCCAAGGCTTCCTGATGTTCTCCCAGATCCAATTGTGTCTCACCCATATCCCAAGGTTTCCTGAGGTTCAGCCAGGTCCAGTTGTGTCCTGTTGTCATCCTCATTTCATCTAAGGGAGTTATTTCCTTGCCACAGTCTCCTCCAGGCTCTCTTATTAGAGAGAAATACACATAAATTATTTATATTCACATTGTGTCCTAAAACTCTTACATTCTGTAAAGCTGCTTTGAGACAATGTCCATCGTGAAAAGCGTTCTAGAAATAAACAAACTTGAAGTTGAATTCTTTGTCACTGTGCAACACTCCAATATGAAACACTCATTCACTTCGAGTGACGAGTCCCTGCAGATCAATACAGGTTCTTCTGATTGATCATCCTAATAGAATGATGAAACATTACTTTGGTTTCCAAGCAAGCTTGTGTTTCTGCTTTATACACCGAAGGCTCACTGAATCGTCTGATGAATATGCAAATAATGAAATGCTGAATCTTACTGACCACCTATGGGTGTTTTGGGAGTGGATTATTTTGGCTTTTTTCATGTATTTTGTAGAGAATGTTGTAAAAGAAGACTACTTCATCCCTCAATGATTTTTTTTGACATGTTTAGTATTTTAGGCGTGAGGTTCTGTGAAAATGTACAAATGAAATGCAGATGAAATTGCAACTGTCATAACACAAGTGGTCAGGATATCAACATTTACACCTTAAGTCTCTTAACTTTTTATTCACCTAGTACACGAGTGCACTGAATGTGGAATTTTGTTATATAATGCAAGTAAATTTATTCTAGTAAGGTCAATTGAGATTTAGGATTCCATAATCAGAATCAGAATTCACAGCACGAGAACTAGATATATAGGGTTATTGTTGTTGCCATTTTCCTGCACATGCTCTCGTTAGTGGTCACACAACTGGTCATTGATCCACGTATTTCATTTGGCACAAGTTTTATACCAGATGTAATATTCTCATTTCTTTCCAGGCTTGTGTGCTGGCTTGTGCAACCCCCAATGATTGGCTTGGTTTCCTGCCCAGAAATCGGACCTAAGCCAGTGCGATGAGAGTGTGAGATCCTAGGGAGACCCACCAGAGAGCAAAACAGATATATATATATATATATATATATATATATATATATATATATATATATATATATATATATATATATATATATATATATATATATATATATATATATATATATATATATATATATATATATATATATATTATATATATTATATATCTAGGGGCACGGTGGCTTAGGGGTTAGCACGTTCGCCTCACACCGCCAGGATCCGGGTTCGATTCCCGTCTCAGGACCATGTGTGTGTGGAGTTTGCATGTTCTCCCCGTGCCTCAAGGAGGTTTTTCTCCGGTTTCCTCCCGGTCCAAAAACATGCACGGTAGGTTGATTGGCACCTTGGAAAATTGTCCCTATTGTATGAATGTGTGTGTGTGTGTGTGCCCTGCGATGGGTTGGCATTCCATCCAGGGTGTATCCTGCCTTAATGCCCATAGACACCTGAGATAGGCACAGGCTCCCCGTGACCCGAGGGAAGATCGGATAAAGCGGTAGAAGATGAATGAATGAATGAATGAATATATATATATATATATATATTCACTTTAACAGCACTAACTTTATTAATGCAGTGTGCATTACTATGTGAGTGATATATGCTCCTTCACTCTGCGTTGTGCTGGTTAATGAAAAACATGGACAAAAAAAGAACAAATGAATAAAGAATCCTCAGTGCATCCACTCACGCTTCGCTGAAATTTCCTTGAATTATCGCCTACTAGCTACGCATTCACAACAGGTATGAGCTCCTCACTATATTGGCGTATATTACTTTACGGAAGTGCATTCCCAAATCCGTATTACGATAGTTTCTTTTGTGAATGCGATGTGTGCTTCCGTTTATAACCTAAACATATCACCAGTTTATACCAGTTTATTAAGGAGCCACGTCCCATATTTTACAATTGAAATAAACCACTAAAAAATTAACTGTGAAATTAACAAGAAATTTTAATTAACAAGAAATGAATATTAAAATATAATTTCCAGGGTCAAATAAATATTAAATCATCAATAAGTTTATTAAAGGGAGAAATTTTGATATAAATGTATATAATTATCTGTTATTCTGTTTCATTTAGTGTGTTAGATACATGAAGATTACATTTACATTTAAAGCATTTGGCAGACACCCTTATTCAGAGTGACTTACAACTGACCAATTGAGGTTTGAGGGCCTTGCTCAAGGACCCACTATTGATTAGTTTGAACCCATGATCCATGGGTTCCATGGTCCAGAGTTCAACACCTTAACCACTGGTATACCACCTCCCTATATATATATATATATATATATATATATATATATATATATATATATATATATAGATAGATAGATAGATAGATAGATAGATAGATAGATAGATAGATAGATAGATAGATAGATAGATAGATAGATAGATAGATAGATAGATAGATAGCACTGGTGTATATGTATTAATCCAGTTTAAAGGAGTAAACAAGAAAACTACAACTTCAAAATATACAATCCCCAGTCATTACACAGAACATTCATATCATTTGTTAACAATGAGCATGAAGTAGTTTTCAAGAAGGACGAGGACATTTAAACACCCAAGCCTTTATCCTGATTGAAAGTGTTTATAGAGAATAGAATTGTAGAAACTAATTAGTAACCATAGCAACTCTTGGAGAATAGATCCATTGGGTAACGTCTACAAATAGAGAACGGCTTGAACCCTTTCTGATGCGTTCTAAGGCACTTAGGGTTGATGTGCATATTCTGTAAAGAAACAGCTAAAGAGATCTACAATGTTCTACATATTCTGACGAGACATCTAGTAGGTCGCTGTATCATTGTATTGTGCTCACCAGGTAATTGCTTTGTTTTTTCTTATGCATTCCTGGTGCTTGGGAGAACAAGTGTGCATGTGAGCTCCAACTTCCTCTAAGCATTTAGCCGCAGTCCTGAGTGCGAGACATCAGAGACTAGGGGCCGAGTGCAATGTGGAGCGCCACAGACGAAAATGGACTGAATAGTACTAACCATTTATCTCACCTCTGTCAGTTTGGCCCAGACACTCCCCTGGACTTCTTCTCTAAAACAACAACACTGTTACAGTTTCTACCAAGGAGATTTGATATTTCTCTGTCTATGCCTGTTTTTATACTTGTTTCATAAACTATAGTATTCTTTTTTTAAATGAATTGAGGTCTATTTAGAGCATTGTATTACATATGGCGACTTGCAGCATTTCCTAATATAGTCACAAAGCTATTGATTTATGTTCATGGACATTAGGATGTTTTTCTATGTAATAAATGATGCACCATGACTCTCCGATACCACGATTCCGAAAGCCGTATTTGGCATTTGGAGAGGTGTAGTAGATGATTTTGTAGCCACTACCAATGTTCTTGGCTTCCCTTGACATCTGCAACAAGCTTGCTGTAGCGACAAGCTACACAAAACGCAGCTTCGCTGGTATGGCAGACGAGCTGAAAATAAACAGCCTAGAGGGAGGCCCAACCCTAACCAAGCCGAGGACCGCGCACTATGGCGACAGAAATCGAGAAAAGCGGACCCCGCCACCCGGGACGAACGCTAAAGAAAAAGAAGAAGAGGATGTATTTTTGGAGCCTGTAAACAGATGCTGTACTGTTTGTTTCTCCTTTAAAAAAATCTTCAAGCACTATTACTCTATTATTACACTATTATTTTTATTGCTTTATATTCTATACCAGGGGTCACCAACCATTTGAAACTGAGAGCTACTTCATGGATACTTCATGGTTTGATGCATTCTTCTGAAATAACACATGTCCCTTTAGTTCTATACATATTATAATTAATGACACTGATGATTTCTCACAATAAGTATTGTGAGTTCATAATGAGTTAACTAACATTTTAGATGCATCTCACTGATGAGTTTTTAGAACAGGCCTGAGAGCTACTCATGTGCTCCTTTGAGGCGACCTGGTGCCCGTGGGCACCACGTTGGTGACCCCTGTTCTATACACTACAGTGTATTATAAACTGTCGTCAATGGTTCCTTCAAGTCCACTATATTTTACTCTCTTTGTTAATTAAGGGGACTGCATTAGTCAGAGACACACATTTATTCTTCCTGTAGAACTCCAACCATATATTTTCTGCCTTATTCTCTGACAAAAACGGAGAAAAACATGTGGCATTTCATGTGGCCGATCCTGAGCCTCCATTTCTATGGCGATCGAACCAGTCGTACCGATTGACACGGAAAAAGATAAGGAAATGCATGTCGAAGACCACGAATTAATAGAAAACTATTTGTGTTGGTATAGACCTTTTACCAAGTTCATTTTTTTAACTTATTACAAGGAAAAGAAAAGTCATATTTGGTTGCTTCTCTCTAACTGCAGCTCTAGTTCTCGTTTTCTTTATCTAATTAGCAAGGATGCCCAAGGGACGCCTGGCTCACTTAATACAGGTCAACGGGTTCAGATTTCGATCTTAAGACTTGCTGTTAAAATATTTAAAATCCGGATTGTTGTAGTAGAGGGTGAATTGTCTATTTGGTATGCAGCTACAAATGTGTGCATGCACAAAACTCGATTATTTATGCACAATTTAACCGCACAGGCTTCGATGAGAAAATCAGCTGTAAAAAAAAGGGAAATATTAGTTATATTAGTAAAATAGGAGTGGATAGCACTGGAGTTTGGATTATGGTCTGTCTGAGCACCCTTAGGTGCAAGAATGCTTTTGTTTGTGTGTTCATGGTGCCTATGATCGAACTTATACTCACACCAAGTTTTCCCCAGAATACATTTCCTTCAAAATGTGTGGAAAAAACATGAATATTTTGTGTTATTATGTTTTTTTGTGTGTTTTTTTTTTTTTTTTTTACTAAACTAACCATAATCACTAAAATTGGCAGCATAATGTTTTATTATCTGTCATCGTCCTCCCATTTGAGCAATAAGTGAGCTTGTGTCATACTTTTGTTGGCCTGCTTACTCCGCATGTGTAAATAGAGCTGTGATTAATTGGAAAGAGCTGCATGCACAGAGGAAAAAGCACGTACCCATCTGCCAAATGACCAATGCACTGTCAGCTAGAATAATACTGCCAGTCAGCCAGATGAAGTGTCTTCATTTTAAGCAACATTAAGTTCGCGGGCTTTAATTTATCTCTGTAAGAGGACTTGGCGAATGCACACGCACGCTTCTCTTCATTGGAACATAGAAATAGAAAACACATCAAGATTAAGGTGGCGTGTCCTAAAGTGTGACTGACTCCACCTGGCTGTTTTTGTTTTTTGTTTTTTTTAACCTTGCACAATAACACATCTCTATAGGTTTCTCTATTTCAGTAATAGAGGAAAAGTCTGCCAGTGAATAGCACTTAAGGTTTATTCAGTGCACATTTGCCAACAAACAAATGTTTAATGCAAAACCGACTTAAACGTATTGGAGAAGAATTGGAACTAAAGAAAAGAAAAATGTTTCAAACAATGCACATGACAATGACAATGGAATTTATTTATGAGAGAACAGGGTCAGACATGATACTGCACTTATGAAGCACTGAGGATTAAGGACCTCACCTCAAGGGCCCCAAGAGAGGCAGCTTGGCAAATACTGGGGCTTGAATTCCCCCCCACACACACTCAGACTTTTTAAGTAGGAACCGAGCCTTAAACACCGAGCTTCCACCTCTGTAGACTGACTCTTGGTTTTGAAGATGTTTAAGTATTTTCTGTATGCAGCATATTTATTCATACTGTTATGCTGTAAATAATTTAATTGATGCAGTTTTTTCACATCAGTCTATAATTCATAAACCACAATGACGCAAAACTCAGAAACAAAGTTCTTCACCAGAAACCTCATGATCTCAACATGATCTCAACATGATCTCACATTATCGATCCCTACTTGCCGGATTTGCAGACTTCGTCCGGACATTTCTTTTGACACCATAGCGGAGATCCAGTGTGAATCGTAGAAGGTGCTTGAGAAGACTTCCATGACCCATTCCAGAAGTGGCATTAACGTTTAAAGCGGTTTATTGGTGTAGAAGGAGGCTATTTTTATAAATAAAGTACTTTCTTGTAAACAAATATAGTCTTGAAACATTTTGATACCACCTCATATCATATATCGTATTATCTACTCTTTGCTATAACACATGAAATGAGAATGGAAGATTAATCATCATTATCGATTAATTCGGGTTTATGGCTATTTGTTGAAAAATAGTTTTTTTTTACGAAAATCGATTTTCACCTCGGTTTGGCGCAGTGAGCTTCCGTAGTTCTACGCTTGCGAAATACGAAATACAACACAGCAGCGCGCTCTGGCGAATCCGAAGAGCTTGTTTCCAAGAGTGGGCGCTGTTTCATCAGCCTTGTCTAAAACGTGTCTAAAGTTTGTGGCAACTAAAGCACGACTAATTTATTCCAGAACCTCAAACAGGACCAGGGTCTAATGTGAAGGTGTGTGAGGCCTGCAGGAAACTAAACATTACACCGGCAAACCTCAAAAAAACATATGGCCCATCTTTTAAGCTGTTTCCCCACTGTTACTGCAGTCTTCCTGTGGTAAATTCAGTTTCACTAGATACTGACGTAGAAAAGCACATAACAGCTGAAAATGTATATCAAAGCAAAAACAACAGCAAAAACAAAGATTTCACTCCTTAGAGACAAGACGGTGTTGAACAGATCTGGAAAAAAGCTGCATAATGTTTAAAGTAAATAGTAAAGACACTTTACTGTCATTGTAGTGATACAACAAAATATGTTTAGTAGCTCTCAGATATGAGCAGCAGTAAAAGGGAAATAAATAAATAAATACATAAATAACATAATAGAAGATAATATACAGTACTGTGCAAAAGTTTTAGGTTGGTGTGAAGAATGTTCATTATTTAAGTTCATCAATGAACAAAATGCAGTTAATGAAGAAAAGTCAAATGGAAATGAAATCAATATTTGGTGTGAACACACTTTGCCTTCAAAACAGCAGTAATACTTCTAGGTACACTTACACACAGTGTTTATGAAGGAACTCGGCTGGTAGGTTGTTCCACCTTGGAGAAGTAAACACAGATCTTCTGTGGATGTAGAACGTTCTCACATCCTTCTGTCTCTTCATGTCAATCCCACACACACTCCATGATGTTGAGATCAGGGCTCTGTGGGGATCGTGCCATCACTTCCACTACTTCTACTTCTTCAGAAGGTAATAATACCACATATTGGTGATTTTTTTATTTTTGTTCGCTCTCCTTGCATTTTGATAAAAATAAACAATCATTATTTATATTCTCTGTTTACAGCACTTTTTCACACCTGCATAAATCTATTGAATCAGTGTTCGTGCCATACTTCCACTTTCTACTTCTTCAGAAGGTAATAATACACATATTGGTGATTTTTTTATTTTTGTTCGCTCTCCTTGCATTTTGATAAAAATAAACAATCATTATTTATATTCTCTGTTTACAGCACTTTTTCACACCTGCATAAATCTAAATAGTGATAGTGATGATTGGACAGAATTCTACACATATGAAACAGAAGATCCCAAGAGCAAAGTGTCTATCAGTTCTTGATCTGGAGCTGCTTAGAACAACCAGGGATCTTTTTCTAGATCTGGCCACCCTTGGTCCTGGATGCACATTGTATAGGCCTGCCAGGACGATTATGCACTCACAGTGTTCATTCTATTAAAGCCATTATAGTGAAGGGCATCACTATACTGAGAGCCATGGCGTTATCTTCTTTGCTTGTTTGTTTATTTGAAGATTGCATTCTGTTCCGTGTGACTGCAGCCGAGTAAGGGACGGCAAGCCTGTAAATTGTGCAAAACAATGAGTTGTTCTATTGTGACATCCAACCCTACAGATAGCAGCAGCAGGAAAATGGTAAATAGGATACGGAACGAGAGTGAGGCTGTAAGGGAAAAAAAAAAAAGGAGAGTTAGGTCTCGCACCGGTTTTCTCGATCACATACACACTGGGACACCGTCTTTGCAAACAACGTGAGTCACAGCTGAATATATAAAATTGTGCCATTGTAATTGTTGTATTTTCTACCTCCCTTCCATTGCTAGTAAGGAACAATGGTTTAGTAAAAGGTTTGGGGGATATATTTATATTTTTATAATGATCTACACTTTCCTCTCTTTGTTTTCCCCCTTTTTCCCACCAGCTCTTGGTCTTTTATTGCATT
The DNA here is from genome assembly GCA_030449085.1 of Kryptopterus vitreolus. Taxonomy (NCBI): domain Eukaryota; kingdom Metazoa; phylum Chordata; class Actinopteri; order Siluriformes; family Siluridae; genus Kryptopterus; species Kryptopterus vitreolus. Next base: position 23,810,099 of record JACRUU010000015.1, read on the forward strand.
GAACAATGTTTCTGCTTAGAATTCTACACTTAATACAACAATATCACAATATATGTATCAAATCATAAGAACGCAGGAACAAGCTTAGGAAACGTTCTGCTCTCAGAAATTTCCATCCTTCCTTTAAAATCATGTTTCATTTACTGAGCTCCCATCCCTAATCATAATAAATGTAGTATTTTGCATAAAGCTGTGTATTGGATGCAATCATCTGGTAATGAGGATGTGAATATATTGTGTGTAAACAGAACGAGACGCTCTCTGCCCAAATAAAAGGTAAGCAAACTCATATGATATACCATGAAGATTTGCCAATGCAGATTTTTCAAGTTGTCCGGTGTTATTTGTTCCAGTGCCATTGTAGCTGATCTCTGTCGGCATCTCGAAGGCGGCTATATAGCATCCCTGGTGCACTCAAGCCCTTTCTACAGTCGGGGGTTTAGAGAGAAAATTGATCCACGTTTGACATTTCCGAGGCGAATAACACATCTTGCATGCATTTATGTGTCTCATGCTTCTGTGTGTTATTGTATAGCCAACGATAATAAGGGATTTTTAAGCCATTACAGGTTTTTCTGAGGTAAAAGATTACGTTCCACACACACACAAACATGGTCATAAAATATGTATGATGTTAAATCACCATATACGCAGCTATTTAATCCCAATATAATCACAATCTATGGTGATTTAAAGTTATTGCTTTATGCAAATGCGTGTTCCCATGTATTTGCAGATACATTTTAATTGTGTAGGATTTATCTAGATCTATTGTGTAGCACGGATTGAATGGTGGTTCATACATAGGAAAATTGCTTCTTGAGCGCTTTGAAAAATGAGTCCCAAGGTGCCAGAGTCATGTACCATTACCTCCTGGAAGCCGGCAAACCCGATCTGGCTAACCTGGACATCAGCGGGCGCAAAGAATGACATAAAACAAAAAAGGCGAACGCTTTCTGCAGGCAAGAGAGATTTGGCGAGACACAGATACCGCTGGAGGGGAAAGATTGCAGGAACCATTCCCAGCTAGGTGGCATGTCTGGGGACGAAACGCTGCACTGCCAAGACCCAGTAAACAGAACTGATGACGGATGGAGGAGAATTCTTGAGATTGTTGTTCCTGAAACGAACTTGTATCACTTTTTTTCCTGCTACATATCGTCCCCTGAGAAAAGTTTACAATCCAGAATTGTACAGAGATGTCCACCTCCTAAACTTCGTAGACGCTGCATGTGTGCACGATGAGCCGAAACATAAAGAAGTCTTTTACATCGACACCACCCAGCTCTCCTACACAAAATGGCGTAAACAAATATATAATATTTGTTATATCCATATATATATATATCTATATATATATATATATATATATATATATATATATATATATATATATATATATATATATATATATATAGTTTTCTTGTGTGTTAAAGTTGCATTTGTGCATCCTGGGAAGCTGACGATCATAAAATAAATATGTATAAATGTCATGACCATAACTTCTTTTTACACACTGGACCTGTTTACAGATTTCAGTAAGGGCTGCTGAAATCACATATGGCATCTTGAACATACAATATTAATCACCAAATCTGGATAGGTTCATAGAAGAATGGAAAAGGGCCACATGTTTTCACATTTTCATCCATTGAGAGCCTTGCATTATCCTCACATTCCTGTTTGGCATAATCTGCTCACCATGGTTACTTAAGTTACTCTTCCTATTAACGCAAATCATTCTGCTTCAAATCCAATGCAATCCAATGCAATCCAATTCAAATCCAATGCTCTCACAAACCAGGCATATTTCTTCTGACTTACTGGATTCCTGTTGCAAAAGGCTAAAAATCTTCAGCTATCAGTGGTAAGTGAGTAGTGTAAGTTTTCAATGACATTATAAAAGTAAGTGCAATTATATTTGAATGCTTTTTGATTACTTTCATTTGTCCACTAGGGGGCACTTTAAGTTAACATTCTAAGAAAAAAAGTTTCAAACCCTCGAAAAAAAAAAGGTTCGGAAACTGCAGCAGATTGCTGTCATTCAAATCCAAATCACATTTACATTTATGGCATTTGGCAGACGCCCTTATCCAGAGCGACTTACAACTGAGCAATTGAGGGTTTAAGGGACTTGCTCAAGGGCCCACTAGTGGCAGCTTGGTGGTGGTGGGGTTTGAACCTGTGATCTTCTGGTCCGGAGTCCAACACCTTAACCACTGAGCTACCACCTACCACCTAAAACATTTTAGTTGAAAATCATGTCGTCGTCTAAAGCACTAAATTTACATGAAATTGTTCAGATGGAATCCTATTTGTAATCTTATCATTTTCATAAATAACTTTGATTTAATTTCTGTAACGAATTACTGTTACATTTATTCAATTAACAACTAAATTGCGTAACACCGTTACATGTAACTAGTTACTCCCAAACGCTAGCTTGTTCGCCTCACACCGCCAGCATTGCCGATTCCTGCCTCCACCATGTGTGTGTGTGTGTGTGTGTGTACATGTGTGTTTGCATGTTCTTCGTGCTTCAGGGGTTTTTCCCTCCGGTTTCCCCAGTGTCAGGGATGAAAAGCGTTGTGTCTAAATGAAGGATCCAAAGCGGGATTTGAGAAGTAAAACAAAAGAACTTTAATAAGGCAACAAACAAAAACTTGAGGGCAGAAACACATCACGCGGAAACAGAAGACAATAATCCAGCGCCGGGATGCTGAAAGCCTTAGATAGCAGGCGTCCCAAAAACGAAAGTCCTGGAATTCCTAACTGTATATTGATTGGCACATTGGAAAATTGTCCCTAGTGTTTGACTGTGAGTGTGAATGTGAGTGTGTCTGCGTCTTGCTTGGATGCATAGATTCAATAGATTAAAGCTGTAGAAGATGAATCAATGAATGTAGGCAAACTCTTGCGGTATGTGCACATATTGACGGTTAGCATGCTATCATGTTATTTGCTGTTTGCTACAATAATAAGAAGGTGTACAGGCAATTAAGACTAAGGGGGGGGGGGGGGTGGGGGGGGGGGGTGGCGGCGATGGTTTCTTAATCTATATGAGAATTGTAAGCACATTATTATTGACCATGTCAGATTTTTCTATTTGATTTGTCCCCCCGTGATCAATACGGGAAAGGTAAAGTTAATTATGCATGAGCCTGCCAAGAAATGATTTATAGGAAGATATTGTTGCTACAGTTAAGCTTTTCAGCGTTCAGGACCTTCAGTCTACGGGATTTATCACTGCTGTGGTTAAAATGTTTCCGGTGGAAATGTCTCTGAACGGACCTCCGAATTCCAGTCCAAAACCACTGCAGTCATATCTACATGTTCAGGATAATGGTTGCTTAACAGCGGGGGAGCATACAAAAAGTAATTATCACCACTTCTAATATCACTCTTTATCATGCAGCGCGCCAATTACTGCGTGCATGACTGAAAGCTGCCTCACAAGCGCCCTTAATTTGAATCAAACTCCTTTTGGCATTGCGGTGTGACTCAGACGGCTGAGGATTTAATGCAATATTGATCAGTGAGCACAATGTCTAGTAATTAGCGCTGCAGAGCGCATTCGCTCCAGAAACTTCGCATCCCAGTCAAGCTTTTACCAAACATTTTTACAGGAATAGATGCGACCCAAGAATGATTACATCTATTATCATAATATATGAGCTCAAGGACTTGAAGGCCTTAATAAGAGGGCTAACAAAAATGGCCATTTTCATCCGAATATTCATTCAGAATGATTTTTTTTTCTGAATGAAGCATTTTGAGACTAAAAGCATATATGTACACTGGAACTCTACAGACGACATGCCTAAAGGTAGCCCCATATTGGGAACTGTTCATAAACTGTGTATATACTATATAACTGTTTCAGTATTTCTGAGCAGATCCCATTCATTCATCTTCTACCTCTTTATCCGACTTCTCTCTCAGGTCGCTGGGAACCTGTATGGAATCAAGGCAAGATACACCCTGTATGGAATGCCAACCCATTGCACACACCCACATTTACAATCACATTCACACACTACCCTGCATGTTTTTGGACCTGAAGGAAACCGTAGAACCCGGAGAAAACCCCCCCGAGGCACGGGGAGAACATGCAAAATACATACACAAAAAGTGCAGGAAAGGTACATGTGATATATTAACATCACATTGGGGGGAGGATGTGAACTCAGAACAGAATATATGAAGGCATATGATGTCATAGACCACGCCCACCACCAAAACCTTTTAGCGAGCGGATGCGTGATATGTCAAATCATTCAGAGGAATCTCATGCAGAATCCCAAATTGATGCCGCATGACGTCATGTCGGCACAAACATCAAAAATATGAGAAGCGGAAAATTAGGGCCATGTGACGTGTTTAAACGATCGGCACATTGAGGGGAACCGGATACTGCATGATTGTATGACATCACTGTTAATTATCAGTCTCTACTTCCAAACCAGATGCAGTGCTCTGTTACAGTGAAGTCAAAAAATAACGTACAGACTTGTGCATCAGATCATGTCTGTGCTATCAGTACTAAATCTGTTTTTTTAACAGCTTTTCTTTCATTTACACATCCATTATTACATTAAGAACAGTTTCCGAGTATAATTCAGTGTAAGTTTCAACATACACTACTACTCCACTCAACAAAATTGATTCATTTCTAATAACAGCATTTGTTTCAGAGCCCCAAGCCATAGTTAGTTTAATTAGTTCTATATAGAAGTTATAAATAGACATTCCCTCGTAAGCCTGGGTTTTTTTTTCTCTTTACTGAAGTAATCATTGGTCATACTTGTATACTGAAGGCTTGCACATGCCATATCAGAACAATTAGTTACTGTTTAATCTCCAACTTTTGCTAAGTGGTGACACTGAAATGGCTTGTATTAAATGTAACCAAATCCCCCTATCATTGGTTTATCAATCTAATCATTGTATTTTGCTCACTTATACATCATCAATGTAAGTCCCTGTATTAATAATAAGATACAGAAACAATAAATTATAAAAATAACATAATTCTTTCCCCTATACTAATCATTATGAAATAGACTTACAGCAAGAAAACTCTTTTATGCAGTTTCATTTAAATAAGACTCAAAACAAAACCATAAAAAGAACACTCCGTTATTTAGGTGTACAACAAATACTCTGCTGTTCAATTCAGTTCAGTTTTATTTGTAGAGCACTTTTTTATAATGTAAAAAAAGCACAAAAGCAGCTTTCCATAATGCACTAATTATAGTGTGTGGAAATAAAAATCTGTATGTTCCTGATTGTTCCATGTTGAGCAAACCGAGGCGACGGTGGCGAGGAAAAACTCCCTGAGATGGTAACAGGAAGAAACCTTGAGAGGAACCGGACTCAGCAGAGAACCCACATTAGTTTTAGACGTCTAGGGGAAGTTCATTCCACAACCTTGTTGCCAGAACAGAGAAGAGCATTGAAGTAAACTTACCTCTTACCCTTAGAGATGGTGGGACCACTGGAGCAGTGCTAGACCTAGATCTGAGGCAGCGAGGTGATGAGGTCTCTGAGGTAAAAAGTGATTTTGTCTTGCTTTATAGGGAAGCAGCATTGTTTTGAATGTGATGTTTCAGTGGAGGAAGCGGAAGCAGTGGGGTTGGGTGGGAGAATGTTGCCTCAAACTAACACAACTATATTGTTAATAATACATTCTTCCTTTGAAAAGGCAGGGGCTGCTCATTTACAGGTGCCTTCCACTGAACAAGCACTCAAAGGAAAAAAAAGGTATTGTCTGCCACAACAGCTGCCTTTAGGCTTTTGTTATAAGTGCGATTTGAATAAATTGATTTTTCATTTTTTGTGTGTGTGTGTATGTGTCAGTCTATGAAAAATGTGTTGAAACTGTGCACACAATAATCACACACATGCTGCAGTCATGCTGGTTAAAGGTTAGGTTGAAATATGTCGCAGTATTAATGGAAGTGAATTCTCAGCAGGGGAAACAAAGTTCAGCGCGTGTACAAGTGCATGGAAAGTAATTACGGCAAACGCTCTAGCTTTAGATCCGAACCTGCCTAAGATGGAGAAAAAGGTCTTCGCCGAGGCTTTGAACATTTATAAAGTATAAAACGTACAGGACAGAATTTGATGCGTGCGTTTTAAAGATTAGCAAGCAGTCCTGTCAAGATCTAATCACTGGTGATGGAGTTCAGGCCGCTGTGCATTTGTGTGTGTGTGTGTGGCTTTGTCATTCATCACCTCTGAACTGAGACAACAGAGCAAAATGTTTTGTACCAGTGATAAACTCTGACAGAGCGATGACCTTTTCAGCTCCTTCTGCTCTAAACTCCTGATAAAAGGCAAACCATTAAAAATCCAATAGCAGGAAATGAGCTTCCGATTTACTTGCCAAGAACCAGGAGCCAGACCATGTGACGGAGTTTATTTCCCCAAGACCGCAGTCATTAAATTCACTGGTGATTAATATTACCGGCATGTTTGGCCTCTTATTTTAGAAGGCGTTTGTCATCGCAAGCCGTAAAAAATGGATGAAAGACCCGTTGAGCCTTTGTATTCAGATGCTATTAATAGGAATTAATTAAGACATGTGCATAAATGATATCTTTAAATCAAGAATCATTTCTTTTTTTTCTAATTGTACACAAAAACATCCCAATAAATTAACAGTGTGGATATCTGGGGAGTGCCGATAAGCTCTGGAAATGTCAGTGAAGAAAGCCCGGCGGGTGATTATTTTGTTTGAACGCCGCAGCAATGCGTGAACGTAAATCCTCCCGTTGGTTCGGCAATGCTTAACCGCCCTTCTGTTAAAGCTGTAATCCGCATTCTGTTTGAGCACCGGCTATGCGATAACCTTTTGGCGAGAGTATCTGGCAAAGGGAGGAGAGGATATCTAGAGAGGATGCTCTTCAACACCAATGCAGGAAGAAGCGCAAAATGTAGACGTCAAACGTAAAGCAGGGAAGGTTGCTGAAATGGAATGCATTCAGAGATGTGCGAGATGAAGGAGTCTGGAAAAGTGCCATAATGTGGCATATGGTTTTATAGATGTATATCATTGTCTTTCATTGGGAATGGATTGTATTTATTTAGCTGCGAACACACACACACTAATTAAAAAAAGAAAAAAATGACACCTCATTACATCTGATTTCATTTGCTTTATATTCATTTCTCTTTCTAAGTGATATATAATGCAGTCAGAGGCAGCCATACAGATGTTCTCTATTTCTTACATGTTCAATAAGCATTTAAAAATATCTGGGAAAAATATTTGGTAAAGTAAATAAATACATTCTGAACTCGCATCCTGTTTTTTCCACACATTTCTCTCTATACATTTTTGGTAAAGCTATATAAAGGTATAAATGGTCTCCTCACTGGTCTTTCCAAGAAGACCATTAGACAGCAGCAGAATGCCAGGATTCGGATTGGAACCAGAAAATCTGAGCATATCACACCAGTTCCTAGGTCCTTACACTGGCTTCCAGTCCGAACCGATTGTATTTTATGTATAATAATTTTTATTCCTGTTTTAATTCATTTAAAATCATTTTTTTTATAATTTTAAATGTTTTTATTACTTTCTTGTAGGTATTTTAACTCATCTTATGTTTTTATAATTATTTTATTTCCTTTTATGTAAAGCAATTTGAATTACCATTGTGTATGAAATGTGCTATATATATAATATTGCCTTGCCTTCACTATAATCTGTTACAACCCCCTTAGATAGCAGGCGGTGCGGGAGCATTATGTAACGGCGTTATATAATTTAATTACAAAATAAAAGTAATCTTTTACAGGTACTGAGAAAAATATTTTATTTTATTTGGGTTTATTCTCCTATTGGCATGCCTCTCCATTTCTAAATATCTTCTCAAAAAGGTGCAATTATGTGACCAATTATTTAATTGAATTAGTAATCGGATGGTAATATCGTAAAAGAATATTTTCTCTATTGAAGAGCAATATTAAATAAATAAGATGAAATAGGACAGAGTTCTTAAAATGAACAAATAATTTGTTTCCTTTATAAAAAAAAATATTTTATTGCTGAAATTGCATAAAATAATATTTGTGGCAACCTTTTTAAGGCATTTCATTTCAATATTACATCAACATGCAAATGCATGTATATAAAAAAAAATCATGAAGAAAAATCAATTTCAAATAAAACAAGGGTAAATACACTGTGCAGTGAGTTATTTTTTATGTTTTCTTCTGAAATAATCTCACTTTGTCATTTTCGTTGAAGTGAATCATCTTCTCGCCCCTTGCTGTTTTCTTCCTGTTCCTCCAGGGAATTCTGATCTGTGTGGAAACACAAGTGCAAATAATATAATTAACTGTTTTTGTGTATTTGATTTACTCAAGTTACTTGAGACATCATTTCAGCTGTACTTGGAGACTCATCTGCTTTCCAACCCTGATTACTGTAAATAACTCACTAAACATAAGCAAATGAATGAATGAAGAAATATTTGACGTACTCTATCCTCACTAGCCCCAAAATTCTTAAAGAAATCTGTCAAACTGTTATTTAAAAACGTGCATGTGTTTCCGTTCTCTCAATATTGACTTGCAGGAGTACGGCACAAAAGAAATATGCTTATAGTTAATGAGAAGAAAATTATGTTAATGACTTTGTCCATGGGCTATGGCTAAAAGACGTTTCCTCCTGGTAATACTGTAATAAAGCAAGAACAGATGCTGCTAATAAAGAAGAGTGTGCTTTGCTCACTTTGCATATTTCATGAATGATGAGACTTTCGATTTTATAGCCTTTTGCAATCAGCATTGCACTCTTGTTTTGTTTTATAAAAGTGAGACCTTTACCTCCTTTAATCACTTTGTAGAAAGAAAAAAAAATAACCAAGGGTCATCTGATTTAGTGTATGAAGGCTCGGCCCGGTTTTCCGCAGAGTCGTGTGCGCAGACTATTATTTTCCGGCGTATCTCAGTGGATTAAAAAGATGAAATAATTTCGTTTTTAAAATGATTCAGTAACTAATTTCAAGTGTGTAAAGATAAATGTTAATTAGTGTTTCAGTGATAAACTATTAATTAGTGCTAGAGTGCTTGCTTTTTATAGAAAAAAAATTATAATTATTTTTCCCCCTCAAGAGATCTGTGGAAGTTTCATTTCACCCGATCAGCAGATCTAAATTCCTCACACATATACTGTACTTTCATACTTTTTCCTTTACTCCCATCTGAGCGTATTGAATTCTCTTTGTATGACGGCAGCACTGACAAAATGCGTGGCTGCAATTTAATAAGGTTTATACAAATGTGTTCTAATGTTCAGTGTTAGGAGGGTTACTTGGGAAATGTAATAGATTACAGATTACAAATAACCCTATTCAAATTGTAATAAGTAGTGTAACTTTTCAATGACTTTATAAAATGAAAGTAACTGATTACATTCGATTGCTTTTTGATTACTTTCATTTGGCCACTAGGTGGCATTTTAAGTTAACATTCTAAGAAAAAAACCCTAGAAAAAAAAATTTTGTCATCATTTGTCATCATTCAAATCCAAATCCCATTTAAGATGAAAGTCATGCCGTTGTCTAAAGCACTGATTTCACATGAACTTGTTCGGATGGAACGCTATTTGTAATCGTTAACATTTTCATAAGCAGCTAACTTATTTACACATTATTTTTCATTAACTGTAACAAATTACTGTTACATTTATTTTGTAATTAAATTACATGTCAGGGGCACGGTGGCTTAGTGGTTAGCACGTTCACCTCACACCGACAGGATCCGGGTTCGATTCTCGTCTCGGCCATGTGTGTGTGGAGTTTGCATGTTCTCACCGTGCCTCAGGGGGTTTTTCTCCAGGTTCTCTGGTTTCCCCCCGGTCCAAAAACATACACGGTAGGTTGGCACCTTATAAAATTTTATAATATTGGCACCTTATAAAATTGTCCCTAGTGTATGAATGTGTGTGTGAATGTGAGTGTGTGTTTTACCCTGCGATGGGTTGGCATTCCATCCAGGGTGTATCCTGCCTTAATGCCCATAGACGCCTGAGATAGACACAGGCTCCCCGTGACCCGAGGGAAGATCAGATATAACAGTAGAAGATGAATGAATAAATTACATGTCACTAGTTACTCCCCAACTCTGCTAATGTTACATCTACACATAACTTGTCTAGAAGTCTATCACACAATATATTAAGCCAACATGTAAAGGATTTCTGTTGTTATTTAACAAAGAAGGATATTCATCTCCTTAGTGTCATCATTTTTGAACAGTCAATATGTTTTTTTTTTTTTTAATCATGTGAGTTTTGGTTTCACAGAGAAATGAGAGATTAGTGAGAAAATAGCATGAGGGATAACAGATACCTGATTTGTCAAATTTCCATTACCTGACTTTTTAATTCATTCATTTTGTCTAATTAATAAACAGCTTCATGTGGTGATATAACACTGAATAAACTCACCCCATTCTGTTTTATTCCTCAAAAAGTCACTGAATAATATACCGTGAGAAGTCGCTGAATAATAATGCCAGTGTATATATGGAAACGTGATAAAGAGCTCATATTTTCCGTTTGCTAAACCTGAACTTTCCTAATGTCCTGACATTCCTTTATCTCGCACTTTATGAGATGCGAATGTGTTTAGAAGGTAGGGCAGAAACCTCTTGCCTTTTCAAATCAGATTAGGGGGGGTGAAGACAGAGAAAAGGCCCTGAGAATGGGGAAACATCAGCACTGCTTTATCATGTAGGACTCAGTTGATGAATGACAGCTTGCGATTATTACTGTAAATTTCAGTATAGCCGCCACGTCCATGAGGCATTGAAAGATCTGGTGTTTGCAGTGGATTATTTTTCTTTTGTAAAGCCGTTTCAGAGTTTTCTCATTTACCTTTCGATCTTCGGTAATGTAAAAGTCTTCAGTTACATATGGCCAAAAATTCACGGAGTAAGAATAACAAAATGAAAAGAAAACATTTATACATACTTTACATACTTTATATATATATATATATATATATATATATATATATATATATATATATTATATAGAGAGAGAGAGAGAGAGAGAGAGAGAGAGAGAGAGAGAGAGAGAGAGAGAGAGAGAGAGAGAGAGAGATGCCAATCACTTCAAATATTTCATCTCTATTATTTGCACGATTGCTGTGTGAGTATACATTTCTCTCAAAATCTCTCCCTTTAATACAATGATTGATTATTTAATATTTATTTAACTCTGTAAATTATTATTTTAATAATAATTTCTTGTTCATTAATTGCTCCCTTGTGAATTTCAGTGTTACTTTTTTAGTGGTTGTTTTAATTGTAAAATATGGGACGTGGCTCCTTTAAGAATCTTGTGTTCCATTTGAGTTCCAACTGGTAATACGTTTAGGTTATAAGGAAGCGCATTGCCTTCACAAAAGACAAATGCACTTCTGTAATACAGATTTGGGAATGCAATAAGGAGCTCATACCTATTGTGAATGCTAGTAGGCGCAATTCAGGGAATTTCGGAAGCATGAGTGGATGCACTGAAGTTTCTTTATTCATTTGTTCTTTTTTATACTTTATTGTCCGGGTTTCGTTTATTTGCCAACACAACATAGAATAAAGGAACAGATCAGCCACATAGTAATACATATATATATATATATATATATATATATATATATATATATATATATATATATATATATATAATATAGTAATTATTATACCAGCACATAGAAGAGGGAGTGGTCAACACATCATGTTTTGAAGTATTTGCACATCGTCTTTCAAATCAGAAGAAAGCTAGAACACTACTGAATCACAAGTAGAATGGATTTATTACTGCCACACAATGTCCACACACTGCCTCTTTTTTTGAGCACTCAGAAGTACAGCCTTCATTTTTTAAAATGAGGTACTAATAAAATGAAAAATCCTATTTTTTTTAAAAACAGGGTATCGCGATATCTTTCTAGTACGGGGAATTCTTGCTCTGTATATGTTTATTACTGTCATAGTCATTGAGAGTAAACGACAAAATGACTGCATGTCAGACTTGGATTTAACATGTAATATAAAATAAAAAGTTTGAATAAAACCTACTTACTAATTTTTCATTCATATTACATTCGTATCAGTCTTAATATAGCACCAATGTAGTACGGAGCTGCTGTATAGCTCCTGAAGGGGTTATTCAAGACCAGTGCTGTGTTTTTTTACCTCGGTATCTGTTTTGTTTGTATTTTTATACAGAGTGTGCATAAAATATGAAATAAAATAGACTAATCTAATATTACTACTTGGTATTGATACCGCACTCGCTTTTAATGTACCTAATGTTTGTCTACTTCATTCCTCTTTTATCTGTCTCTCTTTGTCTCTGGACTCTTTTGAAATTCCTCTAACCCCAAATGCTTGTGAATTTCATTCATCAAGGGAGGGGGGGGGGGGGGGGGGGGGGGGGGGGTTAAAAACACCTCTGAGCTGCTCTTTCAGATGAAATCTCATTTAATTTCCCCTGTGACTCCTTTCCCATGATACTCTACTAGCTGACGTTGTGATTCATCCCTTACATTAGAAGCGCTGCTTGTCTACTAGATGCTTTCCACCTGTTCAGCATGCACTCGCAACGCCACAGTGTTTTTCGGTCGTTAAGGATGTTTGAATGTCAATGATAATGCGAATGAGGGAAAGGCATATGTAATATATACATAAACAAAAGCCTGTTACCACGTCCCCGTTTTCCGACGAGTCTGTTTTGTGCTAAAGTACTCGCTTTAAATGGCGCAAATGTCAGTCAGGTGGGACGGTTAGCTGACGTTAGATCCCACATGAACGTATTATTCTCTCACGTGTACTTTGCATACACTTTAACTCAATGCCACGGGACTTGCAAGAACACGTGTGTACTTTCTTCAGCACCAGTTTTTTCGCCCCAATGATTCTCCACTATTTATTACGACTGGAATCACTTGCAATTTCAATAATGGGTCAGTGTAGACGGATGCATGAAATAGAAACCAAAGGGTATGGGCTCCTGCTGAGAAGCCAAAATGGACTCCAAGCACACGCCGCCTGAAGCGGCTGCATTTACTTCAAGCTATGTTTTAGTTTTCAAGTGGTGGCAGTGACGGAGACGACCTGTTGACTTTTCCACATTTGCAAATGGATTCAATCAATCTGAGTTGACAGCTTGAGCTTGTGTCATGATCTTTGTCCTGCCTTCAAAAACTCTTTATACAACTTATTGTCTATATACTGTAACGCCATGAGTCTCTTCTACAAAGAGTATGTTCTACAACGAGTAAATCATGCCATATTGTGAAAACTCACAGGTTACACATTTAATGGCTGGTCAAAACGAATTTGCATACAATAGGATTTTTTTGTTTTAATTATTCCTGCTATGGAAATGTTTTAGTTACTTATGCAATATCAACATTTATATAATATGCAACTTATACAAAATTCATTTCGTGCCAATATCTTGCATTGAAGATAGAAATGGCTGGTCATTCTGTATAATTATGTAACCAATCTTTTGGGTTGCCGAACCATTTGAAGCTTTCCCAGATTATAACACACTCCCCACATGTTCCTAAGGTAAGAATAAGTCATGATGACTACATAATGTCATCTGTTGCTTTTCTTACTCTGATGTTCCCATCATTCTAAAGCAGCATAAACCTGGGCTCGTTTTTGCATTGCTTCGGGTCTCATCCTTGTAAATGGACGCCTTTTTTGCCCTGATCAGTCTCGTTGATAAGCGATTTTCTTAAGGCTACACAGCTGTATCGGAGCAATTCTTCTCTTCGCCTTCTCTGTGCCAAAATGGTCTTACTTTGACTATAAAACAAAGCTCTGCACTCTATTGATTTCAGATTTTAATGTAAACATTGCAGAAATGATCCAGTAGAAGAATACCAATTTGCTTGATTTAACTATGTAAGTAGTTGAATTTATTTTCCCCAGGCAGTGTAATATATATATATATATAATGCAGATAACTCGTAATCCACAGTTTACTACACAAACACAAATAAGCATAAATAATAGTAATGCTGTTGGTATACAAATATGGTATACATATATATATATATATATATATATATATATATATATATATATATATATATATATATATATATATATATATCACAACATCCAAAGAAGTGCATGCCTCACTTGCCTCAGTTAAGGTCAATGTTCATCACTCCACTACAGGAAACCATATACTGGTGGGCAAAAATGGTCTGCATGGCTCAGTTCCAAGTTGAAAATCACTGCTGAGCAAAAAGAACATAAAGGCTCATCTCAGTTTTGCTACAAAACATCTGATTATCCCCAAGACTTTTATGATCCCCAATACTCTGTGGTGTGTGGCGTAAAAATCAGAAAAAGGAAAAGAACATCAGTAAACAGTAAAATATGGTGGTGGTGGTAGTGATAGTGTAATGGTCTTCGGCTGTTCTACTGCTTCAGGACCTGGAAGAATTTCTGTTATAAATGGAACAATGAATTCTGCTGTCTACCAAAAAATCCTGAAGGACAGTTGTCTGTTCGTGACCTCAAGCTGAAGCGAACTTTGGTTCTGCAGCAGGACAATAATCCAAAACACACCAGCAAGTCCACTTCTGAATGGCAGAAGAAAAACACAATTTCTAGTGTCATAGTCAAAGTCCTGAGAGATGCTGTGGCATGACCCTAAAAATGCAGTTCATGCTCGAAAACCCAACAATTCTGCAAAGATGAGTGGACCAGAATTCCTCCACAGCACTGTAACAGACTAATTGCAAGTTATCGCAAACGCTTAATTGCAGTGGCTAAGGGTGTTTCTAAGTTTAGGGGGCAAATACTTTTTCACACAGGGCCATGTAGTTTCAGATTTTGTTTTCCCTTAATAATAATCATTTTAAAAACTGCATTTTGTGTTTACTCATGTTGTCTTTGATTAATATTTAAATTTGTTAAGCATGCAAACAACAAAAAAACAGGAAAAATGGAATCAACACTTTCACACCACTGTAAATGAAACAAAAATGTTAATCCTCTACATATTCAAGTGTCTGGATCTTCAAGTATTAATATGTATAATTCAATACTGGTTAAATGTTTTAGGGGAAACAAAAAGGTTTTTAAATGCCCTATAAATGACAGCATATTATTTTAATCCAGACCACTTTTATTCAGATAATATAATAAATCTGTTCCTAAATGGAGGTTTGCTTTTACATAAATCTGTCTCGGCCAATGAATAATAAAAAAAAAGGCTGAACTGTTTAATATGCAGGTACATGTTTGACATAGTCATAAATATAGTTTTATGGACTTCCATTATGATAAACCTGTCAATTAAAACAGCCGTTAAAGCTTCTTAACAAAAGAATATATATTTTTGTCAATGTGCATTCCGAAGCTCTAATACACCTAAAAACGTCTTTCCTTTTTTTTTTATATGTTCAGCCTGAAAGTGCCAGTTGCCAGGAGGTAATTGTCTGGATAATTGGAAAATTATCTTTTGACTGTCTGGTTGTCATTCTGACATGCATATTAAGGTGTTTAAATATTTAATAAGAGAAAACTTTTCAACAATTTAGTCTTATTATTTTTTTTCCCTGTTCCGTCTCTGCAGCCTAAATAACCAATTCATTCCACTTGAAACAATGTTTTTACATAATACATTTCGGAAGTCATCCTGGGATATGACTTATGTGAGATGTGTGCAAGAATAATGTTTATTGAAACATTCAAATAAAACTTATTTAGGTACACGTTTGCAGCGGAAAACGTGTTTGAAAAAGGTTTCACTCAGCTGGAAACAAAATGCAGAGTAAATGAAACAGAATAAGTGTTTCTTTCTTTCTCCCCCACCTACCCCCCCCCCCCCATTCCTTTTCTCACCAGTCTGCATGTGAGAACTAGTGAAGCTGTGAATAAAGTTTTATTATGAAGACAAGTGGAAACCTGCGAGTTCTCTTGAGACTTTGGCTCCAATTAGCATTGTGCTCAGCGCAACTTCTCACAATAAGACGAGGAATTAGAGTTTTTTTTTTCACCCGATCTGCGAACAGCTTTGCTAATTATTCTGTCAAAATAATGTCAACATTAATGCATAATGCATCTGTTTAGTATTACGTCGTAAGGCTCCACGGAACTAACATGGGATAGAGCAGGGTGTGTGTGATAACAAATCAATCATATGCAAATGAATTCAAATATATTATCGCCGTTTCCGTTTTAACCTGTGGAACACGCTGAGAACATAATATAGCTCTTTCGACATGTACAGAAACAATGCCACACAATTGGTACTGCCTGGTTTAGCAACAAACTTGAATGATAAACCTTGGTAATGTTAATAAATCAATTATCTTTGATGTTGCTGATGACTGACATTTCATTTATTGGAATATTGCTATCTGTTTGTGATTAAACAAACACAAATTATAGGGAATTGAGAAAATGTAGACAAATACTTTTCATCTTGAATTTTCAACAGTCCGGATAGATAGTGCTTTGGGATTTGTCATCTTTGACGTTTAAGTAACTAATTTAAATACACGTTTTATTCTCAGTAACTGTAGCGAATTAGTGTAACTTTTATTTTGTAAATAAGTTATGTGACACCATTACATGTAACTAGTTACTCCCCAACACTGGTTTTAACTATATGACATACCTTTCTCTCCGTTCATGTCTTTCCTTCTTTTTGTTCAAGTGTTTCACATGCGGTCTCCATGCACTCCTTTACTGTTTCCCCATCTGTAAAGGGCTTGTCACTGTATGCTCAGTGAACACTCATATACTCATTATAAGGCTGAGAGGGAACATGTGTAGATCTCTCATATTGGGATTAGAGCTTTTTTTTATTTTCCGTGTCCTTACTTTGGACTGCTGATGGCTGTTGTGATTGTCAATCACAACAGACTCTGGGCAAATGAGACGCATGCGCTTGGATACAGGAAGAATAAATGCGCATTTTACACCCTTTTTTCGAGACTTTTCAACTTTCCTTTTTTGAGAATGTTGTTGTTTTTCACTCACTGAAAGTTTCCTCTGCGCATGGGTCTCCGTTGTGTTTACTGCACGCATGTGGGCGCAGTAACACTGAGTAAAGTAACTGTAGTACTGACCCCATTGTGCTGTGGGACCAAAACACCTCTACTGACCTTCATGTGCCTGATATCAATTAGATATTATTACAAAGTAGCGCTCAGCATATAATTAAAAAGACTTTGTGGTCTGTCTTTACATACATTTACAGATAATCTGTTTTCCATATTTCATTTATCTATTTTTGGGAAGGGGTGGATTACATTTGTCCGAGGTGAATGATAACGTGAATGCTAATGATAGTTGAGAGAAAAGTAGGGGGACACGACTGACACACACACATTCACACACACATATTCACACACTAGGGACAATTTTCCAAGGTTCAAATTAACCTAACGTGCATGTTTTTGGACCGGGAGGAAACCGGAGAACCCGGAGGAAAAAAAAACTCTGAGGCACGGGGAGAAACATGCAAACTCCACACACACATGGCGGAGGTTAATATTTAAAACTGAGTATCAAACTGGATAGCAGGCATAACTGCGGAGCAATGTTCAAATAGCCATGGATATGCGTACATTGAGTAGATAAAAGTACATTTACATTTGCAGTATTTAGCAGACGCCCTTATCCAGGGCGACGTACAAGAAATGCTTTAGGTCTCGCTCTGAGGATAAGATTCATTCAAGAAGAACTTAAGTACACAAGGATAGACAGTTGCCCTTTTTTTTCTTTTTTTTATGGATTTCTGGACAGTGAGATATAAAAGAGAATAAAAAGGAATGTTAGGATAGGTGTTGCTGGAAGAGGTATGTCTTCAAACGACTTTTGAAGGTAGACAGTGTCTCCGTTGTTCGGAGTCCACCACCTCGGTGCCAGAACAGAGAAGAGCCTTGAGCTGGTCTTACCTTTTACCCTGAGAGATGGTGGAACCAGGCGAGCATACAAAAGTATGTGCGTATGTACAGCAATTTGTAGTCCAAGTAAATATATATGTACAGCTTCTCTTAAAAATATGCAAATGTATGTACAGAAATAGATAATGGAATGTGCAACGGTAAGAGTGCAAAGTTATGGCAGTAATATATATATATATATATATATATATATATATATATATATATATATATATATATATATATATATATATATATATATATATATAAGGTAATAATACCATAACTGCCATAACTTTGCACTCTTACCTTCATCTGACCATAAACAAAAAAGAACACCTTTTTTTATATTTTTATATATTTTTTATATACTTTTTATATATTTTATATACACTATGTTCAGTTACATGAATCATGTTGTATCCGTTGCTCATTAAAAGCTCCTCTTAAAGCTCACTTCGACATTATCTGTATTCTTTTTGTATACCAATTTCTTTCTTTCTTTCTTTTCCCCTCTCCTGCGATTTCTTTTAATGCCTCATTTAGCACACCCTGTCAAGAATGAGAGAAAGGTGGTGGGGCTGCTGAGGGTGCCTGATTTTGGATGACGTACAGTAGGTTTCGGGTCTCGGTGACTATTCCCTTGAAATCCTGCTGACTCGTCGGTACATGCTCCTGTGGCAACTGCTCATTTAGAGCTTAGAGATCTTTTTCTCAGTCTGTAAGCAATCGCCAAGGCTCTGATATTTTTAAGCATGCTTGAGAAATAGCCAGTCAGAACCCAAGAGGAAAACTAATTCATCTGCTCTCATTCATAGTAACTCCCTAAATGTTGTTCAGCAACAATTTGTGCGGGGAGGAAAATGAGGGGAAAAAAGACATTATTTGGCATAAATGTATTGAATGTATTGTATATACATTTATAAATGCATTGTCTATTAGGAACAGCAAAAATGAGCATGACATTCATTCTGTTTTTTGCACTGGGTTTGCAGGTCTCGCTGCAGAACAGATAATAATTGTTTGGCTCTCCCTGACTAATATTTTCTAATTAGTTTCTGGACTGTTTATATTTGGTTGCTCTGGTTTCCAGACAAAATAAATCAAATATAACGGACGACACATTTATTTTCTCGAGAAAGTTTTCTCGAGCCATTCAACGTGGACCGCTCTATGTTAATGTAAAGACCTCGGGTTTGTGTACACCCCAACATCTGACCACAAACAATAAAAGTCAATTTGTGTGAGTTAGCCTTTCCAAGATCATAGGATTTTTTTAAACATTGTGTAATTCACGTCCGACATTTGCATTTTAAACAGTTACGGTGTATAATATAACAAGTTAGCACACATGGATGAAACTAACATTTCCAGCACCCTACTGAAGATGTAATATGGCTTCCCCATGCCCCTACTCACAAAGTCATAATGCTACATAGTTCCCAATATAAATCCTCATTGGTAGGTGGAAACTCAGTGGTGTTAAGGCATTCCAGAATGTCGCTGGTTCAAATCCCACCACCACCAAGCTGCAACTAGTGGGCCCTTCAGCAAGGCCCTTAACCATCCAATGTAAGTCTACCAAATGGTGTAAATGTAAACTATGATAAAGGTCCATTTAAACTGAGATTTTTATTCAAAATGTGTAACATTTTGACTTGTGTACATCTTAACATGAACGCATTGTAATGTGGAATGTGTTTGTATGTTTGTGTGTCCTTTTTAATACAAAACACTGCTGCAAATCATTTTATCAAATCAAATCCACACTTTTATTACATTAGGCAGCAATCAGCCTAATAAAACATATTTGTTTCTAATCCATCCGTGTAAGAACAAATGTCTTTTGTAATGATAATCATCAACATTTTGTGTAACGTCTGCTTTAAAATTTCCCCAAATGTTTTTCGATTGATTTAATGAGATGTCAATTATATCATTTCAGTCCTTCAACAGTAATCACAATTTTTTTTTTTCTTTTTTTTTTTTTTTTTTTTGTTTATCACAATGAACACTTTAGACAACGTGAACAAAATCAGCCAAAGCATGACTTGGCGATTCTCACAAAGAATCAGATATTCTCCTGGGACGCTCCACATATTCCACGTTACACTTCCACAAAACTTTGTCACAGCGCGCATTTGTCGACATGTACTTACTGTCTTAAAAAATAAATAATAATAATAATAATAATCACTTGATACCTGTATGCTCAGGTCAATGGCTTCCAACAGTACGGTTTGCCTATTTATTGAAATACATTTCTTTTTTAAATTATGACATCTTGCAACATTTAAAATTTCAAAGAGCTTCAATATGAAACAGATCAGTCTCAGAGTTGAACCACGTCTAAAGTCGAACCCGGCTGGTTCTGCTGCCGTCGCTGTTTGTGCGCTTTGCTGTTTGAATAGCCAGAGTTCCAATTAAAAAAAAAAAAAACAACAACCCTACAATAGGATTTATTTACTGTACTTAGTCAGATGCAGTGGCATATTGTGTCCTTATGCAGTTTGACTTGATTTCTGTCGAAAAGGCATTCTGTAAAAAAAAAAAAAAAAAAAAAAGGTTATTTTCACAGCCTGCCGAAGCTTCATCTCATCTTCCTCAACCTCAATCGGTTCTCCTTATCACGCTTCTTGAGCCCGCTGATGAACTGGGAGAAAAGGAACTCCTGGTCCTTCTGCTTGGGAACGCGTTTAAAACGCGGGTCTCGGCCGTTCTTTTCCGAGAACTCTTTGAAAGTTGACCTACATGGAGGGAAAAAAAAAAGGAAAATGAATAAATCAGCCGAGCTGTCACAGACTGCGCGAGCCATCCAATTTTCCATTTCACTGCAGCGATGATATACTGTTGCTCATGTGCTGCTCATCTCCCTGTGCTACTTTTGTGACTCAATACAGGTGTGTTTATTGTTGACTTGCTGTTTGGATATGAACTTGAGTTGAATTCTTGATGTATTTTTGTCCTCAGGTCTAAAAAATAAAAAATGGATACAAGGGAATCGTCGATATCTAGACACATCAGTCGTTCTTTCACACTCGCCTTGTCGGCCAAACAGCTGGAAGTTCAATTCTTACACAAAAACTTACTCTTTATTGTCTCTTTATTAAAATCTACTCGAAAAGGGAGCGTTGGACAAATATTTCCATTTCCTCGGGGCTCAATGGTTAAGGTATTAGTCTCTGAGCCGGACGATTGCAAGTTCATGTCCCGGGCTGCCACTAGGGGGCGCTTGAGCAATTCCTCTACACCCGGAACTGCTCGGTTGTAAGTCGCTCTGGATAAGGATGTCAACTGTACGGAATTTAGCAAATTGCGAGTTATCATCTATGGCACGTAATGATAAATATTAACCCAAGAAAACACATACAATACAGAGCCGAAAATATCAGTAAAAATAAATAACGTTCAACGTTATTAATAAACGTAAAACGTAATTACAGTAATAAAACCTAACATAATAAAAAGTAATAACGTTATAATAGTCTTTATTGGAACATACAAATTAGAGCACAGTGAGATTATGTCTTCACATCGACTAGCTTGTGAGCCACGTATCAGCCATGATATGGCAACCCTGGAGCACAGGGGGTTAAGGGCCTTGCTCAAGGACCCAAGGGTGGCAGCCCTTAAGCCCCCCCCCCAACCTTCTGATCAGTAGCTTCTTTTAAACCACTAGTTGCAGCTTGATGGTGAGATTTAAACCTGTGAGCTTCAATGACTTAACCACTGAGCTCCTACATCCATCACCTGTTAAACCACCATTGTATCACTCAATAACCGTGTCTATAGATACATACTTATGTGTTATGGTAAATAGTATTGTCACTAAGAATGATGACAAAAGAATCACTGTTAGATGACGATGATGATCTAGTAGATATTACAGAGACTATAGAGCGAAAATGCACAAAATCACAAAAAAATAAATGGTAAAACTAAGAATTTAGCGACGGAAAAAATGACATCATTCGTCTCCTGTTTTCTCTGTTTTGGCACTTTTTAAAAGGCTTACTTCCTCTCATTTAGGAAGCCTGTAAATATTAATACTCATGCATGTTTTATTGCGGTACTTCGGTGAGTCTTTAAAAGATAAATGTGTCATCGTTCTAAATGAATCACCAGAAACCATGTTGTGAAGGTTGTAACAAACCTTTTTTTTTTTGTTTTTTTTTTTGTTTTTTTTCAAAAAGTAAACCTTCAAACAGACTCGAATTTGAATTCATTCCTTGCGGGAACCGGCGAAAGGAAACAGGATCAAACATCCCAAGACATCGAAGCTAACACCTGCTCCACAGATCACATCCATTATTAACACAGCGGCTGTATATATCAACTTCAGGTCAAGATTTTGGGGTGACATGTTTGTTTTCTTATTGGTGCCGTACACAGGGCGCCTCCGTAACACCTGAAATAATAAGGAGACATCACACGGACGTACTTGGATGTCATTTTGGACTCTTCGAGCAATTTCTTGAACTCCTCTTTCGCCTGCTGGAGTTTGTTCTTTCGCTCTTTATATTCTTCTTTTATCCTGGCTTTGGCGAACTGATCAAAAATCTGAAGAAAAAAAAATGAGGCAGGATCCAGTACAGGCATTGAAATGACGTCCGGGTTAATAAGTCTTGAGTGGAAAATCCTTAATTCAGCCTTACCTGCTTCCTCTCTTCTGGCCCCAAGAGCAGGTAACGTGGGTCGAACACAATTTTGTGTAATTCTTTCTCCCAGGTTGAAAATGCAGACACCTGACCATGAGAAGGAAAGACAAATATGTGCGTGCAAGCAGCCATTAAGGCAACAATATCACCTGCCCGAGTGTCGGCGGAAAAGCCAATATTTAATATTCATATTAGATGAAGTACAGAGTGAGAACCTCGGAGCCAGTGATGTTCATTTTAACTCTGGAATTAATGCTCAGAAGTCACTATGAATTATAAAGTGGCCCTGAAGCCATATTTAATGAGCTCTGCCAGAGTTACATAACATACGTTTACTTACTAAAGCTTTTTCAAAGTGCTTCCAGTACGCTTACCCCTCTCTCTAAGAGCATGTCTCTGAAGCGCGTGATCCGCAGCTCGAGTGGCAGGAGCATCTGATCGGACGTCGCGCACCTCTCTGTATTCCGCTCGTCGCTGCCAGACGCAGAATTACTAGACGGCTCTTCCAATCTAAATTAGAAGGCGTAATGAAAAAGACATCGGCTCAACCTGTAGAATATACGATGGGTATTTCCCGCTATCCGTTCCCAGCAGTCGTCTCTGCTCAGCCTGCTGTTCAAACTCAAATGGATTATAATTACATCAATGCCAATTATTTGTGTTGTCGAAATTACACCACGGTTTAATTGTACATATTCCCAAACAACACAAAATTGCCCATTCAGGATCAAATCACTTATCACTCAGTGTAATACAATTGTAATAAGACATTGCCTGAAAAAGTGGATCAGGATCATCTCGCTCTGGCAGTCCTGGACCGGTTGTGTTGGTTTGCACATAAACTGACAAACAGAGTGAACATGAAGGAGCTAAATACTGTAGACTAGTGTTCAAACAATCAAAGCTCTGCATGAATCTGAGAAATCACATCAACCATTACAGTGTGTCCGTGTGTGTCTCTGTGTGTGTGTGTGTGTGTGTGTGTGTGTGTGTGTGTGTGTGTGTGTGTGTGTGTGTGCATATATGTATCTATATCTATCTATCTATCTATCTATCTATCTATCTATCTTTCTATCGATCTATATATATATATATATATATATATATATATATATATATATATATATATATATATTAGGGCTGGGGCACGGTGGCTGAGTGGTTAGCACGTTCACCTCACACCGCCATGGTCCGGGTTCGATTCCCGTCTCTGCCATGTGTGTTCACTGTAGGTTGATTGGCACCTTGGAAAATTGTCCCTAGTGTGTGAATGTGTGTGTGTGTGTGTGTGTGTGTGTGTGTGTGCCCTGCGATGGGTTGGCATTCCATCCAGGGTGTATCCTGCCTTAATGCCCATAGACGCCTGAAATAGGCACAGGCTCCCCGTGACCCGAGGGAAGATTGGATATAAGCAGGTAGAAGATGAACGAATGAATGAATATATTAGGGCTGTCAAAGTTATCGCGTTAACGCAAATTCACTTTAACGGCACTAATGTTATTAACGTTTGATTAACGCACTGAGCATTACTATGTGAGTGATCTGCTCCTTCACACTGCGTTGTGTTGGCGAATGAACGAAACCCAGACAACAAAGAACAAAAAATAGAACTAATGACTAAAGAAACTTCAGTGCATCCACTCACGCTTCCTAAATTTCCCCGAATTACTCCTACTATCTGCGCATTCACAACAGGTATGATCTCCTCACTATATTAGTATATATTATCGTATGGAACCTTACAGAAGAGCATTGCATTCCCAAATCCGCATTACAGAATAAAGCGCATTTTTACTTTTGTGAATGCGATGCGCTTCCGTATAACCTAAACGTATCACCAGTTTATATGGAAAGTAACCGGAACAGAATTCTTAAAGGAGCCACGTCCCATATTTTACAATTAAAACAACCATTAACATTGAAATGAACAAGAAATTAACATTAAAAGAATAATTAATAAAAATAATTTAAGAATTTATAAGAATAATTTAAAAATTAAAATCAATATAATATAATATTCTATTAAAGGGTGAGATTTTAAGGAAAATGTATATAATTATAACATCTGTTACAGTTATTAGAGTATTAGAAACAGGAAAAGTATTAAGTCATGGTACATTGAAAATGTGCGTCTAATGTGTGATTAATCACAAGCTAACTCATGGCAATTGTGCAATTAATTGCGATCAAATATTTTAATTGATTAACAGCCCTACTATATATACTGTTTTTTTAATTTATTTATTTTATCATCGAGCTTGGAAATAATTTTGGGGAAATTTCTGCATCTTTTCTTTCTTTTTTCTTGCTTTACTTGTCTTTTTTCTGCCTTTTTTCCCGCATTTCTTTCTTTCTTGTTTAGCCACATACCATTGTCACCAACATCCACCATACATCATATATCACCATACGTAATATTTACACCAAATCGGAAAAACATACCTGTTGCGTTTCGATTTCGAAAAACCGTCTCCATCATCATCGTCTTCGTCATCGTCATCAGCTGAGAGGGAATTTGAGCCATCCTCTGCAGATGAAAAATAATGCAATAAACAAAACAAGCAAAATAAAAGATCATTTAGAATAAACAACCAGAAAAGGCAGGCAGATGAAAACTACGCCGGACGCAAAAACGAGGAGGAGAATGAGAAAAACATAGAATAGAAAGAAAATCATATAAAGTTAGATATACTAACAGTGACAGTAAACAGGGCGTATTAAACCAAGTGCATTCACAGGGGATGTATACAAACATAAATCAAACATGGAAATAAGAGACAGCTGTGAACGAGAAATCTTGTGGACGCATACAGTATATAAACCAAAACAAAGACACGAGGCAGGCAGGAACGCCTTTAGCACTTTGTCGTGGCTTGTGCTTTGTAAACCGTGGCTTGATGTGTGAATATTATCTTCTGACGTTTAATATAAATCACTTGCGCTGTGTTTCAGAATGTGTCATAAAGATTGTAAAGAAAAGTTCAAACTCCATCCAAACAAGAAGTTAAAGTGTTCCCTACTTGTTTATTTCATATCATTCAGCATGCATTCATTCTAATGCCATAGACATAATTAATATCTAGCCATCTATGGTGAACTTGTCAGAAGGCTTGATTAAAGCCGTGCATTCATTTTCTATAATAGAAATCAATACAATAAACTTTAAGTCAAATTTTTTTCAAACCTGTTTTTTGTCGGAATCGAGACGTGGAAACGTCAATAACTAATCACCCTGCGACGGTAATACGGCTAACGTCAATAAAAGCATACGAGCTTCAGGGAAATGTAGTCAGCCATGTAATACTTTCTAGACGAGATCACAACTAATTCAATATGTGCAGAGGCAGAAACAGCAGATTAGCTCTTATTAGCTAATCCACATGACAGCGATCGATATTTTTTAGGGCATTATTGTTCTCGCCAAAAACAACTTTATGATTACGCAGGGATTACGAGTCCGAGGATTTTTGTTAAATTGTTACCTGCAACGGAAGGCTGGTGGTTTTAGAATTGCCACTCGCGGATCGATCGAATGAACGGACACTTGTTTACCAAGCCAGATCTATCGTCACTCAATCCTTCAAGAAAATAATAGGTTTTGGAAACCTGTCCTGGTAACAGGCTCACACTGGTAAAACACAGTCATGCTGGATGATAATAGAGCAAGGCCAAGCACACACACACACACACACACACACACACACACACACACACACACACACAGTCGCACCTGACAACTCCTTCTTGCGTTTATGTGGTGGATCTTCAATGATTTTGTTGAGGTCTCCCCTGTCTTTTAAATCCACTGGTTTCTCCCATACAGACAGCTGCATGGTGGGATTGAAGAAGAAAACCCTGTCATCTCCCGTCCAAACCACACACCTGCGGAATACAGAGAGCGCAGAGGAAACCCACCATTACTAACACACACGTGTATGTACATGCACACTTTACGTAGGCCTGAATATAGGTCTGTGTGTTCTAGTATTTGTCAACTTGTGTTAATTTATGTTGGTTTATGTCGTTTTTTGTGTCCTGGAGGAACGGCGTATTTTGCACTGACTTTACATACGATTGAATTGACAATGAAAATGGACACAATAACAGCTCAGGAGACTTATAACACACACACACACACACAAAAAGTGAGTGGCTCTAGTCGTAAATACAATTACACAAACACAAGCATATGCGCACACAGACGCACACAAAAGAAGAGTTTAAAAACCTACACGTACATGCAATACACACCTGCAAGCACGAAAGGAAATGGAGATACCCACACTTACAAACACACACACATATATATATATATATATATATATATATATATATATATATATATATATATATATATATATATATATACAGAAGCCTTGAAGTCTAGTTTAATCTCTATAGCAGACTAGAAAAACAATAAAAAAAAATCAATATTCAGTTGAAAAAATTTACAACCCCTTGCTTTGAAAATTTCCTTTGATCTCCTGACACACACACACACACACACACACACACACACATGCATATATATAGATATATATATATATATATATATATATATATATATATATATATATATATATATATATATATATATATATATATATATATATATATATATATATATATATATATATATATATATATATATTATATATATATATATATATATCTATATATAATATATATATATATATATATATAATCTATTTGACTTTAAAACAACAGGTCTGGATTCGGGGTGCATCCGGCACTGGACACCTGATGCAATGCTGCAACGTGCTGCAAGTAATTTGACTTGACTTCATGCTGAGCATGACAAACACATTCTGACATTTTATTTTGACTCGCATCGCCGGATCTAAGCAGCTTTGCACAACGGCGTTCAGTAAATACTGCAATTCCCACCTTTCAATAAAAAAAAAAAACACCAAAAAAAAATAGCACAAGCTATTTGTGGCGTCAATTTTATTTCAAACAGATGGCAGATGTCTTATACTGCAATGTTAATGAGATCCGTAATAAAAGCCCCCCAGTCCTGTTGCAACCGAAAACAACAGCGTTGCCGAGCACACAGAATTAGAATGCAGACAAACGCTGTACTCTGAAGCTTAAGCCTGTGTGCTACAGTATATAAGCTTTTTGCAGGAAGTGGATAGATATACTGCAGATTTGGCAAAAGTCGTTCTGAGCCACCATCTTCCATAATATATATCCACTAAAGCCTGTCAAGTGAATTCTGCCCCACAAGCAAGCAGACAAGTCATCATGTCTTCTGTAAACTGAGTTTGTGTTTAGCGGGAAGAGTGGGCTTGGACTTGTTGTTATTGAACCAGAGAGAGATGTGAATGGTTTGGATATTAACTTGTGCACAGTGTTGGGGATTAACTAGTTACATGTAATGCCGTTACGTAATTTAATTATAAAATAAATGCAACAGGAATTTGTTACACTTACTGAGAGAAAATGTGTAATTAAATTACAGTTACTTATGTAACATTTTAAAGATTATAAATAGGGTTACATCTGAACAATTTCTTTAAAAACCTAGGATATGTTGAATAATAATACTAATAATGAATATTATTATTATTATATTATTATTATTATTATTATTATTATTATTATTATTATTCATTATTATTTTCATTTATTATTTATTATTATTATATTATTATATTATTATTGTTATTATCTGTCATGGTACTTGCCCAGTTACTTGCCAGTCCTGTCATAGCTATGCCAAGGTTTGGTTTCTAAAACAGTATTAAATATTTTTGTGTTATGAAGTCTGGCTTTGTTGTGGCAGTTAAATTAACATAACCTTAATTCAAGTGATGAAAGATTTGGAAATTCACAATAAACAAGAGCAGAGGACTACTGTAAGATTAACCGTAAAGTTATAAATGTTTGGAAATGATTTAGCTTAATGATTTAAATATTCATTAGAAACTTGAAAGTAAGCAAACAGTAATTGAATGTAATACTTTTATAAAGTAGTTGTAAGTTACACTAGTTAAGTTATACTACTTATTACATTTTGAATAGGGTCATTTGTGATCTATAACCTATTACATTTCCAAAGTTACACATACTGTGTTGTGTAAACTCATATTAATACTGCTATTATTCAAATACACCTTGGAAGTACAAATAATTGCAATTTAATTATAAATGTGACCGCTTACCATGGTGATCCTGGCACCGGAGTGGAGGCAACCGGCCGTTTGTCTTTTGGTGAGCTGCCAATATCCATACTGATCTTAAACTGATCTTCCTACACACACACACACACACACAAATATTCCATATTACCATACACATTTATTTCAGTGATATATAGAACCAACTATCTAAATTTCTCTAGCCCCGTTTCTTTAAAATGGTTTCCTAATTCATAAATCGGCTAAATTTAGCACAACAAGGGCAGCAAGCCAAATACAAGTGCCTCAACATCTTGAAAAGGTCTTATCCCCAGTTAATGTTTACTTGCCATGCACTCTTACTCCACTGATTATACAGATGTGAAGTTCAATTAACTTGCGTAGTGCCAGGGTTACGAGGCTAATCCCGAAATGTGGAGTAGATATTACCGCACGATAAACGATTCAGACATGTTCAGCTCTCAACAATGGACAGACAGCAGTCAATTACCAAAAAAAAAAAAAAAACTCTGGCTGTCTAAATGACACTGATTACCGATTCTCCACACTGCAGGCTGCTGATCGGAAATGCATACGGGCCAAATGAAATGGTGTTGTGGGGAATTTTGTTAATTACAATATCTGGAAAGGCCAACAAGGCATCAATGCATGTGACGAAGAAAGAGCCAGGCCTACTGGCACTAACAACTTGGCATCACACATTGCAAAACAAAAACAGAAAAATAAAGGACGAAATTTCATGTCATAAAGTGCTAGTAAATCTGAATATAGTGTATAAACAGTAATGTATAGTTCACCAATTGCATGTATACTGTAAAAGTATATATAACTGACAATTTTGCCTCTTGAAATTGCTACAGAAAAAAAAGGAACCGTTGACGATCTTGCTAAAGGAAGCAATTGCCAACATTGGGATTTGAACTCATGACCTTCTGATACTTTAAAATTGAGCCTCTATTTCCCTCAACCAGCATACTCCAATCCAAACACTACCAGTGTTGAACTGATGTTCAGGAAAAAGACAAATGTAAATTAATTATTAAAATTTTTATTAACAAATACATTTACACCCAAGAGAGGCTGTGTTTTCTGATACTAATCCCCCAAATGGCACTGAAATAATCAGTTCATTTTCCAAAAAAATATATAAAATAAATCATATTGTATATTATCTATGTCTATGATTGGACTCTCAACAAAAGGACAGGATGTACAGTAATGCATATAAAATGTTTTTTTTTGAGTGAAAAAAGCAAATCATGTCTCCCCATGACAAACCAAGTAGACATGATTTATTGAGGTGATCTCATGGTGTGAACTCTACAATACCGGGCACGTTGCACACACATACCAAATAGTGTCTTATTTTAAAATCGGTCTATACTGTAGTCTACTGTATAAAACATGAGCTCAACGGCAGGAGAAAATGAGAATAGTGACATCTCTTCCTCCCAGAGGTCTTATTCATCCTATGATATACTTCACAAGACTTGTGCACATGTGGTTTGAGTGACAAAATGCTATTCAAGAATGTGCTAATGAATGTAGCAGAAAGAAAGCCTATTGCTCCCTTTTTAGATAGAAGTCGACATGTCTAAGATCATAGTAGCCTTTAGGCTTACTTGCTTAAAATAAAAAAAAGCCAAGTATCGTGTTCTTTCAGCATTCGCAGTACATGAGCATCTTTAATCATTCTTTTATGTGCAGTTCTGGCCAAACTCCAGAAATGGAAATGAACTATAGAAAGAGCTAATGAAGGAGAAAGCAAATGGTGATCACAAACCTCCACTTTGTCTTCTGGTGTTGTATCAGAATGCAGCACTAATGCTGCTGTACACGATGGTTTCCTCACTTCCAGTTTCCTTTCTAATAGGAAGTAAGCAGATGTTATTGACTGACGATGACTTCTCTCCTTCATGGCTTATTTTAATTTCAGTTCTCATCAGTCTTAGGCATTCACTGTGCAATCAACAAAAGAGCTTTCATGTTAAACCATACTTGGATGACAATGACAATATAATTTAAATTGGTGTTAACTAGGCTAATTAAACTTCTTTAATCATGCAGTTGGTAGACCAATCAAATCAGCATTTATAAGCAATCCAGACAAGTGCAGAACGAAACTAGTGCACTATAGTCGGACCCATGTGTTTGTGTATATACTTTAGAAAATCGGAGAAATTCACATTGCATAATCTCGGTATTAATGGTCTATGAAGCATGATGGGAATAAATGAATATGCTAATTTATACTCATATTATATATATATATATATATATATATATATATATATATATATATATATATATATATATATATGTGTGTGTGTGTGTGTGTGTGTGTGTGTGTGTGTGTGTGTATGTATAGCGTGTGTATGTATATTTAGCCTAAAAGATGTGCAAAATCAAATATGCGCGTATATAAAAAAAATAAATAATAAAAAATTTATAAATTATATATGTATAGTACCATCTTAAATGTGGATTGCTTAAAAAATGAGTGTTAGCATACTGTATGCATAATAGTCATTTTATGAGTGATTTGCACAATTGCTGCATAGTTATCTTCATTTTCACAAAGCATATTGTGCATAAGGTATCAAAAATATGCTACTTTGCTTGGGAAATGTATAAGATAAGTTCAAAACAGTGCACAATGCCAAACTACTTTTTAATCCACATCATTTTCTCAGTTTTTAAACAATTTCCTAAGTATTCAGTCCCTACACTATTATTGTTTAAAAATGTTTTGGATTGTGTGTTTGTGCTCTATATACCACTTAAAAAGCCAACATCCAACATTGACGGATATCTGAGCGTTGTAGTGTCCATGTTATTTTGCAGTCGGGATGTGAGGGTGCGTGTCAGCTTGTCAGGGTCAGTCTGTGACACTTCAGGTAAAGCCACTGCTGTACATCTTATTTTATTTATCAAAGGATTCTCCCATGGAACAATTCTTCCGCAGTCTAAAACGTAGGGACGTTTCATTACAGCTTGGGGAAAACCTGTCAAATCCACAGACACATGAGAACATATAGATGTCGCTGGCATTTAATCTTACTCTATGGGGTGTGAAGACATTTGAACCTTTATAACCTCGGGTTATTGATGTGATGCCATT
This sequence comes from Kryptopterus vitreolus, assembly GCA_030449085.1. NCBI lineage: Eukaryota > Metazoa > Chordata > Actinopteri > Siluriformes > Siluridae > Kryptopterus > Kryptopterus vitreolus. Next base: position 23,841,987 of record JACRUU010000015.1, read on the forward strand.
CAGCACAGTGGCACTGCTGGAGCTCATTCCACAGCTACTAGGTTTTATTATTGTTCCCTTTTCATTGGCATTTGGTCATTGTTCTGTCTGCAGAGCACGCAGAGGTTGGCTTCAGGAGGCGAAGGGCTTTTTCATGTTTAAATCATTGCATTCAAAAACTCTCGGCTCCACTAAGACCACTTAAGAACCGCCTTTGTTAAGTGTGCTTTGCAAACACTTAAAAAATGGCAATTCCTGTGGCTCAGGAGTTCAGATGATGGCATGGCTTTACATTATATTGTACTGGAGTATAAAACAAACTTTAAGCGAGGAGGGTCTTTTATGTACAATACTGCTATTTGCTATTATAGCATGATGACCGCTATGCAGGACACCAAGCAACACACACTAATATTACACCATACAACTTTCTATTTGATAAATAAATATGCTAATTTATAGCATACCTTTGCAACAAATCTATCAAATCAATATGGCCAGACTATTTGTTTCACATTGCTAATACACCAAGGTCTTTCAGTCTTTAACTGAAATAAAACTTTCAATACACGGGTCCCCACTTGATCATTATATGGACATAAGTTTGTGGATATCTTTTGAACCTCCTATTCCTCACCTATGGAGGTTTTCTGTTATAATATAACCGCTCTTCTGGGACATTGTTCTACTAGCTTTTAGAACGTGGTCATGGAGATTGGTGCTTATTCAGCCATAAGGGGCATTAGTAAATTATTGATGTTAGGGTGAGAAAGGCTTGGCTGGAGTCAACATTCCAATTCATTCACAAAAAAGGTTGAGATAAGATCTCCTTTGAAATCCAATGAAGAGCTCACACTCGAACCTATATAAACCATATCTTTAAAGAGCTCGCTGTGTGAAAGGGACATTGTCATGCTGGAACAGGGTTTAATCTCAAGCGAAGGGAAAATGTAACACTACTGCATCCAGACATTGTGTAGAATTGTGTGCCTTTAACTTTGTAGTAACAATTTTGAGGAAGAACTACACGTGGGCACGGTGGCTTAGTGGTTAGCACATTTGCCTCACACCGGCAGGGTCTGGGTTCGATTCCTGTCTCGGCCATGTGTGCGGAGTTTGCATGTTCTCCCCGTGCCTCAGGGTTTTTTTCTCCGGGTTCTCCGGTTTCCTTCCGGTCCAAAAAAACATGCACTGTAGGTTGATTGGTGTGTATGTGTGTGATTGCCCTGCGATGGGTTGACATTCCATCCAGGGTGTATTCTGTATACATGCAATATAGAAGTAAAACTGTTAAAGATTGTTTAAAGGTTGTTTAAAAATTTATACTGAAAGATGACTCATTCATCTTCCAGTACATATTTTTTTATTTTATTTGATTTATTTATTTATTTATTTTTATTGCATTTTTGCCCCAAAACTCACCTCTGAACTCTAATAGGCATTTGCAGTCTTCCTGAGGTAAAGCTCCAATACGTGTAGGTGTGTGGACGGAATGCTTATTGAATTCTATACCAAGAATTCAGCAACAAATAAACAATTATTTGTAAATTCCTCTGATAGTCTGTCAGCAGTTCAGACAGTTCGATCGGCGGAGCTGAGCTCACCTGGAGCCTTTTTATCTTTCCAGTCGCCAGTCAGAAGGGTCACAGCGGGGGCAGAGAGGGACCGCACAGCCGTGAGCTGTGTGGGCAGAACAGGACTCAGCAGACTTTCCCATGAGCCTCGAGGTCCTAGGAGTAAAGCAGAGAAAAGAGAATCTGATTGTTCCGAGGAAGAAAAAAAAATCTCTCTCTCTCTTTCGCTCTCAAACTCTCATTTTTCGTCTCTTTCTAATGATGTAGAGGCATTTTGCTGACATGGTTCAAGTTCCCTTAGAGAAAACAGTGAATGAAACCATTATGCTATGTTGCAATACACCTCTCCTGAGGTGTACATTGTTCCAGTATGACCCTTTCCCAAACCACAGGGCACAGAGGCCTAATAAATGGGCTGATGAGAAGGAAATTTATGTAAATCATATGCGATGGCCTTCACACTCTTAAAACCTTAAATATAGTTAACACCAGGTGATCAGGAGGTTTTTCTATATATTTATATTCTATATGTCTTTCACTAATATATATATATATATATATATATATATATATATATATATATATATATTTATATATATATATATATATATATATATATATATATATATATTACGCACACAGTCAAACGAGTATGCAATTCTCCAAAGAAAAACTGATATTTTCCGTTGGCTGTGGCATATTTAGAGGATAGAAAAAGGACACATTTCCTTTTTAAAAGGCTTTATTGGCTTTTGCCTCCGTTCTTTTTAGCTTCAGCAACAGAAACCTCTAAAGGGAAGACCTTATTTTAAAAAAACTTGCCTTTTTTTTTTTGAGGTGGGAGTACCGTTTAATGTCAGATGTCAGAGGTGACATGATGGAAAGTGGTAAAGACATGATCTGTAATCTATTATTATAAAGCATTTGAGTCATACAAAAAGACTGGAAGCTCCCCATGAAAGGCGTAAGATGAAAGATCAAGGAACAAGGTCATTTGAAGAGTTGAAAAAAAAAAGATCAAAAGTATATATATATATATATATATATATATCTATATATATATATATATATATTATATATATATATATATATATATTATTATTTTTTTGGCATTTACGGTACATTTATACCGCATATGAACATATGGTAAATGGCATCTATACATATTTTTTATATACATATGAAACATGTGTATCTGATTGTATCTTTCTTTCTCTCTCTCTTTTCTCTCTCTCTCTCTCTCTCTCTCTCTTTCTCATGAATGCATGACAGATTACTACATCAAGGTCTATAGTTGTAGGGCTCCTCCCCAAGGATGCATTCAATTTTCCTGCTTATGTAGTGCTTATGTGCAGCCTAAATATTAATGATGCTTGTGATGTCCTTCATTACCATTAACACCAACCATCTTTTCATACATTCTTGTATCTTTGGGCCGTCCAGACACTTCGTATGAATCAGTAGCTTGTACACGAACTTGTCAATGCTATTTATTTGTGTTGAAACAAGCATTGTTTTTGATTTGCCTCAACATGGGTGTGCTGTATGGCTTTAACCATTTTACAGTTTTTTGGATAAACAATGTGTCCGAATCAATGACAGCCACTACAGCAATAACCTATTGCTGTATTGTGTGCCTGGGTTTTTTACTTCCCCATTTTTTTGTGACTCTACATTGATTGTTAAAACGGTATATTCATATTCATTCTGAAAAGCCTACAGCTAATGTCAAACATAATTAACCTCTCCAAATGTGACATGATTATGCCTCTAAATTCAGACGGAGAAAGAGAAAAGGCAAATAATTGGCTAAAATTTGTCCGTTGATTAGAATTAGAACACATTGTGGATAGCATTCATCCCCATTTGAGGTTTAATCCCATAAATACAACTTTCAGCCAATGGCATTTTAAGATTAACATGTGGAGGGTATATAAAGGAGTAATCTTGCTGTATGTTAAATCAGGAGTTTAAAACGAGACATGAATAAAAATGACATTTTCTATTCATGGCATTGACATAACAGTACAAATACATTTTTTAGACCTGATGAAACTTTAAGATGAGTGGGTCTCACCTTTTGTAAATCCTAGAGCCATTTTCAAAGTTAATATTGTTCTGAAACTATCCAAACTAACTGAGATTTATAGATATCATTTGCACCAGTATTCCACCCATCATAGGGTATATTACAAGAAAAGAGCTGTTCATGTTAATAGGTGCTCTTCTATTATTTAATTTTGAATAGTAACAAGTTCATAGGGATTGCATTAAATTCTATAATAAGATTAAAAAATTGTTTAGTTTATTGCAAGTATCTTATGAAAGTAAGCATTGTAAGGCAGATGTGGAGTAAATATATAAATATTTATAGCAGTTATAACATAATAATAATTTTATAATAATAATTCATAATATGGGGCACGGTGGCTTAGTGGTTAGCACGTTCGCCTCACACCGCCAGGGTCTGGGTTCGATTCCCGTCTCGGGTGGAGTCTGCATGTTCTCCCCGTGCCTCAGAGGGTTTTTCTCCGGGTTCTCCGGTTTCCTCCCGGTCCAAAAACATGCACGGTAGGCTGATTGGCACCTTGGAAAATTGTCCTTAGTGTATGAATGTGTGTGTGAATGTGAGCGTGTGTGTGCCCTGCAATGGGTTGGCATTCCATCCAGGGTGTATCCTGCCTTAATGCCCATAGACGCCTGAGATAGACACAGGCTCCACGTGACCCGAGGGAAGATCGGATATAGCGGTAGATGATGAATGAATGAATGAATGAATAATTCATAATAGGAACTTGCTATAGGGTACAATGTGCATGTTTGGATCAAATGGATAAAATGAATGTAGTGTCATGAAGCAAACAGTTCATAGATTTTGGCAAATTGTCAATTTTTTTTCTTTTTCTCTCCGTCACTAACTTATTTCAGAGCTTTTTCTCAGTTATCCCATAAAGGGTGCAGGGTTTCATTTAGTAGTTGCATAAACAGTCCAGGAATGAACAGCTTGTTTCACTATCTCAAAGAAATTCATTAAAGCAGGTGTAGTGGATTTATTATGCAAAGATGTGTTTGCTGCTGTTTTTTTTTCTCCCTCCACTTTCTAACAGAGCCTCGTGTTGCAGAAACACAGCAGGAATCAGTGATGTCTGCCCTTCAGAATTTTAAAACCAATGATCACCTGGTCGTCAGAAGAATTAGATCAGTTTTCAGACCACCCACATGCATACACTGTTTCTGTAATTAGCGTAGATAGGAGAATCAAAATTCTCTGCTTTCAGCATTCCAGTATGAAGCGCGATGTAGATTGATGTTTGTCTCATGAAGGTGAACAGCTTTTTTAATACACAAATATCCTCACTGGTCCAGGAATGTGAGAATGAAGGACGTCAGTGCATAACAGTCAAACGAGTAGGTACTCCAAAGCAAGTGATAGTTTCCCTTGGCTGTGGCATATTTAGAGGATGGAAAAACGACACATTTCCTTTAAACGGCTTTACTGGATGCCTGCATTATTTTGGCTTCAGTAACAGAAACCTCTAAAGGGAAAACCTTATTTAAAAAACTTGGGAGTGCTGTTTAAAGTGGTAAAGATCTGTTATCTATTATAAAGCATTTGAGTCATACAAAACGACTGTAAGAACTTAAATTGAAAGGGAACAATATATAGATATATATCAAAAATGGAAGTGTTAATTATTTGCGTTCATCAATGAACAAAATGCAGTGAATGAAGAAAAGTGAAATGGAAATCAAATCAATATTTGGTGTGAACACACACTCCATGATGTTGAGATCAGGGCTCTGTGGGGGTCGTGCCATCACTTCGAATACTTCTACTGCGTCAAAAGGTAGTAACACCAAATCTTGATTTAATTTCGATTTGTTCACTAACGTTGCATTTTATAAATGGACAAAAATAGACAATCATTATTTATATTTCTGAAAGCATTCTTTGTTTACAGCAGTTTTTCACACCTGTCTAAAACTTTTGCCCAGTATTGTATATATAAGGGGAGGGGGTAGCTTAGTGGTCTAAGGCGCTGGGCTGCTGATCGGAAGATCTTGGTATGGCAAAGCTGCGGCCCTTGGGTCCTTGAGCAAGATCCTTAACCCTCTGTGCTCCAGGGGCGCCATATCATGGCTGACCCTGCGCTCTGACCCCAGCTACCAACAACATGCTGGGATAGAAAGAATGAAGAAAGAATTTCACTCTGCTATAATGTATATGTGACAAATAAAGGCTATTCTATTCTATTCTATTCTATCTCTATATAAATATATACAATGATGAAAAAAAATCTCTACCTCTAATCAACTACAGTGGATATAAAAAGTCTACAAACTCTGTTGGTGTGAAGCCAGGTTTATATGACATAATAAATAATAGCAGAGCTTTCCACCTTTTATAACCTGTAAAACTCAATTGAAAAACAATCTGAAATCTTTACTCAGGAAATATAAATTATAAGATAAAAAATAATGTGTTTGCATTAGTGTTCACACCCTTTTAGAACTAGGGATGTTGCTGTGTTCAGAATTGACTAATCACATTCCATCTCATGTTACATAGTAGTCAGTACACCTGCCATCATTTAAAATACCTCTGATTAACCCCAATTAAAGTCCGGCTGTTCTAGCAGGCTTTTCCTGACATTTTCCTAGTCGCATCTAGCAGCAAAAGTCATGGTCCGAAAAAAGCTTCCATAGCATCAGAGGCATCTCACTGTTAAAAGGTATCAGTCAGGAGAAGGGTACAAGAAATGTCAAAGATGTTAGATATACTATGGTACACCAGAAAGTCAGTCATCATCAAGTGGATAGAATATGGTGCAGCAGTAACATTACCAAGAACAGGGAGTCCCTCCAAAATTGATGAAAAAGACGAGAAGAAAACTGGTCAGAGAGGCTGTCAAGTGGCCTACAGCAACATTAAAGGACCTGCAGGAATTTCTGGCAAGTACTAGTTGTGTGGTACATGTGATGACAATCACCACTATTATTATTCATAAGTCTGTGCTGTGGGGTAGGGTGGCGAGACGGGAACCTTTTCATACGAAGAAAAACACCTGAGCCCAGATCAATTTAGCAAAAAAAAAAAAAAAACATTTGTTGTCATCCAAAAGCGTGTGGGAAAATGTGTTACGGGTCTGATGAAACCAAGGTTAGACTCTTTGGGAACAAAAAAAAAAAAACACTGCATATCATCATAAGAACACCATACCCACAGTGAAGCATGGTGGTGGCAGCAGCATCATGCTTTGGGGATGTTTTTCCTCAGCTGGTACTGTGGCATTAATGAAGGTGGAGGGAATTATGAACAGTGGCAAATGCCAGTCAATATTGGCACAAAACCTTCAATCTTCTGCAAGAAAGCTGAATACGAAAAGGAACGTTATCTTTCAGCATGACAATGACCCTAAGTGTACATCCGAATCAACAAAAGAATACCTTCGCAAGAAAAAGATGAAAGTTTTAGACAGAGCCCAGACCTGAATCCAATTGAAAGTCTGTGGGGTGATCTGAAGAGGGCTGTGAATACAAGATGCCCTCGCAATCTGGCATATTTGGAGTGTTTTTGCAAAGAAGAGCAGACAAATAATGCCAAGTGAAGATAAATAAAAAAATAATCAAAAGGTGCTCTGACAAAGTATTAGTTTAGGGGGCGTGTGCGATAATACAGCCACATTATTATTTTTATTTTTTTATTTTTACTTTCCACAGAAATCAAGGTTCTTTTTGAATTGAGTCATACAAGTTATACGTCACAAGAAAGGTGGAAAATGTCTGAAATTATTTGTGGTATTTTAGTTGTAAACCTGGCATTCTAACAGCAGGAGTGTGTAGACCTATATATATATATATATATATATATATATATATATATATATATATATCTCTATGAGTAATATTAATAGTTTAAGTAAGTAAAATAGTTTACTATCTAATGGTAATTTGGTAGTAGAACGAATGAAGACTAATCCCACTCCCAGCATACACCACCACATTCAAACCCTTTCATATAACATGACGTAAGAATAGAGTTAGAATCATGCAATTGCGAGTCCGTGTGAAATCCCGATTCCCTATAAATACAGATGATGTGACATTTTTATAACGAATACAGCTGATTTTTCTTAAAGGCTTTTCTTTAATTGCAGAGAACTTTTAATGACACCCTGAAACACTGCATCATGCCAGCTCTTTCTTGAACCTGATTACTATGATTATGTCCTAGTTGCCCACTGTGCCCTTCACTGCGACTGCAAGAGACAACCCTACTGTGATTAAACTAAAAAAAGGAATCGTGTTATATTATATTATATATAATTAAGTTGTAGTATGATATGTATGTATATCTATACATCCATCTCTAAACATATCCAGACACAGAACTATATACTCCGGGGTTTACAAAGGTAAAATAGGCCTAAAACTAACAAACAAGTTTTTAATGGTCTTAAAAAAATCATAATAATGGTTGGACAAAAGAAAATGAGCAAGAATTAAACTAATGTAAGGGGCACGGTGGCTTAGTGGTTAGCACGTTCGCCTCACACCGCCAGGGTCCGGGTTCGATTCCCGTCTCTCAGCCATAATGTGTGTGTGGAGTTTGCATGTTCTCCCAATGCATCAGGGTTTTTTTCTCCGGTTTCCCCCCCGGTCCAAAAACATGCACGGTAGGTTGATTGGCACATTGGAAAATTGTCCCTAGTGTATGAATGTGTGTGTGTGAATGTGAGTGTGTGTACCCGGTGATGGGTTCCATCCAGGGTGTATCCTGCCTTAATGCCCATAGACGCCTGAGATAGTCACAGGCTCCCCGTGACCCGAGGGAAGATCGGATAAAGAGGTAGAAAATGAATGAATGAATGAATGAAACTGTACAACTGTTTGCTTGTGTGTTTTTATCTGCAGCGAACTTGATTTTATATTCCGACCTTTTTAACTTTCAATAATAGCACATATTGGATTGACTTTGCCAACCCTTAAATTCAAACACATGCTCTCTGTCTCTTGAAATTGTCAAGTACTAATATATATATATATATATATATATATATATATATATATATATATATATGATGTCTGCTTAATAAACAGAGCTTTAAAGATCTGCCTTCAAATAAACAATCTAATGCTTTTTATTACCAAAATATTTACCTCCAGACTAGAACTGATTAAAATGCATCATTCATAGCAATAATTTGCATCACCACACACTGCCTCATTTAAGACTTGAGCTTGATATTTTAGGTCTTTTATTTTTACGTACTTGGCCAGTCGATAAAACCTGTGTTGTTCTAGGCCTTTACCAGCATGACAAAAACACTGACCTTTTAGTTCAGAGCCTTTCTTTTTCCTAAAAAGAAAAGCCTCTGATATATAGCATGGCTTCTACACAGAATCTTTAATCTTTAAAGAGACCAAAAGAATTGATATAAGGGTGCTGTGTGGAAGATTGAGAAAAGGAAAACAACAGAAATTGTTTGTTTTTGAACTCAACCCTTTTGTTCGAGTGAAGAGAAATTATCAAATTAAAGCGTAACGAAAACCTTTGTGTGCAATTTTTCCGTGGTAACAGTTTCGGGAAGAACCGCATAAAAAAAAAAGATCCATTATAAAAATTAGAATTCGTTCCTTTTTTTTTGGTGAAGGAGAAGAAGAATAAACAGCGAGTGATAAAGAAACAGCCTGTGGCAAAGCTTGCTATTAAAAGGCAATCTATTAAGAGATGTGTTCTCTGGTGAGAATTCAATCTAAATCAATTAAGGCTCAGTAGGACAAGCTGTCCTCTCACTCATTATCTACCACTAAGCTCCATGTACCATTAACTGGTGCTATTTATCTGCGTTACATACAGTAATCAAGTGTATTTCCCTGCCTTTGATCAGCAGGAGCAGAAGACTTTGCCTATAACATATCGAATTGTGAACATTAGAGAATTATCTAGTAGCTGAAGAAATTAAAGTGGTTCTTTTTTTCACTATTATTATTATTATTATTATTATTATTATTATTATTATTATTATTATTATTAAGGGTAAAGGTGTCTTCTGTTCATATCTATGGCAAGTTTTCCTCATTATACTTGTATAAACAGGCAAACATTCATTTATGTATGCGGTAAAGACTTTATGCTTTTCAGTATTGAGAATGATCCATAGTCTCTCACAGGAGCACTGAGTGTGAGGTGGAAATACAGTATATCTTTGCAGGTATGGTAACACTGGCATATCTGGAGCTTTAACGCAAGAATGCTTTACTCATAAATAAAAATCCCAAACTGCAACTTTCCTTGTTGATGAGGTATTTTGTAGCTTTTGTATGTATGTAAATGTAAAAGTTCTTGGGATGAGATCTTGGGCCTTTCATACCCGATACTTTCAAAAACAGAAAGAAATGACCCAGTTGAGTCCTAAGACGCATCAATCAATCAATCATGACATTATGAAAGGAGATGTGCTGTGCATGGTTGGGAAAGGAAAATCGATGCCAATTCAGGAATCGGATACTTAACATCCAATACTTGTTCATTTTAATAAAATAAAAAATTTGATTCCTCTTATCAATTCCACCATGCATGTATTTTTTTCACCTGGCAACCTGCCAGGACCTTATGTGGTAATCTCAACATCAAGTCCTGTTAGGATCTCGAGGCAGGAACTTTTTGTTTCGGGATGCGCACTTCCGATCGCAGCCTTGACCTCTGAGTGTTCATGAATATATATATATGATATATATATATATATATATATATATATATATATATATATATATATATATATATATATATATATATTTGCATATATTCTTTGCACTGGGTTGTTGTTGTTTTTTTGTATTTTATTATATTTGTGTTAGTTGTTTGTTATGCACTGTCTTGTGTTGTGAACGCAGTCTTGTTCTGTCTTTGCGCTGTTTGCACCAGGTTGCACACGATGCACTTTATGTAGCTAGGACAAACTTAGTCTCGTCCTCAGCATTGTGTTGTTGTGTTTGTGTTATATGTTGTTTTGTGTAAGCACCGGGGTCCTGGAGAAACGTTGTCTCATTTCACTGTGTACTGCGTCAGCTATATGTGGTTGAAATGACAATAAAAACCTCTTGATATATACAAACCGGATTCCAAAAAAGTTGGGACACTATACAAATCGTGAATAAAAACTAAATGCAATGATGTGTAGGTGCCAACTTCTAATATTTTATTCAGAATAGAACATAACACACGAAACAAAAGTTTAAACTGAGAAAATGTACCATTTTAAGGGAAAAATATGTTGATTCAGAATTTCATGGTGTCAACAAATCCCAAAAAAGTTGGGACAAGGACATTTTCACCACTGTGTGGCATCTCCCCTTCTTTTTACAACACTCAACAGACGTCTGGGGACAGAGGAGACCAGTTTCTCCAGTTTAGAAATAGGAATGCTCTCCCATTCTTGTCTAATACAGGCCTCTAACTGTTCAATCGTCTTGGGCCTTCTTTGTCGCACCTTCCTCTTTATGATGCGCCAAATGTTCTCTATAGGTGAAAGATCTGGACTGCAGACTGGCCATTTCAGTACCCGGATCCTTCTCCTACGCAGCCATGATGCTGTGATTGATGCAGAATGTGGTCTGGCATTATCTTGTTGGAAAATGCAGGGTCTTCCCTGAAAAAGATGACGTCTGGATGGGAGCATATGTTGTTCTAGAACCTGAATATATTTTTCTGCATTGATGGTGCCTTTCCAGACATGCAAGCTGCCCATGCCACACGCACTCATGCAACCCCATACCATCAGAGATGCAGGCTTCTGAACCGAGCGTTGATAACAACTTGGGTTGTCCTTGTCCTCTTTGGTCCAGATGACACGGCGTCCCAGATTTCCAAAAAGAACTTCGAATCGTGACTCGTCTGACCACAGAACAGTCTTCCATTTCGCCACACTCCATTTTAAATGATCCCTGGCCCAGTGTAAACGCCTGAGCTTGTGGATCTTGCTTAGAAATGGCTTCTTCTTTGCACTGTAGAGTTTCAGCTGGCAACGGCGGATGGCACGGTGGATTGTGTTCACTGACAATGGTTTCTGGAAGTATTCCTGAGCCCATTCTGTGATTTCCTTTACAGTAGCATTCCTGTTTGTGGTGCAGTGTCGTTTAAGGGCCCGGAGATCACGGGCATCCAGTATGGTTTTACGGCCTTGACCCTTTCTCACAGAGATTGTTCCAGATTCTCTGAATCTTTGGATGATGTTATGCACAGTTGATGATGATAGATGCAAAGTCTTTGCAATTTTTCGCTGGGTAACACCTTTCTGATATTGCTCCACTATCTTTCTCTTTCTATCTTTCTGCGCAACATTGTGGGAATTGGTGATCCTCTACCCATCTTGGCTTCTGAGAGACACTGCCACTCTGAGAAGCTCTTTTTATACCCAATCATGTTGCCAATTGACCTAATTTGTGTTAATTGGTCTTCCAGCTCCTCGTTATGCTTAAATTTACTTTTTCCAGCCTCTTACTGCTACTTGTCCCAACTTTTTTTGGAATTTGTTGACACCATGAAATTCTGAATCAACATATTTTTCCCTTAAAATGGTACATTTTCTCAGTTTAAACTTTTGTTTTCGTGTGTTATGTTCTATTCTGAATAAAATATTAGAAGTTGGCACCTACACATCATTGCATTCAGTTTTTATTCACGATTTGTATAGTGTCCCAACTTTTTTGGAATCCGGTTTGTATATATATATATATATATATATATATATATATATATATATATATATATATATATATATATATATATATTCTATATATATATATCATACATACACACATTTCCTCCTTCCGCCTTCTAGTTTCCTCGGATTAGCACCTTTTCGTACCTATTAAAGCTCTTTTTCACACATTGCATGTCGCCTGGTATCCATTATTTACCTAACAGGACCATGAGATGCACTCAAAAGTGAGGCTACAATTTGTAAAAACACAAGACAATGCTAAGCGTAATTATTGTAATAAACTAATATATTGCAAACAAGGTGTCACAACCAACATGAGTAAGCATCTGCGGTCGGTTCACAGTTTGGAATCGATAGGAATCAGAATCGATCAGTGGAATGCATCATTCATTCATCTACTGTGCATGTTTATGGATCGGGAGGAAACCAGAGAACATCCTGAGGCACGGGGAGAACATGCAAACTTAACACACACATGACAGAGACGGGTTTTTTTCTCCGGGTTCTCCGGTTTCCCCCCGGTCCAAAAGCATGCACGGTAGGTTGATTGGCACCTTGGAAAATTGCCCTTTGTATGACTCAGTATCCATGAAGTAGCTCTCAAGTTCAAAAAGGTTGGTGACCCCTGCTATAGAATGAAGTGGATCTCTCCCTACATTGTATAGCGATATAGATGCTAATATTTGGCATCCCTTGTTGCTGAAATGAAGTGAGTGAATACTGAGCTCAATATGTCAACTCAAACTGTTAGAAACTATATCTACGAGCCAGGCATTCATTAAAATTGAAGTAAAAACTAAAAAAATAAAGAGTTCCCGCCGTTTAGTTTGGTATTTGTAAGTTAGAAATGAAAGGGTTTCAATATATGTCAATGATTTGATATTTGTCAGTGTCAAACTCTTGCTAAATAGAGCTTAGCTTCGCATTTCATATCACAAGCAAACATCGCCGGCTGCCGTTTATGATCAACTAAAATGGCACAAAGTCATCCAAATGAAGCAAAAGCCTACATGTTAAATGCAACTTTACGACACAAGGGGTGATCAGCGGAAATACTTTTTTACGAGGAAATAAAAAAATAATCCCGGGTGCGAGACATGAAAACACTTATTAAGGCTGTCAGATGATTGTTCTGGCACAACCTTTGTAGATTAATTGTGACTGTGAACGTCTTCTGGAGACTTTTTTTTTCTTTTTCTTTTTGAATCACTACAGCTGCGCATAACCTTTGTCAAGTCAAAAGACAAGATTCGCCGTCATGCTTTTAACCCCTCGTATTCTACTCCTTTGAACATCATTATTAATACATATTTTCCTCTGAATAACATGCATCCTTTGCCTATAAACACTATTTAAAACACGGTTAGGGATACGGTTTATTTCTACTTGTTTTGAACCTGTGACGAGACCGGATCAAGAGTAATGACGTTCTACAGTAGTCGTAGGATTCATAGAAATCGATGTCATTTTCACAATGTTTCTTAAAAATTGAGTGGCTATAACATTCAGTATACTGTTGAATATGCAACGTTAGCTTTAGCTGACAGTGCGCTTTAGACCTCTGGCTCAGATCTAGCTCACCTCTAGCTCTCAAAGCCCAGAAAACGGGAACAAAGAGGGGTAGCAGGGTATGTAGGTCTTCATTGAGATGAATAGATAAATAAATCCAATTTGACAGGACACTTTCATGATGCAATACCCTGCAAGTTTTGCAAATGAAGAGCCTCCTCAGCATGCCTCATAGCAAATAAGACAAGTCAATGTCACATGCATTTTTAATCACTGGGACCAGTCACTGTTTTCCTTAACTGCTTTTTAAAACTAAAATATGAACTCTTTTTTAGGAGTTTCTGTCGCTTCGCAGCAGGCTACAGTTCTGGTGATTTCCTCTTGTTAACTTTACACGCCTTTTTTTAATTCTCACAATGTCATTTCTCAATAATGAGACGCCATAAATCACCTCTCTTTCATCAGCTAGGGTCAGTTTTACTCGGAACGTTCGCCTCAGATCATTTACATCAGTGGTCCTCAAGATTCTGGTTGGGAAACGAAAGTCTGATACACTGATGCAGTGGCCCAAGGGGGCGGGAGGTGGGTTGGCGAGGGGGTGGGTTGGGAAGGGGGGCTGCATAGATTGTGGCGAATCCACTGTGCACTCACATGCAACTTTATTAGCAGCCAAGCAGCAACATAACAGGTGTATAACATCAAAGTCCCTGGTAATATTCACTTTACCCCGTAAATAAATAATTAAAAAAATTCACATGGAAACATCAATAAATGACAAAAACCAGCAGCTACACATTCATTCATTCATCTTCTACCGCTATAGCCGATCTTCCCTTGGGTCACGGGGAGCAGTCTATGGGCTATCTCAGGCGTCTATGGGCATTAAGGCAGGATACACCCTGGAGGGAATGCCAACAAATCGCAGGGCACACACACATACTCACACACATTCACACACTAGGGACAATTTTCCAAGGTGCCAATCAACCTATCGTGCATGTTTTTGGACCGGGAGGAAACCGGAGAACCCGGAGGAAAAACCCCTGAGGCACGGGGAGAACATGCAAACTCAACACACACATGGCCGAGATGAGAATCGAACCCGGACCCTGGTGGCATGAGGCGAACGTGCTAATCACTAAGCCATCGTGCCCCCTGGAATTTTCTATTTTCTAAACATTTTTCTTTCTTTTTTATTATTAAACACCGAGATGAAAAGAGAGACAGTCATTTTTAAAAAATAAAAGATTTTTCAAAATAAAAGATCGTTCAGACTCAGGTAATAAATCAAATGGAAATTGTTAATGATTTATTGTGCTGCCCGCTAACAATCGATCCAAGGGCCGGTACTGGTCCATGGCCCGGGGGTTGTGGACCACAGATTTACATGATCCCCCACATTAGCAAGAATATTAGCATATTTTCTCTTCACATTCTCAGTGATCATGGCATAAATGTAGGATACCAGAGTTGGGTAGCCTCCATTCTCCCTTCATTTCTTTTGGGTCATATCCTCCCTAAGTGCTGCTAATGTGGTTGAGTGGGTTTCGCTTGCTGTGTTGTGCCCTATTTACTGCTAAGCCTTCTATATTAGCTGGATCCGCTAAAAAAACACACACACGCGCGCTGGGTCTAGAGTCAGGTTTCATTCTATTCACCCTTCATTCTCCCTGCCAGATCGTACCTGCCAGCGGCTGATAGGCACTGCAGTAAGCTGGGAAAGCACATATAATATACACAACACAAATCCTTATTGAGACCTGCCTTCCAGTGACGTTAATTTGAGTTCAGATTCCGACTCTTCAGCTCGTCTGTAGCACCACAGGTATCTTCAAGCTTTGTCTTTTCCGACTGTGGAAGCATCAGGATGTTGTCGAATTTGGACATATAGCTGCCGCGCACGAAGCGTGCTCATCTTCCTTAGTCAAATTCCAGAACCTGGCTTTGCTGTGAACTCCGTGTAGTGACAGATAGGATATTAGATCTCATGAACTTAGCAGGTAAGATACTTTCAGGAATAGGTTAAAAGTGCAGGATTTAGCTTGCTGGCTTTTTTTATTGGACCAAAGATATATGGGAACGTGATAGTCATCATACGTGGACAAGTCGGGGCATAGAGGTGTAGTGCTATCTCTTTCACAGTGTGGAAGTGGAAAACACACACTCATGCAAAACTGAGAATGGTAAGAAGCATTAACATTCTCGTACTTGTCCTATTCTGATAAAATGCAAGTTTCCAATATCCTGCCTTTAAACACTTACGGAAGACCTTCCGACTAAGTCATTTTGCCCCTCCAAAATTCTATCCACCTAGTTTTTAACATGATATTATTCTTTGTCCTTGACCTAGTTATACTAGCATGATAATGCTTCTGAAAGAGTTAGAATAGCCCTTTCATAAGTCTCTCACTGCCAGCTCATTCCTGCCACTGATGACTGGCATTCCAATAAGCTAAGGAAAAAAACAAAACAACAGCCACACAGAACCCAGATTCGGTTTTAGAGTTGCCATCCAAGTCCAGTTGAATTTTCCACCCTTCAGCCTGCGTCTCGCATCACAAGTGTTTTCAAGACATATACCTACAGCCCTGTCTCCCTTTCCAGAGGAGGCATCGGGATATTGCCGAAATTTAACAATTCACTCCTATGCACACCAGCCAGCCTATTTAAAAAGCAGGCTATTTGAGGCGTCCACCTTTCTCTCATGTTATTGCACCTGGACTCACTGGGCACTCTACGGACTGACAGATACAATATTAGATCCTTTTAACTAAAGAGCCAACACACTTTCTGGAATGCTGGGGGGAGATGTAGCAGTACACCAAATATCATAGGCAAATACATGGCTTCGTGAGAGGAGAATATGCCTTAGAGATATAGCTTTCATGGTATATGGGAGAGACACTATAATAGAGAAGAATAGCCTTTATTTGCCATATATACATTACAGCACAGTGAATTTTTTTTCTTTGTATATCCCAGCTCGTTTGGAAGCTGGGGTCAGCCATAATTCAGCGCCCCTGGAGCAGAGAGGGTTAAGAGCCTTGCTCAAGGACCCAAGGGTAGCACCTTAAACTATTGAGCTACACCCCTCCCTGAGAGATAGTCACCAGTGCACAATGACCAGTGTATTAGGTTAGAATTAGGGTGTTAGGGAGGTGGTAGCTCTGTGGTTAGGGTATTGGCCTCGACAGAGAGATTGTAGGTTCCAATCCCATCACCTCCAAGCTGCCAATAGTGGGCTCTTGAGCAAGACACTTAACCCTCAATTGCTCCATTGTAAGTCGACTGGATAAGGGCGTCTGCCAAATGCCGTAAACGTGGAATGGTCGAAAGCAGTGGAGGACTGCCAAGGCAAGTCTGCTGGACTAAAGTCAGAATCACGGACATATATTTTAATTAGGACTGTCCAAATGAACATGTTAATTCATTGTAAAATTCGTCAACGTGCTATTAGCTTAATCGTATTCTAGCACGATCATTTGTTTTGACTACAAGGTCCTCCTGTAACTTTGGATAAAAGCATCTGGCAAATGTTGCTTCTGAAAATGGAAAAATACCCCTCCCAACATGTTGAGTATCAGTTGTTAAGCTGATTCACAGTGTTATAAACATAGTTTAGAGAGTCTCGAAATCAGCCCATCAAAATAAAATGCTAGCAGAAGTATTACTGATGGCTTCAAGTGTTTTCTGCATTATGACCATGGATGCAGTCTGACACCCACTTTGTAACTTCAGACTCTAGTTATTGCTCACAGTAAAAAAAAAAACAAAAAAAAACTAAATAAATCTAAAAGCCCATATAAGTGAAGGGAGAAATCGCTTATTTATTTGTTTAGTTCCTTATTTATTTATATGTAAATGTAATGTTTTCATAAATTATGCAACCCGGGGTTGAAAGTACGTCATTTCTTAACACGTATACAGTTGGAATATTATGCATTTTATGTCAAATTATATAGTCTGTAATTTTAGCCCATGCCTTTGTAATATATGTGCATTGTATATTAAAATTCTCTTTCTCTCTCTCTCTCTCTCTCTCTCTCTCTCTCTCTCTCTCTCTCTCTCTCTCTCTCTCTCTCTCTCTCTCTCTCTCTCTCTCTCTCTCTCTCTCTCTCTCTCTCTCAGTATGCTGAGATGTATGTAATACCTAAGCAAAGTTAAACATCATGTTTAAAGCTTTGTCTCTTTTTTATATTGAATGGACTTGAGCACACCTTTCGTAAGAGCAACGTGAAGAACATTTCTTCCGGGAGGGCTAAGAAGAAAAGAGTGATGGGTAGGTATGGATGGTATGAAGAATAAAGGATCAGGCAGACGAAATAGAGAAGGAAACGAATGAGGGTGTTTAAAGAATCACCCGAACCATACACTCCACTACCGGGCCTTTGTGTTCCGTTCACTCAGATGAATCACCTCGGTGAATCGAGCCTCATCCATTCTCCTCCTCTGTTAGTCTGCATATTTCACCATCCATGCCTTAGTCAGAGCACATCAATGCCCTTTGTATAGATTTCCGTTCCATTTTCCCAAACCTTAATGTCCCGGTGCTTGCTGAAACGATGATCAAATATTAGCTTTTGGCATTCGGTTTCAGAGATTCAGACAAAATCGTGTTGTTTACACAGCCATACTGCATTCTCTCCTCTAGTTTGTTTTTAGAAGAAATGTGTTAAAGGCCTCACACCTCCGCCTTCAGTCGAGTCATTTAGCTTTAAAAATGTCTAATTAACATTCAACGAGTGTAGACTTTTTTACTAATTACACCATAAGTGTGGCCTCCAGGGGCAAACAAACAATGAATCGATGGAAATTTAACACTGATATAACATGGAGAAAGGTGTGTGTGTGTGTGTGTGTGTGTGTGTGAGGTGAATGCATTTTTACATACAATGATTGCATGTGTGTGTATATATCGTGTAATTGCCTATATATATATATATATATATATATATATATATATATATATATATATATATATATATATATATATATATATATATATATTGTATGTGTGTGTGTATATATTCATTCATTCATCTTATCTTCTACCGCTGTATACGATCTTCCCTTGGGTCATGGGGAGCCTGTGCCTATCTCAGGTGTCTATGGGCATTAAGGCAGGATACACCCTGGATGGAATGCCAACCCATCGCAGGGCACACACACTCACATTCACACACACATTCATACACTAGGGACAATTTTCCAAGGTGACCAATCAACCTACCGTGCATGTTTTTTTTTGGACCGGGAGGAAACCGGAGAACCCGGAAGAAAAACCCCCTGAGGCACGGGGAGAACATGCAAACTCCACACACACACGTGCCGAGACGAGAATCGAACCCGGACCCTGTCGGTCTGAGGCGGACATGCTAACCACTAAGCAATGATATTTTTGTATAATGCATGGTTTCTTTTTTCAGCTTTCCTTACAACAGAAATGTTGTGATTAAAAGATCAAATATTAGGATTAGTGTGAATAATGCAGAATGTGTTAGAAATAAATGAGTGCATGTTTTCTCAGTATTTTATAAATAATCCCGACGCTGATGGTGCAAAATTCTCATGCAAAGTTAACATTAGAGTAGGAAATAGCTTACTATTGAGCCTACGTGCCCTGGGGTGTCAAAGTTATATAGAGCCATAAGAGCATATAAAAAACTCTACATTCCAACCGAGCCATTAATTAAAGTTAATTTGCAGTACATAAGAGGAGATTTTTTTTGTCTCTCAGTTACTGTACATTTGTAAGCGGTCATTAGACGTATATGGTTGTAATGAAAGGCAATCAAGTGACTTGATATCGCTTCAATTTTTTATAAGTAACATATGATCTCAGGCATCTATGGGCATTAAGGCAGGATACACCCTGGATGGAATGCCAAACCATCGCAGGGCACACACACACACACTCACATTCACACATACACTAGGGACAATTTTTCCAAGATGCCAATCAACCTACCGTGCATGTTTTTTTGGACCGGGGGGAAACCGGAAAAAAACCCGGAGAAAAAACACCCTGAGGCACGGGGAGAACATGCAAGCTACACACACATACGCTTGCATGTTCTCATTAATTTAACTACATTTATTTACTCACAAAATCATTAGTTGTGAGGTTTTTCGTTAAAAGAGTTTTAGTGTGAAATCGCTTTTTTAGAAATATTTTTTTCACTCTTTCATTACATTGTATTATATTATATTATACAACTTTAACTTTTCTTTTTGCTCATTGTGTTCATCAAAAAGCTTTTCTGAGATACAGGACAATTGACCTCCAGAAAGAAAAAAAAAAAAAAAAAAAGACAGTTGCAATATACCATCTTTTTTTCAGACATATAATAGAACATAATGTGTTTTTTCCATTGGACAGATCAAAGCTCACTCAAATGTGACACTGGAGCTGCTGTAATTATGGGACTAATTACTTTACCGTCAATGTGAATCCATTTCAATGGCATAGGTATTCATGTGTAAGAAGAGTGGAAAGGGAAAAAAAATGCTTTAAAGCTATAGAGGTAACAAGGCTAACAGCATATTTCATCCAAAAAATGCATTTATTTATTTGTGTTTTTTGTGAGAATTTTTTTGCCGCAAATCATATATATATATATATATATATATATATATATATATATATATATATATATATATATATATATATATATATATATATATATATATATATATAGATTTGCGGCAAAAATATATATATTTTATTAGTGTCATTATTAATAAGAAGGCATAGTTCACCTCACACCTCCAGGGTTGGGGGTTTGAATCTTGCCTCTGCCATGTATTTGTGGAGTTTGCATGTTTTCCCCCAAGATGCCTTGTTTTGCCCCAATGTTTTGCCCCAAGATGCCTGAGATAGGCACAGGTTCTCCGTGACCCGAGAGAAGATCAGATAAAAGCGGTAGAAGATGAATGAATGAATGAATGAATGAACGATTATTAATATGTACATTCATTCATTTATCTTCTACTGCTATATCCGTTCTCTCGGGTCACGGGGAGCCTGTGTCTATCTCAGGCGTCTATGGGCATTAAGGCAGGATACACCCTGGATGGAATACCAACCCATCGCAGGACACACACACACTCACATTCACACACACATTCATACACTAGGGACAATTTTCCAAAGTGCCAATCAACCTACCATGCATGTTCTTGGACCGGGAGGAAACCGTAGAACACGGAGAAAAAAACCCTGAGGCACAGGATGCCAGAACTAACTTTTTGCCTTTCATTGCCTAGATCAGTATTTTCCCCGCTCCCATTTCCTGTCATTTATGATTCTGCCTTTTTCATTTGTCTGCCTCTGATATTAATGAAACATATTTAACCTACTCTGTGATTGCATTTTAAAGTATTCTTTTTTCCCCAATTTTAATTACAGCACTATAGCTCAAACCATGATTACTCGGCAGTCTAACAGATTACCTTCAAATGAAAGCCCTTTAAAATCAATGCACCGTCATTTGCCTGCGTTGCCAGCCTTTCCGGCCTTTCAGTATGACTATATGCAAGTTTATTGCATGATGAAAATTCAGTCTATAGAGCTCGACAGACATGGTGTAGGTGTTGGAGATTTATTTTGAAGTTGGTTTCTAATGGCAATGTTCATATTGTTATTGAGGTCTGAGTGGAATTAAAGTCTGATATTTTCTGACTGGAAATGATCACCTGAGAGTTAAAAAAGATTTAGCATGGTCATGTATTGGTAAACTGTCTATAAAATAGCTATAAAAAAAACACTGACCAGGTACTCTGTACATGCTGTTCACCAGACAATGAACAGAGGTCTTGAAAGTCAGTCCAAAAGACAAGAATGGCTCATTGAATTTCTTCTGCAGTTCTTACTTCAGGAGGAGCTTTTTTTTTTTTTTACTTTGTCCAAATGAGTACAAATTCTACATCCTGTCTTTCATTCCACTCATCCACTCCAAGGACAAAGAAAGGCTCGGAGGTCAGAGTGACACAAAATGGATTTGAATGGGGGTGCTGGTTGGTTCATGGGATGGAAGATAAAAGAAGAGGAACAGTGTAGAAGTACTAAAATGGGGCTCTGTGAAGAAGGCGTGAGAGCATGGTAATGACATCTCACTATGAGCAGTTAGGACGTTGAAAGATGTACAGCAAAGACAAAAAGATTGCGTGAGATCCTGTGAGCACTGGCACAACCAAAGCAAGAGGTTTTCCAGGTCAAAATCGAATACGATTTGCGGAAGCCTTCTGGTGGGATATGCATGGGAAGATCTGTTTATACTGTATCTCAGAGAAGGGTGTACACCCCCCACATCTTTTCACGTGACAACACTGAAGACATGACACTTTGCTACAAATATAAAGTGTACAGCTTGAATAACAGTGTACATTTGTTGTCCACTCAAAATATCTTAACACACAGCCGTTCCTGTCTAAACCGCTAGCCACAAAAGTGAGTATATCCCTAAGTGTCAATATTTTGTGTGGCCACTATTATTTTCCAGCACTTCCTTTGTTTTCCAGCAGCCATATCACCCTGTAGCACAATGGTTGCCCATTGAAGCTAAGCAGGGTTGAGCCTGGTTAGTACCTGGATGGGAGACCACCTGGGAGTCTTACGGATAGGTTGCTGGTGGAAGAGGTGTTAGTGTGGACGGCAGGAAATGCTTACCCTGTGCTCTATGTGGGTCCTAACATACAACAAAACAAAAAAGAAAAGTACTGTCTTTTGGATGAATTTGGCTTTCTCTGGTCAATAAATATCCTTTGGATTAAAAAGTCTTGCAAAAAGGAGTAGAGGCGTGTCCTTGGCCTCCAGGCCAAATTCGCCAATTGGCCTCTGACCATCATGGCCTCCTAACCATCCCCCTATCTACTGAGTGGCTTCATCATTCTGTCTCCTCTATACCAGTAAACTGGTGTGTGGTGAGCGTTCAGGCGCAATGTGGCTGCTGTCGCATCATCCAGTTGGATGCTACACACTGGTGGTGGATGAGAAGATCTCGTCTCACAATGTAAAGTACTTTTAGTGTCCGGAAGAATGCAATATGAATGTAATTCATTATTATTAATTACTGTCTTAACCCTCTTGGGAATGGAGTACACCAAAGCATTACAGGTTTCCCACTTATTCTCAATAGGGTTTAGGTCTGGAGACATGCTTGGCCAGTCCATCACCTTTACACTCAGATTTTTTGGCAAATTGTTAGCATATTGGAATACTGCCCTGTGTCCCAGTTCTCAAAGGAGGGGATCATTCTCTGCTTCAATATGCCATAGTGCATGCTGGCATTAATGGCTCCCTCAATGAACTCTAGCTGCCCAGTACCGCCAACACTCATACAGCCCCAGATCATGACACTACCACCACCATGCTTGACTGCAGGCAAAACACACTTTGTCATTATACTCCACCATAAACGCTTTACACCACCAGAACCAAGACCTCATCAGACCACAGGACATGGTTCCAGTATTCCATGTCCTTAGTCTGCTGGTGTTCAGTAAACAGTTTGAGGGCTTTCTTGTGCATCATCTTTAGACGAGGCTTCCTTCTGAGACAACAGACATGCAGACCCATTTGATGCAGCATGCGGTGTGATGCAGTCTTAGCACTCACAGGCTGACCCCTGACCCCTTCATCCTCTGCAACAATGCTGGCAGCACTCATGCATCGACTTCCCCAAACACAATATCTGGATATGACACTGAGCATGTGCACTCAATTTCTTTGGTCGACCATGGAGAAGACCATGAGCGGAGCCTGTCCTGTAAACCCGTCGCATGTTCTTGGCCTCCGTTCTGAAACCCAGATTCAATGTCTTATAGCCTTTGCCATCTTTATGTAGCGCAACGAATTCAGATCCTCAGTGAGTTCTTTACCATAAGGTGCCATGTTGAACTTCCAGTGACCAGTATGAGAGTGAGAGCGATAACACCGAATATTACACACCTGCTCCCCATTCACAATGGAAACCTTGTATCACTGACGAGTCACATGACACAGGGGACTGAAAATGGTTCATTGGGCCAGGAGTTGGACATTTTTCACATAGGGCTGTCCTCAGTTTTTACACATGAACAGTTGTGTGTTGCGTTGTTTTCGAGGGGACTTTACATTGCAGCAATGTGCCATTTCTTTAGTGTTGTCACATGAAAACATATAATAAATAAAAAAGTGATGGGTGCACTCACTTCTATGAGATACTGTACTTAGAACGACAAGGACGTTTTGTGGCATATATATAGGTACAGCTAGTGTGAGAAGAAAGGAATTGAGAGAGTGAAAGAGTCAGAGGGAGAAAGAGAGAAAGGAGTCATTGTGTGAGCGTGTGAGTTTACTAGAAGGGAACTCATTAAAAAATGAAGACTGTGGCATGCTGGGCTGCCTTAGCACGCAAGCGCATGTTGTTCTTACGGATAGATAATCAAGGGACATGGTTTTTAACAACCAGTGGAAAATGACTGTCCTGTACAGTACTTTGACAAGCCACATGTCTTATAGCATGTCAGTGATATGATCTGTTTTACCTTTAAACCTGCACTGTGGTTTCTCACTAATAAGCAGCTTTTGCACCTTTCCAACTCCTTGTCGAACCCAAATCAGTAAAAAGCGGCTCCATTTTGTTTTGCACTAATTGCTCGTGCAGGTGCTGCTTTCGTAACGCGCGATTTTCCTCGGTCACGCGAGTGCACGCTGAGCTCGTTCGATGTCCCCGTTTCCAGACCAAACAGAGGCAAAGTCACATGACAGGCGGTCTGGGCACATCAAAGATTGTATGTATGTATTGTATGTGTGTATTGTATGTGTGTATTGTGTGTATGTATTGTGTGTATGTATTGCACACGTCTCTATATTGAGCAAAACAGCAGACTGCATTCCGTGGAGTATAAACAGGGCAGTAAATCTTAGATTTTGTAACGTGCCCTCTCAAAGAGTTACTATGGGGAAAGGGCGGGGCTTAATGACATTCTTTTACTCGTGGTCAGAAAAATCACAGCGGAATACATAGAGGATGGGCATATTCGGTTAGCAATGCATTAACTACGCCATAAATCACTGTGTTTTCACACAGCCCCCCCCCCCCCCACACCAAGTGTACTCGGAATAGGTTCTCACAGCCCTGAGCTGAATAAAATCCTGGCTGAATATTAATGAACAAATGAATCAATAAAATCGTTTTCGAACGCCTCCATTTCCTTCTTTTTTTTTCATTCCTTCACTTAAGAAGACGTCTTTCTGAAACACTTTTTTCCTCACAACTTCCTGTCACGTGCGACCACAAATTAACTCATGCATCGGATTTATGGGATGCAGAAGGAATCTCGGAGACCAATTATTTTGCCTTCTTTATTTGCTTCCGTGAGCTGTCTAAACCGGCTAAACTATGCATCGTTAAAAGTGCCATGGAATTGACATCTATAACCAAGACTGTACTTTTCAGAAGCCGAGGAAATGCGTGTTTTATCGCTTATTTCGTTGCTTCTTAGCATGTGCTATATATATTTTATTTTTTATTTTTTTGCAAAGGATCAAGAGGTTGGAAAGCGGGTCAGGGTTTATTTCCATTTCAATAGAGCCTTAAAGACGAGCTTAATAAAAGTAGAAGAATGCAAAATAGCTGCATCGCTGATGCGCCATTGTGCTGCCACAACAGTGAAAACCATTCTGATATTTCTGCAGGGAAAGGAAGAAAAAAAAAAAAGAAAGGAAGAAAAAAAAACAGTTTTATGCTTTCCCATTGTATAAATTGGGGTTCTTTGTCCTTATCTCCACTGAACAACCTACAATCAGCTCGAAGCTCTTAGCAATTCGCTCATGACAGAACAACCTACGGACGCTTATAATTCAATGTCACGATGTCTTCGCTCAAGTGTAAAGTAGAGAACTGTTCCCATAATTCATACCTGTCTCCTCAGACACTTTTCTCTCTCCGTTCTTTTTTTTTTTTTTTCACCCCAGAACCAGTGCGATTTCAACAAATCATCAACCCTTAGTTACAAAATACATTGGGATAATTAAAAATTAGTCTGAGGTGGCGTTTGATCAGTCATAAGTCAGAACACTAAGCACTAAGCCAAACGCATCCGGATACAGACGCGCGGTTCTTCCACATCTAATTGCCTGTCAGGAAAGATGGGACGTGACAGGTGAACACACGCTTCCCGACACTGCTTCAAGGTGAAGGAGTATTTTTTTTTTTTGGCAGGGACTACAAACAGTCGAAGACATTTGATGGAGGGAGTACTATAAGGAGCAATAGAGACAAGCATGTATGGGTGTGTGTATTACACGAGGATGTGTATGTCAACATCTTTCATGATACTGCAAATGAGTATAAATTGGAGTAAAACATCAGGAGTTTGTGAAGGGTCGATCAATTTCTCTTTCAAAGCATTCTCTTTCAAGCATCTCCCTCCCTGATTCATTATTTCTTTCTAAACGCAATGACCATCGCTTTAATAAACTTCTCCCTTCATCTTTTTTTTTACTCCTCCACTGCTGCTTTCCTTCCACTGGCTTCCTGTAGCTGCACCATCAGATTAAAAAACACTCATGGATGCCTACAAAGCCAAAAACAACAAAAGACACTTCCAGTATCAAACCCCGATACTTCCTTCTGTCCAGGAAGGAAGCCATGCATCGAGGTTCTTCTCTGTATTCTCCTCGATACCGGGCCGTTCAGAAAGCTGAGTCACAAGACGAAGACTAAAGCCGAAGACCTTTACGACGCACTAAAGGACTTCTATATATCACTCCGGATGAAGATGTCTGCCAAATGCTTTAAAGCGAAAAAAAAATTGCCAAATCCAGGAGTGGTGTGCTGCACCGGTGTTATAGAGAGACACGAGGTACGTCTCCGTTACAAATTTGCGTAAAAGTTTTGCGATATTTCAGAATCGTCGCTAAAAACTGTTGCGAAATGACAGTGTTTTCATTAACTATATCAAGCGTCTAAAACTCGTTCTCTCGCGATGTCACTCCAAAAAAATGGGCAGGCTTACTTATATTGCAGCACGTATATCATGTGACCATTTTTTGCATAGTAGGGAGGGGGTAGCTCAGTGATTTAAGGCGCTGGCTGTTGATCAGAAGGTTGCGGGTCTGAGCCCTTGGGTCCTGGAGCAAGACACTTTGTACTCCAGGCGGTGCTGTATCATGACTAACCCTGCGCTCTGACCCCAAACAACAATCTGGGATGTGCGAAGAAAAGAATTTCATGGTGCTGTAATGTTCATTCGTTTGTTCATCTTCTACCGCTTTATCAGATCTTCCCTCAGGTCACGGGGAGCCTGTGCCTATCTCAGGCGTCTATGGGCATTAAGGCAGGATACACCCTGGATGGAATGCCAACCCATCACAGGGCACACACACACACACATTCACACACACATTCACACACTAGGGACAATTTTCCAAGGTGTCAATCAACCTACCGTGCATGTTTTTGGACCGGGAGGAAACCGGAGAACCCGGAGAAAAACCCCCTGAGGCACGGGGAGAACATGCACAAACTCCACACACACATGGCCGAGACGGGAATCGAACCCAGACCCTGGCGGTGTCAGGCGAATGTGCTAACCACTAAGCCACCCTGCCCCTGTGCTGAAATGTATTTGTGACAAATAAAGACTATTCTATTCCATTCTAAAAAAACACCTCATAAGAATTAAAAATAAATAAATAAATAAATTGTGGAATAATAATGTGACACTGACAGCGATTATAAATAAAAGACTTTTCTTTTTGTGGATCAAAGAAGTTTCTGGATAGTGACCTACTGAAACATGGTGGAATTGCTGTCTGTGATACTGTAGCATGGAATGCACATTTACAGAATTTTGGCAGACACCCTTATCCAGAGCGACTTACAAACTGAGAGAGCGAGGGTTAAGGGCCTTGCTCAAGGGCCCACTAGTGGCATCTTGGTGGTAGTTGGATTTGAACCTTCAAGTCCAGAGGCCAATGGCTTAACCACTGAGATGCCACCTCCTTTGTAAAGTATATGGGATATTCATATGGGATCCTTTTGAGTACATACACATGAATTACACTCTGGGATCGATCGATCGATCTATCTATCGATCTATCTATCTATCTATCTAAGCTTGCTCCTCTTTTAGAAATGAATCCATCTCTCAGCCTGGAGTCAAACAATATTGTGGGTAATAACGAAGGGAAAAATACAACGGAATTGTACCGTCAAATTTAACTGGTTTAAACTCAGAATCATTGCTAAGCATCTAATCAGTCGAACCTATTTTGCACCGTTGCATTTCTATCTATTCAGGACTGTAACGTGGTACTGAAGGTGGCACAGCGATGATGTTTCTTGGCAAACTGTCACACTTCCTGCTGTCTTCTTCCCATTGGATCACAAAAATCGTACTTTAAAAAAATATGTTTCCCAAAAAACAGGCTGTTTGATTATTTTCCATATTTAGCAGCTAATATGCCAGATTTTATACTGATGCATGAGGTGGCAAGGTTTCACACGAGGACTCGAGTCTCCCGGAAAAACTTAATTCATAGCCATTTTCATTTTTTGCCACTCGTTGCATTTGAAGGGCATCAGACAAGGACTTCGACAAATTTTTGGGGGGTTTGCTTGAAGGGGAGAGAGAGATAGTAATTGTGTGTGTGTGTGTGTGTGTGTACATAAGTGGAGCAAGATACATAAATGCAAAAAGTGCAGCAATGTGAAAATGACAGAGAGAATGCTTAATGCATAGACAAAGTAGGACATGACAGTGAAATTAATACAGATTTTAGTTCCTGTGCTTTCGACCTCATTTTGGCCCCTGAAAATACACTCTGCTCTAAATGCAATTTCTTCTCATGTAAATACAGCCATTTAAATCTAATCTCAATCTCATTTTCGAGATTCTCTAATAGGATTTACATGCCACTCTGATACTAAGCCAAAAGTCACGACATGCCTAATCGAATCTGTATTCGGTGACATTCGGTAGTATTAAAAACAAAATCACATTCCCTTTCCATTAACCTTGCATAAGCCCACCAGTGGTCAACCCATGCAATTCAGGCAACATGAAGCAAGACTGCCCTCAACAACCTCCTGCAGGACGCCTTTTTTTTTCTTCCTTTTGTGTTCCTCCGACACCTAGATCTTATGCAGAGATTTGTTTACTAAGTCAACAAAAACCCCTCAGCAAACAACACCAGCGTGTGATTGAAAATTCTTCAAATAACACCACAGTGTGAAGCATCATAGTGAGGAATTGTTTTATTCCTGCAGTCTGCAATGGGTTTGGCTTTAAACCTGACACCACTGTTGACTGTGCTGAAAATTTCATTTTACATTACGTTCAATAATTCAGGTACCTCTGTAAGAAGGAGGATTGGGGGGGGGGGGTCGAGGAATGATATCATTTGGGGTTCATACCAAAATGAATGCACATGCAAGCTTCTTTAGAAACACACATAGACAATAAACAATCAAGCTTATGAATCTACAGCTGCATCGTATGTTGCCATCAAACACCAGGGAAATATCATCTGGGTACTGTTGCAAGGAAGAAAAGAAGAATTCACTCAGTTTTTTCACTTTTGTCCAGATGTGCTGAATGAATCAATAAATCTTGATTTCAATAAATCAATAAAATCAATAAAAAAATCAATAAATCTTGATTTAAACATCAGCAACGACACTGCCAGAGTCACTGAAATCTGAATTATGCCCCCGTGATAATGCTTGATGTAAATATTCAGTGTATTTAACCTCCACCTGCATGATTTTATGCATTGTGCTGCTTGCCTCTAAATTAGTCCATTTAAATTAGAATAAATGGACAAGAGTCCAGGTGTTTCCATTATGTGTCGAAAACATCTGGAAGTGTTATTACATACACCTGAATTTCACCCTGGGAGGAATCAATCAATCAATCAGTCTATCTATCTATCTATCTATCTATCTATCTATCTATCTATCTATCTATCTATCTATCTATCTATCTATTTGTCTATATTTACTCTATCTATCTATCTATCTTTCTATCTGTCTGTCTGTCTGTCTGTCTATCTGTCTATCTATCTATCTATCTATCTATCTATCTATTTGTCTATATTTATTCTATCTATCTATCTATCTTATCTATCTGTCTGTCTGTATCTGTCTATCTATCTATCTATCTATCTATCTATCTATCTGTCTATATTTATTCTATCTATCTATCTATCTATCTATCTATCTGTCTGTCTGTCTATTTGTCTATATTTATCTATCTATCCATCCATCCATCCATCCATCCATCCATCCATCCATATGGACAAATGAAAAGAGAGTAACAATGCCATTGTGCTACAACCTTGCACTATTTACTATTTGATGCATAAACAGGAGGGGTGTAGCTCAGCAATTTAAGGCTCTGGCCTAATGATCGGAAGGTCGAGGTTCGAGCCCCAGTATCACAAAGCTGCATCCTTGGGTCCTTGAGCAAGGTCCTTAATCCTCTGTGCTCCAGGCGCACCGTACCAGGGCCGTACCCTGCATACTCAGCATTCTGACCCCAGCTTCCAAACAAGCTGAAATATGCATAGAAAAGAATTTCCCTCATGGGATCAATAAAGTATGTAAAATTTAAAAAAAGTATCGTAGTTTCGTTTTAAGTAACTGGAAAATGTCGTCTCTGAACGTTTTCATGTCGTTATCTGTAACCTTTCTCTCGAGACATGGCTGAAATTTTGCCTCTTTTATAAGTCCTTATTAAAATATTAATCAACGGTCAATCATCAGTTTGTGAATGTGAGAAAGATCTCTATTCTAAAAACAAAAAAAAAAGAAAAAAAAACTTTGGGAATGTGGCAGACGGACAGAGTTAAAAGGCGAAGGCAATTTGCCAGCCTGCAATGTGAAATACCGTCAGAATGTTCACGTTCCCTAAAGAGAATAAAACACACCGACTGCTGAATATGTCTGGTGCTTAGCCAAACGCCGCTCGTCGTGAAGCTGATTTTTATTACCCGATAACTCTCTCCAATCCCAACGCCATTCCACCTCTGCCTTTTTGTCTGACGCTCAAAGGTAAACATAATCCATTCTGTTCACTGATGTGCGTTTGCTAAGCAACGTGCCACTCATAATAATATCAATACTGGTGAACTGTGGCAGTACCATCTGCTATGATGCAAATAACAAAAAAAAAAAGATCACCATGCCTGGTCCTTCATTTATATTAGCGATTAATCAATATTGTTTACTTAAAACAAGGAAATCGCCTAGCAACTGGAAAATACAGGACTTTTAAGTACTTATGTAGCTTTATAGACGATTGGTGCAACAAACTGCTTCCAGCCCGATATGGCCCATTTAATGTATGTATTCCTCCAATGCCAGTTGAGGCATATTTGCAAATACCATAGATCACATTTGAGGCACTAATTGTGCAATTATTGTGCTTGAAACCAAAAACACACTTTTTTAAATATGATTCATGCAACAAGGGGTTAAGGGGAAATAAAAGACTGGTAGAAGAAGTTGAAGTACTGGCTACACTCAAGTTAATGTAAAGAAGTTTGGATCCTAACCTGTAGATATGTAAAAAGTCACCATTACTACAACTAACTAGACATAACTAGACATCATATCATATTAATATAAGTAATAATTAATATAATAAAAGAATAGGGGGCAGGGGGAATATGGTTAGCATGCTCGCCTCACACCTCCAGGGTTGGGGGTTCGAATCCTGCCTCAACCATGTGTGTGTGTGGAGTTTGCATGTTCTCCTCGTGCCTCAGGGGTTTTTTCTCCGGTTCTCCGGTTTCCCCCCCGGTCCAGAAACAAACACGGTAGGTTGATTGGCACCTTGGAAAAATTGCCCCTAGTGCGTGAATGTGTGTGTGAATATGAGAGTGTGTGTGCCCTGCGATGGGTTGGCATTCCATCCAGGGTGTATCCTGCCTTGATGTCCCAAGACGCCCAGGCTCCCCGCGTCCCGAGGGAAGATCAGATAAAAGCGGTAGAAGATGAATAAATGGATGAATAATAAAAGAATTTCAAATGACCTGGGAAGCGGTAGCTTAGCGGTTAGCATGTTCGGGGGTTCGATTTCCGCCTCCGCCAAGTGTGTGTGGAGTTTGCATGCTCTCTCTGTTGCCTCAGGGATATTTCTCCAGGTTCCTCCGGTTCTGTCTCGCTTGCCGTTAGCTTTGTACGCTAGGTTGAAAAGGGTCCTTAAGCCCTTAAAACTCCTTAAGTATCTCCTCCCATCTCTGGTGAAAGGGAAACTAATTAGAATACGCATGAACAATTCACATATGTAACTGATATAGCATGTGCATTTATTAGAATTATAATTATTTGACGTTTACATACAATTATTCACTAGGGTTTGTCAAACTACAAGCAAGCCCTTATTTTACATTGCTCTAATGGCACTGGTGATTAAATGGTGTTAGCTGACTGTTTCTTCATCACTTTGCAACCTAGTTAGTTCAATTAATTAATGACTTATCAAGTATTTAATCTGTTGTTGCCACAAAAAAAAAATAATAAAAACCCGTCCGTGGCTTAAAGTACATCTAACCGCATGAGTTAGAAAAGCAAACTGAACCGCAGCTTATAATGAGTATTTGATTAATTAAACAATCTATTCTGTGTACAAGATCTAAGCTTCTGGAATGCGTCACCTAAAACTGTTTTACAGAAGCGAAAAGCTCTCCGAGGACAAGCTAATGTAATCTCAGTTACTTTCATTAGCAACAGCAGACTGTTCAATGAAAGATTGTTTAATAAAAAAATAAAAAAATAAATACAAATAAAAAAAAAAAGAGCGATTTTGTATTGCACATTTGGTAAACATCATTATGTTAAAATGCAGCCTCCTTTCATCTAGCTCTCATTAATTCAAACTTGGTGTAGAAATGAACTGCCAATGATTACCAGGATTAAGGTCTATAATCTGTCCATGCGACACAGAAATCCCTGTATAGATAACCGAAAATAACTGACAGTGTTGCATTTTGCTTCCTGCAATCAACCGCGGGCTAGAAAAAGTGCATTTTCGAGTGGGATTTGAAAGTGTGTTGAGCTGCAGGGGAATTTCATATTAGGTCTGAAGGTTGTGGATGATGAAAGATGTCGTTCTGTTAACGGTATTTCTGTGCAAACTTCACCGCGAGTTGTCAGTCTAGGTAAACATGTCGCGGACAGCCTTATTTAGAATTTAGTCCGATTTCGAACCAGAAAATATACCTTTAATATCAACAGAAGATGAAAGTGCATTTAAAGTTATGTGTTTGTGATGCTCAACCCGGATCCTTTCACACATTTTGTATATGCGTATGCGTATACGTTTTATATATATATTTATATATATATATATATATATATATATATATATATATATATATATATATATATATATATATGTGTAATATGTAGAATAGAATAGCCTTTATTTGTCACATAAACATTACAGCACAGGGAAATTCTTTCTTCTTTATCTTTCTTTCTTCGCAAATCCCAGCTTGTTTGGAAGAGCGCAGGGTCAGCCATGATACAGAAAAAACCTTAAGCCTTAAACTGCTGAGCTACACCCTCCCTCTTGCGAAGGTGGATATATGCATAAAATAAATAAATTATATGTGTGTATATATATATATATATATATATATATATATATATATATATATATATATATATATATATATATATATACACATATAATATATATATATATATATATATATATATATATAAATCAACCATGTTTTTGAACCGGGAGAAAACCGGAGAACCCGGAGAAAAACCCCCCTGAGGCACAGGGAGAACATGCATATATATATATATATATATATATATATATATATATATATATACATCCACCTTCGCAAGAGGGAGGCATCATGCATCATGGCAGCCATGGCTGGAGTCTAAGTGCAGAGTCAGCCATAATACGGTGCCCCTGGAGCACAGAGGTTTAAGGGCCTTGCTCAAGGACCCAAGGGTGGCAGCTTGGCCATGCCGGGGCTCGAACCCCCCGACCTTCCGATAAGCAGTCCAGCACCTTAGACCTTAGACCACACCTTGGACCAAAAATACTGTAGTATTTGGTTACATCCCCAAATAAATCCATACAAAATGCCACCGTGTCAAATCTCAGCATGAAGTTGTCCTGCATGGACCTGTTTTAGTTATGTGTAAAAAAAAAAACATATTTATCACGACAGCTTTGCCCAAGTAGTGTTAGATTGGATTCACAAATGTTCTATAATGTTGGTGACTGATTACAACACAAGCTCAATCTCCCCCTGACAGCCCACTTCCAGAGGATCTCGATTTCTCTTCACTGCTGCCAAATGCCGTTTATCACCGAACGCAAATCCAATAAATAACCCGCAAAAAAAGTTCCACCTCTGCTTCTACAAATAGTACTGAATTTCCATTTATTAGGTCTGGAAGGCTTCACCCGGCGTGCCAGAAAGTCACAATAGTCTTGGCAGAAATATGAGTCTGTGCATACTGCACTGAAGGGGGAGAAAACAAAAAACAAAAAAAGTGCTCAGTTTGGTGAGCAGGAGCATGCTTTATATCCGACTACACCTTGAATAATACATCAGGGAATTAAATATATTGCTCTCACTCAGGCTAAGTGCATGCTGAAACGGGCTCAAATTCAAACAACACATGAAAAATGTCAAACGATCTCAGGGAGTTGCCATGGCAGAAGGACAAGTGCTTCTGTTCCCAATAGCAACTCCCAGCGGAAAAAGGGAAATAAATCGGAGCAATGTGGAGGTTAAAGAGATTGACATTACGATTCACCATAAAAAATACCAACAATAATAAATAACGCCATCATAAATAAGGCATCGACTTGTTCAATATTATAGATGTTGAAATAAGTGCTCATCTCGGGACACCTATTCACAGTCTACTCCGCAATGTCACACAGGTTTGGATTTCCTGCAATGTGTCATATCTAGTCTTTTATTGTACTTTGTCCCTGTCATCTCTGGCCTGCTTATTAACGGGCTAAATATAAATCTTCATCTGGGTTTCTGTGAAGCTGACAATGTCTCTTGTTAAATGCAATTTATCTATCTATCTATCTATCTATCTATCTATCTATCTATCTATCTATCTATCTATCTATCTATCTATCTATCTATCTATCTATCTATCTATCTATCTATCTCTATCTATCTATCTATCTATCTATCTATCTATCTATCTATCATCTATCTAGTCTATGTCTATCTATCTATCTATTGTCTATCTATCTATCTACTATCTATATATCTGTCTGTCTGTCTGTCTGTCTGTCTGTCTGTCTGTCTACCTCTGTCTGCCTACCTACCTACCTACCTATCTATCTATCTATCTATCTATCTGTCTGTCTGTCTATCTATCTATCTATCTATCTATCTATCTATCTATCTATCTATCTATCTATATCTATATCTCTATCGTCTATCTATCTATCTATCTATCTATCTATCTACCGTCTGTCTGTCTGTCATATCTGTCTATCCTACCTCTACCGTCTGTATCTATCTAGTCTATCTATCTATCTATCTATCTATCTATCTGTCTGTCTGTCTGTCTGTCTGTCTGTCTGTCTGTCTGTCTGTCTGTCTATCTGCCTGCCTACCTACCTACCTACCTATCTATCTATCTATCTATCTATCTATCTATCTATCTATCTATCTATCTATCTATCTATCTATCTATCTATGTCTGTCTTGTCTTTCTATCTACCTCTATCTGATCTATCTATCTGTATCTGATCTATCTATCTGTCTATCTGATCTGCCTGTCTGTCTGTCTGTCTGTCTGTCTGTCTGTCTGTCTGCCTGCCTGTCTGTACCTACCTACCTACCTACCTACCTAGCTATCTACCTAACTAACTATCCTATCTATCTATCTATCTATCTATCTATCTATCTATCTATCTATCTATCTATCTATCCATCTATCCATCTATGAATCTAAAATGTAAACCAATGTGTTTTGAATCGAAGTATTAACAACACAATGACAAATTTAGCTTTATATTTTGATAGATTATTTTTGGACATTTGTTTTTTGAACAAATAAAAAAGCAGTGCAATATACTATAAATGAACTACACGGAAAATCTAGAAAGAAAAGAAATTCGGACACATGAGCTTTGACAAAGTACACGGTACCATTTATTCAAACCATTACTGGGAATGATTCATGGAAATCATGGAAATTCATTGAATTGAAATTAAAGCATTATGTGGTTCTACTGAATGTCACTGAAAATGGTCTTTGGGTAGAAATGCTTTAATTCAGTCCCTTTCTTGTATTATGATCGTTGATTACTACAAACACATTTATAAAGGTCCACATGAGTCATTTGGGATAGACATTGGGATAGACATTTTATATTGTAGTTCGGATCCAGTTCGGTCTACTGGGTATTCAATATAGCCTAAATAAAATCTAGCATTCCATGTCACGAGTTATTGTATCGGCCAAGTCTCCTCTTATGCATTATGACAGTAATAACTCTCACATCACTTTGTCATATGAAATGAACACAAGCAGTGAATGTACCTATACATCGCACTCCAAACAGCATCTGCCTAAAAAACGGACTGCGGTGTGTATGTTAAAAGAGTATGAGTGTGTGTAATCACACACTTTTTACAGAACAGCACCAGTGGGTGAAGGTAAAGTATAGAAAGGATCAGCACCGGAGATTAGAGCCTCATTGGTTGTGACAGCAAATCACAAGACGGGAGACTTTGTATTTTAATTGAAAATTGAAAGGGAATATTAATGACAGGGTGCATACAAAGGAAAGTGTGCGAGTGAGTGAGAGAAAGAGGAAAGGAATGAGCATCTACTAGAAAAGACAAAAGAAAATACACTACAGTGTTTTATCCTAGTCAAAATGTGAACAGGATGTTTTCAAACTTCACAATAAAGAATTGTGGGGAAAATACAGTCGTATGTTTCAGTACATGATGATTACATACAATATATATATATATATATATATATATATATATATATATATATATATATATATATATATATATATATATATATATATATATATAATGGGGCACGGTGGCTTAGTGGTTAGCATGTTTGCCTCACACCTCCAAAGTCTGGGTTCGATTCCCATCTCGGCCATGTGTGTGTGGTTTGCATGTAGTTTGCATGTTCTCCCCGTGCCTCAGGGGGTTTTTCTCCGGGTTCTCCGGTTTCCTCTCTGGTCCAAAAACATGCACGGTATGTTGATGGGCATCCTTGGAAAATTGTCCCTAGTGTATGAGTGTGTGTGTGTGTGTGTGTCCTGCGATAGGTTTGCATTTCATCCAGGGTGTATCCTGCCTTAATGCCCATAGACGCCTGAGATTGGAACAGGTTCCCCGTGACCCGAGGGAAGATCGAATACAGCGGTAGAAGCGGCACACACACACACACACACATTCACACACATTCATATACTAGGGACAATTTTTCAAGGTGCCAATCATCCTACCGTTCATGTTTTTGGACCGGGGGAAACCGGAGAACCCGGAGAAAAAAAAATTTTTTTAGTGATCTATAATTCTTAGGATACTGCATACATGGACTTGGATTACAAAATGGGGGAAAAGGGAAACAAAACTTTTTAAATTGCTCTTTTTAATGCTTGTTTGTTATAGTTTTTAGAATGCGTTCCCCACAAAGCAACTTAAGTACACAGAACAACAATAATCAATCATAACTTCAGCAACTTTTGTATCTTTCTATATAAAAGCTTGATAAGTTGCTTAAGTGGTAATAAAATACTGGACAACAACATCTTCTTGCTACTACTGAGATTATGAATTGCATATTACTTTTGTCATCTTACTTTCCCTTATTCTAATAGTATATAAATCTCTTAGTTCAAACTTAATAGGAAGTGCATGCAGAGTTCAAACATTTATTCATTTCTTGAGCCATTCCGTATCCTATGTACCAAGACGCATATTAATAACAAAAATTGATTTCGTGAATTTCATTTCGAGAAGTTACAGAGTGGGAACCCAGCAAGAGTAAAGCACTCGCTGTAGTCTTTTTTTTCCTTTCCTCTTCAGTCTTTTATACAAACCCTTCACTCGGCATAATGGAAAAATAATGAGGCTTTTTAAAGATATCAAAGGCTCTGTGGTATAATTCAGAGATCCTTTTGGAAATCCAGCTACATAACATCAACTGTCATCTTTCAATAAAACATGCAGGACAACAAAGCGCAGCACAACTCGGAATTATTGTGCTCCTCTTAATTGTACATCGAAACTATTATGTGTTATTGTGGCTAGTGCATTTTCATGATTGCATATCTCTCGCTGCATGAGATCTGCTTTTAGATAAATACGAACCATTATTTTATGAATTATTGTATATATATGTATATATATATATATATATATATATATATATATATATATATATATATATATATATATATATATATATATATATATGTGTGTGTGTGTGGTGTGTGTGTGTGTGTGTGTGTGTGTGTAGAGAGAGAGAGATCAAATATGGCTGAAACAAAATTATGGCTGTAGTTATAAATGAATGAATAGCTTTCATACAGGGAGTGTGTTTATGAAAAATAATGATCCACAATTGCGTGTGTATATGTGCACGAGTGTACATCTATTCATTCTCTGTTCGTGTTTCACCTCGTTTTTTTGCCAAATGTGTACGGATAAAATAAAAGAAGAAATGTAATAACGTCAAATTTCACAATTAGACATCACAAATATCTAAAATTGCTTTTTCCTTTTTATCTGAAGCATAATACACTGTTCAAATAAACAGTACGAGTAAAGGACATACTGCTTGATTATCTGCATTCTCATCAGTGTCCCGTGGATAAACACTGGGTAGGCGTTTAAATGGGTGTCAGAAAGTGCATACATTATTTCCTGCACACACACACACACACACACACACACACACACACACACACAACTCATGAGTGTAAACACATCTGGAGATAGACATGTCCTCATGCCTTCATGCACTTAACTATGAATACACACATTTGAATTTGTGTTGCGCATCTCATATACTGACCTGAATGCCACAGTAAAACTGTAGCGTTAATTGAACATGCAATTGAACATTCGCAAACCCTGGAATGCAGTATCAGGCAACGTTCTAGATTAAGGATCAGTCCCCTTCCACTGCTTCATTTCTTTCCTCGGGTCACGGGGAGTCTGTGCCTATCTGAGGCGTCTTGGGGCATTAAGGCAGCATACAACCTGGATGGAATGCCAACCCATCACAGTTCACACACACACACACACACACACACACACACACACACACACACACACACATTCATACTCTAGGGACAATTTTCCAAGGTGCCAATCAACCTACCGTGCATGTTTTTGGACCGGAATGAAACCGGAGAACCCGGAGAAAAACCCCCTGAGGCACGGGGAGAACAAGCAAACTCCACACACACATGGCCGAGACGGGAATCGAACCCGGTCCCCGGCGGTGTGAGACGAACATGCTAACGACTAAGCCACCTCTTCCACAGCTTAACAATCAAAAACATCCCTTCATCTGCACAGTAAAACAAGCGGTTGTACTGTCCAATAAAGGTCGTAATTTGCATTGCATAATCCTCTATATTACAAGCAGATGAGAGCCAGGACGGCTATAGATTAACCATATGCCTTCATTCAATATCACCACCTGCTCAAAAGGTGCCAATACTTCTGAAATCTGACCTTTTGCATTTCACCAGTTCACCAGATTTAAAAAGAGTTAAATATTCTAGTAAGGTCTAATTAACACTCAATCATGTTGTGAAACAATGTAAGAAGAACTGCCATTTTTTGTCCCGATTATGAATAGATTGTGATTCCCGAGAGCTCTTTAAATCAGCAACAGCTTCTGAGCATCTCTCTTTAAGAGTTTAAGAAAGTCATGTCTCAAAATTCTGTTTTAGCGTATACTGTAGATATTTCCCTTCAAGCCAGAGATTTTAGGCTGTTTGCACTCTCCGTCAGTGACGTAGTGAACCAGGAACAGGAATTATTCATTCATAAGGACTTCAAAGCACTTCAGGAAATCGCTCTCGAAAAGGGCGTCTGCTTAATGCCATGAATGTATATACGCAGATGAGGTATTAAATAAAATAAGAATCACGGAGACGTACAATGCATCCTGTTATGACATCGGGAGTTAAGCTCATTATTCTCAACAGTGTGAGTTGTCTCCTTCAAATTTCCCGAATAGCACTCTTAAAACCCGAGATTTGTTGCCTGTCAATAAAGTCAATAAAATGCAATGTTAATTTACTAGCTACTTTCGTAAGTAAGCTGAAGGTGTAGATGGGATTTTGTAGAACGCTTCTCTCTAAATAATGACCCGCCATAACTTCTGTTATGTAACGCTGGAATTTTTTGTCCTATTTTCGATTTGGTCTTGGCTTTTGACCTTCCGTGACCTTGTTTAGGCATTATTAATGTAGTTGGTACCAGAGTCCAAACTAAATCTAAGCTTCCCGATTGGTGTTTGAGCTTAAATTTAAATGATCGGTTGGCAGCGAATCCTTGCCTGTCTTCAGACAAAAATTACACAGATAACTCATAGACAGTAAGCTGAAAGTGTAGATCGGATTTTGTAGAACGCCTCTCTCGACCAGTGTCCTGAATGGAAGATATATAATATATATATATATATACTATATATATATATATATATATATATATATATATATATATATATATAATATACTATATGGTGTTTTCTTTCTAATCCGTAACAAGTCCTATATGGTTTTATATTGCTCAAATAAGTCACTTCTTCCCAGGTTGTGAAGAATGCATTTGCATTGAATACTTTTGCTTGCCTTAGCATTGTTCTAGCATCATAATGCTCCTCTGTACAGTGAGGACATGGTTTGTCAAGGTTAAGGACTTAATTGGCCGGCACAAAGCCCTGACCTTAATGAACCAACTGTACACTATGCCTCCTTAGTCCATATTAACGACCTGATTTCACTATCGCTGGTCAGCAAATGTTTATAAGTGGTTGACTATGCTACTGATTGGAAGGTCGGGGGTTCAAGCTCCAGTATCGGGAAGGTGCTATTCTTGGGTCCTTAACCCTCTGCGCTCCAGAGGCACTGTATCATAGCTGAGACCAGAGCTTATTAATATGGCTAGGTTTTGTCAAGAAGTATGAAAAGTAAAAAAAAATAAGAAAATTTACATTTTAATGCAGCATTGTTACAAAAACCTAATAAAAATCATTTTAGTAAAGTTACTAAACCAAACATAAAGAAACATCCTTGTGGTCTTTCACAAACAAGTCTAAATTATGGCTTGTCTTAAGGGTGAAAACACAACTTTCATCAAAGCACTGACACAAGCACTGAATCAGCGTGTCCTGATTATAGTGCTAGTTTATATATATATATATATATATATATATATATATATATATATATATATATATATATATATATATATATATACTGTCAAATTACGCTCCCAGCAATTACGGAATCAGCCTCTTTTCACGGAAGGATCGCTCACAGATCAGTAATTGCTTTTAATAATCTCTGCGATAGCACACGCCTTTGATATCCGAACGCCGGCTTGTTTTTTTTTTCCCGGCTGTCTGCTAATGTATCTGCGATATAAAGGAACAGCAGCGGTCTCAATAAAGTGTCAAAAAAAAAAATCTACTTCAGCCAGAGGGAATTGTACATTTATGACCGGGGATAAAATGTTGCCTTTGATAGCGCTCTTCTTAATTACAGCCTGCTAATCCAAGATAAAAGAATAAAACAAACAAAAAAAACAAAAACAAAAAAAAACAGGAACAAAAAAACATGAATTTTTTTACGCCCCCACTTATACATTATAGATCCTCTGAGATTTAACGTTACAATTTTTGAAGCTGTATCAGAAAGGAAGCCATTTGCACACTTTTGACAGCAGCTGGATCACTGAAGGCTTCAAACTCATTAGGAGGCTTTCGTATTTTCTGTCAAGACTAAGATTAATGATGTGAACTGTAGGGTTTGTGAAGCTGTCCTGCAATAAGAGCTCTCTCTCTCTCTCTCTCTCTCTCACTTTCACACACACACATTCTCTCTGACTGGTACACAGACAACCCTCTGACCTTTCCGAGCAGCGGTATGCTTATCTTAAGGACTGGCCTCAGGTCAGTGCCAGCTCGGCTAAATGGCAGCGACTCTTCAGCATTCCCGCATGACTAAATAAAGAGCACAACTGCAGGATTAATGCCCAAACACGCTCAGAATGAGGAACGTTCACCTTGCTCTCGCTCTGATTGAGTGTATTAACAGACCTAAGCTCATCCAGACAGGTTGATTCACACAGGAGAAATCCTGACATTTCCCTCAGCATGCTATTTTCTATCTCAGACAGCAGCCGAGACTTACTCTCCCTATCTGACTTGTCTTTTATTTGGTACCGCAAGTTTTTTTTTTTTTTTTTGCAAAAATAAATATCATCTCATCAGAATGAACATTCAATACAACAAACTTCTATTTAAATAATGACCCGCCATAACTTCTGTTATGTAACGCTGGAATTTTTTGTCCTATTTTCGATTTCAGTCTTGGCTTTTGACCTTCCGTGACCTTGTTTAGGCATTATTAATGTAGTTGGTACCAGAGTCCAAACTAAATCTAAGCTTCCCGATTGGTGTTTGAGCTTAAATTTAAATGGTCGGTTGGCAGCGAATCCTTGCTTGTCTTCAGACAAAAATTACACAGATAACTCATAGACAGTCAGCATATGGATGTTTCACAGTCTGTAAACAGCAAACTATAAACTGTT
Source organism: Kryptopterus vitreolus (assembly GCA_030449085.1). Lineage (NCBI taxonomy): Eukaryota > Metazoa > Chordata > Actinopteri > Siluriformes > Siluridae > Kryptopterus > Kryptopterus vitreolus. The sequence continues at coordinate 23,884,592 of JACRUU010000015.1, forward strand.
ACAAATGTATTACACACATGCTCATTTTGGGTTTTAGCACAAATATCAAAACCTGACGGGGAATAAAATTCTGCTCCACTATTTTACTGAATTGTAAATGAATAGCCGAGTAACAAGCCGGGAATTTAGGGGTTAATGGCGAATCTATCTCGGGGTAGGTGAAGATCAAATCAGTGGTGCAAGAGCGAATGGTATAGGTGTTTAATGTGCAAGAAGGATGTAAAAGACTTGCAAAAACCTGCAAGTCAGATCATTTTCAGAGATCAGTGCAGTGACGGGTGCTTAATTAAAACTTGTGGAGGACCGGCTGCAGCTGCAAAACCTCTAGCTTAGATCCAGATAACTAACATGACTGAACGGAGACAGCACTTGCTTTCTCATTAATGATTTACGGCTATAAAAAAAAGAACATTTTAAGTAGGGTCGGTTTGGCGTTTCACCTTTCCACAGACTTAGATTGGAGAAATTCTAGGCAATAAATATTCTGGTGTGTTCTATGTGTTTTATTCTCTTTTTTTTGTTTTTTTTATACATCTTTCTCAGCCATAGTCTGTCATGTCAAATGCTCCACTACAATATTTACAAATCCATGCATGTCTTTGTTCATCTGGCTGAATTTAACTTAAGTAGTAGTATAAGTGATTAAACATTTAGTTATTTGGAATATATATAACATATCTAACAGGATTTTGGAATGCTAATAATAATAAAAAAAAAAAACAGGGCCAAATCCACAACCAGAGCCAAATGTGCGTTTTGAAATATGCATGCCTGCACAGTTTCCGTCTTGCTTGAAGTAAATTTGAACTGATTTTCAGGCATACAAATTAATATTAAGAAGGACTAAACTTGGCAGTGTAGGAATCCCAATCAGCGCTGCTGGCACAGAGATCTACTCGTTATTTCAAGTTCTTAGTTCAATGCATTATTTCTGCCTATGCATTCCTGTGCATGATCCAATCCACTGCTCCCAGTGTAAGTGACTTTTCCCGGCCATATAAAAGCACAGTTCATTCTCTACGAGTTACGGAAACTTTATGATTTTATCCGAACAACAGTTTTGCCAAGTGATTTTCATCGACCATAATAAACTGACCTTAATGACTGTTACAGTTCATAACTCAGCTCAATTACTTTTTATTAGATAATCAACAAACGCTTTATAGGACTGTTAACTGTTTGTAGAGTGGCTGAAGTGGCCTCTTCTGTTGTCAGGATAAACCAACGCAATCGCAATAGATACGGTATTATACTGTAAAAAAAAAAAATGCACTGCTGTTTGGCTGTATTATCTGTGTACAGCGAACAAACTCCCTATAGCACTTTTTGTGCTCATATGAAATAAATAATAGCTCTTGTGACACGTACTTTTGCCTTGAGCATAAAACGTTTCTTGCCTTCTGAACAGTTGATACAGTAAACTATTCAGCAAGCAGGGGATGGGGGAGGTTGGTGGGTTTTCTATTCATTTTTTTTTCTTTGAGATTTAATACTTTTTGCTGTTTGATGGGGTTTTATTTGGGTTATATTAGTAGCAATTATCACTCAAAATATCTGTGCTGTTTCATTTGCACACAGAATTGCTTGCATGATTGAAAACAGTCCACTATTGACTTATGAGCCAGTAATTATGTGATATACACATATATTTAACAAATGCAATGAAAAGCAGTGGGATCGGTCATTTCCATAATGACACAATGCACATTAAATGATTTACTGAGGACAATGCAAACCTCCGTAGGATTTTTTAAAGGGCATCGTATTGCATGCTCTCCACTTAATGCGTTATGTTTTTGAACATTCAAGTTGCAGAGACATGAAGAACATTCATTCATTCATTTATTAATCCTCTATCGCTATATCCGATCTTCCCTCGGGTCACGAGGAGTCTGTGTCTACCTCAGACATCTATGGGCATTAAGGCAGGATACACCCTGGATGGAATGCCAACTCATCACAGGGCACACACACTCACAATCACACACACACATTCATACACTAGGGACAATTTTCCAAGGTGCCAATCAACCTACCGTGCATGTTTTTGGACCGGGGAGAAACCGGAGAACCCAGAGAAACCCCTTGAGGCACGGGGAGAACATGCAAACTCCACACACACATGGACGAGATGGGAATCGAACCCGGACCCTGGCGGTGTGAGGCGAATGTGCTAACCACTAAGCCACTGTGCTCCACTACGTGAAGAACAATGCTAATGAAATACTAAAGAATGATAATGAAATACTAAAGCTTTTTCCTGAATGCTTGTAAATTTTTGTGTCGGTATTTCCTTTAATTTCTTATTACCAACATCATTTTAAAATGATCTGAAGAAAATTCAGGCAACATCATTATGCAGGAGAGACGTAAGTCCTGATATATACATTGTTCTTTTTCGGCCAAACCTTTCAATCCTCCAATGGAATTTGTGCATGGATTTAAACCAGACTGAATTAGAAAATTCAATGTCTGATCTTCCATTCAAAGTGTGAGAAAGCGATCGCTGAAACAAGCTCAGCATGTGACACTCAGCTGGCCACATTTTATCGCCTAAGAACATTTAATTTCCTCAGGAACATGTAATTGCCTAAGGGATTATAATGTATCAAAAATTTTATTACTACTGAATGATATTGCGAGGGGCACGGTGGCTTAGTGGTTAGCAACGTTCGCCTCACACCGCCAGGATCCGGGTTCGATTCCCTGTCTCGGCCATGTGTGTGTGGGAGTTTGCATGTTCTCCCCGTGCCTCAGGGGGTTTTTCCTCCGGGTTCTCCGGTTTCCTCCCGGTCCAAAAACATGCACGGTAGGTTGATTGTCACCTTGGAAAATTGTCCCTAGTGTATAATGAATGTGTGTGTGAATGTGAGTGTCTGTGCCCTGCGATGGGTTGGCATTCCATCCAGGGTATATCCTGCCTTAATGCCCATAGACGCCTGAGATAGGCACAGGCTCCCCGTGACCCAAGAAGATCGGATATAGCGGTAGAAGATGAATGAATGAATGAATGAATGATATTGCATTTCCAACTGTTATAACTGAGTCTACTTATATGCACCGAGCAAGATCTGTCCAGTTGGTCCACACATAAATGTGTGTATATATATATATATATATATATATATATATATATATATATATATATATATATATATATATATATATAGTGGGTGTGTGTGTGCGTGTTGCTTGAAGGCCTAGTTTTCTCAATAAACTGCATAAACTCTGCATAAACTTTTTAGCAAATTTGCATTCAGCACACTCTCAAGGACTCTCAGAAAGGGATAGACGCATACCACAGTCTGGCTTTAACACACTGGCCTTTAGATTTACACAGAGGAATTATCAGTGTGAACTCTAAGACTTGAAAACAAGAAAGTTTGTTATAAACACAAAAGGCTTCATAATAGATGAACGAAAACTTCTGGAAAATCTATATGTTATTGTTTGTGTTTTGTTTTTTGTTTGTTGCTTTTCTCTTTTTTTTTTTACATAATATTCCCTCTTAGTATTACGTATGAATAATACATTACAGGTGCATTGCTGTAGGAAAATATTCAACTCCTATTACATCTTGATACAAATTACTGTATTTGTACTTTACTGAGTTACTGTATCAACCCGAAATAGAGTTTCGACAATTAGCATAACAGAACATGAAGAATTCTTTGATTACATTTAATGTCCTTGAGATTTAATGTCTATTTCCTGTTGTAAATATTATTAGAGATGCTTGGAACTTCTGTCGTGAAGACTTTAACAATATTAGCAAAAGTAATTTGCAAGTCTCTCTTGATCGTTGTCTCTCTCACATCCCATTCCCACTTTCGGCTGCTGCCGTTATGAGTCGCCACAGAAAATTACCGTATTTTAGTGATCAGCATATTTGGTTTGGCACTTGTTTTACACCGAATGCTCTTTCTAACGCAACCCTCCCCATTTCTCTGGACTTGGGACTTGGACTAGGAATGCATTGGCTCAGGCATCGCTAATGGCTGTGGATTTACAACTGAGCAACTGGAGGGAAGGGCCTTGCTCAAGGGCCCCTGTTGCAGCTTGATGGTGCTCGGATTTGGACCTGCAACTTTTTGGCTCAGAAAATGATTAATTGCAGAAGTACAATCAAAATGATTCTTATAGAAAAAAAATAAGGAAAACCTGCTGACCATTCAGATTCCTATAACGCAAAAACCAAAAGTGGCACGCCAAATCATTTTATAAAAGGTGTAAGATTGTTGTAAAATAAGGCTATGGTGCTTTAAAGTGTGCATTGACAATAAACGACATCTCCCACAATGCATGCGAATATGTTACTCACGAAGTGACGCCATTCCGTCACTAGAGTACAATGTATCCTACATCGCGTTTACCGAAGGCAATTTTCCCAACATGCGGAATTGAGACATTTCTATCCTAATACATCCAGGAAACAAAATATCAGTGCAGATGAAAGGCACTTCCAAGAAAGATGGGAAAGCGAATACATGTTGTGCTACAAGGAGAAAAAACGGTATGTGTTTTGTGTTATGAGGCGGCGTCGCTCATCATACACTATATACTGTCTTATAGTTACAACTGGCCCTTCGAGGGTAACAATAATGCTGATGCGGCCCACGGAAACAATGAGTTTGACCCGCCTGCTATAAAGCATTTATACTTTCAAATGCATTCACGTTATTTATTCTAAACGATCCGATAAACACTATCCTGAGCTACACGTTCATATCCCAGTGCATGTGAATGATGTAAAATTACAAATCAGCATTTCCGTATGCTGGTCAGTAAACGCAACAACGAAAAAGTACATTTAATCCTGAGCCGGAAAATCGTGAGAGGTTCAGAATGATCGAGCATGGAAATAAATTAGATCTGGAAAGGGGGACATTTTAACTGATGGTTTTGGGTTTCTTAATAGACTCTGACAAATTTGAGAAGTTTGAGATTTAGTTTAGAGCTCTGTCCGAATGCCTCTAGAGAAAAGAAAACGTTTTGTAGTTTGAGAAATAAAAAAAATAATAATGATTTCAAGCTCTGATGAAATATGCCAGTCTTGGCAGCTTTCAGCAAAAGCTGGCGTTTTTACAGGGTCCTAGTCGTTTGCTTGCGATGTAACCTTTTTAACACTTTCTTCCGCAACGCTTTCTAAACTTTCCAGACTTTCTGTGTTCATTTTTAGGGATCAAAGGTTATTTAATAGCATCAAGGCAATTCTAATAATATTAGTCATCAGACTGTAGTAACTGAATAACAGATTACTTCACATTTTCCCATGTTACATTTCCAGATCTGCACTTGAGCTGCAATATCCCATGCATTACTGGACGTCTGAGTGAGATGGATTCGATGTTCAAAAACGCATTAAATGATTTAATACAACAACATGGTTTGAAAACAACGCTGGTTGGTGGAAATGAGTGTAATATTTTTGTTTGTGGGTGTTTTCGGGGTTTCACCGCTAAGAAACTTAAACACAAGAAACTGAAACAAAAATAAATAACACTTTTAATTAAAGTTTTAAATTGAAATAAATTGGACATGTACAACTTTATCCACACACTCCTTTATTTCGCTTCCCTGTTTAATCCCTCATAATAATAAAAGTCTGTACGCCCATAAAATAACGTCCAATACATCCAAATAACATTCATCACATCTTCTTACATGAACTCTAAACTATATTTAAACTCTTAAACTAGCACTGATATAGTTAATATTTAATGCCATACCTTGAATTGTTTTTTTAAACATAAACGCTAGCAGAAGCTAGCTGCTGAAACTAACTGTTGACGCTATATAGCTGTTGACGCTAGCTGTTGACTGTATATAGCTGTTGAAGCTAGCTGTTGACATGATATAGCTGTTGAATATATTTAGCTGTTGAAGCTAGCTGTTGACGCTATAGCTGTTGAAGCTATATAGCTGTTGAAGCTAGCTGTTGACACTATATAGCTGTTGAAGGTATATAGCTGTTGAAGCTAGCTGTTGACACTAGCTGTTGACACTAGCTGTTGACGGTATATAGCTGTTGAAGCTAGCTGTTGACACTATATAGCTGTTGAAGGTATATAGCTGTTGAAGCTAGCTGTTGACACTAGCTGTTGACGGTATATAGCTGTTGAAGCTAGCTGTTGACATGATATAGCTGTTGAATATATATAGCTGCTAAAGCTAGCTGTTGACACTATATAGCTGTTGATGCTATAGCTGTTGAAGCTAGCTGTTGACGCTATATAGCTGTTGAAACTAGCTGTTGATGCTATAGCTGTTGAAGCTAGCAGTTGACGCTAGTTGTTGACGCTATATAGCAGTTGAAGCTAGCCTTTGACATGATAAAGCTGTCGAAGCTATAGCTGTTGAAGTTATAGCTGTTGAAGCAATATCTGTTGAAGCTAGCTGTTGAAGTTATAGCTGTTTGAAAACCTGTATTAAACATTCCATAGGCAGACAGACATGTTTTCTGAATCCCCAAGGCTAAAAAGTAAAGTAGAAATATACTCCATTCACACACTGAGTGTCTGGATGTTAGTAATCCATAATATTCTTTTTTTTTTTTTTGCTGTTTAGACAACCTCAGGTACGGCGATCGTCGTTTCAAAGTTTGACCTTTAAGTATACATTTTGCTGCCATCTGCCATAATGTGCCAGGAACTTCGACAGATAATGAAAAAACCCTGACCCCAGCTTTAACAGACATGAAGTGTCACTGACAAGTCTTAATAAGGGGAATAAAGCCCATTTTATATGGCACAAGTGAACAGAGACCAGTCCGTCTCTCGTATTATATAAATATAGATGCCTTTTTAACCCGGTTCAGATGAATAAAGCAGACTGTCATTACCTGGGTTGGCTGAAGTCAGAAGAGGAATCTTAATGGGCGACAGTGAGAGGACGTGTAGAGGGTGGCTTGAGGAAGATGATGGTCTCGGGGCCTTGTCTGATTCCATCGCCATAAGCGCTGCTGTTGTCAGAGCCATCCGTTTGTTGCTCCGAACTCGTTTGATGGCTACTGGACAACCTGAAAAGAAACGATTTCTTTGAGAATTACAAATTAAAATTTCAATACGTTCTAGAAGCTGAAGCGAGAGCAGGCATGGACCATGCTTTGTGTTATTACACCGTACCACACTGCGCCATTGTTATCATAATTGCATAATTCTCCATAATAATAATAACAATAAGTAATAATGCAGATTTTACGGTTCCTTTTTTTTAGTTGCCACCTCTTTGTAGTTTTCTTGGTCATCTTCTTTTTAAAGCATCCGAATCCAAAAAGAGCTATTATAATCATACGATTTCACCATCTGCTGTGACCTTCAGAATGAAAAAAATCCTTTTTTTTTTAAATAAATATTTGGTAGCAAACCTTATTAACCTTATATTTATACACTTGGACGTTGGCTAGAAACTGCCACTTTTTAATTAAAAATTTGACAAAATGTCTGTACTTTGACCACTTTTTTTCCATTGGGAGTTTTTCCATTGGTATTGGTTAATAAATTGGTATGGGTCAAAAAAAGACCAACCTGACATCCATTGGACAAATATTTTAAATCGCCGGCTGACAAAATTCTGGGCACCATCTGGTAAATTCTGATTTTAGGAATCGACATAAATGTATATTTTCTTCCTGCACCTTTTTTGTTCTTTCTACTAGCCATTTTTCTTTCCTTTATTAATATATTCATCCGTTTTCAGAGGGAGGGGGTAGCTCAGTGGTCTAATGCGCTGGGCTGCTGATCGGAAGTTGATCGCCAGATTGAGCGCCGGTATGGCCAAGCTGCCGCCCTTGGGTCCTTGAGCAAGACCCTTAGCCCTTTGTGCTCCAGGGTTGCCTTATCCTGGCTGACCCTGCGCTCTGACCCCAGCTACCAACAACAATCTGGGACATGCGAAGAAAAAATTTCACTGTGCTGTAATGTATATGTGACAAATAAAGGCTCTTCTTCTTACTATACCGTTTGTCGCACTCATGGATGATCCAAAGCCACTAAGTCCCTTCCATCATTATTATTATTATTATTATTATTATTATTATTATTATTATTATTATTATTATTATTATTATTATTATTATTATTATTGTTATTATTATTATTATTACATTATGGTTAAATATTCCAAAACTTACAAAATAATGACTTTAGATTTCTTACTAATTTATCAAATTTTATGTCACATACCTACATACCTGCTTTTTACAAATTTCCAACATGTAAACATAAAAGAAAAAAGAAAGTGCAAGGCAAAAGAAATAGTGCAAATTGTAAAACAAATTTATGATACCAAAAACAAACGTGATTATGATTAGAACATATAGAATAAGCAGAAAAGATGAGGAATAGCAGTAGAAAATCTTTATTCGTTTTGTCTTGTTTTTTTTTTTTTTGCATGTAGGTTTGTTTTTTGTTCTCCACGCTAGCTAGCTAGCTGTCAAGCTTTTTTTTCTAGTTTCACAACTGCTTTCATCTGGAGATCCAGTGATGGCACTATGAAAGCCTAGTCAATCTGAAGCCAGTACGGAACCAGCAGCCTGAGGGAGGCTTAATCTCACACACACCACACACACACACACACACACACACACCACACACACACACACACACACATACATAGAGACACTGATGCTTGAGCTGGTGAAGAGCTAGCACATGCACCGACCCACATACTCATACACACACACACAAACACAGAGCGAATTGGGAGTGATCCAGTAGCTAGATCTTTTTCTATCTCTCTGAAACACATAGCACTTTATCTAATGGCAGTGAGTAGGAGGATCACAGACAGAATGCTTAACATGAGCACCACTCTGAAAATCAGGTCACTCGGGATGTATCATATGGAATCAGTTTAGCACCAAGCTTCACTGCCAGGGACGAGGGGAAAGATTTAACAGTGGGAAGGGAAGGTGACACAAACTGGAATGAGCTTCAGCATGTGCCGGTAAAGAAATTAAAGTCTAACAAGTCCATTTAAACGTTTAGCCAGAGGACAGAGCGAGTGAGATCACACAAGCGACGCGAAAAAGCACGTTTATTGTGCAAGCTCTCGGCAGACACGACTTGAAAAGAAAACATCGAATTATAGATTCTTCTGGGTCTCGCCTGAAAGAAAGCGTGGCGACTTTGCGTGGATGTAAATCTTAAACATACACACAACATAAAAAAAAATCCGTTCAAAATGATTTTTTTTTCTCTTTATTATAAAAGTTTTAAAAAAAAACAAAGTTTTTATTTGAATTTGTTTTGGCGTTTTTTTTTTGGTGAGAAAATCCTCTTTTCTTTTTCTCCAGGGTTGCAATTACAGGTTAACGTATTTTTTAATACACCCCCAGAACCTGTCTGAGAACTGATCCAGGAGTGTGTGTCTTCATTTAACAACATTTGAACTGGAATCAATACTGGTTCCTATGCTTCCTTTTAAAAGATGGTGGACATAGAAAGCCGCCGGCAGTGTTTCTATGATCCTTTATGCCGCGTTGACTCTTGTTACAAATACATTCAAGCAAAAAACCTGCCGGTGTGGGGAAGTGCGCGGAGGGCTGCAGCGTTCGGCATTTTAAAATCTTTCATCATATTGTAGTGCTAAAACAGCAGACTGCTGCAGGCGGCAAATATTTGCCCAGGCGAAAGATATTTACATTACATTACACTACAGCACTTTCAGGAAAGCTCTACAAACGAGAGTGAAAATTCTCTTCGTTTACTTCGCCCGTGTCTCTAAACGTTTCGTTTAAACTGAATACTCAGGAAAGCACTTTTTATTTTTAATCATTACTTTATTTGAATTTGGACAGGTTTTAAAAATGTACGTTTTAACGTACGTTACAGTATATTTACATTTCTCATTGTAACTAGGGCTGTGATTGTGGCATTTTTTGAGTACCGCGGTGAGGAATCACCAACAACCGCCACGAGGGGTGGTAACAAAAACAGATGGTGATCTCTGGAACGTATTATTAAATCGATCATGACAGAAGCATTCAGTAGTGCCGGTGCCTTAAGATAATCAACATTACAACAAAAGACGAGCATTATGTGTATGAGAAAGTCAGAGTTCACTGTACCTCGCAACTAAGGCAGAAAAGGTTGCTTATTAAGTAATAGAAGCTAAAGCTAAAACATCTGTACAAAGATGCCTGTTTATTTATGAACGTCTGTCAATGAAACAACACAATAAAGCCTATATACAGCACAAATCCAAAATGGGAGAGTGTAGCTCAGTGGTCTAAGGAAGATCTGGGTTCGAGCTCCGGTATAGCCAAGCTGCTGCCCTTGGGTCCTTGAGCAAGACCATTAACCCACTGTGCTCCAGGGGCGCCGTATCATGTGCTCCAGGGGCGCTGACCCTGCGCTCTGACCCCAGCTACCAACAACAAGCTGGGATATGCAAAGAAAAGAATTTCACTGTGCTGTAATGTATATGTGACAAATAAAGGCTATTCTTCTTCTTCAAAAAATTAATATTTGGTTTTCTAACAAGCGGCCGAATCTTGCCGAAATTCACCAGTCTAACGGAAAAGCCATACACGTCAATGTAACGTGACGTTAGCGTGTGTGACCACCACAGCCCTAGTTGTAACTTACAGAAAGTCACTCATCTTTCCTTTTGGTTCAATCCCAATAGGACGGGAAACCGAATTGGGTGAGCACTGGATTGGGTTCATAAATCATTTACATGTTCAAAGCACTGTAGTGTATGATGCAATGTAAAATAGTTCATCACTCACACTTCACTCAAGTTCACACTCTAATACCTCTAAAAATGTGGACCCTACATATAAAAGGTGTCGCCAAGCTCCAGGGAGTCATGTGCACATTTTATTTCGCTCCTCAACAAAAGCGCTTTCATCTTTGAAGCTTTTTTGTATCGATATACAATTAAATTGTATTAAACATTTCTGAATGTTATAAAAAAATATAAAAAAAACTGCCTTAGCTGCATTATAGTTGACATTATCTCACCAAATCTGAGCGCCTTATTATAAAATATATGAAACATTTCACATACAGAGCACGGTGGCGTAGTGGTTAGCACGTTCGCCTCACACCGCCAGGATCCGGGTTCGATTCCTGTCTCGGTCATGTGTGTGTGGAGTTTGCATGTTCTCCCCGTGCCTCAGGGGGTTTTCCTCCGGGTTCTCCGGTTTCCCCCCGGTCCAAAAACATGCATAGTAGGTTGATTGGCACCTTGGAAAAATTGTCCCTAGTGTGTGTGTGTGTGTGTGTGTGTGTCCTGCGATGGGTTGGCATTCCATCCAGGGTGTATCCTGCCTTAATGCCCATAGACGCCTTAGATAGGCACAGGCTCCCCGTGACCCGCAGGAAGATCGGATAAAGCGGTAGAAAATTAATGAATGAATGAATTTCACATACAAAATTTGTATTTATTGTTAAAATTATTTTTTTTTGTGGTTAATCTTTATGGTTAATGATGGCCGAGGGTTCTAGCATTTGAAAGAGGAAGCGAAGATGAAAGGCTTCTGAGCTACTGTTCATAATATTAAACACTACTCCAGAGTGATGCAAGGTAAAACTAAATCTCGAGACTTAACCTGACTCATGTGAGCTAAGTGTTCAGGATGGGCTGTACTGTTTCAGGAGATAAGTGTAAGACATACCAGAATTCGCTTATTCAGTGAAGGGTCTTTTTTTGTTTCTATAGTGTAGTACAATAGTTACATACTGTACCATCTGACCTGGGACGTCATTTTATGTGGCCCGCAAGAGCTTAAAAGGTCTACGATTATCTTAAGCTATGATGCTTTAAACGTGCATTGACAAAAAGCTACATTGCCCACGATGCATGCGGCTATGTTTCGCACGAAGTGACGGCGTCCCGCCACTAGAGTGCAGCGTGTCCCACATTTACCGAGGGCGAAATTTACATCCTAAAATAATCAAGAAGCGAAACATTGATGCAGATGGAAGGCACTTGCATGAAAGATGGAAAAGCGAATACATGTTTGTGCTTCAAGGAGAAAAAACGCTATGTGTTTTGTGTTATGAGGCGACGTCGCTCATCAAACACTATATACTGTCTTATAGATACAACTGGCCCTTCGAGGGCAATAATAAGGTTGATGTGGCATTATTTTTCCCTTAAACAATATATCAGGCATGTATTACTCACTGTACAGTGTACAGTTTATATATGTATGTAGCAAGTAATCTATGTAGTGTTGCATGTAAAAGAAAAACATCCCATCAAACAGAGATACTGTTTAATACGGCAGTAAGAGCTACTCTCTCTCTCTCTCTCTCTCTCTCTCTCTCTCCTCTCTCTTTCTGCCTCTCACAAGGTCTCATTTAGGTTCCCTGGAGCAGCCTATATGACTGATCTGCAATAACCAGCCCACGTTCCCACCCTCCGCTTCATCGCACTCTTCTAAACTCTATTTTCCAGGTGCTGAAAGTTCTTGCCACAGTTGACATTTCACATTTCATTAGGTCCCGTCAATAAGACGTGGCACAAATTCACTGAAATGAAAAAAATAAAAAACGAGGGTTGTGGGGCTGAGTTTATAAAGCAGCAGAATTGTACAGTTAAAATACATTCTCCTTCATTGCTTGGTCCAAAAAAATAAATAAATAAGAAATGGACAAAAACCCCCACGCTCGAACCTGAATGTACACATGGAAGAGAGAATCACTGCCATAAGGACTTTCTGGAAACAGTTAAATCAACGCTTTCATAAGTGATTCATGGCTGATTCTAGCACTAAAACAAACGCTACACTAATCTAATAATGCATTTTAGTCCAGAATTCAAAAGGTCCCCAACTTGAACCTGTGTTGCACATATTTGTTTTCTTTCTTTTTTTTTTATTTAAGAATTCTTTTCCTCAGTCCTCATGTTGATATTCATGATGTGTTGTATAACTCTTGGAGCGGGTGGCAGTATAACCTTAGGGGGCATATATTTCTGTGTAAGAAAAAAAATAATTCAAGCTCAAGGAAACAACTCGGTAATATTATCGCATCTTTACTACTTAAATAATTATAACCTTTAGGATTTAATTTCCGCTGATTGCTTTACTTTAGACGCTGAATTATGTGTGTTCCATTCAATGGATACATCAGATCTCAACACTAAAGTCAACAGCAATATGTCATGCATTTCTAACACACTATATGAAGACATCTGGACCTCGTGATGATTGGAATACACACGGGAAATTCAATTCACTTTAACATTGTATACCTCTGATCATTTACTTGGAGACTTCAGTATTCTAATGCATGAAAGTGAGAGTTGAAACTAATGCCCAGACTTGCTTTGAGCACTTGCTGGGGACAGATGGGTACATTTAAATGTGTTTAAGCAATCGCTTTTTCCTGTTGTGCACACTCGCTCATGCTGGTCATTTGACATTTAACAAACGAATAAATGCGAACCATCCAACCGCTTATAGTCGCTTCATAACTCGTTTTGCATAACAGGTTGCGCACGGATTCGTGAATTGGATCTGCAAAATAAATAAATAAATAAATAAATGTACACACAACAAAACTATAAACAGTACACCCCTGTGAAGTGCAAGTGTTATTAAAGGGGGATGACTCAGTGCCTGGAGAGAAGGAGAACTTCCTATTTGGGCTCTGTGTTGTTGCCCTTTGTGGATTAGGATTTTAAGAGCACATCATGAACCCCTGCAGTGAACAAGGAGTCTGAACTTTATAAAACACCTTTACTCATGGTTATTACATTTCTTGTGGGGACAATACAACTTTTTGCAAAAAAAAAGACTTGTTTATTTCCAGTCTTAAGGTTTATTAGTGGTGACTAATCCAGCCAAAATGTTACATCACAATATGTGCACATGATGAAGACTAATAGGATACATGAGCATTAATGACTATTATTACCCCAGCATGGTCGAATGCTCTAATCTGATTGGCCAGAAGGTCACAGCACCAAACATCAATGCATTTTTCTTTTTTTTTCTTTTTTACAGAGCTCATTCTGATACATTACTGTATCACAGCATTATAGAAGCTCATAATACGGGTTGTTATTTAAATGATTTCTTTCTTGTCATTTTTTTTTACATGTAATATTTTTTCATTAGAAGAAGGTGATTTAACATTAATGAATGGTGTTGTACTTGCAAGCCCTCTCAGTCTCGCTTAGACATCCAATCTTGGAAATTATTTCGTGCAAATCACATGCTCCTCTTTGTGTGTGTTTGTCTGTGTTTTGAGTGTGTGTGCGGAACGACGGATGTCGTAACACAGGCGAAAAAAGTAACTCTCTCTCTCAGATGTTTCACAACATTGAATTTCTCTTTAACGAGCGAAAACGTGTGACTTCTTGTTCATTAATTCGTTCAAAATTGTAATTGTTGGCAGATCGCAGTGGTATAAGTAGAATAACACTCAAGATCATGCTGTTCCTTTGGATTGCACCTCATGTGCATCAAACCTCCTGGTGGGCATTATTTTTGCATAACAGCACCGTCTGATGTCTGAACTTAAAGCGCAGCACCGTTTAAACTCTACATTCAGATCTGGACGAGTTGGTTACTTTTTCGGATAGGAGATCTCACTGCAATACAAACCAAGTTAAAAAAAAAAAACAAAAAAAAACGTTTTTTCAATTAATAACACATTCATGTGGACAAGCAAATGTTTTCGTTTTAATAATAAATGAATGCAGTCGTTGATATTCCTAATCCTTGTTTGAGGAGCTGTTTATTGAGTACTCTTAGAAATAGTCTCCAGTGTTAGAGCTTTAAAAGAGTAAAAAAAAACTGTTTCTTTTTCACCACATGATTTAAAAAATGTGTTGTTTTTTTATTTACATGAGGAAACGTGAGATCACAATTGCTTACGGCTACAATTCAAAACTGAATGTTACTGAAGGAACAATGAAAGAATATGTTCAGTGTCACAATAACAGTTTACTGTACTAATTCATTCATTTATTCATCTTCTACCGTTTTATCTGATCTTCCTTCGGGTCACGGGGAATATCTATGCGCATTCAGGCGTCTATGGGCATTCAGGCAGGATACACCCTGGATGGAATGCCATCCCATCGCAGGGCACACACACTCACAAACTCACAATCACACACACATTCATACACTAGGGACAATTTTCCAAGGTGCCAATCAACCTACCTTACATGTTTTTGGACCGGGGGGAAACCGGAGAACCCGGAGAAAAACCTCCTGAGGCAAGGGGAGAACATGCAAACTCCACACAAACATGGCCGAGACGGGAATCAAACACGGACCCTGGCGGTGTGAGGCGAACGTGCTAACCACTAAGCCACCTTGCCACCTACTGTACTAATTATGAAATATTACAAAAAAAATAAAAAATACCAGTAAAGTGTGAAATGGCATTGTGTGAACCGCACTGTAATGACACATAATGCAAATAAACAATTACAAGACCAGCAAGCCTCGTCTCATTTTGGAATTCAGAAGAAAAACAGAGGTTTTTTTTCTTTTTTTTTTTATAGAGTAGTGGCGTAGGATGTGATGCTTAATGTAGGTGTAATGGAGCCGCCGTGACATATGGGAGCGACAATAGCATAATCGTGTTGCTTGTTTTGTGTGCAAATGTCAGTCAGACTTCAGGTCTTGCATGTGAAAGTATCTTAGGGACCACGCACACTACTGGAAAAATTCATGTCACAGTCAATGAGAAAAGCATAAAACAGACATTCCGTGGTCTCTGTGCAATCTCACAGCTGTTTGTCCTACAGATTAGCAACCGATCAAGCTTTCAAATGCGGAGACACTGAAGATATAAACAACTGTAATGCCAAAAGTGACCTCAGAGCCAGATACACGGCCAACTATGTTTGCTTTTATCCAATTCATTTTTATTTGTATAGCACTTTTAACAATGGACATGGCCTCAAAGCAGCTTTACACAGTTAATAAAGTAAGAATGTAAAATATTGTTCTTTATAATGGAAGTTTATCACTTATGAGAAAGCGGGTGGAGACTGTGACAGGGAAAAACTCCCCTGAGGAAAGGAAGGATGATGTTGAGGTGATCAAATGTAATGTAAACTGTAACTTGGGTCAGTAGAGTAGAGTATAGACCTGCCCTCCCCTGGGATACTTAGTGGTTCGTCTCACACCTCCAGGGTTGGGGGGGGTTGATTCTCGCCTCCACCATGTTACTTGCCAGTGTGACCTGTCATAGCTATACAAAGTCATACCTGTCATAGCTATACAAATTTATAAAATTGTTATGAAGTCTGACTTTGTTGTGGCTGTGCTGAAAAATGTAATTCATGACATTCTAAACAAGAGTTGAGTTACTACTGTAAGGCTAACTGTAAAGTTATAAATGTTTGGAAATTATTTAGTTGGAAATATAATATAATATATATATATATATATATATATATATATATATATATATATATATATATATATATATATATATAATATAATAAAAGCAAAAAGTATGTTACTTAACTCATATAAAGCAATTGAAAAGTTACACTACATAATACATTTTGAAAAGGTCATGTGAAATCTGTAACCTATTACATTTCCAATGTATATATCTATATATATATATATATATATATATATATATATATATATATATATATATATATATATATGAATTTTGAATATATTGTTCTAAATGAGCAAGTAATCTGTTTTAAACAGATATGTTTAAGAGAGCAAAAATTGAAAGAAATTTGTCAAGGCTAGAAAAGTGTATTGTCACTAGGATGCTGTGAAAGCCACAAAAATGCGCTGGGGAGGTCAGAAAGAAGTGCAAGATGTCAAATATTTTTTTGTGTCAATACATCTTTATGGTTCCTTATTGGTGGTATGTATTATATATGTATTTTATATATATTATATAAATATTGGGAAATGTAATAGGTTACAAATTTCAAATGACCCTATTCAAAATTTATTAAGTAGTGTAACTTTTTTTCAATTTTTCAATCAAGTATATATATATATATATATATATATATATATATATATATATATATATATATATATATATATATATATATATATATATATATATATATATATATATGGCCACATCCAGTTGCAGTCCTTCTTAGAAAGCAATCATATTCTAGAGACATTCCAGTCTGGCTTTAGAACATGCCATAGTACTGAATCTGAATCTACCCTTCTAAAGGTACAGAATGATATTCTTTTATCCCTTGATTCCAAAAAACCTGTGCTGCTGGACCTGACTGCTGCATTTGGTATTGTTGACCATTCGATTCTCCTGACTCGTATGGCACAAGAAGTTGGCCTTCAAGGTCCCGTACTGCAATGGTTCAGGTCATATTTACCAAATAGGACTTTGTCTGTTATGATAGGTGATCTCTTCTCCTCCCCAGCCCCCTTGACATTGGTGTTCCACAAGATTCCATTTTGGGCCCTGTTCTATTTTCACTGTATATTTTGGCATTATGGTCGATTATTTCAAAACACAATGTTTCATTTCATCTTCATGCAGATGATTTACAAATGTATCTGCCAGTTGTGCCAAATTGTTCCGATTCTCTCGAATCAACCAACAGATGTTTGTATGACTGGTTATCACAGAACTGTCTCTGTGTAAATGAGACTAAAACAGACTTCATTATTTTTGGTACCTCCGACTTTCTGACTTTTGTTGCTAATGGTCTTGACTCTCCAGCCCCTCATTTTAGCCAAGCAGTTAAAAAACCTGGGACTGACTTTGACGCCAGTTTAAACTTTCAGCTACACATTGACTCTGTAGTCAAGGCAGGATTTTTCCATCTTCGCCTCCTTGCAAAGATCAAGCCTTTTCTAAGTCGGAGTGATCTAGAGAGAGCCATTCATGCTTTTATCAGTTCTAGGATCGACTATTCCAATGCTCTTTATGTTGGAGTCAGTCAAGCTCGTCTGCATCGTCTGCATTTATGGTCTGTAGGTCAGAACATGCTTGTGGTCCCTCGGTCAAGGTATAAACAGTGGGGTGGTTTTGATTTTCATTTAGTAAAACTATAAAACGCAGGAAGAAACACTGAAAACACAACTTCTTATCCATTTTACACTCTGGAATTTGGAGACGGGAGCGGGACAAAAAAAAAAACGAAATATCGCTGGCCAGAGAAAATAACATATTTAAGCACGAACGAGCGTGCAAGGGGGCGGAACTTAATTATTGCGGATGGGAGCAGGACAAAATAGTATATTTTTTGTGGAGCAGGCAGGAGCGGGCGGGAAGAGGGACTGAGAAACCCAGCCAGTGCAGGTCTCTAGCGGAGAGCAAGTCCTAATCCATCCTGGAAACGAGGATCAAACACCCACACAGGTGATCAACATACATGTGCATGCGTCTGGCCACGCCCCTTTTATAAGCCCTAAAATAGCATCAGACTGCGTGTGAACAGAACTTTGGTTCGGTTTAAAAGTATCAGAATATACTTCTATGTAAGTATACAGAAGTACAGAATATACAGTATATTCTAATTTAAAGGATTAATTTATTCATCATCATAGCACGTTTGCCTCACACTGCCAGGGTCCGGGTTCGATTCCCGTCTCGACTATGTGTGTGTGGAGTTTGCATGTTCTCCCCATGCCTTAGGGGGTTTTTCTCCGGGTTCTCCGGTTTCCTCCGCAATCCAAAAACATGCACGGTAGGTTGATTGGCACCTTGGAAAATTGTCCTTGCGATGGGTTGGCATTCCGTCCAAGGTGTATCCTGCCTTAATGCCCACAGACGCCTGAGATAGGCACAGGCTCCCCGTGACCCGAGGGAAGATCGGCTATAGCGGTAGAAGATGAATGAATGAATTTGTTCATCTGCTCGAAAGAAGAAACATGAGAGAAAAGGAAAATAAATGTAAGTCGGCAGAGCGCATTAGGGAAAAACGGGAAGGAAGTTTAGAATTACAGAGAAAGTTTACATTAAGGAAAATTTGACTGAGACTAAATAAGAGGTTTTAAAGAGAATTTTGATTGATTGTTTCATTGCAAAACTTTCGGAGCATTATGTGTTAACAATCTATACTTTCGGTAGCTTGCGATACAGAGTAGAGCCCCAAAATGACTTGCATTGCATCTTGGCTTGGGCTCTTCATTTGACTGACATCTTTGGTGACTAGAGTGCACTTCCATAAGGAAATATTGCCCTGTCATGGACTGCGCCCACACAACCCTATAACCCGATAACAATAAGCTTCAAGTGATCTCAAACCTGTCTCTGCTGTTTTGTATTGCTTTTAAGAATTATAGTCACACTCTTGGTATCACCCAGATGAGGATGGGTTCGCCTTTTTATGAGTCTGGTTCCTCTCAAGATTTCCTCCTAATACCATCCATCACTTATATTTAAAAAAAAAAAAAAAGTTTGTTCTATAATTCTTACATTTTGTAAAGCTGACGAGACATTTTGAAAAAAGATTTGACATCAAACTGAGGCCTAAACTTCGCGCCAATACTTTAGAAATCTGCATACTGAACATTTTTTTTCTCCTGAATGTACACTAGATATACACTCATTTTCTTACGCTTGTTATTGTCCAGGATTTGTAGTGAAGGCGGCTGCAAGTGCGATTTGTATTTTGTTTTATAACAATCATAACTGTGAAAACTACATCCATTAACAAGATATCGATAAAAGATGAAAGCATACAGACTATAAACAAGGCTGTATCACAAATGAAAACTCATGAACTCGAAATGGTGAGATACCTGCTTAGGTTTTATTCTGATTTGCACAGGGTAATGTGGCAATTACGCAGTATAAAGGCAACTATAAAAATATAATCTATGAAACCTCTATAACTCTACAGACTAATTCTAACCGTGTAGGCAGCTTGTGTCAGTTCAGTTGGTAAAATAAGCAAGCGAAACATTTTCAAACATAAACATTCAATAAGTTTGTTAATTGCTTAATGGATCAAACACTTGTGAAAGACTGATTCACTAGTTGTATTGTTGCATTTATATTATTATCTGGTTAGCATGAAAAAATATTATTAATTCAAACAGCGTAATATACTATTATGCAAGAACAGGGGGTTCAGGGGGTCACGGTGGCTTAGTGGTTAGCACGTTCGCCTCAAACCGAAGGGTCCGGGTTCGATTCCCATCTCGGTCATGTGTGGGTGTGGAGTTTGCATGTTCTCCCCGTGCCTCAGGGGTTTTTTTTATCCGGTTTCCTCCCGGTCCAAAAACATGCACGGTCGGTTGATTGGCACCTTGTAAAATTGTCCCTAGTGTGTGAATGTGAGTGTGTGTGCCCTGCAATGGGTTGGCATTCATCCAGGGTGTATCCTGCCTTAATGCCCATAGACGCCTGAGATAGGCACAGACTCTCCGTGACCCGAGGGAATATATAACGGTAGAAGGTCTAGGTAGGGTGTAGTTTATTCAGGTCTATATAGGGTGTAGTTATTCCATAGTCGGAAAAACACAGTATGCTCCATATTCGAAATATACATAGCCATTTTAAACCATAACTTCACTACCAGTTTGCATACATGTATGCACATGTTTACATTTCTTTTCAGTCACAAATACGAGGCTAAATTATAATGTGTCATATGCATGACATGTAAATATGCGACTACGGGATTGAAGTGTATTCGTATGCTGCTGAAAATGATTTAGCAGTTCCACTCACATTACTCTTGTTTTGATGTTCACTGATCTGCTTTTCAACGTGTTTTCAGACCTGCGCTTATTTATTCAGCCTGTGTTGTACAGAATAAATATGGCTTGTAGACGATTGTTTCAAAATCGCATCAATCAGTGTTGTTAATAAGGATCAGTATTTAAGTGTTTTAAAGGCTTTGCAGGTCAAAAACTCAACTTCCTGCACTGATTTAAAGAGTGGAGGCCAAGACCGGTTGATACATCGTTTAACTATCTATAATATATAGGTACTTCGTAGTACAAGTTATAATACCACTAAGGAACCATAAAGATGTACTGACACAAAGAGATATTTGACCGACCTCTTGCATTTCTAACCTCCCCAGCACATTTTTGCTATTTTCACATCATCCTGGTGACAATGCACTTTTCTAGCCTTGACTAACTTTGTTCAATTTTGTGCTTAAACGTATCTGTTTAAAACGCATTACTTGCTCATTCAGAACAATGTATTCAAATTCAGTTCATGGACGAATACGTGACTCCCTACATCAGGTTTTTCTAATATAATATCTATAGCAAAAAAAAAATCAATCCAGTGACAAAAAAATAGCCCAGCAGTCTTTTTCCATTAAAAAAAAAGGTAGAGTAATTAAGATTTAAGGCCAAACTCTTACATGCGGCCATTAAATCTTACACATCGCTCTCAGCCTCCTGACAGTTAGTGGCACCCTTGGTGATCCATTATATTAGCACACATTCTCACTAATTCAAGCCAAACTCCGGCAGAACGAGTCGAGTTAACTCGTTCGTCCTCGCAGCTGCAGTGATTGAATAAAGGTGACAGAGTTCTAGAGAAAAAGACACATGTGGTCATTAAACTAGCAGTTTCGACTAAATTCCACTGAAGCGCACATCACTGACAGCTCTTCAATCAGACCCGAGAGTTAAAGTAGACATCTTAAACGAAACCTTTTTTTATTTGCAAATATATACGTCATTAAAACAAAGCGTGTGCCTAATAGAAGCGGAACAAAGTTACACGGGCACAGTGTTCACATTATCTTTATTCTGATTTCCTTCATTTCCGCCTACAGTGAAGTTTCCTGTATTGTCTCAAGTTAAATAATGTTTTATGGTTGCATAAAAAAATAGCTGATTCATTTACGTTTAACTCTAGCAAACATTCTTTTTTTTATCTTACCTTTCAAAATAATTGTGAACCTCACAGGATTTCTCTTTAGTAAGCTGTAACCTGCTATTTGTGCTATCTAGGCCTAGCATTATGTATTATTGTTGTTGAGGTTTTCCATATCAGACATATCAAGCAGCTTAGCATCCTTTTATCCAAGAACGTGCGGTGTCATTTAATGAAGAAGACTGATGTATAATACAAAACAATCATCATTTTTATGCTTCACCCTTAACCTAAAGCTTCTGTTCTGCATTTTATTTCAAATTTACTGTGTAGGAGTGAAGAGCCTGATAATTATGCACTGCACAGCACATGGAAATTGCAAGTGTTTCAAACCTTTTGACCATATGCTTGGACTAGATTAAAGCAGAGATTCATGGGGATGCAGAAGGATAGCTCGGGGATTTCAGGTGCGAACCCTATTGAGATACCGGTTATTTGTGGGTGTGCACCATAGCATGTATGCAGTGCAGTAGCAGATGCAGATGATTATATATATATATATATATATATATATATATATATATATATATATATATATATATATATGTGTGTGTGTGTGTATATGTGTGTGTGTGTGTCAGATTATATTGTTTTGCTCAGTAATTGTTTTCTAATGAGGTTTGTTAAAGGTCAATGAAGCCAATCATTATAATCCGGCCCCGGTTTCAAATCATTTCGTTTGTTTAACGACATCAGAGACATACACTGCGTACGGAGATTTATAGGGAAAATGATTCGTGATGATTCATGATTCAAATGAGTCAATATACATTTTCTTTCGCTTTGGAACAAAACTAATTTGATCAGTGCCCCCCTCCAACCCCTATTACTTGCAAGTATGCTATTTTAACCATTTTCAGTGCAACTGTAATAAATGTATTTTCTACACCTTTTTAAATGTACTAATATGCCACATTACATGACAAATTATGGCAGAATTAGATTAAAGACCTGTACATGTACTAAAATAACAGATTGATCTCACTTCCTGGCTATGACACTGCAACTTCAAATCTTCCAATTTTCACAGTCCTTTTGCAGTAATACAAAATCCACCAGTCAGGTGATTCTTTTTTTTTTAATCTTTAAAAGACCTAATCCTTCAGTATCAGACTATTAGACCTGCAATGGAATCCATCTCTGTCCAGCTACAAGGGGACCGAGAAGAGTGCCTCCAGGTTCCTGCTGCATAGGAGTGAACTATTATAGACACGCAGGTGTGCACTTATAATCCATATCTATTTTCATCCCATGTTGGGATACCTTCATTTGACCTTTATACAAGTTTACTTGCGTTTCTTCGTTGCTACAATGCAGTCAGAGCCATGCTTGAAATCTACGTTTGATAAATAAAGGCTTTCCTCCTACTGTTTTTTTTCTCCCTTTTTTAAATGAAGGCTGACAGACTGATAGCTTTGCTCGCAGTAAAATAAAAAGGATTAAAACCCAATAGAATGTGAAAAAAAGAGCCTCAAAAAAATGAGTGGAGAGCGATAAAAAAAAAAAAACCTGTGGATTAAGGCAAGTCTGACAGTGGGCCAGCAGGCCAGAAGAATAAAGGATTAGAAAATTCTTCCTCCTACCTGAAATGCGCCTGGGTGTCAGAAGCAAAGTGTGGAAATTCCTGGAGGCAGCTGCTGGCCTCGATATGCTCATCGCCACTTGGTTTGTCATTAACACTGGCTTTTCCTGACGCTGAAAAATTCCCACTTCCTCCGGCCCGATCCAGGTCTCCAAAGCATTATTGAGATAAACCTATGAGTAAGAGAGTAAAGTAAAATGCTGAACAGCCTTAAAACGCTATTCTACTAATAGTGCTCCTAATTATATTTGCCATAAATAGAATTCAATGCTCATTAGAGAGGTTAACATAAGGGGAAAATGATCGCTGTTTGGATAGTGCAACAATAAACATAAGTTATGGTTAAGGAACTTATAACAGACTGCCGTTTTTCACCTTGTATTCAGGCGTTCGTTTTTCCACCCAGGACTTTCCGTAGTGTGGGTGAAGTACGGTGCGATACACAACAGGGAACACAGGGACCAAATCGACACCCGTAGAAGGCTGAAATCCCAGCATGGGAGGCCTAGATGTAAGCTCCCACTGCAAGACACACAGAGGGGGAATTGAAGGACACAGGCTTATTTCTCATTCATTTGAAGTCATAGGAGTTTCATCTCATTACTTGTAGACTGCAAGTGTAAGGCTATAAGGCTAGTGTTTGGATAGGCAAAATGGCCTAGTGTGAGCGCATTAAGCATCACTATCATACAATATCAAGTAGTGTGGAATAACTGGCACACTTTTTATTGATAGAAATGAATTTAAATTACTATATGAACCAAAAACTATTCTAAGAACACTGTGTGATTAGTATTTTTAAAAGGTATCCATTGTTAAGAAATACATTAGTTGTTATTTAGGCAGTATTTTACTACAGAATCTTATAATGTAATGTCTAGTTATAGTAATGCATTAGAAAGACTTCATATAGAAAATGATCATAAATGGTCATAAATAGAGGCATTTCCCCAAATCACAATGCATCAAGAAAAAGTCAAGACTAGCCTTCCCAGGAGTTTTAATGATGTTGACCAGTATAGAGTGGTACTATATATTGTCATTTTGAATAGAATAGAATAGCATTGACTTTATTTTTCACATACACATTACAGCACAGTGAAATTCTTTCTTCGCATATACCAGTTTGTTGTTGGTAGCTGGGGCCAGAGAGCAGGGTATCAGCCATGATACAGCGCCTCTGGAGCCCAGAGGGTTAGGGGTCTTGCTTAAGGACCCAAGACTGCTTCCGATCAGCAGCCCAGCGTCTTAGACCACTGAGCTACCCCCTCCTTCTTTGTTAATAAGTGAGTAAATAATTTTCACATTGTAGCAAAACAGACCAATTTACAATTTCATAGGGAATAAACAGTGTATACAGTGTACAGTGTATAAACTTTACAGTGTATATATATATATACTATATATATATATATATATATATATATATATATATATATATATATATATATATATATAATATATATATATATAGCTATGTATGTGGTAGAAGGCGCATTTATAAGCGGCAGATTGCGATCCAGCACTAACAATCACCCCAATAAAATAAAAAACTTAGGAGATACATATAGTACGGAAATTAATATGTGATATATTTGTATGTCAATCAATCGTAACTCAGTTACTACATGTATTTAAATATCTGAAAATATTTAATTAGTTGCCTTCTGTTATTTTTGTTTAGTATATTTGAAAAAGAACTACACATTTTTAAATATCGTTAGTTAATTATGTGCATTTTTGCTTTTAAGCAGGCACTAAAATTGCCCAATTAGTGCCTCCAATATGATCTATGGTACATGTCAAATATGCATCAACTGCCATTAAGCGAATACTTACATTAAATTGGCTGTGTTCGGGCTGGAAGCAGATTCGATTGATTCAATTTTGCGACAATAAAATGGTATAAAAGTTAGATTCAAATAGGGAGGTGGTGGCTGAGTGGTTATGGTATTGGCCTACAGATCGCGAGATCGCTGGTTCAAATCCCACCACCGCCACCAAGCTGCCACTAGTGGGCCCTTGAGCAAGGCCCTTAACCCTCAATTGCTCAGTTGTAAGTCGCTCTGGATAAGGGCGTCTGCCAAATGCTGTAAATGTAAATGTAAATAAATGATGATTAACCCTGAAATGATTCAAATTCTACTTTCAAACATGAAACATATGAATGAAAAATGTATGAAAGACTTATATTAAAAAACACATTCATTATTGTGTTCAAATCTGAATAATTTAGTATTTTCCTGAATAAAGAACCAACGAGTACCTTTTTTTTACTGATTGCTGTCTGTTCTTTCCTGTCCTGTTCTGAAAACTATTTATGAAATGAAAAGGTCTTCAGTTTAAAATAAACTGGTCCAAAACTGACATTAAATGATGATCACTGATGCATTAGGAGCTTGTAATGGCTTTTTAAAATTATATCTTCTCCCCATAAATGTGGAGAGAATTTAAATACTGTTTGGTTTAGGCTGAATTTGCAAGGCAGGTGTGTGAGATGGCTGCATTTATGCCAAGGACATTCTCAGTCAGATGGACGTATTATTATTCTCTTCCAACTTTCTCTTATTAAATGGAAAAGCCTTAAAAATTTCGATGCCGAACTGTCAATATCAAGAACATGTCACAAATACAAATTGCAAAAAGTATCGCAGGGAAAGTTGGGTGAATTTTAAGCTGCTGTACTGTAGCACAGTCTACAGGTAATGATTAGCGGATATGTGTAGTTTGTGTGTTTGTATGCTTCGAGGTACAATTGGGATCCTCAAATAAAATGGGACTGTAAAACAAAAGTATGGATATTAAACAGCTGGACAGAAACGGAACTGAAACCAAAACATTTCAATGAGGTTAATTGACAAAAGGTCATTAAAATGATTCCCTCAAAAGTAAAGATGTGAAATCTGTGAAAGAAAATGCCATAATAACAACATTGGAATCTGGAGAAATGACTGTGCACAAGAGACAGGGTTGAGAATCGATATAGGGTGCCCGTGATCTTTGGGCCCTCAAGCAATTTAAAACAGTCATGATTATGAACTGTAAAGAAAATCACTGCAGGGCTCATTAACACCTCCGTGAATTATCCGTAAACATGATCCAGGAATGTTGCCATCCGCGTTGGGATAAAAGTGTGGAAATAACGGTTCTGTGGTAAGACAAATTGGAATTTTAATATAGTTTCTTTCACCTATGTCAGTACGGGAGTGCATTAGTGCCTGTGGAATGGAATACTGAATATTTCATCAATACTGAACAGTATATGCAGGTTTTAGAGCAACAAAGGACTCCATCCAGGAAATCTCTTTTTCAGAGAAGGCCTTGCACAATGAATAGAATGGAATAGAATAGACTTTATTTGTCATATATATATATATATATATATATATATATATATATATATATATATATATTACAGCACAGTAAAATTGTATCTTCACATATCCCAGCTTGTTTGGAAGCTGTGGTCAGAGCGCAGGGTCAGCCATGATACGGAGCACAGAGCGTTAAGGGCCTTGCTCAAGGACCCAAGGATGGCAGCTTGGCGATACCGGGGCTCGGAACCCCCCGAGCTTCCAAAGCTAGCTGTGTATAATGCATCTATTACAACAGCATGACTTTGTAGCGGAAGTGGCCCGGGTACTGAATCGGCCGCCCTGCAGTGCAGACTTTTCACCACCTAGAACTGTCGAGCAGCTATAATCCTGTAACATCCCTGTCCCATAATTTCAACAACAGTTCATTCATTCATCTTCTACCGCTATATCCGATCTTCCCTTGGGTCATGGGGAGCCTGTGCGTATCTCAGGCGCCTATGGGCATTAGGGCAGGATACACCCTGGATGGAATGCCAACCCATCACAGGACACACAAACACACACACACACACACACATTCATACACTAGGGACAATTTTCCAAGGTGCCAATCAACCTACCGTGCATGTTTTTGGACCGGGAGGAAACCGGAGAACCCAGAGAAAAACCCCCTGAGGCACAGGGAGAACATGCAAACACCACACACACATGGCCGAGACGGGAATCGAACCCGGACCCTGGCGTTGTGAGGCGAACGTGCTAACCACTAAGCCACCGTGCCCCTGTCTCTTCAGTTCCCAATTTGATTTCTGATTTCGGGTTTCATATTGTGCAATTCATCCAATAAACAAACAATACGGTCTCCTTGAGTTTTGAGAAAGGCGCCTATTAATAAAATAAATGTATAATGCATTACATCGTTGGCATTGATGAATGAATACATACAATACAGCGACAGTGTTCAGGCAGTTTGATTCGATTTTACAACAATAAAATGGGATACAAGTTAGATTAAAATAAACAATGATTAACCCTGAAATGATTCAAATTCAACTTTCGACCATGAAATGTATGAATGACATGATTCTTATTACTGTAATGTATAGGTGTTTCTAGGAAATAAAACTTAAACAGTTTTTTGTGTCGAATATACCAAAATGCATTTTTAGCTAGTTACACACATTTTTAGATACGATTTTGAATACATATTTCTCACTTTCAGAAGAAGAACAATAGCTTTTATTTGTAACATATACATTACAGCACAGTGAACATCTTTCTTAGAATATCCCAGCTTGTTTTTGGAAGCTGGAGTCAGAGCACAGGGTCAGACATTATATGGCGCCCCCTGGGGCACACAGGGTTAAGCTTGGCAATACCCGTGTTTGAGCTCCTCGACCTTCCGATCAGTAGCTCAGCGCCTTAACCGCTGAGCTACCACCTTCCCCTTACAAGCTCTGAGAACCTCCCTTGAACGAACAACCATGGATGTTTATACAGTCATCTATATAGTTACAGCCCAGTCAAATGCAGAGTTTTACCTGCAGGATCAGATTTCCTGACCACATTTTGCTTTTTCCTCACAGCACACAACCTGCTCAATAACGAGCAGATAAAAACGAAATCATAAGAGGATGAGAAAGTGCACGCAGGAAGCACAGGATCAGTTTATGATTAAGTTCCTGCTCGGCCCATATGTATTTTCACCATATGAATAAATCCTTTTATTTTTTTTTAATAAAAGCTCATGATGACACTGTGTGCTGAAGCATGAAAATAATCACCGTCAAGGACATTGAAACACATAGACCTTTGAAGAGTAGATGACAACCCCGCAAACATCCTGAACCAGAGATCTAGAGATGTGCAAGTGCCCTTTAGCTCCTGCTTTATGTAGAGTTTGACAATGAGACTGTAGAAAGGACTCATAATAACACAGTCCAGTGCTCACTGTAGTTCTCACTCTCTGGAGTGTTTTTATATTATTGTTTTTAAGATTTAGAACTACACTCTTGTTATCAACCAAATGTGGATTGGTTTCCATTTTGAGTCGGCTTTCTATAAGGTTTCTTCCTCAGATCTCATTTTAAAGGAGTTCATGCCCCAGTCTTGCTAATCAGTGATAAACATACTTAAATTAAATCACACACACACACACACACACACACACATATATATATAATTTTTGTTCTCAAATTCTATACATTCTGTAAAGCCGCCTTGAGACAATGTGCATTGTGAAAAGCGCTATAGAAATAAACTTGAATAAGATTTCTGTAGCAAAGAATGTTGTTATTGTTAATCAGTTTTGAATAACAGATTATAGTATAATCTGTTTACAGTTCAGTTGATTATCATGGAACATC
The DNA here is from genome assembly GCA_030449085.1 of Kryptopterus vitreolus. NCBI lineage: Eukaryota > Metazoa > Chordata > Actinopteri > Siluriformes > Siluridae > Kryptopterus > Kryptopterus vitreolus. Next base: position 23,913,642 of record JACRUU010000015.1, read on the forward strand.
CAAGGAACAACTTTGTGTCTGTTATGACTTATGTTCAAATTTACAGGCAAATTTTCTTTTTCTGCTTTTTCATAAAAAATTTTAATTAAATTAAATATAGATACATTTTACACTGTACGCAAAATCTGTCCCAGCATTACTCCTCGCTAGATAGATAGATAGATAGATAGATAGATACATTCATACATACATATATACATATATACATACATACATACTTTATGATCCCTAGGGAAATTCTACTGTAAGTATCCAGCAGCAATAAGACAGTAACGAAAATGTAAAGAAAATGTTATGTGATGATTTTACAACCGTGACATCTGATGTTGATGTTGACAAACATTAATAAACATCTGCAATATAACACTTTCATTTCATAATTGGAAATGCTATTACCTTTCAAAAACACTTTTTCAAGACACAAGAGCCTGGGTCATAGTGACACCATATAATGGATTGCGTCACATGTTCCCAATTTATGGCCTTCCTAACTGTGGGAGGCTCCTTTCCATTCAGTGATTTAACAAAGGCCTCAAAAAGCTGGCTAAAAGCTGGCTAAAAGTTTGACATTCGAGATATGGTGCATATTTTCTGTAGCGAGCAGGATCCGGGGGGGGTTCAAAAGGGTCAGATCAGTTTCGCATAAAGTAAAAGTCAATGGCACAGGAATGTCAAAGCCCATGTATTTATCATAAAAAAAACCCTTTTCAAAAACCTTTATGTGCACATAATAAAAATGTCTCTGTGTTTGAGCTTCCCAGCTGACACTTAGGAAAGCTTTTCGGGATGAAACCTGGTCGCTTCATACAGTATGAATGTGAGATATCTACAGAATGTCAATTATATTCCGGTAATGCGCCTGGAGTGTGGTGCAGGCGTAAAAGAGAATCCTTAATGCCCGAGAGTGGAGTCACGTCTCTGCATTATCGCCGATCTATTTCCACAGTGCTCGTTATTAACCACACTCAGCTGCGGAAAGTACCCACTTTGTGACATACTCTCTCCCGGGCTGAGTCATTTCCTCACTATGGTGCAAGTCAATCAGAAGCCTGATGTTCTTTGTAACCCGGTAGAAATTTGGTGTTCAGATTTGCTGTGCTGTACACCTCTGTTGCCTGTCGAGGGAAATATAAACCGACGGCCTTGTTTCCTACACTTAGCACTTTGAAAACCCTTCACATGGAGCTTGCGTTGATTAAATGCCATGCTGCATTCCTGAGTGGGAGGCGGTATACGTTAAGCAATCGCAAAGAAGCCCCACTAGAGGTTACAAGGAAGAGAGTTTGGTAGAGAATAACAGCTTTATGCTCTTTGCAGTCATCATCCTATCGACCTATCTAACCTCATTTATAATCCTCGACATAATGGCCCGTATGCTAATACTGGCCCGAAGGTCAGCCCATTATCCGGAGTGGCACCGGACCCACTCGCAAAGAGTTGGCAAGACTATGAAACATGACAGGTAAAATGTGTGCTGTAATGAGGTTTAATGTGGAGTTTAACAAAAGCCCCCTCTTGACCAATGCTCCTTGAATTGTAAAAAATCGAAAGAAATACTAGCCACCATGACATTTTACGGCTTTCACTTTGAGACAATGCACCAAAAAAAAAAACACCAAAAAAATCGCTGTCCTACATACCGAGCCAAAATCCACAATTAAACCTGGTATTTTAATTCTCTCACTTCTCAATCGAACACTATGAGAGGAATAATTTAGCACCAGTGGCATTCATTCAGCACGGTGGTTTAGTGGTTAGCACGTTCGTCTCACACCACCAGGGTCCGGGCTCGATTCCCGTCTCGGCCATGTGTGTGTGGAGTCTGCATGTTCTCCCCGTGCCTCAGGGGTTTTTTCTCCGGATTCTCCGGTTTCCCCCACCCGGTCCAAAAACATTCACGGTAGGTTGATTGGCACCTTGGAAAATTGTCCCTAGTGTATGAATCTGTGTGAATGTGTGTGTGTGTGTCCTGTGATGGGTTGGCATTCCATCCACGGTGTATCCTGCCTTAATGCCCATAGAGACTTAATGCCCATAGACGCCTGAGATAGGCACAGACTCCACGTGACCCGAGGGAAAATCGGATAAAGCAGTAGAAGATGAATGAATGAATGAATGAATGGCATTAATTCAACCCTATTAGGTGTGAGGGGCAGCACAGTGGTACTTCATAGCTCCGGGGTATCCAGTTCAATCCTAATTTCAGGTTGCTCGGACGTGTGGAATTCCTGTGCATGTCCTTCTTCTATTAGCATGTTTTTGGTGTTTGGTTGCTTTTCTACCAGTTATTCGCAAAATCGCAAATACAGGTGATGTGATTGCCTCCAGGTATGTCAAGAAAGCCTGAATATGCATGTATATGATTCCTTTAAATGCATGTTTTTGGCATTTTTACAACCAATTTTCCCTGAAAATATTGTAGATACTGTAAATAAATAAAGGCATTTGAATTAATTAGCTATTTAAAATTGTCCAGCACACAAATGTGTGTGTGTATATATATATATATATATATATATATATATATATATATATATATATATATATATATATATAATAATATATTATATATATAATTTTCACCCTCTAGTGAGTCTCAACTCACTTCTCTGTTTTATTTCAATGTATTTAAAATTCTGCAAATGTGAAAATTATTTTTAGAAGCTCCAGTATGTGTGTTGCATGTGTCTGAAAACACCCTGTAAACAGAATTTGCTCATGCATACCGAAGCACAATTCATTGTTTTAAGCTATTCAGTGTTCCTCCACTCATGTGCTACACCAAGTAAACTGACAGCCCCCCGGTGCATTGTTCCTGTTTGTTTTCTTGTGGCATTTAAGTTACAAAGTCTATGGTGCAAGGCGAAGAGCACTCAGGGAGTCGGGTTCTAACCCGCTGTCATTATTTGTTCCTGTATTAGGGTTTTATATCGAAAATTGGCATTGGATAATCCAAAGGCTTGTTTGTTGGTTCGGTGCCCCATAGGAAAAGCCCAAAGAAAAATCCAGAGAATGAAATGTCAGTACTTTTGGGTTGAGGCAAGTTTCTCCATCCTGCCCTCAGTTACATCCACTGATTTGAATATCAGATGTCAGCATTACACAATTTCCTAACACCACAGTGTTGCTTTAAAACTCGGTACAGTAGCACCTCAGAGTTTGTCACTCTCAGTGTTTGTCGGCTTCAGAGTTCGTCGGTTATTTTGTCGCATATTTGTTACCGGAGTTCGTCAGCCTCGTCTGAGATCCTCGCTTCCTTGAGCAGACAAATATATCAAAATAGCTTATATATAGCAAAATAGCTTCTCATCTGTGTTGGGTTTGGTCCGGTTTGTGCGGCGTGGTGTGTCTCAGAGCCACAGCTCGAGCGCCGACGACATCCACGGAAACACAGATGACTCTTTAGACGAGTGGAACCTGAGGTTGCTGTTTTTTCTCTGCTTTTTTCTTCGGCACCTTTATCCACTATTTAAAATAATGGTCGACCACAAAGTCGTGGAACAGATTCATTCGTTTTGTATTCATTCTTACGGGATCATTCGGTTTCGTTCGTCGGTTTCGTGATTCGTCGGTTTCCAATGAACGGATTACCGACGAACTCAGAGGCACCTCTGTATTTTAAAACTTGTATTCTCTCATTTACACGACTTCTCATTGTTTCCAAATCTAGTCTCCACCAGATGTCCTTAAACAAGAACAATAAAAAAAAAGAAATGGTGGTCTTTCTATTAATTTCTCTATTGTCCTTGAATAGAGCACATCTGTTCTTACACATCTGTATTTGGTATGTGTATGTGTAAGTATGTGTAAGTATGGTATGGCTGAAGGATAAGAACATCACAGAAAATGGGAGGTGGTAGAACAGTGGTTAAGGTGTTGGCCTTTAGACCGGAAGATCATGGGTTCAAACTGCCACTAGTGGGTCCTTGAGGAAGGCCCTTAACCCTCAATTGCTCTGGATAAGGGTGTCTTCCAAATGCTCTAAATACCAAGGAAAGAGTTGAACCAAAATGCTTTTTTTTTATAACTACAATATAATTTAGAGTTTTCGTATATCGCTAGTAACTTTGAACAGCATCCGAATTGCTATATCTGGTTCTCCTTTTATATTTAACAACATTTAAGTTGACCTCATTATAATTTATTTGAATAATCAGTAACTCAGCGTCTTAACCATTGAATTATACCCTTAGTAGTAATTGCGGTAGCTCAGTGGTTAAGACGCGGTGCTACCAATCAGAAGGTTGGTGGTTCGAGCCCCGGTGTCGCCCATCTGCCACTCATGGGCCATTGAGCAAGGTCCTTAACCCTCTGTGTGCTCCAGGGACACTATATCATGGCTAACCGTGTGCTCTGAAACAAAGTTTTAAATAAAAAATGTAATGTATATGTGACAAATAAATCCTATTCTATAATTATTGCTATACGTAAGTAGTAAATAACAAAGCAATGTGTTGCTGCACATACTGTAAGTAACAAAAAAAAGTACTGCATTGCGTGTTGTACAAGCATTTGTACTGGGGAAGGCTGTGATTACACTTTACATATACAGTTCATACCCCTTGAGTATTTCCAGATGTTAGAACTACTAACTTAAATGGATTTTATGTGATGGACCAAAACAAACTATAGCATAATTAACTATCGTGAAGTGGAAGAAAAATGATAAATGGTCTTAAAGATTTTTTTTACATAAAAATCTGAAAAGTGTGGCGTCCGTATGTATTCAGCCCACGCTTAACTCTGAAACCCCTAAATAATATCCAATGCAATCAACTCCCTTCAGTAGTCGCCTAATTAGTATTTTGAGTCTACCTGTGTGTACTTAAATCCCAGTATAATATCAGCTGTTTGGGAATGAGTCAAGAGGTTTATTAGAGAACATTAATGAGCAAACTGCATCATGATGACTAAAGAACATACCAGACAGGTCAGAAATAAAGTTATTGAGAAGTTTAAAGGAGTGTTATATATATATACATGCAGAGAGCCACAGCTCATGCACCCCACCATCAAGGCTATTATGGATGTCTGGCAAGAAAAAGAAAAGAAAAAGAAGTCCCATCCCATTGCCACAAGTCATCTAGGGAACACAGCAAACATGTGGAAGTGGTTAGATGAAACCAAAATGGAATTTTTGGCCTTCATGCAAAACGGTAGATGGAAACCTAACACTGCACATCAGCCTCAACACACCATGCCCACTGTGAAGCATGGTGGTGGCAGCATCATGCTGTGAGGATGCTTTTCTTCAGAGTTGATGGGAAGATAGATGGAGCTAAATACAGGGCAATTATGTAAGAGGCTGCAAAGACTTGAGACTGAGGTGGAAGTTCACCCAGCAGGATAGTGACCCTAAACATACAGCCAGAGCAACAAGGGAATAGTTGAGATCAAAGCATATTCATGTGTCCGAATGGCCCTGTCAATGTCCAGACCTAAATGCTATTGTGTGTCTTTGGCAAAACTTTAAAAATTGCTGTTCACAGACAGTTTTGGTAGTGACAAAATGTCGAAATATTCAAGCGGTATGAACACTTTTGCAAGGCACTGTAAATATGCAGTACTTCGAGTTTAGAGAGTTGTAATATGTCAAACTGCTCACACAACATTTTGCACTAAACAAAAAATGACAACACTACTATGAGGCAACTCACATCATCATCAAGCTTCACCTAAACAGCCTCCACAGAAAATTCTAGAACCAAAAATATCTTGTCAGTTTTTTTTTTTTTTACTCCGAATTTGCATAAGCAGCAGCAGTCTTCTCACTTGGTATGTCAGCCATTTAGCAAAATTTAAAACGCAGTACCCCCTGTGGCTGCACCCCCTTCTGCTATTAATAATAGCCAATCCATTGAGTTTTTGCATTGTGAACGCACCACTCATGCTATAAAACATGTGACATTAAACGCACATGTTAACTTTTTTTAGTGCTGCCATGTGGTGTAATTGTCGATATAAACGACCAGTCCCAGATATACCTAACATTGGTAGCGGAGCCTGTGCCTATCTCAGGCGTCTATGGGCATTAAGGCAGGATACACCCTGTATGGAATGCCAACCCATCGCAGGGCACACACACACACACACATTCATACACTAAGGACAATTTTCCAAGGTGACTATCAACCTACTGTGCATGTTTTTGGACCGGGGGGAACACGGAGGAAAACCCCCTGAGGCACGGAGAGAACATACAAACTACACACACATGGCCGAGACGGGAATCGTACCCGGACGCTGGAGGTGTGAGGCGAACGTGATAACCACTAAGCCACCGTGCCCTTTTGTTACAGACAAGATTAAGAGGAACCAATGAACAAGCACTGCCCTTTGCTCTTAGCCAGCACAAAACTGTGGAAACCAAATTCGATATACATCACAGTGCAAATGCATTTGGCTTCAAAGAGAAATACAGTAAAAGGCAGATATGGCTTCCTGGATCATTTGTAACGAGTCGAAAAACTATTTTCACATCCCCAAAAACTTGTTGCAATACTAAGTGTGAAAGAGTGAGGCTTGCCTACGGCACTAAATGTACCAGGACTGGCAGTGATGATTCATTAAAGTTTTTTTTTTTTCCTGGCTCGAAATAGAAAGACTTTTTTCTTTCTTAAATTTGCATGAATATGTCAATGTGAAAAGCCTTTGATTTGGGCAGAAACCGGAGGACGTCACATGAACTCGGGTGAAATGCCGATATGCCAATAGCTCAGACCTCATGCATATTCAAAAAAGGTTGGCTATTAACCTTTCCTTTGTCTCTGCGAGCTGAAAAGGTGTTTTAAAAAGTGTTTTATATATAGCCATAGACTGTCAACCACCATCTTAAGAAGCTAACATGAAAATCTTTAATATAGCAAGTATTTCTGGTTGTTTACAGTTAATATATAATCGAAGAACACTATAAGTTAACTTCTATCTTTAGCACCAGATTTTCATAAGTGGATTAAGGGTTTTTCACATGTTGCTTATTCCACATATGGATTGTATCAGTGGAACACACACACACACACACAAACACACACACACACACACACACACACACACACACATATAGATAGATAGATGGATAGATAGATAGATAGATAGATAGATAGATAGATAGATAGATAGATAGATAGATAGATAGATAGATAGATAGATAGATAGATAGAGAGATAGATAGAGATAGATAGATAGATAGATAGATAGACAGATAGATAGATAGACAGATAGATAGATATGTAAGTTCCACTTATACAATCCAGATGTGGAATGTAAAGTGAAATGTATAGAACATCTGTTACACGTACCACACATAGCAATTAAAACAACTACTTAAAAAATAATTTAATAAGAAGTTAATATTAAAGAATAATTTGCCGTTTGAAATAAACAAAATTAAACATTGTTTAAATATTTGACTGTATAAAATATTACATTTATTAAAGGGAGTTTCTTTGAGTGAAATGCATATATTTATAATATATTTTACATGTTGCTTCTTCCACATCTGGATTGTACCAGTGGAACATGTATATATATATATATATATATATATATATATATATATATATATATATATATATATATATATATATATATATATATATATATATATATATGTTTAGTACTGTAAGTTATCTGTTGACTGTGTTATCATGTCAACAGTCTATTCTTTATTAGAAATCTAATTCAAAAGTAAACAGGGGATGAAGGTGGCGTTGTTGTCAGTAGATCAATAAACATCAGTTCTTGAGTCACTTGACAAGCTCATGATCACCTTTGACGTTAGGAGAATATTCAAAACATGGTCCTTATGAGAGCTATCAAAGATTTTGACATTTGTACACACCCAAAACCTTAATACTAGAGATGTCAAAGATAATAACACATTAATGCAAATTCACTTTAATGGCACAAATTCTATTAGCGCACATACTACGTGAGTGATCTCCTCCTTCACTCTGCGTCATGTTGGAGAATAAACAAGACAACAAATAAAATTAAGGGAATATTAAATGAATACATCGGAGGAATAGTTTGTGCAAAATATTTATTTGAAAGAACATCATCACAGGCAGTGAGGACAAGTTTCCTGTCAACTTTGTGTCTGTAGTTTTGCACTAGACTTTACGAAGTAGTAGAGAAGAAACTTGGCCTTGGCCTTCCCTGATCATTTCAGCATTGACTTTTCCTCAGCCGCGTTTACCGCATGTTTGGATGGAATATAAAAAAGGCGATAAATATGTTCTCTGGTTCATTTATTAAGCATAAACTCATTCTTCCTAAATTGCCCTGTAGTAAACATCCTAGCTGCGCATTCAAAACAAGTATGAGCTCCTCACTATATTACTGTACGTAACCTATACCAGTTTATATGGAAAGCAACCAGAACTGGAACATAATTCTTAATGGAGCCACGTACCATATTCAACAATGAAAACTACTGCTAAAAAGGCGACATAGAAATTTATACAAAATTAATTAATATAAAAAAATTATTTGCAGGTTGATATAATGATAAAATTATAACTTTATTAAAGGGAGATATTTTGAGTAAAATGTATATATTTAGAACATCTGTTACACGTACCATATATAACAATTAAAACCACTACTAAAAAATGACCTGGAAATTAATATGAAATGATCATAAAAAAATTAAATAAAGGTAAAATAACAATTTTATTAAAGGGAGATATTTTGAGTGAAATGTATCTATTTATAGCATCCGTTTCATTATTTCGAGGAAAGTAAACTCATTAATCACAAATTAACTCATGGCAATCGTGTGATTAATTGCAATTAAATATTTGACTCCATTATCATCCCTAATTAATACATTAACTTGTATCCTCCTAGTTGGATGACATGAGTGCATGAACAAATGTACTTTATCTGACTTGAATACTTTAAAGCAAATTAAATAACTTTCTAGTCACAAGTATTTCCTAAAGAAAACAAAAACGAGTATTGAAAGTCATAAATGTACGTAATGAATGAACATTATGAACAGACAGAGGAGAGTTCATCTGTATACGAGTGTAATGAATGTTATATCAGGGGTGCTGCTCTGTATGCTTCGGATAATCCGTTCACAGCTTGATTCGAACACAAGCTGAACACGTGTAAACACTGTTGTGCAAACATCAGTGGGAAGAAAATCGCTTGTTACCTGAACACTTGGCAGTGGAAGTGGGCTGATGAGTGGCGGTAAGAAGGGATCACAGGAGAGCTGCCAGCTGGTGACGGCGCGGAGAGGAGGAGGGGGTCGGGCCGAGGGAAGGAGGGTCGCGTGAGGAGTCGAGCTCAGAGCACACAGTCCCGCAGCACTCGGGATCGTCCAAACCCAGGGAGGAGGCTCCGTGCTCAGTGGCCACACGCGTTGCTGAGCCTTTACACGCCGAATGGGCATCATCCCTGCATCCTACAGCACAGCTTTATGTACTGGTACACAGGCAGGACAGGAGGAAAAGCGAGGAAGGATGAACGGAGCAAGGAAATTTACGCCATGGCTCAAATCCACATCATGTACATTTGTGTGCATTAGCACGAGAATGCCTTAATTCCAGACGACATTGCAATAAGACTTAAAATAGCAGTGCATTATTTACAAAATATATTAGCCGATTACATTCTCCAGCATATTGTCTACAGTTTAAGCGTTTCCCCAACAGGGGAAATGTACCTTGCAGAAAAAGTTAATATAAAACTTAATATAAAGTCTGCGAGTCTAGCAAATGTAGACAATGCATAGCCTATTTTTCATTCGTTCGGGTAGTTCCTCACCAAATAAACACCTATTAGGTGTGTATTGAGTCCGAATCAGCGATACTTTGAGTTTGTTAGACTGCAAACTACCAGCAATTAAACGCAACAATCATTAGTCAGAAATACAACAAGAGAAAAGAATAACAAATCACTAAAATACGGAGAGAACAAATGGAATGACCTGGATAGACCTGGTGGCCAGGAAATGAATGAAGTAATATGTTTAACCAATGCAATGTACATTTGACATATTTAGGATTTCTGTTTTGAATCCGATTTCACTTGGCAGCTGAGTGGAGCAAAAAAGAAACCCACTGCATATTTGATTGACTTCCTGCAGCTGAGTTGATTCGGGGTCAAATTTCCATCTTACTGTAATCAAACTGCCCCAGAGTCCACTTAGAAGCAAGCCTACACCACCTCACGCAGACAGGAGTTCCAGTCCACGCTGTGTGTAATAAGTGGGTTCACACCTACCAAAACCATGTGCACTGAGAAAATAATCACACCACAGCCTGGTTCAACTAAAATGCTGCATATGTGAATGCTATAGGATGGTTTGTTTATTTTATTTTGCTGCAACTGTAAAATCTGTAAAATTGTCCCTATGGGTAAATCCTAAGAGGCTCTATGGCAGGGGTCACCAACGTGGTGCCCGTGGGCACCAGGTAGCCCCCAAGGAGCCACATGAGTAGCTCTCAGGCTTGCTAAAAAAAGCACAACTCATCAGATGCGTCTATAATGTAAAATGTAGTTAATTGCTGTTGATAGGTCATGTCAAGTGTATTTACTGAAAATGGCTTAATAATAATAATAAAAAGGTACGAAATTTGTTATTTCAGAGGAGTTTTCAATGGTAGCCCTTTATATGACTCGGTCCATTCTGCAAAAAGGTTGGTGATCCCTGCTCTATGGGATACATTAAAGCACAAGATTTGCTGATCATACTGAAGGCTCGAAACATTAATTGGTCCATTCTGCAGGCTGGGAATAAGTAATAGTTGAGGGACCATGCATTTAAAGAGTCTTCATGGAATTTAAAAAATATAATTTCAAGTTTCGTTTTATTAGTAGAAACATGTCCATTTCAAGACCTGAGTAATATCCACTCACGGGCTCTTGGGAGAAATCTCAGATCTTCAGGCATACAAATATGGCATGCAAAACTCGGAATCTCCGGACATTCTTTTCATCTTCTGAATGGCAGAGGGTTCAATCAGTGCTCCATCTCACCCACTTACAAGATTTATCCACAATGCAACTTCAACTGCTGATTTTCCTGCATATTCTGAATAACAAAGGAGTCCAGTGCAACATCTTGCCCAGATATAGACACCAGGATCCCCGAGTCATCCATAATATAACTTTAACAGCTGACTTTCAGCCTTGTTGTTTCTCTGCAATATTCGGAATATTCAGATCCTACCCTTGTAGTCCCAAGATTTATGCACAATATAACTTCAACAGCTGATTTCCATGTTTGTTTCCCTGCAACCCCAATCCGATTCTGCCAAGATGTCCTGACACAAGATCACCCTTTAACATGGCGCACACGTGCCTGTTTTTAAAATGCGCAGTAAACGTTGTGCAGATCTGAATCACGCTGTAGAACACATAATGAAAACTAGGGCTAGTCTAAGCAAACAACGTTCGGGATGCAAGTTGCATTGATGGGTGCAGATCGTTTCATAATTAATGCACTGCGCATCATGTATTGCGTCCCACAAGTTGTGCGCGTCTGGACCACGAAAACGCCGTGGAAACTCCAAACTCACCTGGGTATGAGATGCGTAAATTCCCTTACAGCGAGCTATACTTCATCACATCATCTCTCATTCCATTACTCTCTGGTCACGCACATATTTGGGGTGGGGGGTCGTGCACACTCCACCCCTCCCCCCCCTCACCCCCCAGAAAATGTGGGTTAATATCCAGTTCCAGATGTTGAGATGTTCAGAAGTGCCCGTGACGAGACGGGAACATCCACGCACGGGCGCACGGAACGCGCAAGCAATATCAGTCCTCCCAGGTCCAGGAGCTCGGTGGAGGAAAATGAGCTGCCTGTCACTGTGTCTCTCACTCAGAGGGGGGAAGGGGGGAGAAAAGAGGAAAACAACAACAAACATCCACTCCTATAAGTCAGCACGGCGCATATGAGGCATATTCAATCTCGCTCCGAATATAATCCGGGTCGTGGGAACTTTGCGCGTGACGTACAGCGAGTGTGCACGGATTTCTTATGACGTGCATCAAAGTCTCTCTCTCTCTCTCTCTCTCTCTCTCTCTCTCACACACACACACACACACACACACGCACGCACGCACGCACGCGCGCGCAGAGAGAGAGAGAGAGAGAGAGAGAGAGAGAGAAAGAGAGAGAGCGCTCGAGTGAGAGATTCTGTGTGGATTTGCGCGCTCCAGCGCACAATGCATATAACGCACATGAAAACCAAACCTTGAACCATAACACCTGCTCATTGTGCATCATCTGATTAGGAATGAACAAAACTATAATGAATGTTTTTACTTCCTGGAAATTGCATCCTAGTTATTTTTTTTCCTTTAGATATTTTTTCCCCCATTATCTTCAATGATTAGATTCAGGATGCACGAACGCAAAATCACATTCTAGTCATTTCTAACCTGTTTATTTGACATCCTGCCAAATAGTCCATATTTATATACGTCTCTTACATGCCACCAGGGGGCACACAGTGTTTGGGCTGGTTTACCCAGCTGACTATCCAAAGGCAAAAAAATAAGGGGGAAATCTTGGAGCGTATGATAACTGCAAGTGCAATAGAATAAGTATAGTTTTGTTTTGTTTTTGTCGTTTTAAAAGAATCGATTTATGCTGCTTAAGGTTAATTTGATTCACTTGAAAAGGTTCGAGGAAAATTCAAATAATCAAGCAGACTCTCCGAATCCCTGCATTCATGTCTTTTATTTAAATATAAAACTAAATCACGTGTTCTCTTAAGTCAGTAGTGTGTTTCCATGCTAGATGATAACATTTCATTAAGAATTACATATGAATATACACACTCTCAGAAATATTTAGAATAGTCAAACGTCTTAACTAGGAGTTTTTACTTCTATTCACACAGTTCATTTAAATGTATTTTGTTCTTATTTAGGCTGCTTCTATTTTGTCATTTATGCTGGTTTCGACTTTGTAATGGCACTACATATAGTTACGGGTCGTTGTTGTTTTGCACTGTTTCGATCTAGTCCTCAGCTATGTGTTTTGCAGCTCTATGTTGTGTTATATGTTGTTTGATGTAGCACCAAGGACCTGGAGAAATGTCTCATTTCACTGTATACTGCATCAGATATATACTTTTACCTCACCTACTACCCCGATATATATATATATATATATATATATATATATATATATATATATATATATATATATATATATATAGTGTTGAAATGATAATTGACTAATATACAATATATTCAATTAATCCAATGTAAACAAATTGACAGATTGACATAAGATTTATGGACATGATGCTGTCAAAGTCCTGCAAGATTCATGCGGTATTTACTATTTACTTAATCCCTTTTCGCACAAGAAGAAACATCAATTTTAGCAGTCCATGCACATCCTGTACTGTTTTGCTTAACTTCATTCATTTGGGATGCTCCGCGATGTTTACAACCATTCACGTACCTTTCTATAATTACTCGCACCTCTCTCGTGTCAACCGCACTGCTGCCAAAATTTCTAGAGTCCGTATCTGTTTTGAAAGCATTCAGTCTGAACAATGTGTTCATATTCAATGCATCCCTCGTCTGCCTTAATGAATTCTCTGCACAATCCGAGCACAATCTGGGGACCACTTTGAACTTCAAACTTGCACAAATAACACTCTTAGTCTGTCTGATAATTTGACCTCAAGTATTTCCTCTCATTCGGAGCGCAGCACATATCAAGTATTGTGTTCAAAGAAGTACAATGTCAGTGTTATTAATAATATGTTATCACAGTTGTACAGTACAATGTGCTAAAATAATGTCAACAATGCAGACGTAGTGCCTCTTCGAACACAATATAATACTTGCGTTGGGAACCCGATATAACCTCAATTAAGAAAAAGTAGAGATCATGACATCAGCATGTCATCAACGACATTCATTGTTTATATTAATACACGTTTTTTCCTGATCATGTGGGTCATGAACTGCCTTCTGCATCTGTATGGATCGGTGATTCGAAATCTAACCGATGAACTGATGCGTCACTCCAAGTTGTGAGGTCACAACCACAGTTAAAAGAGCACATTATACGCTTTCCCAGTTCTTTGCTTGTAATAATATATGTTACTTAAATGGGCAGAGCCTCATTGAGGCGTTTTATAGTTTGCTCATTGTCCTGCATGCTGCCTGAAACCAATCATTTCACTCTGCTCACTTTCACACTTAAGCTGCAATTGAAGCAATTTGTAGAACTCCAAATAGCTGATAAGCCTTGATATGCGTGTGTGTGTGTGTGTGTGTGTGTGTGTGTGTGTGTGTGTGTGTGTGATATTCAAGTAGTGCCTGATTGACCTATGATTTGGAGCTGCCAAGACGAAAGTTAGGTAAAATTTCAAAGTGTGATTAAAGAGTAACACACTTCTCAAATTCAAAAACAATGTGACATCCTTTGCCCTCTTCTCCCACCAAGTGTAGGCTCTCTTCTCCCACCTCTGCAATCCTCTCAAACGTGCTATTATTATGTAAAACGCTAATATTATGTAAAAAGCAACACACTCATGCAATCGAGTAGGAATGGATTTAAACATATTCGTTTAAAGAAAGATACATACAGTAAACATATATTTATCAACCACAACATGAGGGGAAAGGGTGTTGTTCAGTGGTTTAAGACGGTGAGGTGCTAATCGGAAGGTCAGGGGGTTGCAACCCTTGGGTCATGGAATGCCAACCCATCGCACTACACACACACACACTCATATTCACACACACACACACACACACACACACACACCACACACACACACACACACACACACACACTAGGGAAAATTCTCCAAGGTTACCAATCAACCTACCGTGCATGTTTTTCGACCGGGAGAAAACCGGAGAACCCCCCTGAGGCACGAGGGGAACAGGCAAACTCCACACACACATGGCCTAGACGGGAACCGAACCCACCGACCCTGGAGGTGTGAGGCGAACGTGCTAACCACTAAGCCACTAAATATTTCTATTTACATATTTATTACATAGCAACTGGTAAGTCATTTCTCAAAGATGGAAGGAATAAAAATTGGTAAGTGTAAGGTTGAAATTTGGCAACAGCCTCCATTGCGTGTATTCAATGGTTAACTCCAACGGAATGTCGAGGCGGGATAGAGGCAGTGTAATGCTCTGCTGACAAAACCTTCATCCTGGCATCCATGTGGACGCTACTTTGCCATGCAGCAAATCGCCAAACACATCTGCCACACTATAAATATGTTCAGGAATGGTTTAAGAACCACGGGAACGAGTTTCAGATATTGACTTGTCAGGGCGGTGAAAATAAACAATGAGTCAGATGGTACGGAAAGTTAAACTGAAAATGCGTTAAACTACGCAAAGCCACTGAGTCCACTGGGGAATTTTATTTTAGAATTTAGAATGTTTTTCACCCTCTCGTGATGCATTTCCTCCTGCTGTGTGTGTGTGTGTGTGTATGTGTATGTGTGTGTGTGTGTGGGTGTGTGTGTGTGTGTGTGTGTGTGTGGTATGTTTTTTTGTTTCTTTTTATTAATAAATAAAAAAAATTAAATGAAATTGCAGTGTGGTAGAGTGAATGGTCAGTGCTGTGCAAAAAATAAATAAATAAAAGGCACAATCCGTGTCAAGGACTGCAAGGCACTTGGCCAACTAACAGCTTGACCAGATCCTTTTTTCAAAAGCAATTGAGGTAGAACATGGTGGTCCTGTCCTGGTTCATTATCAGGCTGACATTCATCTATTTAACATCCTGACAGGTTGTTCACATGATAACCTAAAAATGCATGCATCCATAAATAGTGCAGTATTGTGTACATTTTAAGTGCATTAAACAAACACAGACAAGAACATTATGACCTATTATTATTATGTCCAGTTAAATGTATAACACTAATTGTCTCTTATGGCACCTGTTAGTGGGTGGGATGCGTTAGGCATCAGGAGGACCTTTTGTCTTTAAATTTGATGTATTAGAAGCAAGTGCACCTTTTTTGTGAGATGGTTCTGGTCTGGTGCAGTGGTCAGTAGCTATCAAAAGTTGCCCATAGAGTGAAGTCTGGCCCGTGTGGTTCAATCCAACAGCTGGAGACATGGCTGTTAATTTTTGACAGGGTCAGTACTGTTTTGGCAATAAAAAGAGGACTCATACAATATTAGAGAGGTGGTCATAACGTTATTCTTGGGAGGTGGGAGCTGAGTGGTTAAGGCATTGGGCTCTAGACTGGAACTTCCCACCACCACCAAGCTGCCACTAGTGGGCTGTTGATCAAGGCCCTTAATTGCTCAGTTGTAAGTCATTCTGGATAATGGCATCTGCGAAATAGCATAAAGGTCATTAATTGATTGGTGGTCATATTTATGGTCTTTGTATATTTATATATATACTTTTGATAGACGCTCTTATTCAAATTTATACATCTGAGCAGTTGCGGGTTTAAGGGCCTTCCTCAAGGACCCAACAGCTTTTATAATTATAGCGATATATATCATTTGGTCAAAAGTACTGGGACACCTGACCTTAACTGCCAGACGTGGTTCTGTGTTTTCTCTGAACTTTTAACACATAGCCTCCATAAAGATAATTTAGCTTGCTTCATGACGATATTGGGGGCTGTCGGGGGGCGTGTAGGTAGATTGTAAATATAATAATAAACTCTAATCCATCGTGAACTCGTATGCAACTCAAGTGACTGAGATGTAATCGAGAGAAAACTGATTAGGGAGGTGCTCTAGCCCAGTGGTTAAGGTGTTGGCTTTTGGCAAATGCTGTAAATGTAATACAGTCATTTTTCAAAAGAAAATATTTTTCAAAATAAAAGCTTGTTCAGATTAATATAATTAATAAAACGGAAATAATTAATGATTTCTTGTGCGGCCCGGTACCAATTGATCTACGGACTGGTACGGACCGGTACTGGAGAGAAAGATATAGATGTCACCTTTGGGATGGATTGGAAAAACTGACTGCACTCCCCTCACCTACATCACAACCAGTCTTTACTGTGGCCGATAAACACAAATAAGCACAAAATCTAGTGGAACATCTTCCTGAAAGAATTCTAAGAGTACATTGCTTCGAGAATGTGGAATGAAATGGTCAAAAACAAACACTGCTCAGGTGTCCGCAAACTTTTGGCAATAGAGTGTAACTATTAATTGTATTAATACATGTATTTGTGGCTGGTGGATACTTTCTGCCTGTCTACCTGCCTGTCGATATCTTCAACTCTAACGTAATCTGTATGTAATTTATCTATATGTTGAAATAACTTATGACTGACAGGGTCACTAGATCCTACACAAGCATAGAGGTATTATCATTTTCTATAGCCGTTGTGACCAATTCTGACTCAACGAGTGTTCATTTACAATTAGCACAAAGTAAAATGCCAAGTGCGCAGCCCACACAATGCATAGCCTTTGTGTACGACGAAAAAGCTGACCCTGTGAATCATGGATATAAAGGTTGTTTTTTAAAATTTAATTTGCTCTATTTTTTTTCTCTGCCGCGCCATTGTTTGTTTACCTCAGTGAATATCCTCAGAAAATATGCAGGTCATGTTCAAACTGCATCACGGTGGACCACCCTGGAGAGAACGCTGCTGTGAAAATCATTTTTTATCTGAAGATAGATTTCACTATGCAGAGTATCATTGGACTGAACACTCAGATGCTCCAACATTGATTTCTATTGTCATAATTGCATCGATATACACGTCGAGCATTTGGTCCATCAAAGGTTGCATTTTTAAAAGAAAAACCCTTTATTAAAGGCTCACTCACCTCATCCTTCTCTTAAAAAATCATTCGAAAGGGAAAATCTAATATAATACAATAATCCTTTATTTGTCACATATACATTACAGCACAGTGAAATTTTCTTCGCATATCCCAGCTTGATGTTGGTAGCTGGGTCAGAGCGCAGGGTCAGCCATGATACGGCGCCCCTGGAGCACAGAGGGTTAAGGGTCTTGCTCATGGACCCAAGGGTGGCAGCTTGGCCATACTGGGGCTCGAACCCGGATATTCCGATCAGCAGCCCAGCACCTTAGACCACTGAGCTACCCCCTCCCTAGTCTAACACCCCCTCCCTAATCTAGTCTTAGTAAAGCTCCAAACTTAGATCAACCAATTGATATAGAATACTTGTATATAGATATAGAGCTCTAAACTTAATCATTAATTATTTAATTATTAACACCTAAATTAGTTTGTATTGATTCTGTCTGAGCGAACACACAAAATTGCGACGTCCTAACTAATATTGAGAGCAACCGATAATAGGCATTGCTGCAGTAACCATGGAAACAGTAATCTCAATACATATTGTCTCTAGCTCTCTCACTTTCTCAGATATGATGCCCTTGTTAGGGATAAATGGAAGAGTGCACACTGCAGGAGATCAGCCGTGCAGTAAAGTGCAGTGCAGGGACAGATTATTGGTTCCGTATTATTTGTGGGGATATTTTTTTTTTGCGGACTATATGATGCTGGATAGCAAATTAGCTTTACAGGTACACTTGAAAATAAAAAATAAATTAAAAATAAATAAATTAAATTAAATTAAATTAAATTAAATACAAATTAAATTAAATTTAATTTAATTTAATTTAAAATTTAAAATTCAATAATATTAAATTAAATTACTGGTTCATAGCATACATGTTTTTATTCTATATGTAACACAAGTAAAATCCCATTGGTGCTGATGACTTAAGATTGGTGTTTATTCAAGCAAGACGTCAATATGAATTTAGCCATGCGAAAACAAACTGAACAGCCAGAACAGCAACATTGCATGTACATGAAACAATACAATATAAAGTATGCTCGTTTGAGAGGGGTGTGGCTCAGTGATTTAAGGCACTGGGCTACTGATTGGAAGGGTGAGGGTTCAAAACCCGGTATCGCCAAGATACCACTCTTGGAACCTTGATACAGTGCCGTCTGGAGCATAGAGGGTTAAGGGCTTTGCTTCCAAACAAGCTGGGCTTTGAAGAAGTATAGAATTTCCCTCATGGGATCAATAAAGTATGTAAAAGGAAAACTTTTTCAACAGTTATTTTGTCTTAAACACCGTTTTGAATACGTTCCAGTACATCAAACGTAATATTTAGTGATGTTCACAAAAATCAGTGTTATTTTCGCTGGGTGGCTTTGCAGAGAACACTTACGGGATTAGTTACCCTTTTAATGTTACATTTCAAAACAGCTGGCACGAATTAGTTTCCTTAATGCCTTAGTTTCCTCCTTTTCTTTCCTCTCCAGGAATTGCATTCCTCTGCATGATATAATATGTAGAAACCTCTATTATTTTTCCGGCACTGCTAAATATTAAGATCATTTGTAAAATGTGAGATCAGTTTAAAGAAAAAATGAGAAATTAAAAATAAATGAGCAAGTCCCATATGATAGGCCAGCGATTCACTCCTTAAATGAATGTGCAGTTGTAATTAGGAAACAAATTGTTGCTCAGTCAAAGCTCCTGGATGGTGTTGGGGAGAAATACGCGACACCTGAGACGGTCCAGCGTGCTGTGCATGGCTCTATCTAGCCTGTGATAATTGGAAGTGTTAAATCTGAACCAGATTTCATATTGGAGTTTTTGGAACAAACTCCTGCTGCTTTGCCCAAACACCAATCAGATGCTGAAATAATACATCGGAGGCGGCGTTTGCTGTGTCCTTTTGAACAATAGTTATTGTTAACAATTCCACAATTGATCAAAACATGTAAATGTGATTCCATACACAACATTGTGTCTTGGCAATGCAGTAATGACAAATACTGTGTACAACAGGACGCAAAGGAAACTGTTTCAGTCCAGATTTAATAGCACTCCATTATGTGCGTTATTCTAAATATGGCATGTGATGTGTCTGTATAAATGGAAATAAAAGAGAATTTTAAATACAGTCATGCATTCCTGAAATCAATCAAATTTGGGGTTAAAAGAATATAGAAAAAAAATGGCGGGCCAATATCGATGAATGATTTATCACCTTGAAATCCCAGGAGCAGCAGAAGTAAGCACAAGTGTAACATGAAACCTTCATAACACTTTTGTTTTCTCTAAATAGGTGCATTCAATAGAGTCCAATACAAATACGTTGCATTGTGTTTTGTATAGTTTGAAAATTAACATCTGTTGTAAAAAAAAGTAATAGTTTAAATTAATAATTAATAATAATAATAATAATAATAATAATAATAATAATAACAACAACAACAATAAATAAATAAATGAATAAATAAATAAATAAAAAGTCAAATAAAAATCTTTGAAAAAACTAAATTCATGCATCAGAGATTCTGGTTGTTAAAAAAAATAATTAAAATTCATGTAGAGTGTATAGAGACATTAATTCGTTTATTTATTATAAAATTATAAAGCAGCATGAGTAGACTATAATCTCCATATACCATGTTAATGTAATCAAGGTTAAATTGATAGATCTAAATTATATGCTAAAATGCAAACACAACAATGATCTCTGTATTCTCAATCCATCATAATTTTCTCTTAATTGTGTACAGCCTTCAATCTTCGATGTGTTTTACTGCTTGACAAAATAAGTCATGCAATGAAGTTCTTACAATGCCCTGACAATTAGTCCAAGACACTTTCTGCACCTAGGAAACTGCACCTGCATCACTCCCTCCTAGTTCTACTAGTTTCATGTCTATTGGACTCATTAGGACTCATGTAGAGTGCATACTTCTAAGGTCCTAAATATAACAAGAACGTATACGTCCCCAATCCTTTGATTTTCTTCCCAGTTCTCTTCCCCTGCTGCGATTTAAATAAGCATGTATATCAGATCATTTATTTCCACCCCAGGTTATTACAGATTCATTGACAGACTGGTGTTCTTGCCTAGAAGTTTCCATTATCACCTACAAGTCAGACTTGGCTGCCTAATTTGTGTGACTTGCCTCACTCCGAAGCTATAAAGGTAGCTGAGAATCATTTGAAACATTTCTTCTTCTTCATCTTCATCTTTTCTTCTTCTTTTTTTTTTTAAACCAAAGTGAAGGTGATGAAACAGCAGTTTAGCATGCCATGTAGACAAGAGTGATGCGGTTCTGTCAGCGCCTGACAACTTGTCTAATGTCTAAGGGGCGAAAACAGACCTAAATACGGAGCTGCTATTAAAGAAAGCAATTTTTTTTTGTCATATATTTCCAATTCCTGTCCTGTCTTTATTATAGGGCTGCATGCTCATTTTGTTGTCACCATTTTGAGCCTGCCAGGAATCTTGTATTAAATTGCCCTCTCTGTGTATCTTTTGCAATAAACGCCCAATTACATAGAAATGGAGCATAGGTCTGGGAAGGTGATTTTTACAGCAGATAAATGCTCTAGCGCGTCCCCCCATAACCCTCCGGCATCTTGAGCAAAACTGGAGTACAATTTTATTTGGGGAGCACAGAGGTACGCCACCTCTATATGAGCGCTGTTCAAAAGCCGAATCGTCCACTTTCTAGTTATCCAGCCACTTCAAATTGGTCCTTGACTTTACTGAGACCCTGACCACTCAGCAAGCTTTGTTTGCTAAATCCACCTATTAAGGATGTAATATCCCAGAAATAGCGACTGGGATCATCTAGAAGTTGGACCAGGGCAATAAAATATGACAGTACAGTACAACAGTTTTGGAGATTAAATTTGTTTACATAGTGGAAATGTAGCTTTTGCGTTCTGGGTTTAATCATGTGCTATTATTTAAAGGAATGGGGAAATCTTGGTGTTCCAGGGAAGAAGCAGTTAACCTTAGAGCAGCAAAAATGACTACATTTGAAATAGTTTATGAAACATTTAGATCCATCTTTAGACTTGTAAAGAGTGTATACATTAAACATTCATTCATTCATCTTCTACCGCTTTATCCGATCTTCCCTCGGGTCACTGGGAGCCTATGTCTATGGCAGGTGTCTTGGCACATCAAAGCAGGATACACCCTGTATGGAATGCCAACCCATCGGGCACACACACACTCTCACATATTCACACACTAGGGACAATTTTTCCAAGGTGCCAATCAGTCTACCACGCATGTGTTTGGACTGGGGGAAATTGAATCCCCGAACGTGCTAACCACTAAGCCACTGTGCCCCCATATACATTAAACAGTAATTTAGAAATAGTTTACATTTGAAATGTGCGGTTTTTAGATTCATGATTTTTGACCCTGAGATTTAGAATTTGATTATGAGAAACAATCATATGTCTTATTTCTAAAAAAAGCTCTAAAAAAAAAAGGAAAAAAAAGGTAAATAGCTGTCAAAGAAATTTACATTTTAGTTCAACTTTTAGTCCATTTTAACTTACATTTATCCAACTCATTATGAAAAATACTTTAAAGCTTTTTTTTTTTAATAACTTAATCTGTAAGGGGCACGGTGGCTTAGTGGTTAACACGTTCGCCTCACACCACCAGAACAATTATAAATATAAAAGTAATAAAATAATAGAATTAGTGGCTTGTGTAGGAAAAATTGTTTGTTGTTATCTGATGAGTCTGTGCACTAGAATCTATTAGCTAGCCTTGTGCAATTTCTGTTTCTGGTTCATCACTGTTCCTTCCTTGGACCACTTTTTGATAGATACTGACCACAGCAGACCAGGACACTCCCCACAAGAGCTGCGGTATTTCTGACCTAGCCATCTATCCCAGTTCGGGTCTTGTCAAAATATCTCACATTTTTAAACCGGCCCAGTTTCCTGCTTCTAACATCAAATTCGGGGACACAATATTTAATCTATTCCACACACTAACATGTGCTACGATGAAGATATGATATGTCATAATGATTGTTGTATCGTTTCTGTAATAAACAGCATTTAGTACTTTATTTAAGATTGATAGATGCCTAGATAACAGACCTATTAGTAGTTTATTATTATTATTAGTAGCAGTAGTAGTACTAGTAGTAGAATTAATTTGCATTAAAAGTAATCCATAAGATTGTATGTATTTGTTGTTCTGGTTTGGTGTGTAATGCGTGTTTGGGAGGGGGTTTTGTATGTATATTAAAATCAATAAAAACATTTGGATAAAAAAAGTACTCCATAATGAGAGTTTTTTTTTCTTCAAATAATTTGATAAATGGGTAATTAAATAAAAATCAGTGAAAATGAGACTAAATCAAAATACAAAAGAATGGCCTAAAAGCTAATTAGTATTTGTATGGCCTTTGTAATAACACATTGTGATCTTTTCCCGAACGTTACAGAAACGTCATGGATGGTTTAAGTGGGTGTAAATTTTAGCATCTTCGTCAACCTGTAGTAAGTAAGAATCCAGCTTCTGATATCCTTAACTATACATCCTCTGTGCACTCTTAAAACTGGGTTATGGCTAAGAGCATTCTTGCACGGTCAGTCTCACCTCTGATTACTCACACAACCCTGTGGGTCCTGTCACATTAGAGACGCGTGAGCGCACTCATTGCATTGGCAGAGCGGCTTCACCTCACCTGTATGCCGCAAAAGCCTCCGATTCAATCGGTCTTTATCCACTCCTCTGACTCCGTCGCTCTCAATCTTCCAGAACAGCCAATCACTGACAGCACGGTATGTGTATCTCTCTAAAGAATGCTCTCCGACAGCAGGCAAGAGTTTCTGGGAGCGTGTGAAACTGTCATTCTTTCATAGCGGCTTATTTTAAACCAAGAATCAGAAGACAAACATAACCATGTCGTAAACATGCCATGGCGGGCGACGCATGCTGTCACACATCCATTTATAAGTGTCAATTTTTCCCGATGTGCTCACTGTCATGAGAGCAGCCTTAATGTTTTCACAGCTGTCAATTTTGTTATCTACTTATTATGGGATTTTTGTTTCATGTAAGCTGTTATGACACCATGTACGTCAGCTGCAGTGGCACTTCATGAAAAAAGGTGTCACATCTGCTGTGACCTTACAGACCTGTTTTTTTTTTTTTTTTACACGTACGATTTCTTATTAAAGGCTATTATTTATAGATTTACAGTAATCATAGTAATCAAACAGCAATGTAAAAGATGTCAGTAGGCATTTAAAATAGCATTCATGCCTTTTATTACATTTATTTGTATTGTTTTGGGCGGAATATATCCATTAGTCAGTTTTTTTTTTTTTTTTAATGGAAAGTGGATCGGTTGAACAAAACAAGGGTTTATTTATTTATGTATTTATTCATTCATTTATTCATTTATTCATTCATCTTCTACCGCTTTATCCAATCTTCCCTCAGGTCACGGGGAGTCTGTGCCTATCTCGGGCACATACACACACACATTCACACACTAGGGACAATTTTCCAAGGTGCCAATCAACCTACCATGCATGTTTTTGTACCGGGGGAAAACCGGAAAACCCGGAGAAAAAAAACCCTGATGCACGGGGAGAACATGCAAACTCCACACACACATGGCCGAGACGGGAATCAAACCCGGACCCTGGCGGTGTGAGGCGAACATGTCAACCACTAAGCCACTGTGCCCTCTTTTATGTATTTATTTATTTAGATAAACTGGGGTGGGGGGGTGGATAAAAACCAGAAGCTATAAAAGGTAACCTTATCACCATGATCTGTGAATTTTTCTCATACACCTCACCCTGTCACTCACGTTCATAATTAATATCAACCACAGACGTGTGGGACACAAATCCTGTTAGTTTTGTGTGTACCTGGTTAAAAATATAAATTGATCAAGCAGTTCTAATGGCTCGTTTGTGCTATTTCTTTGAGATTTATATCAACATTATACCGCTGTACTATTCATTTATTTGGTATTTGTGGACTACCAGCTGTATTTTATTTATTTATTTATTTGTTTGTTTGTTTGTTTGTTTATTTATTTATTTATTTGTATGATTAATTTGAATGCTTCCCCCATTCCTATATGCATTGGTGGCATATGCATGGTTTTAATGCTTGATTTGGATACAGTAAAAATTAAATAATACAAAAGATGTTTGGTAGCTCACATATACTAGCAGCAGTAAAAGGGGTAAAATTAAATTAAAAAAATAGTAAGATAAAAGATAATAATTGCACTAAGGAATAGACATTAGTCTAGTGATGATATTAGTGATGACTGCACAGAATTCTAAACTTATGAAACAGATATAGTCATATTTATGTACAGTGGAACTTGGTGCAAACAGTGCAAAAAGGATTGTCAATAATATATACAAGTAATAATAATAATAATAATAATGCAGTCATGTGTTTAAAGTGTTTGTGCATTAGCAGCAGAATGGAACAGTCATCATATGTAGGCACATCCATAGTTTACACAGATGACAAATAAAATGATTAATCTTTTAAATTGATTTACTTTCCACATAGTCGTCGCGTCGCAAGAGAAAACTAAACACATTGCAAAACATTATTTTTCCTTTGATAGAGAACGTCCATATCATCTATGCTGAAATGAAACTTGCTAAATGACTAATTAGGCCTATATAACAATTACCATTAATAGTGAAATAACCCTATTTATAATTTTTTCCTCCTCTTCTTCCCTTTTATTCATTTATTGGTCTTTAGTAACCGTTTTATCTTGGTCATGGCTTTGGCAGATTTTTGATAAAGCCTCCGATACGGAAGCAGTCCATCAAAGTTATCATGCGTTGACATTCACTCAGTATTAATACTGAGCAGCAACCATGCATCAACCGATACACGCATGATTTTGGGGGATGGGGTGGCTGAGGAAGATGACTGAGGAAGCCAAAATAAAACACACGGAACATAGACGTTAGACCAAAGTCTAATGGAGGCCATGAAGCTGTGAAAAACAAACATTTTACATTATTCTGTTATACTACGAATGTATTTACTTCTATTCTAGTCTATTCTAGTTATAACTGCTTAAAAGCAATTGTAATGACTGGATCTATAGAGTATATGTCTGTGTGTGTGTGTGTGTGTGTGTGTGTGTGTGTCTCTGTGTGGTTTGAATTCCGTGCGCTTGCATGAGTGCTTGTAATAAAATCGCTAAGACTCACAAAAACAACACAAGTTCAAATCATTGTCTGGACCAGGTTCAAGTTCAAGTCCATTTATTTCTATAGAGCTTTTCACAATTGTTTCAAAGCAGCTTTAAAAAATGTCAGAGTTATAGAACAAAATGTTCATATTAAATTTGATCCCTGATGAACGAGCCTGGGGCGACTGTGGCAAGGAAAAACCGGGAAGAATGATATGAGTGGTATGAGGAAGAAACCTTGAGAGGAACCAGATTCAAAAGGGAAACCCATCTGCATTTGGGTGATATCAAGTGTGTGAATATAAAAGATACCCGAGTGAAAACATTGCAGTTTGTGAATGTGAGTAATGTCCTAAGACCAACGTCAAGTAGACCAATGTTGAAAAACTCAGCATGACCACAGCATGGGGTTCCAAGCTGGTACATCTCTAGATGGTTGTGGATCCACAGGAAGCTGGTACCGGTCTCTCTAGATGGTTCGGGATGTTTGCAGGGTCTACTCTTTGACGATTTGAAGGAAGGATGAAACAGTGGAAAGGCATTAACGACTGGCTGCCCGTGTCTTCTGTCTCCTGCGCACTATAGAAAGGTAAAATTTCATTTCGGTCTCCCATACAAGCTTCTACAAAAACCCAATCCAATTTCATGTCTTTTAGAAAAACACACAGCTTGAAGGTATGCTGCAGGAAAATTTCCCCTTTATAGTGTCCAGATTCGGTTCGCCTGCAATCCCAGTTAGCACTTTACCCCAAATGATTTTCATCAGCTGAGCAGGAACTGCCAAAGAAACAGCAGTGATCAATTACACCTTTCCTCGGGCCCGGTATCTCCACTTTCACACTTTTCCCAAATGACACTGTTCTATAAACCCTGTCGCTCTATTGTTGTTGTTTTATCAAACAACAGTACAGATTTATGACAGTTTATTCATTTATTAAAATAAAAAAACCTTCATCATAAGACTGACAGCTCATATCTTAGGTCTTGATCCGGTAGTTTTTTTTTTGTGTACAAATAAATTCACATGAATTTTTTTGTTCAGTATATTTTATGTCTTGGTTTTTATATACAGTATTCATTCATTCATCTTCTACCCCTTTATCCGACTTCTCTCTCGGGTTGCAGGGAACCAAGCATATTTGGGCATCAAGGCAGGACACACCCTTTATGGAATGGCATCCCATCGCTGGGCACATACACATACACACACTCACAATCATATTCACACACTACCAACACACTACTGAGCTCCATTCAGTTTTATTGGGGACACAACTATATTGAGCATCGCTTGCTTTGATGCCAATGTGCCATCAAAATGATGCCAAAGTGCCAATCAACTTACTATGCATATCATTGGGCCCAAGGGAAGAACATGCAAACTGCACACATACATGGGGGAGGTGGGAATCAAACCCACAACCCTGGAGGTGTGAAGCAAATGTGCCCCCTTTATACAGTATTGAATAAGAAGGGTATCAAAGCAATGCTCAATATAGTTGTGACCCCTATAAAACTGAAGGGAGCTCAGATAGAATAAATCAGGTGGATCCAAAGTGAAGAAAGGGACCTGCTGCTGGTACCTCAGAAGTATGTTTAACTTGAGTCAAGTCAAATTAAGTCATGTCAAGTCAAG
This sequence comes from Kryptopterus vitreolus, assembly GCA_030449085.1. Taxonomy (NCBI): domain Eukaryota; kingdom Metazoa; phylum Chordata; class Actinopteri; order Siluriformes; family Siluridae; genus Kryptopterus; species Kryptopterus vitreolus. The sequence continues at coordinate 23,941,255 of JACRUU010000015.1, forward strand.
AGGTTTTATTGTCATTACAACCACATATAGCTGGCGCAGTACACAGTGAAATGAGACAACGTTTCTCCAAGACCCTGGTGCTACACAAAACAACATATAACACAACATAGAGCTACAAACGACATATGGCACAACATAGAGCTACAAGAACACAAGGCTGAGGACTAGACTAAGTTTGTCCTAGCCACGTAAAGTGCATCAAGAGGCTTTTTATTGTCATTTATATACAGCTGACGCAGTAAAGAGTGAAATGAGACGACGTTTCTCCAGGATCTCGATGCTACATAAAACAACATATTCACATCACAAATCAGAGAGCTACAAACCACAGAGCTGGTACTAGACTAAGTTAGTCCTAGTCACATCAAATGCATCGTGTGCAACCTAGTGCAAACAGTGCTAAACAAAACAGTGTAGGACAGGCAACAAGAGACAAGAGTGAAGGACACAAACACAAAATAACTGCAACCCGTAAGCTACTGTATATGTATATATATATATATATATATATATATATATATATATATATATATATATATATATATATATATATATACAGTGGATATATATACAGGAAAACAAATTTACAAGTGATAAAGTATAAACAGAAGTGACAGTGATGCAAAAAAGCGAGCAGAGAAGCAATGGTGGGATGTGAAAAAGAAGCAAAAAAAAGTATGTAAACACCAGAGAGAGAAAGAGCGAGAAGGAGAATATCTGTTATTTGTCACATATACATTACAGCAGCACAGTGGAATGGATTATTCTTTCTTCACATATCCCAGCTTGTTTGGAAGCCAGGATACAGCGCCCCACCTGGAGCGCACAGAGGGTTAAGGGCTTTGTTCAAGGACCTACGAGTGGCAGCTTGGCGATACAAAAGTTCGACCATCCAATCAGTAACCCTGCCCCACTGAGCTACCCGGGGTCCTTGAGCAAGACCCTCTATGCTCCAGGGGGCGCTGTATCATGGC